>BTHU01000004.1:102589729-103197229 GCA_036184795.1 Tokudaia tokunoshimensis | reverse complement strand
TTTGGAAAATGGGGTGCGAGTGTTTTGATCTTCGCTTTCCCTGCTGACGTGGCTTGATATACAGAGAGCCAAAAAGACGAACAAGGTGTGCAGTCAAATGCTCTCAGCCTCCATGTGGCCACAGGGAAGCAAAGTGAACATGAAGTGTGGCCATGTCTCTTTGAAGGGTGCTCACACACGCTGTGGTCAGGAACCAATGCTCACACTGATGGAACACCCCTAGACTGTGACCTGGATTTCTTCCATCTGAATATCTGAAGCCATTGGGGATGAAATCTGGAAGGAAATGTTGAATTCAGATCTTCCATCCTCTCATTTCTGAAATGCTAGAACCTATCAGGTCAATTCTGTATCATTGTGGGAAAGACTTAGGCCACAGTGTGAGTCTCTGTGGCTATCTTCAATTTTTTTTTTTACATTGCCTCCTTTAATCAAAGGTTAAGATGACAATTTTGAATTGGGCAAGTCATGGAATCACTTTGAAAATGAATCATTTCTTTCTGAAGCTAGATGGAAAGATTTTGCAGGTAAAATTCAAGAGCACAGTTTTACATTATGCCATCCTCAGAATTTTACCTAGGGTAGATTCCATTTTGAAAGGTTTCACTGTAGAAGAGAAAGTTATGCTCACATCTGCCTTTCCCTACAGGGTCCAGGGGGACAGGATGAAGTTCCCCGCAAGACTGGCTATGGGTGAAGGAGTGGCTGGGAATCATGTGACCCAGGCATGGACCAACTCTCTTTTTTCTTTTCACATTGATTGACAACTCAGAGCATCCAATAGACACGCACAGCACAAACAGGCACCACACCTCTAGCCGAAGCCTTTCCTCTTATTCCTAACTTGAAGTAAAAGACAAAACCCATATGGGTGAATGATCATCAGACAGAGAAGCTTAGACTCCTTTATACTTACGCAAAGGGTGGCTATAGTGGTCCCCTGGGCAGCAGAGCTAAACGGCACCTGTATCTCCACATGGGTTTACCTCTATGCTGAGTCACATAGTCAGTTTGCCCCACAGTAACATTCCTGTGCAATTGATTCAGATGGCTAAGAACTTAGACTCTGAAGAGCCTTCTAATTCCAGGTAATACTATCCAGGATCAATTCGAGAGCTGAGAAAGATCATGAGTTCAAGGCCTGCCTGAGCTGCCTAGTGAGTTCAAGGGCAATGTCTCCAGAACCTGTTCAAAAGAGCAAAGACAGGAAAATAATGAATCTCTTCATTGCCCTCCAGGCTACATGAAGGTGACTTCAAGAAGACCCAAGAACTCTTCCTGCATTGAGATTTCCAGGCTGGAGTTCAGACTCAGCAGAAACACAGCTCAAAGCTCCTTGGCCCCATTCTTTGCTATACAGAAACCCGAGTCCCTTACTTGGTCTTAGGGTCAGGCTGTATGGCTTTGGCTTGAGTAGGAGTGTCTCAGGGTCCTAATGATGGAAGCATCCATTGCTTGTTTTAAGAAGTGATTTGTGGAGCTAGCTAGGATGCTCGGTGGATGAAGGTTCTTCACCAAGCCTTATGACCTGAGTTTAATCCCTGGGATTTAGTGGTGGAAGGAGAAAACTAGCTCCCACAAGTTGTCTTATTACCCTACACATACATGTACACACACACACACACACACAAAGATGAACATGATAATTTAATTTTTTGTGGTTTTATTTTCTTTTAAGATTTATTTATTTTTAGGTGCACTGGTGTTTTGCCTGCATGGACATCTGTGTGAGGGTATCAGATCCCCTGGAGCTGGCGTTACAGACAGATGTGAGCTGCCGTGTGGGTGCTGGGAATTGAACCTGAATCTTCTGGAAGAGCAGTTTAACTCTGAGCCATCTTTCCAGTCCCAATAATTATATTTTTTAAGAAAATAACTGATTTTTGGTATTGTATCTAGGACAAGATACAATTTTGCCCTTGTCCTGAGACTCTCAAGTTACTTTACAATGCCACCTGTCCTCATATGAAGGAGAAAGAGAAGGACTGGAGATATCAGAGGCTCAAGGCACTGGCTGCTCTTCCAGAAGACCTGGGTTTGATTCTCAGTACCCACATGGCAGCTCACAACTGTCTGTAACTCTAGTCCCAGAAGACCTGATGACTTTTGGCCTCTTTGAGCACTGAACACATGTGGTGCACAGCCATGCATGCAGGCAAAACTCCCATACACATAAAAATTAACTAATTAATTTTTTAAAGGAAAAGATGAATAAACTACTTTTCCTCTTTAGCAGCTGGACCCCCACAAAATAGGCAGACTCTGAAGTCAATTCCCAGCAAGAGAAATTATGCCCTGTCACATACAGTATATCTAAATCAGTCTTGGTGTTCCGGTTCTGACTCAGGATGTGGCTATGGGTGCACCACATATACCAGCCCCTTTCAAGCTACACGAACAAGTCACCTCTGTGACCCAGAAGACCCTGCTTGGAAACAATCATGAGGCTGAGCCACAAGTCATAACGCATGACAGGGAACACCAGCAACATGGTCAGGCCTGTTCTCAAATGTCTTCAGTCAGTGGTTACTCTGAGTGGTTTTGGAAGGTTCCCAATTTCACCCATGTGAGCCACTTCACTGCACATAGTATACTCAATATAATAAATACCAACAAACACATAAACATGCTCAGATAAATAACTGAGTGTAACTAGCAAGCATGACTTTTATAGAAGGCTTTTGTGAATATGCATTTATATACAAATAAGAATACATTGTTCAATGAGCTATGGGGCTTTGGGGGGGTGTTGGGAGCTGAACACACCTTGTACATTTTAGATAAGTATTGTGTCACTGAGCTCTAGTTCACGATCTGAATCCTTCTTTTAATCACCAATTTAACTGTCTTAAGCAGCCATGGTGATTGGACCAGCTCACACAAGCATTCTCTCAGTATTTATAATGAATGCTAGTGGAAAATTGATTTTTTATTTAGCTTTACAAAAATGGAAAAGACTGTTTTGTGGCTTTTTAACTATCCTTCAGTTAAGGTAGCACAACGCTATGATTTCAGGGTATATTGATTTTTTCCATTTTCTAAATTTCTGGTTCCTTATTATAAACAAAGCCCTACAATTTATGAGGGCTATCACTGAGTTAATACTCAAACACCAAATTACTATATAAAGTAATGTTGCTGAAATCTACTTCAAAGGGATGGCTAATTTAGATGGGAAAAGTGGGGCACTTGAACCTTTAGGATGGTGGTTCTCAACTTCCTAATGCTGTGACTCTTTAATATACTTCCTCATGTTGTGGTGACCTCCAATTACAAAATTATTTTTATTGTTACTTTATAATTGTAATTTTGCTATGTTATGAACCGTCATGCAAATATATGATATGTAGGATATCATATATACAACCCCCAGCTGAGAATCACTACTTTAGGAGAAAACAGTAGAATAACTTTTGTGATCTTGACCCTTAATTCAGACACAGAAAATAAGGGAAAATTCACCAAAGATATTAGATAGATATTAATCCAATCCTGTTTGTATGAGAAAGCTCACAACAGTAGAGAGAAATCAGGAGTATAGAGAGTGGTATTTTTGAAGACTCTTTAAAATAAGGCAGTCCATGACAGTGGTGGCTATATCATGGTCATCCATTGTCATGGAGGGAAGGACTCACAAGTAAAACCTTTCTCTATAGTATCTTATTCCACCTAGGGGGCAAGGATATACTACAAGGAAACAGAGGAACCCCTAACCAAAATAGGTCAGGTGACACACCAGAAACCAGACACCTCTCTACCATTGGTTAGAACAATAGGGTGAGCCCTAGAGGGCTTGGGCTGGCATTCTCTGTGTAAACCTATGTCGCTGTCAAGAGATTTCCAAGCTCATTGCCCAGAGAATCCCAAGCTCAGCATGAACTTCTGTCTGCATCTTTCCTGTATTTTCTGGGCCAGGCCTTCTGTTTGACCACGTGTTCCACTTTGTTCATATTTGGATCAAGGCTTAATAGGAAAATCAGAAAGTGATTTAAATTCTAAACAAAGTACATGTGCAGAAAAACCACACTGATAACGTCTCTTCTTCAGCTGTATTCCCAGTGCAGATCTATTCTAAAGGTCACGTGATATCATGGAAGGTTAGAGAACAAGGAGAGAAGACCTTCTACCTTTTAAGTTTAAAATAACTTAAGGTGCCAGTTAGCTATTCGGTGGTCAGAAGAAGGTGTCTTGGGACCTGGTTCTGACCCGACAACCTTGAGTCTCCTCTCCGTGGTGTCTGACATGTTCCATGTTGCTGGCAGTCAGCAGTTGTCAGTCTGGGAAGGAATTGAGTCAGACTGTCACACTCATTTTGGAGCTTCGGTCACTGGCACCTGAGCAAGTTAATATCAATTAAAGACCTCATTCATCAGCCGAGGTTAATGGCATTAAAAAAGTCAGGCAGACCGACCCAGGTATCAGACGGTGTTTCAGGCCTTTGCTTTTTAAAGTTATCTCTGGGACTGAGACTCAAAAAGAAACTTCCAGAATGAATGCTCAAACTTCCAGGCTGAATGTGTTACCCACATGATGTAGGGTGTGGAGAAAAAGCTGTAGCACGTTTTTTTAAATTGACAGATAATGATTGTGCATATTTACAGGGCACAGAGTGACTTTTCAACACATTATACATTTCAATATAAATGGTTATATCAGGATAATTGGCATATCTATCACTCCAAGCATTTGTCGTTTGTCATTTATTTCTTCAGGAACCTCAAAAATCTTATCTACCTGTGATTTTAAAACATACAGTTAAATGCTGTCAACCATAGCAACCGTACTGTAATACTAGAAGTCACTCATCCTATGCAATTGAATCCTGGGATCAAGCTCCTACCTCCATCCCTTCCACTCCTCCTGGTAACTTTGGATATTTTCTATGAGATCAGAGTTTTGGCTTTCACATGTAAGGGAGACTGTGTGACATTTGTCTTTCTGTGAAGCGTAGTGTTAGCAGTATGGCATAGATTCCCTCAGGTGTGAACACACACATCTGGATGATTAGACCTTGACAGCCTCAGGAATCTGAGCAGAGTGTCTCTGATGTCACAGTTTCTCTGTCTGCCCTAGGCATGGATCCGAGGCTGATCCTGATAACTTCATTATTCCCAAATAAATTGTCCTAAATGCCAGCTTCAAACTGTGGTCCTTGAAACAGCAGTGGTGGTACCCACAGGAGGCTTCTGAAACATCAGAATCCTGGGGCACAGCACAGACCAACTGAATCAGACCATACATTTGGCTGAGATATGGGAAGGTTTAAAGGCCACCAGCACTTGAGAAGCTGAGGGCTGTTATCTGAGGCCACCCAAATAGAAGGGTCTCTTTATCGGATGCTTTAGAATAGCAATTCTTGACCTGTGGGACACAACCCCCCAAGAAAGGGGTCACCTAAGACCATTGGGAAATATAGATATTTACAGTACAGTTATAAAGTAACAACAAAAATAGTTTTATGGCTGGGGGGGTCACTGCAACACAAGGAACTGCATTAAAGGGTCACAGCATTAGGAAGGTTGAGGACCACTGGTTTAGAGTCAGTTGTCAAACAACAATAGCAAAAAGCATACAAAATGTCTCATTGTGGAAGCTGTAGTGTGTTGCAGTGTGTCCCACAGTATATCCCTCTGACCATACATCTTCACTTACAAGTGTTCATTGCAATGAGTCATTGGTCTGGTTTTGAGCGATCTTTGGCTTCTGTGACACCATCAATATTGGATTCTCACTGGGACTCCTCCTGGTTATCCTGTGGTTGTCCTGTGTCATGGAGATTTGGATCAACAAGACTGTCCCTTTCACATGGTTCCAACCATTCGCAGATGATTTTGAGGTGGGCCAACTCAGAGTCTCACATCTGGGCCTAGGTGGTCGGACACTGAACTGGTCAGCCCACCATCTCTTTTATCCATACCACCAGGCCGAGGTCTTCGGCATTGCTCTGGCTAGGTCGTCCAACACCGCCGTCAGCAGGGGGCAAGGTCAGCATTTGTAGTCTCATGCCTTCCTGCTGCCTTACCTGCACCTACACCTCCAGAGCCAGCTCCACTGTGCTGCCCAGTCAAGGCACAGGGTCCACTCCCTCAATGGCTGCAAGGGGTTGGACCAGCTCTCCTGCTGTCATACCCTTGGGGCTGGCTCGCCTGGGCCTTCTCCATCCAGGTAAGGTCCAGTGTGTTGCCCAGTTGCTATGTAGGGCTACAGCCTCTGAGGGGCAAGGGTAGCTCTCCCACTCTCATGCCCTTGGTGCTAACTCAGGTGGTGAAGGGTGATCTGGGGTGGGCATCATCCCTGCACCCACACTACCTCAGGGCAGACAAATAAAGGGTCAACTCTTCTGTGCTCTCACCCTCTGGCTCGTCTCCATCCCCTCTACCATGTTGCCCAAGGGAGATGCAGGGCCTGCTCTCCCAAGTCCTGTAGCTGGTGAGGGACAGGGCCAGCACACCCACTCTCATGACCCCAGGGCCAGCTCTCTAGACTACTGCAAGTGATGAGGGATTAGTTTTGTTTTGTTTTCACATTAGTTTGGCATGGTATCTACAATTGGTAGGTTCATGGCCAGTTGGATTCTTCATCATTCTGTCTACCCAGCTCTTCTCTGGAGAGAATCACAGGCTATGTGTATCTCAGTAGCTTGAAGATCAGAGGAAGCTCCCAGGGTCTGGTCATATGTGTGACTGAGCCCATAGGTCTCTGAAGGATTCTCTGTGGACAAGATGGCCCTGTCCAACCTGTCCATGGGCCAAACAGGGTACCTTGGCAGAATATTTGGAGCTGAGATACAACCTGCATTCAATTCCAGTATTTGCCTGCATTTGCAACTATGGCATTTTGCAAGAGGAGCAGCTGCCCTCCCCCAAAATATAAATGGGTAATATATTTTTAAAAACATGTTCTAGCTGGGCGGTGGTGGCGCACACCTTTAATCCCAGCACTTGGGAGGCAGAGGCAGGCAGATTTCTGAGTTCGAGGCCAGCCTGGTCTACAGAGTGAGTTCCAGGACAGCCAGGGCTACACAGAGAAACCCTGCCTCGAAAAACCAAAAAAAAAAAAAACATGTTCTGATACTGTGACCTTTATATCACTGACTAATGCCTTAAAAGGCTGTTATTGCTTCAAGAACTATTTTATTTCTTGCCTCAGCTTGACCCTTTGGGGTTTTCTTTCTTTTTCTTTAAAATTTATTTTTTCATTTTGGTTTGTTGGGACAGGCTCTCTTTTTATCATGTAGCTCTGGCTTTTCTTGAGCTCAATAGACAGACCCAGCTCTGGCCACAGAAATCTGCCTTACTCTGCCTCCCAAATCTATGCATCTCTGTGTCCCATTGGGGTTTTCTTAAAATTTGTTCCCTGTCAGTTGAGTGTGGTTTCACAATAAATTTCATTTTCAGACTCCCCCCACCACCCCCTACTTTCCTCGTGAACAGACCTGCTGACATCTCTCACACAGGTTTCATCCCCTCTTCCTCTAGCCCTTGATTTCCAACCCTTGCACCCATGACTGACACTAAGTCCATTTACTCACAGCTGGGAAAGGGACCCAGTGCACTGAAGGCAGGCCATTGGAACCCGGAAAAAGATTGTTCTATGATAGAGCAAAACTAAGACGATCTGGTGGAACATCCTGAGAGACCATCCTGCCACCGGGTTCATCACCCTCGTGTGCAGGAGGGAGTGGCCATTTAAACAAAGTGGCTGCTAATCTGCTGATCTATATCAGTCTCCATGGGTGAGGAGAGAGGTTAGGGAAGTTTCTAGTAAATCAGCCTGTGCTGTTAATATGATTGAGGAGCTGGGTGCTCAGTGAGGCTCAGGCTTTTTCTAAAGCAAAGAATAACTACCTTTGTTATTGACAAGCACATTCTGCCCAAATGTTCCTCACATTCTTTGTTTCATTCTCTAAAAGAAAAAGCTGGGAACCTCAGCTCCACATTTTCCATCAAAAGACCCAACTTGAAACTATGCTTTATGGATTTTATGTCTTGTATGGGGGAACTCTCTGCTCCGGGGCACCATAAGAGAAAGCCTTCATGATGCTGCAGATCACACTGAGAAGAAACAAGATTCAAGGGGAAAGCTGCCCTGGCCTTGTCTGCTTGGAGGCCTCAGGTGACTCTAGGCTGACAAGGGTCTGCTCTGTCTCCTAATCAGGGGAACAAGAGAGCCAAGAATAAGGTGTAAGACACTCAACCCACCTTTCTTAGTGCTGCAAATGCAGATGACCCCTGGGATTGAAGGCAGGCTACTAATCAATTCTCAGTTCTCACTAAGACACTCTATTTGGCCCAAGAACAGACTGGACAGGACCATCTGGGTAGACCTGGCTCCTGTTCATGATGGTGTTGGCAACAGCTTGAAAATTACTTTTTAAGTAAGCGGAACAATATATTTGCCACAGGAGCTGGGGGGTCTCTCTTTGTAAAAGAACTCTGCAACAGAACTCTTTGTACAATGAGGAGCTATCTTTCCTAAAAAGACAGTTTACCCTGATAGAAATGTATATGTACCATATCTATATGAACAGATGTATCACCTGGAGAGACACCCACATCCTTACAAGTACACCTCAGCTTAGCAGTGGATTCATGCATGTAAAACAATCCAGTAAGGTTGCTCTAGGCTGCCCTTGCAGAAATACTGGTTCCTCTTATCTTAACCTCTCTTGAGGCCTCTGGTTTCAGCAAGGGAGCAGAAAAAGAGTGGTGTAACCTGGTCTGCTTCTCTGGAGCCTTTCCCACAGCACCTCTCATTGACGAGTGGACCTGAGGCCACAGCAAGTTATAGGGGCACTGGGCTGCACAGTTTTAATTGTGATTCCATATCATGAAGACAGCATGCTACATTTTGGCTAACAGGTCTCTCCCCCCTCCCCCCATCATGTGTTCTTCTGCATGGATTTGAAAGCTAATCTCCGCTGAGATGTCCAAACTTGTGTGTGGAAGTTCAAGTGACTGATTTTATCTTTGGCTTAGAGAATGGATGGGGTGCAGTGGGGGTTGGAGAAATTCATTCACATTTTGCCAAGTGTAGGAAGGAGAAATGAAAGTCCTCAGGGGCTTCCTGTGCTGGGCACAGTGGGGTTGATTTTACTCTTAGAAAACCAAGCCAGAAAGACATTTAGTCCACAGAAGCAGCTTTGTGGCATGTTATCCAAAGAGACAGGATCAGGCCAAAGATAGTGTGGCCTCCACCTATCCACCAGCTCATCCTTCTGACCAGTTCCGGAATCTGTGGGTTCCAAAGCTTTTACAGATCTGGGCTGAGACTTGAACTGCCTCTGAGTATTTTGTAATTTCCCTTGATTTCATAACTTCTCTGGTAAGTGTTCCTTCTCCAAACTCAGATATACCAAGTTCTTAGAAAATGAAGAATAAATAACTGAGCCCTTCCCACCACATTTGCCCTGAGTGCAGTTGCCATGTTCAAAGGCTGGGGTGGTCTGGTGTGGAAGAAAGAACTCCTCTTCCTGCTTCTTCCATTCCCATTATCTTTCTAGATTTCTCAGGTGCCAGGGTGACAACTGTTGCAAGCTCTGTTCCTACCTACCCCTCTTCTGCTCCAGAACCTTCTATAGCTCCAAGCAATCTTCTATATCCAGCTTATATATGCTTTCGCACAACTCTCCTTCTCTTCTCTTCTCTTCTCTTCTCTTCTCTTCTCTTCTCTTCTCTTCTCTTCTCTCCTCTCCTCTCCTCTCCTCTCCTCTCCTCTCCTCTCCTCTCCTCTCCTCTCCTCTTCTCTTCTCTTCTCTTCTCTTCTCTTCTCTTCCTTCCAGTTGAGTCTCTCCAGAGGTCAGACCCTCCTCAGAACCACCAGCTAAAGTGGAAAGTCGGTTGGATGGTGTTTTGCTCAGGCAAACACGTGAAGGAACGTTTCATTAAAGTGGACACAGGTATGAAAGGCTAAGGCAGATGAGTGAAGGAACGTTTTGCTGAAGCAGACACAGGAAGGAGGATGTTCTGATAAAGCAAGTATGTGAAAGGGCAGGTGATGAAGGATTCTTTGCTAAGGACACGAATGTGTTGGTCCGCCTTACATTGCATAGTTGAGCTACACTCATAGGGACTCTGCAGACTTGGACTGATTGGATGCACATGCTGAGGCAAGACCTGTGCTGAGGCAAGGCGCGTGGAAGACGCATGGTGCTTGGAGGGTATAAATAGGACTCCACAGAGAGACTGAGACAGAGCTTGGCTTGCTGGTACAGTTGGCTGTGCAACGCTGTGGGTCTCGTCTTCGCTGATTTTCGCTTTTCTGAGAGAGGCACACTTTTCTTGGTGTCCCTCCTGGTCCCTCCTGCTGACTTGAGCCAAGGCTGAGGCCTGGTTGTCTCTGCTAGGTCATGTAATGGAGGTTGCTAACCTGACTCTACCAAACTGGTCTGCTGGTGCATGTATCTCTTAAGTGTTTGCAAGTGGATCGAGCTGTCACTGCCTGCTGACCTGTGAACTGAACTGCCGATGTGCAGACAACACAGACAGACTTGCTCCAATGAACCTTTCTTAACAGATACACTGCCCCCCCCCCGCACCCCCCTTTCAACTTCCTCTGGTGAGTAGTAGGGCTAAAAGGAGGTTAAAGCGTTTAGGAACCATCATTAAAAATAAGGTTAGAAAAAAATTAAAGTTACAACCAGCTCTAAATGTTTTGAGTCTGAAATCTTGAACCAAGGTCTTGCCATCTCATTTTAAAGCCTTTTCTGGGTCCTTGAGTCACCCACTACTTAGACCTTACCTTTCTGACTCCCCTCCTCTGCTGAACTCATCCCGTGACTGATGACCCTGCAGGCCTCGCTCTAGAGCCTCCCCTCCTCCTGCAAACTGCCAAACCTCTTTTATTGCAGACTTTAAAGTAGAAGCCGCTCTGTTCTTTATGCTGTTTTGTCACATCAGCATCAAATCTCTGAAAGCTTTAAAGGCCTGGACAGAATTCTGGGATCTGCCTCTGGGTTCGCACACAGAAATTCTGCCAAGGCCAAGGATCTTGGCAGGAAGGAATCCCCCTCTTCTCTGGGCTTGTTCATGATCGATTATGTATGCTGCGGCCTTGCTTGTCACAGCTTACGTGCCTTTGAGGCCTCAGTGGATCCTTCATGAACTAAGTCCCTTATCCCCACTGCAAACACAATAACTCACAGTTAGAGGGTCCAGATGGGAGGGGTGGTGAGCTGGGGGCCATGAAGAACAGTATTGACAGGACAGAAACTGGTGCCCACACTAGCTGGCCCCACTGGGAATACTTTTTTCCACTCTGGTGTAGCTACTCACATAAAACTAATGGATTTGCTCTTACCCACAAGTTCTCTAGGTGGGCTTTAGCTGCAGAGATGGAAATTTATGTTCCCCAAAGGAGAGAAACTGTGAGATTGTAAAATGTCTTTGCAGTTTTGGTTCCTGGGGTCAATCGTGTTCATTCACTGCAGTCGTGGGAAAATTCTCACTTCTTTCTTCTGGGCAGTTCAGCGAGGCTGTAAAAGTGGCCTGAGATGTTGTGACTCGTGTCTGGGTGGCTGAAGGCTGCCAACAGTCAGGTCAGATATTATAAAGTGTGCATTTTTGATAGGAAGAAGAGACTCAAAACTCAAGGGTGGATAAGAGAGAACAGGAATCATGGGATGCTGCAGAGGTGAATCTACAAAGACCCTTGCAAATGAGTTCTGGAAGGGGCAGAAGCCAGTCTTTCTGCAAGCCTGAAGAGCTGGAGTCATAAGTATGTGGATGGTGACAATTGTGGACACATTCTCTGTGCATTTGTCTTCATGGGGATCTTTAATGTCCCCTCACGTTAGACTCTTGGTTACTAGCTATTAGGAGGTGACAGACTCAATGGAAGGAAGTTACATCACTGGAGCTGTGTCCCTAAAGAGGACATTGGCACCCGTGTCTCTTTTTCTCTTTGTTTCCTGGCCACATGGAGTGGGCAGCTTTGTTTCACCCAGTGATGCCCCCACCCCCCATCATGCTGTTCTGCCTCAGCACAGGCACCAAAACAGTGGGGCCAAATGGGCATGGAGGGACACTTTGAGTTAGAACAAAGTTCTCCTCCTTATATGTTGTTCCCCCCCCCACTCCCCAGGTATTTTGTCATAGCGATGGAAATGCTGGTTAACCTCCCCACAGTACCCACATCACAAATGCAATTGGAACTGGCCCTAGAGAAAGCGCTGGCCCAAAGGAAAGTCAGTTTCCAGGAAAACATGTCTGTCTTGGGGCATGTGGTGTGATGGGAGGAAATGGAAAGGACTGGTACTGTAAAGGCCAAAAAGAGGCATAAATGGTAAAGAGAGGTCCTTTGATCATTTGAGGAAAGAGACCCAGCCCCTGCCTGGGGCACAGCTTCTCTGTGGATACCAGGGAGCAGATAGTGTGTCTTCTGACCACAAAACAAAAGGCCTCTAATTTGGGAGCAGGAGTGTGATTTTAACTATTCAAATTAACAATGGGATTGAAACTTCATTCTAAGTCATTGACTGCTTGAAGGAAATATATTTTCAGGTGATTTTTGCATAGCTCTAGAATTCCACTTCTATGCCTAGGGATGCCACATTTCAAAGTTCCTTTGTGGAATTCATTTGATCATACATATTTCAGATGTAAGGAAGATCTGGCTGACTGACATTTGGGAACTAAGGTCATTTTGATTGATTGAGTGAGTGATGACTGATTAAGTGATTGAGTGATTGGATGAAGATGACCTTGAACTCTTGATTTTCCTACCTCCACCTACTAGTTGCTGGTCAAGACATGAGCCACTATATCTGACCCAAGAAATTCTAACAGAGTTCAAGTCCCAAGTTTGAGGCCAATTATGGGCTCTATTCAGAAGGTGTTTTCATTTTTTGAAGGCTGAAGTAGACTGATTTTTTTAAAGCTCTCTCTCTCTCTCTCTGTGTGTGTGTGTGTGTGTGTGTGTGTGTGCTCAAGTGCGCACACACACGCGCGCACATGTTTGGTTTTGGGGAATGTTTCTGGTCTCTCTTTATGCACAGGCAATAGCTGTTTGCCCAGACACAGCATCTTGGCTTGGAGAAGCTGGGAGAACATATGAATGCCCTCTAAAGGAAGTGTTCAGCTTCTCTGTTGGATGGGTCCTGGTGCACAGGAGCATGGGAAGTTTCTTTTTCAGCATCTGTAAATAGAGCCATGAATATGAGGAAAAGAACAGCTCTTCCAGCTGCTAGGTTCTCTCTGCTGATGGACCCAGAGCTCCTTGGTGGAAATGTTTACCATTCTCCTCGGGACTGGCCATGTAGCTGAACATTTTGCTTGCTGACTAGACTCATGAATGAATCAGCAGAGACAACATGGAGCCTGCCTCTCCCGAAGATTTCTGAACACCATCTCTGAGTAATTATATGGACTGCCCTCCTTTGATGGTGCAACTGAATCCAATTTGGGAATGCTACTATTTAAGATAAAATTTTGAGAAATAAAAGAGATGTTGCTGAGCACATAACTGGGATCCCATTCTACAGACCTATAAAGATCTGTCCTGGGAGATGTGGGGGATGCAGATATGGAGGGAAGGAGACAGGAGCTGAGGGGTTGGAGGTAATGGTACTATTGCCAAAATAAATTCCAGATAACGCTCCCAGGCCCTAGGGTAACATTTCCTTTGAGCTTTTTGCAAGGCCCTAGTGGCAACAATTCATCTGTCTGGTACGTGGAAACAAATCACACAGGAAGCCCAGACTCGTTTGTTCTGAGTTTAAAACCAGATTTAAATAAAAGATGAAAAAATATTGTCCTTGTCATGTCAGTAACTTTTGGGGAATTGTGCCTCCAGTTTATGCAAGTGCTGGGGCCCTTAATCATAAACCTTTAGTGGATCCTCAGGAGTCTCACAGGGAGGCAGTTCAACAACTTCACTGGATCTCCTCTGCAACCCCATGCAGACAATATACTTTCATTCTGTATTCTGAGAAATCTTTCCCTCCAACCCCTTCCATGTACAACTGGAATTAAACAAACAGTCACTTGTTGGCAAAAAAAAAAAAAAAAAACTTTTAAATAGATTACTACTCTAGATTAATGCACAATGTGAGTCTTCTAGCTTGCCTCAGGCTACCAGTTAAAGGCCTTGTATAATGAATTGAAAAGCTAGGTGGACTAAATAAGGGTCCTGCCTGCATCTGACAGTGAAGAATGAGCCCTCACAGCCTCTCAGCAGCTGCCATCATTGTTCCCACAGCCCTTGAAGCTGATTCTGAAATGAGCTCTGATTTCTGCACCGATCCATAAATTACAAGAGGAGCCGTGAGTTTTCCCTATTAATGTCAGGCTGCTCGTTTGACTTGTAGCTTCTGGCCTTCACACATCGTATTAATGTGTTATTTATTGGAACATTGTAATAAATAAAGATTTGTTTACTTTTATACTCCATGATGAATGTTGGGTGCTATGAAATATTATTCTTCCCTCAGTGTGTTGCTGAGCTGAGTCTAGAAGTAGCAACTCACGTAAAATTACCAATCGTCTAACCATGCGTTTTCCTCTCATCTTTACCAACACTTGTGTTTTATTCACTGTATTTTGAGACTGTAGATGCCATGGCATTGCTGAACAAACCATAGGCCCTTCCATTCCTTTCTTCTCTCTGTTAAGGATATTTTAAGGAGGAGGGCATGACTTAGGACACGCAATGGAAGATTTAAAGAACCCACACTTACTTAGCCTTTATAAAGAACACAGAAGAATGGAGTTGGCTCTTTTTGCCTGCTTTCTCTCACTGTCAAGTCTGTTCTTTCCCTGGCATTAGTGCCTACTTCTTCCATATTCTGGCCTTGGGTACTCAACAACCACTGGACTCTTGGACTTTCCATTGGTAGACAGCCATTTTTGGACTAGCTGGGCCACACAGCTTGTAAGCCATTCTAATAAATCTGCTCCTGTCTGTCTGTCTGTCTGTCTGTCTGTCTGTCTGTCTGTCTGTCTATCTATCTATCTATCTATCTATCTATCTATCTATCTATCTATCTATCTATCTGTGTCTGTATCTGAATCTATACATATACAGATATAGACCCATACACATAGATACAAATATAGGTATAAAGTTGCCTTGGTTATGGTGTCTATATTAGTCAAGGTTCTCTAGAGGAACACCACTGATAGAATGGGTGAATGAATGAATATGTAGATGTATATAGAGATATAGATTGATTGGTTGATTCATTCATTCTATCAGTTGTGCTCCTCTAGAGAAACCTGATTAAAAAGAATTTAAAAAAATTAATTAGGGGCATATAGTTGCTGAGGGTTTGAGTCCATGACCATCATGCTGGGGAGCATGACAGGCAGGCAAGCAGGCACGACACTGGAGCAGTAGCTGAGATCTTTCATCTGATCCACAAACAGGAGGCAGAGATAGTTAATTGGGCCTGGCATGGGCTTTTAAAAACCTCAAAGTCTAGCCCAGTGACCCACTTCTTACAACAAGGTCACACCTCCTAATCCTTCCCAAACAGTTTCACTAACTGGGGACCAAGCATTCAAATATATGAGCCCAGGACAGTAATCTGGTAGGGTCCATTCTCATTCAGACCACCACATACCACAGCTGGGTGGCTGTATCCTTCTCAACCTTACTCACACGGTTGTGTCAGGCCTTAGTCTTCCATGATGTGCAATCTCGCTGCCTCCAGGGTGAGCAATCCACAGGAGAAAGAGAAAGTGCCCTGGAGACAGATGCTTGTCTGTCTTTGGTTATTTAATCTTGGAAGCGATACTCCATCATGTCTACTGTATTTACTATTAGAAATAAGTCAGACTCAGGCTTAAGAATCAGATTTCATAAGTGTGAGTTCCAGGATAGAAGGTTACATAGAGTTAGAATTCATTTCCAAAGCTCTGTTTCCAACTTCCCTGCAGTGACTCATGTACTGCCCAGACTTCTGCCCTTAATAAAAATTTCCCTTCATTGGTGTCTGAGCATGGGCCTTTGCCTCACCAAAGCTGTGTCTCCTAGGTAAATAGAAGGAAAGCAAAGAGAGATACTACCTTGTTAATCTATGAGACTTGTGCAAAACTGCCCGAGAAGACAAGTGTTGCACAGTGCCTGGGGCATCATGAGATCCAGGTTACCACACAGGCAATAGTGAGGATACTGGTGATGTCAATGTTGACAGTGAGAGGTGACAAAGTCTATTCAATTTCCTTCCTATTGAACCTATGCATATGAGAATACATAACACTGAATATGGTCTGTTTTTCCTATTATAGTGTAGAGCCTTTCCATGTTGCAGACGGACCTAAGGCCTCCCTGTCTTCCAGAATGGGTAAGAGTTCAGAACAATTATCCACTTGTTCAGATGTCTATACAGTTCTAAATAACCATGCCTGATGGACCGGTATATGTACAGTTTGAAATATTCGTTTACAGCCAGAACTGTTATCTCACCTTTTTTAGAAGTTGAATGATAGATATCATGATAGATATCATGAAGATAGGCCAGTCTTTTCATACAGTCAACCTTTAGCATTGATCATATGAACCTACATTCTGGGTTTGGAGAACTATGGGGAGATAAAAGAATCCAAAACAGGGAAGGAGGGGAGGTTTGAGGAAGAAGGCTGGGCTGAAGTTTTGAAACAGGGGAACTTATCTGTCTCTGTTCCTCAGTGTAGTATCTAACTGCCTCCACATGCCCCTCTATTCCCCCCCCTTTCTGAAACGTTGTCCACCTTGTCTACCCCAGGGATCAAGGCCAGAGAGGGAGCAGTCAGCTGAGAAAGAAGAGGTTCGTTCTCTTTTATTATGGTCACTCTCTCTCTCTCTCTCTCTCTCTCTCTCTCTCTCTCTCTCTCTCTCTCTCTCTCTCTCTCTCTCTCTCCACTCAATGAAAACCATATTTCTAGTTTGAATTTTCACCTTTCCCCTGAGCTAATGAGGTGGCATTTCCTATAGCTGAGGCTCTGTCTGGCTGTGTGCTCCCAGAAGCAGTTGCTCCTGTGTAGTGTGCTATGTTGCTGAGTTGAGATGAGGCAGAGGATTGGAGTGGTGTTGCACGCATTAAGGGCATGCTCAATTTCCCATATCGTCAGTGTACAACTGCTTTATCGCTACTTCATCCCCATTGTCAGCTGTGTAAGCCTGGAGGCGTTTTCTCCTTCATGAGAAAGTGCTGCTGACGTTGATGGATTTCAGAATGCTGACATTAAGGGGAGCTTATAAACAAAGTCATTAAACTATTCTGAATGCACAACGTGTGCCAAGTAGGTTCTAGGTGTCAGGACACAGCGGTTGACAAACACATATTCCTAGCCTTGTGTCACTGGGTCTCTGCAGAAGAAATGCTGTTTTCAAAGAAGCCCAATGATGCAGTGAGAGCCCACCCAGGGTCTGATCTGACTCCATTCTTCCCTTTCCCCTGGTCCTTACCTTAGGCTGCACACAACCTCCGGGATATTAGAGCAAAGCAGAGGCTATGAGGCAGCCTTTACTGGGCCTGTGAGTTAGGATGATGTTTTGCCTACTGAAAGCAAAACTGAATGCTCCCACACAGTTTTGCTCATTCTTTGGTGATCTGAGACTGCTTGGGCAATGTGCCTGCATCTGAAGGTTAAAGCCAGCGTGTGTCTGCATGAAAGAACATCTAAATTAGCAGGCTAAGAGCTGGTCCATGGAGCCATTAGGCAGCTGAATGAAGCCTTTTTGTGACCGCTGTAGTTCTGGGTCTTTCTCAGTGGACAAAGAGGAGAATGTTCTTCTGCATCATCTCTGGTTAAGTAATTAAGATTGGGCATGAGGACCACTGAAGGCCATCTGAACTCCCCCATGCACTGGGCACTAATGGGCTCAACAAGCATACTTAGATGTAGTAAGGTTAATATTGAACATACCAGAATGAAATAAAGCAGGGTCACACCTTTTTATACAAGATGAACCCATCTATGTAAACAGAGGAGCAGGAGGAGGAAGAAGAAAAAGATAAGTGACTTGTAAGAAGGCTCATGGGGTAAAGGCACACGCCACTGAGACTGAAGGTCTAGATCCCACATGGTGGGAAGAAAGAGCTAACTTTAAAACTTTCCTCTGACGTCTCTGCATGCCCCAGCACATGGCCCCTGGCCCCAAGAAAATATACCAAAGATTAATTTCCTCTTTTGCATACACTAAGAAATATCTTGAAAAAACATATACTTTGCAATCATATTTTAGATATAACTGCACAAAGGGACACAGGGACAGACGGTGTCTTTCTTAACTATCTTGTGGTTATAGAAACTCCTGTGGCCAGGGAGCTGTTTAACTGGCTCAGAGATGATCATCTTGCCTGAACTCGGCAAAGTTCTTGCTGTTTTCTAGTAAGAAAAGATGGGGTTGATTTGGCTAGACATTGGTGGTTCCCCTCGCCAGTTCTTCAAGGAATGGGGACTCTGACCAAACACTAAAGGCTGATGGGGCTTAGAGAAGGAAAGGTTTTATTTGGCTTACCCTTGTAGGTCACAGTCTATGATTTAAGGAAGTCAGGACTGGAACTCAAGGCCGGAGCCCATAGAGGAAGGCATCTTGCAGGATTGCTCTCTGGTTTCTTTATAGGCTCATGCTTAGTTAGCTTTCTTATATCACCTAGGACCACCTGTCTAGGGAGTGCGCTGCCCACAGTTGGCAGTCTCCTACAGACATGCCCACAAGTCAATCTGACCTAGGTAATTTCTCAATCAAGGCTTCCCTCTCAGATATCTCTGGGCTGGATAAGTGAGAGTTAATGTTAATGAGGACAGAGTCTACAAAATCAACTGCCTTCTGCATTCTTTACCTTTTATGGAAACTGCAATTACAAGGCTCTGATATGAATCATTTAACCCTTTGTGCAAAAGAAATCCAGAGATGGGTTGTGGTTGGTCCTCTGGCCAGCTGCTCTCCAGCTCACATCCTGGACTTCCTTTCTTGTGACCTCACCCAGCTGCCAGGGAGATAGATAGCTCATGTATGAACTATTCGGAAATGATCATTCTTTACCCACCCAAAAATAAAGGACTCGATCAGCAGGGACAAAGGGGAGAGCTGTGGGGTAAGTTGCTGTCTTAATTTGGGCTATATTTGGTAGGCTGTTTCTGGCTTCTAGATGGAGCCCAGCACTTGACAGTTAAATCACACATTAAGATCAGTTAGTGGATTTACACACCCCAGAACCCTGGAGACAAGGTATGAAAGGCACTGCTATTCCAAGTTGAGGTGGGGGGGGTGCTCAGAGGGGCCCTGTTCTCCCCCAAATGCCATTAGAGCAGATGAGGGAATCCTCCCCCTCAAGATTAACCCTCTGTGGAGCCTTCCTGCCCACTGTTCTCTGGGCTCCTAGCTTCTGCTCAGGGAGCCACTTCCCACTGGGCAGCTGCTTGACAATCCATGGTTGGATGTGTTATCTTGGTGAGGGCTACATGGCTTTTCTAGCTCATTTCCTATTTCTGAAAGATCAGGGGACCTCCAGTTTCAAAGGGAAATATTTTTAAAACTTGAAGTGAAATTCACACATAAAACTAACCACTACATGTGAACAAGGCAGTAGAACTTAGAATTGGCCCCCTGTACACAATCACCCCTGCCCAGTTCAAACACATTTTCAAAAGGAAACTCCAGGTCCATTAAACCCCACGCTTCCTATTTCTGCCTCCTTCCAGTACCATAAAACACATTCTATCTGCATCCATGGTCTATTCTCATATCCATGGGTGTCTCATGTAAATGAACTGATGCAGAATATGTCCTTTGTGTCTGACTTCTGTCACCTAGTGTGAGGGTTTTCTAGGTTCTCCCATACTGACACAAGTAAGGACACATCACTCCTTTTTTGTGGCTGATAATATTCTAGTTCACCATCTCTTTGACAATTCATTTCTCACAGAGTGGAGCCAATTCCTTAGCTGTGCGTTTCCAGTCAGCTCTACATGGCCACAATCCCACCTGACTCTGGCAAGACGTGAGCCAAGACTTCCTTTATCTCTTCTGTTCTTTCTCCTTAGGAGTTGCCAATACTTGAGCCCACAGCCTTGTGCAAGGTAGACAAGCCTCCTACTGTGGAGTAACACCTTAGCCTTTTTGTGTATTTTATTTTGCAACGAGGTCTCTTTAAGTTGCCAAGGTTGGTCTTGGACTCACTCTGTAACCCAGGCAGGCACTGAACGTGATCCTCCTGCCTCGGCCTCCAACAAATGTGGGGTTGTAGACTTATTCGCCAGGCCTCACTGTTTCTTCTTCTTCTTCTTCTTCTTCTTCTTCTTCTTCTTCTTCTTCTTCTTCTTCTTCTTCTTCTTCTTCTTCTTCTTCTTCTTCTTCTTCTTCCTCTTCCTCTTCCTCTTCCTCTTCCTCTTCCTCTTCCTCTTCTTCTTCTTCTTCTTCTTCTTCTTCTTCTTCTTCTTCTTCTTCTTCTTCTTCTTCTCCTTCTCCTCTTATATTATTGGTGTGGATCTGAGTCCAGAGGGCACCTGCTAAAATTTCCAGGTTCTTGTATCCCAGCACAGAAAACTGACCAGGGACACACAGGCAGTGACTGACTTACAGACTTATTTTTTTTTTAAAGACAAAAGGAAACTCCCAGAAAAATAGTGGGTTACTGAGGCTGGGCAGGGAGGCAGGGGTTGCAAATACCCTGCTCTCCTGCTGCACAGCCCTTACTAAGGTTACTATGTGGCATGACTTCCTCCCACGATGTGTGACACTTCTGGAATATTCTGTTTTGTTACATGTAGGCTTCCACTCATGGAGTTTGTTTCCATTTTAGTCAGTGTTCTATTGCTATGAAGAGATACCAGAATCTCAGCAACCATTTAATTGGGGTTTCCACACAGTTTCAGAGGTTCAGTCCATTATTGTGGTGGGAAGCATGGTAGCATGCAGGCAGACACGGTGCTGGAGAAGGAGCTGAGAGTTCTCCATCTGGATCCTCAGGCAGCAGGAAAAAAAAGAGAGTCAGTGGGTCTGGGTTGGACTCTTCAAATCTCACAGCCCACCCCCAGTGACACACTTCCTCCAATAAGACCACACCTCCTAGTCCTTTCAAATAGTGCCATTCCCTGGTGAACAAGCACTCAAATCCATGAGCCTATGGGAACCATTCTTATTCAAACCACTACGTGCTCTGACAACCCATAATCTTGATGCCTCCCTTCACCTCTCTCTTTTGATTTTTTTTTAATAGAACCTCTCCCTTCATGTTTAAAAGAAATTGTGTATGTGTGTGCCAGGGTGATAGCTGTGGTGGTACATGCTATGGTATATGCTGAGGTCAGAGGACAACTTTAGTAGTCAGTTCTCTCCTTTCACCAGGTGGGTCCTGGGAGCAGAGCTCATCAGGTTTAGCTGCAAGTGTCTTTACTCACTGAATCTTCTTGCCAGCCCTCTCTCCATCTCTTTCTGTGTTGCTTGGGGCCTTGGGCCAGCCTCATCTCACCTGGGAATGCAAAGTTGGCTTTTGGCGAGGCTCTGACGTCCACATTCTGTTCCTTCCCTGATGGCAACAATCACACTGACTTCAGAACGGCACTCACAGCAAAGCAGTGCAGAATTTTTTGCTCCTCCTGGAAAACAAACAAGCTGCCAGTTTGGCATGTCCCACCCCATGGCAAAGCGCTGCCATGGAATAAAAGAAAAGAGTGTTTCAGAGTCGGAGAATACACAGATCACTACCCTCCTGCGAGCCAACAGCATCGAGTGTGGCACTACTGTGTGCCAGGCATTGTGAATGATTGGTGGAGGAAAGAGCTGTTACCCAGAGCTGGTAGAGATAGCCCTGGGTCCACACCCAACAGCCCTGTTCAGAAAGTCCTGTTCGGATTTAGTTTGCATAGAAACCAAACCTCACTCCGGCTGCTTTCATTCAGTCATCCAGTCACAAACAAAAGGTCACCCGTAGGAGTCTGTGTGGGTGGGATGGGATTTTCCCTCTAGGTCTTCTCATCTATGTGATGGGAGGGGGTGGTAAAGAACTGCTGTAAAGAGAGAGAGCTCATTAAGACCAAGGATCAAAGGACTGCAGAAGAGTGGAGGGAAAGAGTGGAGGGAGGAATTTGGGTGTCAGGGCTTCAAGACTAAACAGGGGTTTCTGGGAGGAGGGAACAGAAGAAACATTGATGGAGGAGGGGAACATTCAGGCAAGGATGGCACTTTTGAGACCCTCCAAGGAGGCAGCATAAATGAGGCGGCTCAGAGACCAGAAAGGAGCCCCCAGCGCATCCCCAGCTTAACCTTAGCGTGTCCAGTACAACGAGCAGCTGCCCTCATGGGAATTGAGTCTGCACAAGCGAGATGTAAATGTGCTTGGGTCAAGAGGTGACTAGGTTCCTGCCTAGCCAGAGGCCAGAACAGCCTCTCCCTCGGGCTCACTCTTTGCTAGGCCGGTGCTGCTCTGCGCTGCTGTGTTCTGTGTGGTGGGGCTGTGTCCCTCCACCTGTGGTCCATACGGAACATGGGAGGACGGATTACCTCTTCTATAATGTTGTGCATCAGATCCCATGGAAAGGCACTAATGGTCACCCTCGGTCCCTGGGCCATACCCAATCCTGCTAGTTAGGAATAGATAGATTTTCTTTCTGTCCTGCTCACCTGAAAGTCCTATTATATCTCAGCCCAGAGACAAGGCTACATTTTGCAGCTAGGAGAGACCACGAGACCTATTTCTGTACATGGAGAAGCTTTACCAGGCAGCAGCCTCAGCAAAACTCCATGGCAGTGGAGAGAGGAGTGGCTGTTACATACACCACATATAGGTTTTGTTTGTTTGTTTGTTTGTTTGTTTGGCCCTCACTCACTTTCGTCCTCTTTCCTAATAGGGAGACTACAGAACCTTACCTCCTCCTACTGCCAAGATGAAGAATATAGATTTGCTGGCTGGAGTTTCAGCAGCCATTTTGGTCTGTGGAGTCATCTGGGGAAAGGCAAGTTCCAGATGGTAGATCAGAAAGACAAGCGCCTGACCGTATCCTAGTGATAGCCTGGGGCTGCCCCACCACCCACAGGGCCAATGCCAGATTTCTCTCTAACTTAAGTTATCACTGCTTTTGTTCAGTCCTGGGCAGACTGACCTAATACTAGGTGGTTTGGAGTGAGAGGCACAGGAGGGAGACAGGAAGGGGAGGCACCCAGGAAGAGGTGCTATTAGGTGAAAACATTACACATCTACAATAAAGACCTGCATTTGCTGGTACTGACCAAGGGACCTCCTTTCCAACCACTATCCTGAACCCCCTCCTTTAATCCCACCAAATGCTGTAATGAGGGCATTCTTGGGAGTGTGCCTCTTCACAATTTACATGTCCTGAGGGCATGAGATCTCAGGACTTGCACATCTTCAAGGCCCAGTTCCAAATCCTAGTCTCTTGGATTCAGGGACAACTCCTTTTGCCTCCACCCCACCTACACTCAAGATGCTACGCAAACGTGAAAGCCAGAGTGGTCTCCTCAGAGCTGTGGCTTTGGGTCACTCCAAAAGTGAAAGAAGTCGTTCAGAGAAGGTAGTGGAGCTGGCGGGGGTGGGGGGTGGGGGGGTGGGGGGTGGTAAGCAGGGAGAGTGAATGGAGGTTTCAAGGTCTGGAAAGCCAGGCCTGGGTGGGCGAGGGGAGGGGTGACCCTGAGAGCCCACAGTGCTCCCCCAGGAACCTCCTCTCAGGCCTGGAGTCAGAGTGGCCTTGCTTAGAGAAGATCTGAAACTCACGGTTTTCCATTACAAGCAGCCAGATATTAATATGAATGAATTTTGGCAAATTCAAATTAGATGGAATCCAACCATCTGCCAGCTACCCTCAGCAAGTGTGATTTCCTCTCAGTCCAGTTAAAACAGAGTTCTTGAGATAAGTATGTCTTAGAGGTACGTTTGAGGGAGTCATTTGGGCCATTATGAACAATGAGAACCGAAAATAAAGCTAATATTGCTATTAACAAAAGGACTCATCTAGAGGTCCAGATGCTGCTGTCTCAGAGAGGAGGTTCCGTCCCATCTCACGGCAGTCTGCATTGGACCAAAGAGTTTTTAGACGTTTAAAAGAAAATCATTTTGACAGATTAGCCTATACAACTTGGTACTCATATCACATCACGGGAAGGCATTACGAGATATTGGTTATAACTGAAAGAAGCGGTTCACATGCTTATCTGTCGGTCCTAAAAAAGAATTGCAATTGCCCTGGCTCTTAGAAACAGTGTTACTTTACATTTTTCCTGTTTCAAAAGTACAGTCTGTCTTCACTGAACCAGAGATGCCTGATCTGAACAATCACCTCAGACCATAGTTATGGTGTCTGCAGGGCTAAAGAGAAGCCCGGAACACTGACTAGTGGGTGATGCCCTGGTTGGTAGTGAGCTCCTAGCTCTGTACCTTGTATCCTGTCCTTCCACAGGCAACAGGAACACAAGTTACACGCAGCCAGGGGCAGCCACAGCATCCAAATCCAGGGATAGGGTATTTGTTTAAGATAAGAATCTCACTATGTAGTCTCGGCTGACCTTGAACTCACAAACCTCGGGCCTTGCTCTCTTGAGTACTGGGATGATAGGTGTGTACCAGCATGCCTATCTTCTGCCAGTTAATTGGATGTCATTGTTCCTCACAGTGCCACGGTTCCATTTCCTTGATGGAGGGTGTTGCCTGTAGGTGTGACTCCCTCTCTTTTGACTGAGCTCAACCTGTTCCCAGCTACTTACTGCCAAGCTGTTGTCTGGGGTCATAGAGGCTGCCAGGCCACGCACCTGGTCACCGTGGCCTCCTGTGCCTTGGCCAGCATGCCCTGCCTTGTTTGCATCTGACAGGAACTCCCTGGAGTCCTGACCAGTCAGCCTCTTCTGCCCTCCGGAAGCCTTCAGCCCTTGGCTGTGAGCCCTGGCTTTCTTGGTTCACCTTCAGGCTCACTGGCCAAGGGTCCAAACCACCTTGCTCATCTTTCATCTCTATGCATCTCTCCCATCCAGGCCAGGTTGTCGGCTTCACCTTTAGATCACCGCCTCTGAAATCTTGGATACAGACTTACTCCTGGCATTCAACATCTTTATAAGCATCTCCACATGACTTCCGAAAGGCGGAGCCAAGCAGCAGTAGCTGAAACAGAGCCCAAGTTCTTGAAGTCTTCCTCGCTTGGACTGTCTCCTCCCTCAACCTTCCCATCTTAGCAGGTGGCACCTAAAGTCCTAGAGTTCTGTTGGGGGGGGGTCATCTGCACCTACCACTGGGCTACCCGACCCATCCCACTCCTCTGACTGCACACATTACTCAGATTCCATCACTATCATCAGACCCAAAGTGGAGCTGACCAGACTCCCATGTGCTCTGCTTTCAGCAAGTGTTGTCCTTGGAAAATTCCAATCAGACCACTCCACTCTCCTGGTCAGTCCAGCCCGCACCATGCTTTCTCGTTACACCAGGCACAGCATCCCAGCACCTCCCCTGCCTCCTTCCCTGGTCGCAGCCCCATCTCAGCAGCCCACACATCTCAATGACTTTGCACTTTACTAGGAAGCAATTTTTCACACTGCTCACGTCATGATCTCAAGTTCTTCCTGTGTGCTTATTTTCTGTCCTATCCCTTGAGAATGTAAGCTTCCTGAGCCCAGGGGCCCTCCCTCCAGCCCTCCCTCCCCACCCCACCTCCTGCTGTTTCCCAAGGCCTGGCATCTGGAGCTGGTTTGTTGACTCTCCGTGACTGGCCAAACCCCACACTTCCTGTCCTTTGCTCTCAGTACGCTGACATTGTCTTCACTACTGTCCACATTATTAAATAACGGCTTGTGGTGATGCATTTTATTCATAGGCTCTGAATTTTAAAAAGAGGTTACCTCTTTAGTGTGCAATTCATCTATTTGATTGTGGCCCGTGACTCAAATACTATACTGGTAGGAAAACTTTCAACTACAAACCACACACATCATCAGATACCAGCTTTGACCTGCTCAGTGGTATAAAAGAACAGAGATGTTCACGACAGTTGCAGACCCTAGAGCTAGCTTTTCATTTTCATATAGTCCTAAGAGGAAGGAACTATCCTTGTCTGGATTTTGCAAATGGGACAAGTATATTGGTCTTCTAATGATATGTAACCAGTTACCCAGATTGAGTGGTTCGTATTGAAAACCCCCCTTCTCATATATTTTGCTGTTCTTGGAAAGTTTGGGCAGACTCCCAGATAGCCTGCTCAAACAACATGAATTCCTGGAGGGGGTGGACTGGTATCTGGAGGCTTTGGAGGACAGCATACTTGCGAGCTGTTGCCAAGGCCAAATAATCCATCTCTTTAGGGCTAGCGGTTCTCAACATTCCTAATGCTGCTGCTCCTTTAATAAAGTTCCTCATGTTGTGGGGAGCCCCAACTGTAAGATTATATCCACTGCCACTTCATAACTGCAATTTTTCTACTGTTATGAATTATAATATAAATATCTGTGATTTCCAATGGTCTTAGTTGTCCCCTGTGAAAGGGTCATTTTATCCTCAAAGGGCTCTCAACCTATGAATGGAATTTCTTCCCCTGCCTCCATGCCCCCAAATTCCCTCCCTGCCTATAATGTTGGCTTTTCCCTATTCTGTTTAAGAGAGTCTCTGGCATACATATCTACTCTTACACACGCTGTGTTAAGAATTCTCTGATATGCTCAAATGCATGTTTCAAAAGTGAAACCTTTGCTTTTTTTTTTTTTTTGGACAGTGCTGATTTGGGGGGAGACAGAGCATAGAGATATCAACAATCACAGCAACCCTACCTGAGCATAGAGATATCAACAGTCACAGCCCCTACCTGAGCACAGAGATATCAACAATCACAGCCCCTACCTGGCCTCGCTAGAGGCTGCTAAGTGGTGCACAGGCTCCGCTTTCTCTGCAGAACTTCTCATAATTTAAAAATGCTTGACGCTGCGGAAGACAGCCCCGCCCTCTGCATCATTCAAAAAAAAACCTCAGACACAGAGGCGGGCTTTTGGTTCTTGCATTTCGGAAACGTTCAATAGCCTTTCAAAGTTAGAGAACCATACATTTGCTTTTATCCTTGGAACTTTTATTCCTGTGATCTGGCCTATTCTTGAAGCCCGAAAGACTAAGTCACACTCGCTAACAGCCAACTCAGAATAGATAATGATTTTAGATCAAAACTCTGTGCAGGAAAAAAAAAAGCATGGGCTGAAATGGTGGTTATCAGGGCAAAGCCGACTCAGATGCCTTAATGAAACAGCAAAAATGGATTCTTCCCTCTTCGGTGGGCTGCCAGCGTGTTACAGTATCAGTGTGTGTTTGACACTCGAGTTCGAGTGAGATCTCTGTCTTTTATTTTCAGTAGTCCCCAAGTCTCCTAACCAAAGCATCTCCTCCCTGATGAGGGTGATCTCTGGCTCCAAGCCTGGGGCTTCCACACCCAGGGTCTGGGAAGCTGCTCTTTCTGGAAGGGTGGTAGAGACCCTGGGAACCAGACCAGCCCGGCTCACAAGTATGAAGAGAATGTCGGGAGAGGAAGTGGTGGCTGAGTCAGCATGAGTCATCTGGTTCCAGTGACAATGAAGACTGAGGTGTGTGCTTTGTGCTTTTTTCTTTTCTTGTCTTTTTTTTTTCCTAATCATGTGGACATCTCTGAGAATGAGGGGACTGGGTGACTTTACAGTGGCTGCTTTCTAAGTTTCAAAGTGACTTTCCAGGCAAGCTGCGCATATCTTGGGATCTTCACAGCACAGTGGCTGGGAAGACGGCCGTCTATCAGCTTCTCCCTGGTGAGTACTTTCTGTCAATGATGTCTTTGTGCGTGCGCCTCTGAGCTGTGACAGCTGCTGTGTCCTGGGGTAGTGACACTGCGCTTCTCCCAGACTTTGAAGGTTTTGTGAGGTCAGAAAAGTGACTCCTTTCGCCTCCAGACCTCTGCTGTGTCTGCGGAACTCTTGGAGGAAGTTTCTGAGCTGTGCCTTGCGGATGGATGGTGGCTGTGTATTATGCTGTTTCAGAGGAGAGCGTGAGCCTGGGAAGGAAGCCACCTCGGATTTCTAGTTAGAAGCCAAAGTGAAGGTCAGAGATGGAGGTGGGTGAGTTTGTGCTAACTGGGCACTGAGGTTGGACTAGCTTCCGCTCCTGAGAAGCAGAAGGAAGAGCCAGCCCCAGGGCAGCTTCTGTGTCTGACTCAGGCAGCCGGGCCTGAGCTGTCCAGCTTCTGGGCAAGGACTGTGGCAGTGAGGCAAAATTTTGGCTTTTCTCTGAACATATGCGAATGGCTTCAGGACTGTATTTTACATCCCTTATTTCCCCCTTCACGCTCCAGGTGGAAGACTTGTTCAAAAGCAAAGAGAAAAGTCACAGGCTGGGGACCAGGAAGGGCATGGTGGAAGGCAGGGGAGGGGAGTGGGCTGAGTTACTGCCATTCTTATGAGCATATCTTTACTGTCAAATAAACAGTTACAGTAACTGCTATGCCACTTTTAAAGCAAATCTAAAAAGTGGTCATTTGCTTAAAAAGCGGCATAGCAGGCTGCAGGGAAGACAGGAGCCTGTTCTGAGCAGCTCACTGGGGTGTGTGGGGCTTCCCGAGTTAAGAATGAGTCAGCATCCTAACTGAATGAGCCCTCAGAGCGGCCCCACCCGCCCTGAGCAACAGGAGCTGGCTGGCTTGGCCCACGAGGGAACTTAGTCTTTGCTTGATATCCGCGTTGGTTGGCCCTCTGCGAAGCGGAGAATCACACATGCTCAGTTTTCTCCTGTCTCTTGTGATGCACCTGAGAGGTCCCTTGGCTGTCTGTCCCCTTGTCAGGAATACTGAGTTTGGCTTTCTCAGCAGGCTCCAGCTGATGGCACTGGTTTTGGGTCCTGCCCCTGACTGAGCATGGAGTTTGCTCATGAAATGAAAACTCTGGTATGTAGGAAGGACCAAGGTGGTCTAGAGCCACAGTTGCACCACACCCTTTGAAACAGTTCACACCTAGATGGTTGGGAGAATCGGGTGAGATACGAACTTTGAAGCTGGCTTCCACTAGAGACAGGCACTAAGTTAGCTTAAATAAATCAGAGTGCAAACTTCAGAGAAAGCAAGCCTCCGAACACCTTCGAGAGAAACTCCTAGAGCAAGTCTGTATTTTGGCAACGGAGTTGCCAAAGGCTTCCCAGGTCAACTCAGGGTTTGAATCTTTCCCCAGCTAGTTCTGCGGCTCTGCCTGAAGATTGTTTATCTGTGTTTAGATAACTGTGGGTGGGTCCCAGCTTTCAGGGGCCACACCCTGAAGCCACAAAACTTGGATAGCAAGATTAAAGGATTAGAAGGGAGGCTCTGAAGCAGGGCCAATGGGCCCAGGCCCTTATTGACCCACTTCTGGAGACCTTGAACTTCTTGATCCCTGTTCGTTTACCTTGGCGCAAGGGGCCCAAGGAGTTATCACCTGCCAGGAGCTCAGGGAAGGGATGGAGGCAGGGCTCCAGCCCTGTCACATCTCCCTGGTCCTCTTAGTTTCCAATCCTCTGAAGGTTTGTAGTTGGCTACAGGACTTTTACAGAAAATGATTGACAAGCCAGGGAGCAGTTGTCCTAAGTCTAAGAATAATAGTGCCAGCTTGGGGATGTCCGAAGGAGAGAGAGCCCACCGTTCTTAGTTGGTTTGGTGCTCTTGGTGAGTAAGCTGTTGAAGTAACCAGAAAGATGCCACGTCATGGGATCAAGAATCATGACACAGCATGTCTGTGGGCAGAA
Organism: Tokudaia tokunoshimensis; assembly: GCA_036184795.1. Classification (NCBI taxonomy): domain Eukaryota; kingdom Metazoa; phylum Chordata; class Mammalia; order Rodentia; family Muridae; genus Tokudaia; species Tokudaia tokunoshimensis. Next base: position 103,167,591 of record BTHU01000004.1, on the reverse strand, counting down.
CACACTTACATGGGTTTCCAAGTCACACATATGCAGGTCACAGCTGTGAGCCTATCTCTGGGTTCTGTGTCTTCAAACTTCACGTGAGCATTGCTGGATTGTGACTTGACAGTGCTGTGTTTTGTTTTAGGCGTTGATTTTGATCCGTCATTTAGAGGTCAGGCAGTCTTGTGAATCCTGACAGCTAATGGCCTCTCACCATGAGTAAACAACAGGGATGGACTGACAGGTCTCTTTAGTAATCAGGAGAGAGTTGTTGAACAAGATTGGGAAAAAGACTAAGGACAAGTGTGAAAACAAATGCCCAAAACCACGGTTTGTGCACTGAGGGGGCAGTGCCATGGTAAGAGCGTGATGTGCAGGCAACAGGACCTGAGCTCACACTCCCAGGATCTGGGTAAAGCTGGACACAGTTACCTTTGTCTGTAATGCTAGAGTTTGTGACAGATGGAGAAGCAGAGCCTGGTATGCACATGCACAAGCTAGACATCCCATCTCAAGGTGAAGGGGTTAGCTAGCACCCAAGGCTGTCCTGTGATCTCTATATGCACAGACTATGGCATGTGCAGGTCTGCATTCACACACACGAACACACACACACACCACGTGTTTGTGGCTTTGTTGTGGTTTCCACTTGTCATACAGAGTTGAGTTGAGTATGGCTGCCAGCAGGAATCAGAGGACTTCGTCCCATGGCAGGAATGGAGGCCACGTTTGGAAGGGATGTCTAACTGCAAACAGAAAGTGCTTCAGACTTGGTGACAGTGGACGTTGCCCAGAATCCTGATGTCATGGTGTGCTCAACCTGGGACTAACTTGTGACTTGTGGCCCTGTCTCCTCTGTTTTTCTTCATCACGGGATATCTGCCCTATGACATTTTGTGCAGAGGTTTCCACAGCACAGACTCCGTCTACTTCTGGTGGTAGCACTGTGAGATCTTGAAGTTCCTGGTGTCCTGCCTTCTTCACTGTGGAAGAATGATGAGACTCTCGTGGCTGTGAGTCTTGGGAAGATTCTGGGGTATATACCAGTTGCCAGGAGATACTGTCACCAAGACAGGCATGTTTTTAGAGATGTGACCAGCCTCTTGCATCTGTCCTGGGCTCTCCTGCCCTGTGGTATTTCACCAAGAATGAATCCTGTCCTTGAGACAAGGTCTCTCATGACGTCTCAGTCCATAGCAGGCTCCGTATTCACCAGGGTCTTGCTTAATAGGCAAAAGGAGACTGCTTCTTGGTCCTCTCAGGAAACTTTGGGTTTTAGCTGCCATTATCACCACCATTATCATCACTATAATCTCCTCCTCTCCTCCTCCCCACCCTCTTCCTCCACCTCCTCCCCATTTTCCTCCTCCTCCTCCTCCTCATTATTATCCACATCATTCCAAAAGTACAGTTCCCATTTTATTCAGCCCAACCACACTTTGTGGGCCCTCTGTTTAACTCCACAACAACCCCCAGGAGCATAGGAAGAGGACAGTCACTTGCTTTACTCACTGTCTCAGTGAAGATATATAGGTGCCAGAGAGCCACTAGCCCTTCATTCAGCACAAGAAAATGGCCAAGAGTAGGCAGTCAATAGGGCTTCCTGTGTAATACACAGGGCCATCTGGACCGAAGGTCAGGAAACCCAGGCCCCCTAGAAATGGACCTGCCAGAGGTGGTACAGCTTGATTTGGTGCTGGTGTTTCCCAGCTGAAGCCAGTGACAACTGTCCCTTAGTTCATGTGGATTCTTGCTACTTGAAAATGATTGCAAGTGAGAGATACATCATACTGAAAACATTAAATAAGCCCCCAAAGACCCGAACGGAGCACAGCATGGCATTTCCTTACCAACACCAAAGATTTGTCTGTCTCAAAAGCCAGCCACATTCTCATGCCCACTCTCGGAGTCCAGAAGTGGCTAGGGTCATTTTGGTCTTTGAGCTCTGTCTTTCCTGTGTGCAGTGTTTAAGATCCAGGGAGCTGAGACTGGTCTGGCTGTGTTAGAGCATTGTGGATGTAATGTGTGTGTCTTAGTTAGGGTTTTACTGCTATGAGCAGGTACCATGACCAAGGCAACTCTAAGACAACATTTAATTGAGGCTGGCTTACAGGTTCAGGGTTTCAGTTCATTATCATCAAGGCTGGAACATGACAGCATCCAGGCAGGCATGGTGCAGGAGGAGCTGAGAGGTCTACATCTTCATCTGAAAGCTGCTAGCAGAATACTGACTTCCAGGGACCTAGGCTGAGGGTCTTAAAGCCCACACCCACAGTGACACACCTACTCCAACAAGGCCACACACTCTAATAGTGCCACTTACTGGGCCAAGCATATACAAACCATCACAATGTGGGTAACACAGCCATGGGTCCCCAAATCTACTCTAATGGCAGGAACCTGAGGACCCTTCTCTGTCTCTGGCACCATAGCTAAAATTAAGGGCTAGGTCAAGGGCAGTGATCCCCACAGTTTCTGGCTGGATCCTAGTGCTCAAAGAAAAGACAGCAAGTTTGAAGGAAGCTGGTACACAGGAAGGAGAGGGGAGTCAATGATCGACAGTCTCAAAGAATTCATTTTGAAGAAAAGCCAGTTGTTGTTAGTATAGCCTGAGATGTGAGAGCGGCAGTTTATCTAATCTAGCTTGGGTTCCCTGCTTATCTGTTGCTTTCCAGGTTGATTACGTGCAAACAGGGACTTAGGTGTGGTGCCACTCTGCCCTGGGAAAATGTATTGGGTTAAAAGTAGAGAACTTTTGTTAATAGTGGCAGAAGAGATATATTCCCATTGCACTAGTAATTTACAGTGTGTATAAGGGCCACACAGGCTCCTGGCGCTTCAGCTGGCCATAAAGCAACATTTATTAAATATCAGTGGCTCCCAAAGGAGCCAAGCTCACTTGCTCTCAAACGGCTAAAAGGTTTTGTTCTCACAATTGTGCTGTTCTCAGGCAGGAAGTGATTTGTCCTGGGAGAGCCAGCAAGGCAGGCGATCCATCCACTGCTCACCTCCATCATCTGCAGCTCTGGGGTCCTTTCTCCAATTTGTCTTATAGTTTCAAGAAGGCTGCTGAAGCTCTGTGCATCTTCACTGACAGGAGGACGTGGGGAGGGGAAAAGTCAATCTTATGGATGTCAGCATCCTTTAAAATTTCCCTAAAATCCTCAACAGACATGCTCAACTGACTTTTACTGTCACTGTCTACATATGCATAGGTGGAAGAAGATGGGGGGGGGATGAGACTCCCCAAAACAGAACTCACAAAGAAAGAGAGGATGTGGGTCTGAATTGAATCAAGGACAAGGGCTCCTGTCCCTTGTATATTGTCATATTGTATGGCCCTCTGTGGCTCCAGAGGTGATGGGGACCCACCCATTCAGCTCCTCTAAGGTTGATCAGTTAATTTCCAATACATAGAGCCACTGGCCTTAGGGCCATACCTCTTTTGATGCTCTAAGCAAAGCTGCCTTTTCCTCCATGCTGGTCGCTAGCCTGGCCTCTGAAACCAGCTTCTTGGCTGCTACCTGGAACCAGGAACTCTGTCCTGACTCAGGAATAAGCTTCAGGAGGGAAGGCTGGATCTCCAGGCCAGGCACAGCTAGGTCCCTGGTGTGTCCTCCTGGAGGAAGGAAGCCCAGCATGGAGCAGCTTTCTCATAGCTGTGTAGAGGTCAAGTTACACAGGGACGATGCTCCCCGTATCCCAGGCTCCTGGGGCACCTATAAAATGCAACAAACTCATATTCGTCAGCCACCAAATGGGAAGGGCCTCACCTACCCTTCTCCCCGCTTCCCTGGCTACTTTGCAGACTGTCAGTGGGAACGAGATTTCTTCCTTCCGTCCTCTACATCCCTCCTCACCTGATGCTGTGGGGTGATGGTGATTGACTCTGTCACATGCAGTGTTTTGTGAGTATGAGACTGGATGTACAAGAGACCTAGAACAGAGCAGGCGCCAAGCATCTCCTTCATGAACAGAGCAAGGCTTCACTGTGAAGTTTAGGTTGGCCTCAAACTCATGATCCTCCTGCCTCTATCTCAGGTACTGGGAGTAAAGGCAGGGGCCACCATGCAGCTCCTTTATTAGGTAAACAACAAGTGCTCAATAACTATACAGCTAAAAAGATCTGCTCTTCGTATATTCTGCCCGAAAAGTTTCCTGCTGCTTCCTGTGAGACCACTGTCCAGGTTCTACAAAGTGGATTCTAGACACTGAGGAGAGAATCGCTTGCCCCGGTGCCCATTCACAGTACAGAGAAGCTATGACATGAATGCAATTTTGACTTCAGTATTTTTAAATTATGCATAGGGTTCAGTGCCTGTGGGGGCCAGCAGAGGGCGTCAGATCCCCTGAGCTGGAGTTAGAGGTGGGTTGTGAGTTGTCCAGCACAGTGAGTGACCTCTCCTAGAGCAGTGTTCACCCTTAGCCACTGAGCCATCCATCTCCACAGCCCCACACGACTGTTGACGAGTCTCCTGCCTTACATCCTTCCTGTTCTTCCTGTGCTGTCAACAACAGCTTCTTTGTTGTTAGGGACAACAATGTTTCCTGTAAAGTCTGTTTCCCAGGCTCCATTGCAGTTAGAAAGATGAAGCCTAGTAGTGGGCTCGCTAGGGATGCAGGCAAAGCTCTTTAAAGGACTCTGACATCACCAATCCTTGACCTTTGCCCTCATGCTTTCCTGTTCTGGATTCCCAAGTGGTCAGGGTACTTTGGTTTGACCTTGCGGATCTCTCTCCCTTCTTCCTTTCTGTGAAAATGCGGAGGAGATGGCTGGAGCTCTATTGGCCTTCTTGACCTTAAAAAAACAACCAAGTATGTCTGTCTTGGTACAATGATGTACTTCATTCACACTGGATTCATAATCATGCCCATTGTAAATATATTATTCATGTTTTCTCTTTAATGAAAATCTTTTGAGCGGACCCTGCCACAGGCTCCAAGCACAGCACCCTTTACGTCTGCTGGAATTGTAGAATCATCCTTGGAACCACTTTGCCTTTGGGAAGGATATCTCAGGGAGTAACTTATGAGCTGTGGATGGCCAGCAGTCACAGCAGCCCCAGGAGGCTGTGAGCAGAACTTGCTTCTGCCTTTGACAAACAGGTTTGGCTATTGTTAGGTTCTGTGGATGGTCCTCAACACAGGCTCTCATGTTATCCTTGGACTTTCAGAGCAGACTTGTCCATTCATTTGCATTTCCTGTGTGTGTGTGTGTGTGTGTGTATGTGTGTGTTTGCAGGTGAACATACCATTGTGTGCAGGAGACAAACTTGGATGTCAATTCTTTGATGGTGCTTGCTTACTTGTCTTCTTTCCTCCTCCTCCTCCTCCTCCTCCTCCTCCTCCTCCTCCTCCTCCACCTCCTCCTCCTCCTTTCTCCTCCTTCTTTAGACCAGGTCTCACTGGCCTGGCACTCAAAAACCTTGCTGGGCTGGCTGGCAATGAGCCCTCAGATAAACTACCTGAATCACCTCCCTAGTGCTAGGATCCCAAGTGTGTACGATCACATTTAGCTTTTTAAACGTCAATTCTATGAATTGAACTCAGGTCTTCCCACTTGCAAGGCAAGCACTCTCTCAACCCAGATGCTCGCCCAGCCCTGTTTGTACTTCTTCATTTTTTTTCCTGTAGAATCTGTCTCTACTTACTTCATCCGGTTACTGTATACACATCTAAGTCTGGGCAACATATGTTTCTTTTCTGAATCCGTTTCAAGTACACCCCACTCTTCCCTCCCTCCCTCCCTCTATCTGATTATTGTGGATTCCTTCATTACTGGTCCCTGTGTTCCAGGTGTAGTTATATAGTTTTGGGTAACATGATGACAAAAATCAGATCACAGGGGTGAAGTGACTGCTACCTACTGTTTTACTGGGGACTACTGGAGCCACCTAGGGCTGGCTCCACCTGGGATAGGGACAGACTGACATTCTTGATACCAGAGATTCATCTACCCTTGGGCATGGTGAGCTTGCCTTCCTCTACCGTCATCCTCAGCAGGGACTTATGGGGACGGCCCATGCATGCCTTTTCCATTGGCTGCTGACCATGTGGAGGCTCCTGTCTCTGCGTGGCAACAAGAAAACAGCTCTTGGGTATCTGGTGAAGTGGGACAGTGTATTCCAGTGGCTTTTTAACCCCTTTGAGGCAGCTTTGTCCAACAAAGCCTGCAGCTACAACCACACTCTGTCTGCCCTGCCTGATATGGTGACCACACTTGTGACCACCAGGCAGTGGATCCGTGGACAGTGTGTCCAGGAACTGAGCTGCATGGTTTATCGCTTAACTGCAATGTAAATATTCATAGCCGTGTGTGGCTAGTAGCTCCTGGGTTTGCATACGTACTTTCCTCGATGATTTTCCCGGCCTCACTTTCATTTTCCTTGGTTTCAGTTTCCCACAGTCAAACATGGCCCACCGAGGGTTAACGTCCATAAACATGCAACTCCTGTTTTAAACTGCATGCGGACATGTGGGTGGGAGCGGTGTGAAGAAATCTCTCACAGACCTGCTTCATCCTGCCCAGTCACAATTCCCTCTGTTCAGAGCATCCACACTGTATGTTCTACCTGCCTGCTGGTCTTTCAGAGTTGCCATCTTTGCCATTAGATTGTCCAGTAGATAGTGCTTGTGTCTATGCAACCTTCATTTTACTTAATATTGGCCCCAATGTACATGAACTGTGATGACTTTATTATACAGAATATTGCTATAATTGGGAGGTTTCATTAATAATCATTTGTCTCTTATTTTGTCTAAGTTATAAGTTCAGTCTTATTATAGATACACACTAGGAAAAAAAAACCATGTGTTGGATGCTCTCTGCAGCTTCAGGCATGCCCTGAGGTCTTGGGGTGTTTCCCAAGACAGGAGGCTAGGACGTCTGTTGTGTTCTTGTCTGTGTGAATGAAGTCATTTTGCCATCTGACTAGAAATAGCCATGCTCTGGTGCTGTTACTGTTCCAGACTCCTCCAAATTGTCCTTAGTGGGCTTTTAGAGATACGAGCATCCAAGTAGCATGGGCAGGAGCTGGCCAGGCCCTGACGAGGTTCTAGGATGTTTAATACGATACCACTGCTCCCTCAAATTCTAGGATTTTCTTCTGTAAATTATCCAAAGGCAGCACTCTGGCCACTTTCAGATGCTGCTGAGTTATACCCTGAGCCCTGGTTCCTTACCAAGAGGTCCTCCCAACTTTGGGGACTGTCCTCCTCTTGCACGTGGACTCCTTCATCCTCTCATGAAGCCTGGGAAAGTTCTTTCCCTGATATCCAGTTCCCCGAGGCCCCGCAATGCCTTCCTCGGTGAGGATTCAGCTGTCTGCACAGTTGCCTTTATCTTGAATGCTACGCTGAAGTCATTAGTGACCTTCTCCATCTGCTGAGTCCACAGGGTGCTCAAGGTCTGCTCACACCCTGTGGGGACACAGAAAGCCATATCCTTACTCTGTGTCTGAGGTGGTGACTTTTTTTTTTCCTACTGTCTATCTATCATCCCTGGTTTAGTCTAGCCTTGGCTCATGTTTCAGTCTAGCCTTGGCTCATGTTTTAGTCTAGTCTTGGCTCATGTGGTAGTTTTCTTTTCTGTTGCTATGACAAACACCGTGACCAATAGCAACTTAGGGAGGAAAGTGTTTATTTCTTCTTATACTTCTTCCGGTCTTTTCACTGAGGGATCAGATCAGCCACCATAGCTCAACTGTTTTATACAAGACATGAATTTGGACAGATATCCCCTTATCCTCTTTATCAAATGAGCACATGGATCAGAGAAAGCTGGGGACAGAGAGCTTCACTAAAGATCGTCTTCAAGTTTGCCAATATCCAGACATTTGCAGGTGCCCTTGGGAACACAGGGAGTGCCCATGGTGCATAACTGTCAGTGGTGGGGACATTGCATAATAGCATGTGTGACCGTGGTTATCTAGACGGCCAGAGGGGGGACGGGGGGGCAGGTGGAAATGACTCAACTTAGCCTTCTCCCGTGATTACCCTTCCCTCTCGCCTCCATTCTTTCAACCCCCCTCTCTCCCAGAACAGGGGCTTTGGCAGTCCGTTACTGTGGCAGTTACATTGCCAGCTTGACAGAATTTAGAGCCATCTGGGAGGCGAGCCTCTGAGCACATCTTCGAGGGAGTTTCTAGGTTGGGTTTACAGGGGTGGGGAGACCAACCCTGAATATTGGCAGCAGCGTTCCACGACTGGGATCTCAGACTGTAGAAAACAATCTGAATACTTGCTTTCATGTCTCTCTGCTTCCCAAGTGCGAGTGCACTGTCCCCGTTCTGCTGCCATGCCTCTCTACCCCCGATGGACTGCACCCTGGAGCTGCGAGTCCAGATAAAGTCTCTGTGAAGTAGCTCTTGTCACAACCAGAGGAAAGTAACTAATACAGCAATCCTCACTTTCGGGACACGACCTTTGGGTACCATAGTCACCTGTGTACAATTTTATCCTCAGAGTTTGTGTGTCAGGTGTCTTGCCTTCCCAGCTGGCACTATCTACATCTCCGTTTTACTTTTTAGTATATGTATGTGGGCCTGAGTGTGTGTGTGTGTGTGTGTGTATGTGTGTGTGTGTATGTGTGTGTGTGTGTGTGTGTGTGTGTGTGTGTGTGCTCTGCATGTGCACACGTGACTTCAACGAGGGCTTCAGAACTCCTAGAACTGAAATTATAGGTGGTTGCGAGTCATACAATGTGCTTCTGAGAACTAGAATCCTTTACAAGAGCAACAAGTGCTTTTAACCCCAGGCCCCAGCCTGTGCTACCCTCTGAAGCTGGACTGACAGCTGGGTGGTTAGTCTCATATCCCCAAGGACTTGGGGGTACTTTTTGAACCTCACCCAAAGTGCCTGCTCACAGTCATGCTGGAGGAGGGGGACGACATGAGGCACAGAGTATAATGCCTCAACCCAGCAGTGTGACAGGCAACCATGGGCATGGACCTTCTGGGCAACATGATAACTCACTTGTCCAAGACATATCTCATCTGCTGCTTGTGCTCAACACAAACCTCACCCTCCCTCAGGGCTCTGAACACAAGAGCTTGGCCACTTGGAGGGAGGACACATGAGCACCTCTCTGAGACCCTGTACAGCTGATAAAGTCAGGCAGTGCTCCCAGTTCCTCTCACCCACCCCTGTCCGTCTCTAGCCTCCAGGATAATGAGACTCTCCCTACACCAGTTTGCTCCTTCTGAGGATCAAGTGGAAGTTGGTGTCAGGGGATGGATGCCTTACAGAAATAGATGTGTGTGTGTGTGTGTGTGTGTGTGTGTGTGTGTGTGTGGTGTTTTAGAAGGCAGAGTGAGAGTTATCTGAGCCAATGCACTGTAAAGTCCCTGTCCCTGCCCATCCTCTCCTGGTGGAGGCATGGTGCCCTTTGGGGACTTCAGCCTTTGATTTCATCTCCTGAAGAGAGTAAGAGAGATCTGGTATGATGCCTAAATTGTAGGTAGGGAATCAAATTTCTTTGGAAAATTGGAACGGGCCTCTGGCTATGGAGCTGGTAAGAAACTGGTGTTCCTGGGGCACCAACGTCTGTGAAAGGCCCATTCAAACTTTCTCCACACACAAAAGTCACAGCTAATCAAACTGAGGTCCCCGAGAAATGCAAGCCTAGGGGATGGATGCAGAATTCCCGGTCACCTCGAACCTCAGTGGGCAGTGTGTACCCAACTTTGGCGGATTCGGTTTTCTAAGACTGTTCAGGCACATTATTTCCTCAGAGAGATGGTTGTTGTCCTGGCCTTGGGCTGAGGCATTTTTTTCTTTGACAGAGAATCCCATGGAAAGCCTTGGGATTCATCCTAGGCTGTCCTAGGCCACAATTCCATCCAGCTATCCTTCCCGCCTCACCTGGAAAGCTGCCGTCAGAGCCGCCATACTGACTTGCAGCTGGCCTTCCCAGCAGCTCTTGAGCTAAGCAAGAGGTGTCTTTGAACTTGCAAATGAAACAAATGAAGAACTAGAAGGTCTAGCTTTAATTCATTTTTTTCCTATAAGATTTAAAAAAATGGAACTGTATAAAATAGTATTCAGGCCACCATAGACAGTTTAGGTGGTACTGGTGACTAAACCCAAGGCTTTGTGCATGCAAGGCAAGTGCTCTATTAAATGAGCTATAACCCAATCCCAAGACAAGACGATAAAGTCCCTCCAGAGAAGGTAGGGATTGGATAATAGGCTCTTGCACACAGGGAAGGCATAGTGGCCATTCTCCAGTCTCTAGCCCAGTCCCAGGAGGCCATTGTGATAAGCATCAGATATGCTCCTAAGGACTGGTGCTCCAGCCCTGAGGGTTATATAATCTGCTATGATATGACCTCCCCTGTCTCCAGGCATTAATGTGCCACACAGACACATGTGCAGGCAAAACACCCATACAAAAAAACAGAAACAAAACAAAACAGACAGGTAGACATATATACCCATGCCCTGGGAGACTGGAGACAGACTCAGCCAAGGGATTACCAGAAGATGAGGCAAAGGCCTGGAACAGTCCCTTCCCTCAGAAGGCACAGAGCCTGGCTGAGCCTTTGCTTTCAGACCTGACAGACAGATGTCTGTGTGCAGCACTCCACAGCCTCAGCCCTGGCATATGATTAGAGCATGTAATTCACATGTGTAGAGGGGAGGCTCCCAGGAATCCCAGGCCCACTTCAGTGTGGATTAGCTCTGCGAAGGCTGTCTCCTCACAGCGAGTGTGCTGTCAGCCTGTTAGCAAGAAGTCTTTTTTGAATATTTAGGTGAATCAAATGGTCTTGCTATGTCTAAAATTTTCTTAAAAGTAACAACAATTAAAGAAAAAGAGGCCACGATTTTGAAAGAAAGCAAAGGGGGACGGACGCATGGGAGGAGTTGACAGAAGGAAAGGAAAGGAAGAAATGATGTAATTATATCAACAAATAAGAATTATTTTTTTTAAAGAGGCTCAATAATGAGAGGTTCGAAAGTAGATTTTGGACTTAAACATTTGCTAAGAAAAGAAGAGGGCGCAATGAATAAGGAAAGAGGTGTCACATCCTTATACAGAATGGGGTGTCCTCTGGTGGGCATGGAGGGTTTCACACAGGGTCCACTGGGGCCCCTGAGCCCAGGGCTGGTGGCTCACAGTGGCTAAGCTCACACCGAGAGTCTGGCCTGTGCCATCCGAACTTTCACCCACCCTGCCACTCCCATTTCCCTTTCTCCAAAGTCCGAGTTCCCCAGGGAGCCAGTGTTGTTTCACCCTCCAGCGGATGGTTTCCACAGAGTGAGGACCATTCTCCCGAGGGACAGCGGCAGCAGCACAGCGACAGGGAGACTTTAGGCTTGTTGCCTAGTTGTTAAACCAGCATGGTGGCAAGCCCTCAGAAACGCAGACCCCAGCAGCACATTCAGAAAAACAGGAACCATCAATTCATGAGAACTTGAAGAGAAAAATAGTTTAAAGAACCGAGAAGGTGCCACATTATAGTGAAAGAGTGCTGGGTTTTAGAAGTTACAGAAATGAGCCTCGATGGCCTCGCAGGCCCCACTGAGGCAGTTACACGAGACGTAACCGCACACAAACAAGGGTGTTTCTTATAATATCACAGCATTTACAGGCAAGGAGCCGCTTTCTGAGCATTTCGTGGAAAGTTATTTTAGTCTCAGGACTAGCCTTCCGCCATGAGTATTTCTCAAGGATGTGAAACTCTGACTTCAAAGTCAGAAGGTGGGGAGCTAGGACCCAAGGCTGGAGGTGGTCTGTACGGGGGGGGGGGGGTCCCCGACGGCAGGCTGCCAGCGGGGTGTTCCCTTGCACTGGGGTTCAGGAGTTTACAGGTTCTCTTCTGAAGTTAGGGGGATACTCTTGTGGCTGAGCAGAGATTGTTTCCACCGGGGGCCTGCAGAACATAGCCATTTCCTACATAAATACTTAGTAATTCTTTCACTGTAAAATGGAAGCTGCTTTCTAAACACAGCAAAAGCTATATGTTTATAAGATTGAATGCCTTGCTGGTATTCTGCAGTAACTGTTGAAGAGATGTCCAAATATGAGGTAAAAGATGTCCTGACAGCAGAGATGCCCAAGAAGCCACTGCTCCAGGATCTGAGGAAAAGTCAGGACAGGACGGAAAGCAGGGCAGCGGCGAGCAGTTCAGGAGAGACAGATGATGCCCGGTGCTGGACACATGCCAGGCCCTGGGCAGGGAGGATCCCGAGAGCTGAGCGGACACTCAGATTCAAGTACCTGTGCACTGAAAGGTAGCTAAGCAAAAGCCAGGAGAAAAAAGGTCTTATTTTTCTGGGTCGCTTCGTAACTTGGGAAATGCAAAGATAGCCTCGCAAAAGATTGGACATACCTACGAAGCAGACACCCACACTGCAGAAGACGGGGGATTTGAAACTGTGGAGTATGCCAGAAGCTGGAATCTGGGTTCACACTGGAGAGCCGTCCCGGGAGCCACCAGTCGAAGAAGTCTTTCCAGAATGTTCTACTTCAGAGTTGTTTCCTTGAGGACCTGCAAGCCACTAAGTCCCGCACTCTCTGGCTCTGAGCCCATGACAGATGTAGACCAGGCTGGCCTCTGGAACATATGTTCTGTGTAATTTCAGAAAGGCATGTACTTGTGTAAATGCTCTGTTCGGTCTGTCTAGAAGCTCTGAATGCATGTATGATATGCACCCATGCACAGTGTGCAGATGCTCAGTTGGAGTATCTCCCTCTGGAACCCTGCTTCTCAGACTTTCTGGCAGCCTCTGACGGAGCCTGGGGCTCACCATCTCAGCCTGAGCTCAGCGAGCTCCCTGGATCTGCCGGCTCCTCCCCATTCCCCAGCACTGAGATTACAGATGCAAGATGCCACACCTGCCTTTTCACACGGGGTCCGGATCCCAACTGCGCAGCAAGCACATCGCCCACTGAGCCGTCACCCAGCCCTGTTTCGAAACTTACTTTTTAAACATGGAGTCTCGCACATTCGGTTTTGTTGTTGTTGGTTTGGTTTGGTTTGGTTTGGTTTTTACCTAGGCTTATACCTAAAGTAGCCAGGCCAGGACCTGGTCTTAATTCCTTTCTTGATGAGCCTGCATGAAGTCTCTGGTCCTCCGAATCCGCTCTAGGGAACCCCTGCCGAAGGCAGAGCCAGCACAGATAAAACTTTTGCAACTTGGACTTCTCGCCAGTACATAAAGTAACAGCGGTTCCTGCTGATTTATGACATGTGCTGTAAAAGCAATTTACATAGATGAAGAGGCGGGGATAGAGCTTGTGGTAAAGTAATGCCTCCTCCCTCCCAAGGTCAGGCCTCCAGACCCGTGATTCAAGGCAGACAGCCGGAGGCCCATGTGTACTCTGGAACCACAGCCTTGCCCTGGAGCATGCAGTATCAAGTGTCTCCCCTGTTAGGACTCCAGGTCCCTGGAAAGTTGGTTATAGGGGACCTCTTTGTCCCCATGTAAGACTGTTGTACATCTTCTTTATCTGTCCATTTCAGACTCCCCCGAGAACGAGGAAGTGGATTTCTGTTCTGGATTCTCCTCCTCCCATCACATGCTTCGGCCTTGCCTATCTCCATTCCTCCACACTTCATCTTAGGCAATGGGAGCAGAGACAATTGAATTCCGGGTCTGCCCATCCGAGGACGTGAGGCCAGCATGCAAATGAGCACCCACTTAGAACGAGCTTTACAATTGCAAAAACAGTTCACCAGACCATAAGCTACCCTGCCCTGCTATACTTTACCAAGCCCACAGCAGCGGGGCTTGGCTCAACTAACCTGAAAGCCTATGAAAACGGGACACCCACACAGCCTCCCGCAGGTGCCCGGCTGCTGTGTTACGTTCAGGCCACCTGTTGGCCGGTTGTTCTACTGCAGTGAGGCCTGCAGAGGTGTTATTGGAAGTCAGGGGGCGCTAATGAGCTGTGGACTGCAATTCTCCACAAAGACCTGCTGTCAGGGGTGGGACTGGAAAGTCCAGATGAGCCAACAGAAATACGTTTTGTTTTTGGTTTGTGTTTTTGTTTTTGTTTTTGTTTTTTTTTTGCTTTTTTTTAACTGTAAGACTGCTCAGGACCTTTGCTCATGGATCCTAAGTATTCAGACAATAGCTGACACGGCAGAGACTATGCAGCTGAGGAAGATGACTCATTGGGAAAAGTGCTTGTTGACCAAGTGTGAGGACCCGAGTTTAGATACCTAGTGTTCACGTAAAGGTGGGATATATCTATGACCCTGGTGCAAGGGGTTAGGGGCAAAACCAGGCTGGTCTGCAGAGCTGGGTTAACTGAATGAATTAGTTCATGTTCTGTGAGAGACCTTGTCTCAATAAAACAGGGTAGAGATTGATAACCGTCAGCCTCATCCTTCACCTGTATAACATGCACACACACAGACACACAGACACAATTAAAAATTAATAACGATAAAATGGGGAAGAATCCCCCAGAGGAGGAGTGGCATGGTGGAGTGGCGGCGTGGCGGCACAGCAGAGGAGAGCGACTGGCATATCCAGGCACCTAACTCGGGCTGTGGTGATGGAGAGACATCTGTGTAGAGCTTTGATTGCCAGAACCTGGTGTGGGAGTCTTTCACCTGCAGGTTGCACGCTTGGGGGTGCTTGCAGGTTACTGAGGAGGGAATGGGTTGGTGAGCAAATAGCTTCCTAACAAAGACTTTGTGGGCAGAATTATAGTGAAGATGAATGGAGACCCTTAGTCCTCTTGGAACTGGCTTACCGCCTTGGACCTTGGTGCGACAGAAAGAGCTGTACCTTGAGCTTGGGAGGCAGGAGAATGATAGAATGGGAGTCACAGTCCCAGCAGAAGCGACAACAGAGAAACTCCAGGCCACTCTTGTCATGTCAATATTTCAAGAACCCAGAGCAGATGGTACCACCTGGGCCTCCATCTGTGCGGATGAGGCTGGAGAGAGGACCACGTGTAAAGGCTAGGCTTGGGTGGTGCAGTTTCTTTCATGTAAGCATTAGGAGGCTTACAAAGTGGAAGTGTTATAAAAGTCAGTGAAATACCTCTGAATACCTCTGAGGGACTACCCCTTGATTTCCCAAGTGTATATTGGCTGAGCAGCCACCAATAACAAATGGGGACATCTGTGTGCCAGGCAGTACCCCAGCCACCCCTTCAGCAAGGCTGTTCTTTTGTGGAACATGGAAACAGTATAAGACACCTTCACCATAGCTCCAGCCTGTGGAGGTGACAGAGGCTCACTGTGGTCTTTTGTCAAGATGGATGTAGAGTCCTTAACTACTGCTGGTTAGCAGATACAGTCCCAGACGACACTCAAGAAAATAAAGTAAATAAAGAACATTCTACTTGAACCCAACTCTTTCCAAGCAAGAACTTTTTGCTGTTTAGAACCAGCAAAATTGCCTCCTTGTTGAGTTGCGTGTTCTAGAATGTCATCCTGCTGTACACGGAAGCTGTTCAAGGAAGAATGTATAGATGAAAAAGTCAAACACGCCCTGTGATTTCGGAAGTCATGAGTTTCGCTCCTTTGTGTTCACATGTGGGCCAAAGAACATTCTGGAAGCATTAGTTTTTGGACCAAGGCTCATATTTGAGGTGAATGCATCTCTTCCTGTGTGTGTTCCACAGAAATGCCACCAGGCCCATTCCTATGCACAGCCTCACCTACAGTCTTTGCAATTACACTGATGACCAAGCGCTGTCGAGTGCAATCCTACAAACCAAGGCAGTAACCAGGACAGATGGGTGAGGGGCTTTGGGGCAGGTGTGGTAGTCAATGGTCATCCTCAAGAACGCTAATAGCCATTTGCTTTGCTCCTAATATCTATGGCCATTAACACTCTGGATGCACCTGCTTTTCATCTGAAATCTGCTACAATATTCCTGCATGGTGATTAGGGAGTAATGATACTCGAATACCGAAAACATCACACTCCCCGACCTCAGCACACTTGCCAAGATGTAGCCCACTGGTGGAGCTTGGACTAAGCTCTGGATTCCGTTCCATCACCACCAGAAAACAATTCATTTCGGTGCAGTGAGTTCTAATAGATGTGAGATGAACTAAACAGGAATTCCAGCGAAGATGGCCGATCCCTATGGAAAAGTAAGACCTAAGCAGTGAGTGGTTTAGAGGAGGGAAGATACTTCAGGGGTCTCGGTGTTCAGGAGTGGACAGTGACCCTCCTGTGGATTTGTGCTCAGTCAGAAAAGAAGCAGGGTTTGGACCAGGCCTTGAGAGGCAGATCAAAGTTATATGCAGAAGTATCTGAGGAGGGAGCAACCCCTGTGGGCAATCAAGGCCGTGTGCCAGGAGGGGGCGCTACTGTCTGTCTGTCTGTCTGTCTGGGAGTGCTGGAGGGATCAAGACACTGTGTTGATTTCTGAAGCACACTGTGTGGGTCTGCAGACCTACGTTTGAATTATCGAGCTAGTCCTTTATGAAGGCTTTCAGTGAGCACACCTGTGGGAGTCCGGAAGTACAAAGCAGTTCATAGCCAAGTTCACTGGTTCTGATAGTAAGAAAAGTCCAGATGTATCTGGAACGCTCTTTCTTTCACGTCCTGTGCTTCTTGGTTTTTGTCAGCTTGACACAAACCTAGATATATCTGAGAAAAGAGGGAATGAGATTGCCCTGTAGGCAAAACTGTGAGGCGTTCTCTGGACTTATGATCGATGTGCAAGCACCCAGTCCATGGGAGTCAGTGCCCCCTTGAGTGGGTGGTGTTGGGTGTACTAGGAAGGAGGCTGTTCCTCTATGGCCTCCAGATTCCTGCCCTGAGTTTCTCTCTTGACTTCCTGGATGACAGGCTTATAAACCCTTTCCTCCCCAAGTTACGTTTGTATTTTATCACAGCAACAGAAGTCCTCAGACTTCCTATTACAGCATCCATACTGCCCAGACCACCTACTGGGGTCATTCCTTTTGTGGACTGAGCACTGTTCTGACCCTGTCTCAGTGGTCATGCTTGGGTTCAGTTGTGTCTTTCCATAACTTCCTGTGGCTCGCCTGTGCCATTTCTGTTAATAATTGAGTTTCTTGTTTCTCTCTTTGTGTTACAAAAGCCCAACCTCCTGTATAGTTAGGGTTTTGTTTGTTAGTTTGCTGAAGGTAACAACTTGAAACCTGGCATTTGTTGACTAAACTCTACTTTGGAAGATTTAAGACATCACTCATCATCCATCTCTCCAGATGGTCTGGTCTCCCTCCTGCCCTCT
Organism: Tokudaia tokunoshimensis; assembly: GCA_036184795.1. Lineage (NCBI taxonomy): Eukaryota > Metazoa > Chordata > Mammalia > Rodentia > Muridae > Tokudaia > Tokudaia tokunoshimensis. The sequence continues at coordinate 103,150,430 of BTHU01000004.1, read as the reverse complement.
TGTTAAGAGTTCGTGTCCCACCTGAGGTCAGTCATAAGCAGGTCTGACAGGTACTACCTGTGACCAAGTCACTGAACAGGTGGCAGAGGGGACGGGATGGAAGGCAACAATCTGGAGCATGACTAAACAGATGTGGCCCACGACTGGTGCTGGTCAGAGTTCTGGGGCCAGAGCCAGGCTTGAGGCTGAAGCAGAAGTGTCACAAGTTCAAGACCAGCCTGGAGAATTTAACAAGAGTCAGTCTCAAAGTAATAGAATGAAACAAAAAACCAAAAATGTCTGGGGCTGTAGTTCAGTGACAGGGTCTTGTCTGGTGTGCTTGAAGCCTTGAGTTCAATCTCTACTACCAAACAAAATAAAACAAAATAAAATAAAAAGCCAGGGATCTTGCTGAGGTCTGACAACCTCTGACCTGATTTCCTCACCTACCCAGCATTGATGCTCTGCCCTAAGAAGCCGGGATGGGCTGTGACCCACTTTCCTGGGTCCTGAGACCTGAACCCCTTTTATGAAATCTTATAAATCATGAGTTTTGACCACCAGTTTTAGAATTTAAGTCTTAAACATGGAGCTGAGAGTGCAGCTCCTGGCTACAAGTCGCTCAGAGACAGAAGTCATGTCTGCTTCGTCATCCTGGTATCCTGTCCTCTCTCTACCATATCTGAAGTCCCTCTGCTGCCTGGTCACACTCCCTGTGAAAGCCAAACTCCCTAGCTCTTACCAGGCCAATCTGTCCGCACAGGCAGGAGGGGCTGGGCAGCTACAGGCCTACTTGCACACATCAGGAGAAGGAAACCATTCGAGACTCAAGGGGGCTCAGAGTATGGGCAGACGGAGCACCTTCTGGTTCTTCTTGCCCTGTGGACCTAATCGTGTTTGAAGATCGTAAACTGTCTCTAAGGGCAAAGTTGCCTGACCTCTGCAAAGCACTTGTTCCAGCATCCTTAACGGAGACAAACCTCAGTCGCGCGCGTACGACCTTCTCTTTCTGAGATGGATGGTCCAGAGTCTCTGTAGGTTTTGTCTTATAAAACTCACCCACCTGACTGGATTTTCTCTGCACTCAGGCTAAGTCAGAGAGCCATCTGTCTCTCTCCTGCAGCTGTGAGCTACGCACAACACTTGAAAATGAAACCGAGTAGTAAGAGGGGCTGAGGAAGATTGTTCCTGAGGGGAACAGAGGTTCGTTATCCCGAAAATGACATGACGTGAGGAGCATGTTTCCCTGGGGGAACCCTAGGGCACCTCTTAGCAAGGCACACCAGGCCTGCTCTCAAGGTCATCTGAGCCGACAATCTAATTATTCTGGTCTAAAACTCTCGAAAGAAAAATTCCAAGCCAGCATTTAACACAACCACGTGCAGGAAGGCCTGCTTCTGTGCCCCCATACCCTCAATCAAATCTTACAAACACTGATTCTGGGCTGCAGATTTTTTTTGTCTGAGTGGATATCACCTCGGATCACTTGCGTTAGCTGCAGGTGTGTGATGCAGACAAAATGACTACACCCCCCCACTTTCTAGAACGTGCCTCGAATGTGAACTATGGAATTGTTTTCCCAAACCCCACGGGACTGGAGATTTGCAGTGCAGATCTGCAGAGCCTGAGGCTGTCTGTCCACTCTTGGGGGCCCAGCTCCCCTTGGACTAGTGCCAATAAGCCTCTAAAATGGAGGGTATCTCCTTCCTTCTGCCTGTCTCCTTCCCGGCAAGTGCACGTCGTCGACACTCCATCTACGCGAGAAGCTTGGCTTTAGCCTCAGGGCTTCGCTCTTGACACTTCCGACTAATTCTCCACTTTATATTCGTGATTGTCCTTCTGAAAGGAGAATCTGCTTCCAATGGCACCTGGGCATTTGAAAGTAAATACGATGCAAATACACTCTCAGTTAGCCTCCCCACCGGCATTCCCTCAACTTTGGGAATGAAGAGTGAGGATGGGAAGACGGAGGTGAGCCCGAGTGCCCAGCTCATTTGCATAATGGTGTTTGAGGCTGGGTGAAACCGAAACCATAGCCTGTGTGGGTGGGGCCTTGTTTCTCCTCACAGCTGCCCCCCAGCAGCACAGGCCCCCTCCAGGCTCCCACAGAGGCCTAGGGATGGTGAGGCCCAGGGACTCGGGGCGCCAGTGCGAAACCAGATAGAACACCTGGTGCTCTGACTGGCCACAGGCCCTCTGAACAAGCATGTGGGGTCCTTTATTTCTGATTCAGATTGCAATCTATTGGTGGGGCCTGGCATGCGGCACGGTGAACCTTTGCCGGTAGAGTCAAATCATTTTTATCTTCAGGCCAATGCTCTCCCAGATGAGGTATTTTGAACTGTGAGGCAAGGCAAAGATCCACTTCTCTCCTCTAGTCATTTTTTTTTCAGTCAACTGGAGTCTTCCCAATCCTCGTGGGTTCGTGGAGGTCCACAGATTACGTGGGGACATTCGTCTCTACCGTGAGATAAATGGCTTTTCCACCTACTCGGTGTATGACAAGGAATCTTCACTCGGAAGTAGTGTGAAAGTTGGACAGTTTTACAGATCCTGTCACTGTTCCTGGATAATGTCTCCAGGTGGCAAAGTGAGTTCTTTTAATATAAATAAAACCAGCATGGTTTTGATACAGGACTGATTTGCCCTGAGGACAGGGTTTTCCACCGTGAACTCCATCCTCCTGATAGGTATGGAAGAACAGAAGCTTTTGTCCCATACTTCCTTCGCTGTCTTTAGCTTGCTTGTGGCTTCATGTCCTTGTTGGTAGAAAGGGTGGGGTGGCAACACCCCGACTAGAGAAGCTTTCACGTGGGGGGAGATCTCAGCTCCTTTTCGAATATTCTCTGAATATTCTGAAATCCATTGGCTTGTCAGCCATTGTGAACACCATGCCCACTTAGAAGCTCATGGCCTCTTTGACGAAGCCTTCAGCACAGAGCCTCTGGTGATGACGTTAATAACCTTAAACCTGTACCTGGCCACAGTGGAACTCATGTGGGTTTTCCTTAATGGCAAGATAAAGGAATAACTACAGAGCGTGTGGCCGTGTGGATGTAGGTGGGCTCTGGCTCAGATGTAAGAGTCACAGTTTCCTGGGTGCTCTGAAGCTGGCTGGGAAGGTTCCAAAGACCTGGCAGTTTGTAGGCAGCAAAAGCCCCAAGAATTTGCAGTTTAAATTCATTGGTACCGGGGTTTTCAGTCTTCCCAGGAGAGACCAGCTTTGGGCTGTCTGCTTTGTATTTGAAGATGTTTTTATTCGAATAATGAGAAGGAAAAAAGGGGGGGGCGCTAGTCTGCCCAGGCACAGGAGGTTTGGTTTTCTGTTTGTTTGTGGGGTTTTTTTGTTTTTCGGTACTGAGGGTGGAGCCTAGGGCCTCGCTAGTGCTGAGATATACTCAACCACTGTGCTGGATTCCTGCACACCTGCAGTTCCACCAAGCTCTGGTGTGGCATTGACTTTGAAAACCTATGGATGAAACCTTAAGTCAGAAACGGAGGAATGCTGTATTTAATCAGATTCTAAGTTGTGACTGGTTGGTATTATTTCACCTCTAACATTTTGAAATGAGGGGAGAGTGGCTTTAAAACTAGAATTGAGCTGTTCATTTCCCTAACATTCTCCCGGGGATTATAGCATCCCTGATACCACAGTGACATGAAGACCAACGACTGCCCCTGACGATGGCAACAACGTCACAGTTTGGAAGATAAACATGGCACCCGAGCTAGGGTTTCCTGAGGGTCACATCCATGCTAGGCTGCACGCAAGGTTCAATGTGTGAATCATCTCATTTCACAGTCACAGAATCCACAAGAAGGTTACAGTATGACTCTATTTTATAGCCGAGAAAGGCAGGCACAGAGAGGTTGGGTAACCTTCCTATGTGTAGCTGGCAGAACCCACAAACGAAGGTAGACAGTTGAATCTGATTTCAAAGAGCATGCCCATAATCCCCATTTCAGTGCTGCGAGTGCAGAGAACTCAGGGCTCTGTCTATGAGTGAAAGCGTAAAACTCCAAAGACTGTTTTCATCATGATACTCAGATAGCTGGAGGGCTTTGTGCTTTGAGCGAAGCAAGAGACAAAAGATGCCAGGACAGGTGGAGGAGGCACTGGGTGCCCCAGCTGCCCATCAGCAGCTCTGATCACTTAGGAGGCTCATTGGAAGAGAAGAGCATCTTCCAGGGGAATCAAGCACTTGCTGGGTGCAGGCTGTGTCCAGCCTCCCTCCGGCTCCTTGTGCAGCCAGCGAGTGCTGCTGTGGTGGAATGGAGACCCTTACCCTTTCCCTTTCCCCTTTATGGTCTTCTCTGGGGAGGAGAAGCAACATCAGGAAGAGGTGCTGGACTCAGTGGGGGCAGAAGGATAGATAAGTGGTCAGGGACTCCATGGAAGGAAAGACAGTAGCTGGGGGAGGAGACTATCCAAGCACTAACAAAGGCCGCGGCCGGGCTATGTGATGGACGGGTGGGAAGGGCTGTCCTCTTCTGAGCCGTGGCTAGGCTGCAGCCATCTTTGAGTCCTTACTCCCTTTCTTTTCCTTCTCTGTCTTCTCCAACCCAGGATGTCTTACTGGGGCTTGTCATGGGCAAAGTACCTCCCCACCCTAAGTTTCTGTGACAAAGACAGAATCCCAGTGCCTCAGAAAGGGGCTGCACTTGGAGACAGAAATCAAGGTAAAATGAAGCCATGCCAAAGGACCCGAATTCATCACGACCACTGTCCTCCTAAGAGGTGATGAGGACCCAGGCACATGCAAAGGGAACAGCGTGTAAAGAGTCAGTGAGGACCCAGCATCCGCTAGTCAAGGCGAAACCAGCCCTGCTCACACCTTAAGTCTCTGTGACAGAATATCTGACAGAAACAATTTCAGATTTATTTTGACTTGTGGTTTCAGAGATTCCGGGCCGCCATGGTGTCGAGGGGCCTGCCTATGAGAACATATCTCTGTCACCATGGAAGCTGTGGCAAACTCTTCATGAGGATTAAGTAGACCCTAGTGGCTCCATCCACCAGGCCCCACCTCCTGAAGACTCCACAGCCTGCCGGTATTCAAAACATAAAGCCTGCAGAGATATTTTGTTTTCAGTCTATGACCGTCTCAGATGACCAGGCCTCAGACTGAGAGTCAATGTTTCTATTGCTGGAGGTGGTGAGCTCTCTGTACCCAGAGTCATGGGCTCAGTGAGGTTCTGGAGCCCCGAGGCAGGGAGAAGGTCCTTGCTAGAGAGTTGGGTGCTGTGAATGGATGGGTTTCTTGACCCGATCAGTGTTGGCTTCCTATTTATTTTTCTGAGCCTATCCATATAAATACCTTTCCAATTGGAGGTAAGGCGGGGACACTCTGCTCTGATTGAACAGAAAATAGCTCAAGAGTGAGCAAGTTGGTCTCTAAGGCATTCTGAGCCATACTACAGATTTTCAGGAGACAGGCAAAGTTGTAGGAAGAGCTAACATGTCCCATGTGTGAGGTGGAGACTTCTGCTGTTAGCTTACTCCGCTCCTTGCCTTGCCTCCTAAGAAAAGAAAGAACTTATGAGTTGGCTGCTGTGTTCAGAGTCCACTTGAAGAGGAAAGATAAACAAAGGGCAGCCCATGGCACCTGTAGCCTGACAGGGCCCCTGTGGTCAAGGCTCTGTCACTAGGCTGCTCCTTAGCTTGAGTGGAAATTGGTCTCATTGTAGAGTCTCAGCCTAATGACAGGGCCTTTAAAATTTTGATTGATGTTCAGTGATGAACAAATGAAAGATTGGGGCAGATCGAATGTCCACCCTGGCAGATGCCTCCAAGTAGACTTAGAGTTACATCTGTGAAACAAATCAAAGCATAGGCCGCCAAGACCATCTTTAAAAGTATGCTTTAATCAAAGTTGGCTTCCTATTTATTTTTCTGAGCCTATTCATATAAATACCTTTCCAAAGTCCTTATTGTCCTTAGTTATTCTGGGCTTCAACAAGGAACCAAGAACACCAAGAAGCTTGGCTGTAGACTTTGTTCCACGTGAAAGGCAGAAGGCTATCGACACTCAGGCCTTCTCACTTTCTCCAAAGGACACTGAGCCCAAAAGAAAGCATGATGCCTAGGGTAGGGGAAATTGATGTCTCCAAAGTGGCTGGATGAAAGCAACACTGAAAATGAGTGAGGAGTTGACAGTTGTGTGCGCCGTGCGATCTCTGGTCATTGCCTCGCTTCTGTTTTAACGTGCCAGTTCATGAGGCTCTTACTATTTCAGAAGGTTGTAGCTTCTACAGAAACTGTCTTTGTGGTTGCTGGACAACTACAGAAGGGGATCAGAGAGCCTGCCTGATAGCCAGGGTGACACTTCTTGGTGGGATTTCCCTGTGTTAAAGGATAGAGGCCCCAGGAGAACTGCTGTTCACTGGGCTTCCAGGGTACTTTGGTGTAGCCCTCTGTGTCTTTAGTTAAACATGGTAGACTGTTAAGTGACATGGGAACACTTGGTTTTAGAAGTGGTGGAGGTGGAAAACACATTTAATTAGTTATTTATTTAGGGACAGAGTCTCACGTGCCCCAGGCTGGTGTAACTGTGTTGACCTTGAACTTCCCATCTCCTGCCCCCACTTCCCCTTTTCTGGGATTGCAGGTGCATGCCAACATGCCCAGTTTACATGGTATTGGAGAGTAAACCCAAGGCTTCCTGATTTCCTCCACACCAGGCAGACATTCTAGTGACTGGGCTGCAGCCACAGGCTAGACCTCTGATTAGGAGCCTTTTGGAAAAGTTGGGTGTGATGGCGCATGGTCCCAGAACTCAGGAGGCTAAAACAAGAAGAAGCAGGCTCATTTGTTATATCACATATTTTATTATAATATTAATATATACCTATCGATATCATGTGTTTCCTACTCAAGACAGACACCTATAGACTGGGCTTTATTGTCTCAGGAAATCACCTAGAACCTTTTTTATGTCTGGCTTTTTTTTTTTCTTGATATGTTCACACACATTCTCCTATGGTCTTGCCTAGAGCGTCTTTTTTTTTTGAGATTTGTTTTTATTTATGAGATTAAGTCGAGTTTGTGACGGTGCACACAGAGGCCAGAAGAAGTGGCAGACATCCTCCTGTAGCTGGAAATTACAGGCACTTGTGAGTAGTCCGGTCTGGGTGCTGGGAACCCAACTCGATCCTCTGGAAGGGGCAGCATGTGCACTTAACCGCAGCTCCTCTCCCCCCTACACCCCCGCCTTTCTGGTGGCTCTTAATGTCAATTTTCTCATTCACACAAAAATGGAAATGAATAAGGAAACAAAAGGCCTTTAATCGTGTGACTAACAAGAAATGTGTCTGCGAATAGGGAAGGCATGTAGCAGAGTTGAAATGTGTTTAGAGCTGGTCAAGACCAGATAGACTAACCAGAAGAAGACCACAAACTTGGAAGCCAGAGCAGTCTCTGAACAGTTGAGTGTGCTGGAGGACCCAAAATGACACGAACCAATCCCAGGAACAAGGAACTGTCACCAAACACGACAGCAGCTTTGCTTGCTGGCTGTAACCATAAGAATTCCCTGAATGTTCATCTCTGAGGACGGTAAGGGATGTGTGGTGGATGGGGGCTGGAGAGATGGTTCAGCTCTTGAGGAGGACCTGGGTTTGGTACCCAGTACCCACACAGCACCTCCCAACCCTGCATAGCTGGAGTTCCCAGGGATCCAACACCCTCTTCTGACTTCTGAGGGCACAGGCACCAGACAGAGATGCACACAAGCAAAAAAACAAAAAAACAACAACAAAAAAAAAACTTGTTCAGAAAATAAAAGACATAACCTTCCTTTTAAAAGAAGGTGGTCCCATAGCCAGTGGTTGAGTGGCATGTCCCTCACTTTTATTGTCATTGAGACTTTTGAGAATGTAGGCTTGGAAGAGCAGCATGGCAGGCTGAGGGAAAGGCAGAGTTTATGGAGTCAAAGGTGGCCCTATCATGGCTAGAAAGACCCTCGCCAAGACTCATGCTTGTGTGAGAAGACATGCAGGCCTCCCCAGCCCTTATCTACCTCTGAGCATGGGAACATCAGTGGACACCCTTCACCGTCATCCTTCCGAAGATCACCCAACCAGTCTCTGAAACGGATGGGAAGGACACTTACATTTTCATTGTCTTCATGGATATGTCAAACAAAATACAAGGTCTCACTGATAAAGTGTATAGAAATGAATATTGCCGTTCAAATGTGCAGAAAACAAGCACGTTTGTTTATCTGTAAAAAAGATTATTGTCTTGTGTGTGGTACGTGTATGTCCAGATATATGTACCCGTGTGTGGAAGTGTATGCACATGTGTATGCCTGTGCATGTGTGTGCCCGTCATGCATGTCCAGATCAGGCGTCTTCCTCAATCGCTCTCGACCTTATTTATTGAGGCAGGATGCGCTCACTAAACCCGAGATTATCAGCTGGCTGGCTGGGCTGGTCGGCAAGTCCCAGGAATTGTCCTGTCTCTGCCTCCCAAGCTTTGGGATTCTAGGTGCACAGGGCCATACCTGTTATTTATTTACTTATTTTTAACATGCTTGTGGAACAAGCATTTCACTAACTGAGCCTGCTCCCCATCCCCTTTTAAAAGATCTTTAAAATATTTTATAATTTTAACGTGCTAAAGAATTCCATTCTTTTTGTTTCTTCAACTGTCAGAAGTTTTTAAAGGCCTGCCTGGAGTAGGTTTGGTGTAAAAATATAATCCCCTTGTATTTGAAAACTGTGTGTGTTATTGTGAGTAGGACGTGCATTTGCCACCCCCATGTAGACTTTTGTTCAGCTCTTAGATAAAATACTAATAAACAGGAAGCTGAAGAAAAAAAAAACGTGATGCGATTGTTCTAAATGTTTTTCTTTTAAGGGTGTCTGGGCCGCACCATGCAGAGCTATTCCCGGCAGGCCCTGTAGGTGGCAGTGTTGAGAAAGAAATGAAGCAGCCTGAGCCTCTCCGCAGCTGCTGGCCTCCTGCTGAGGCCCTCCTTTTCTTAAAGAGTGACTTTAATATCCACAGTGACCATTGCTCAGTTTCATGATCCACTTCAAGATCAGAGTCTACCCTCACCTTCCCAGGCCCTCTACCCTTCTCAAATCCTGGCCCCTGTCAGCTGAGGGGTTTTGAGGCTCTTGCCTCTGAGAGCAGGCAGAAGCTAAAAGGAAGTGACCCTCGGGTGTGTCCATTGTCCCGTCAAAGCAGAGCCCTGTGCTGGCCCTTCTGTCTTCTGCGGCTTCCCACTTCTCTGTGAGACTGGGACACGCAACCTTTGCCTCTTGGACTCCCTAAAGTGATCCCACCTCCTTGTTTGTGTTTTTCCATAGCTGAGAGACCCGGAAGGAAACAGGGGTACAGGTTGCTGGGAACGAGAGCTGAGCTCACAGGAGCTACAGTCTGGCCAGATGCCAGTCCCTGCCTGCCAGGGGCTGAGCACCCACAATACTGATGCCCCTGAACTGTCACCCAGGGCCTCATCAGATGAGCCTACCAATGACGTCCACACACTGTGGGTTGCCTATCCCTCTTCTGGCTTCTTAATTTTTGTGTGGGTTGCTAAGTGGAGCCCAGTGTCAAAACTGAAAAGCTACTATAGACACTTCTACAAGGCTGTGAGGCTGTTGTTTACATCAAAAAGTGGGAAAGAAGCCAGTCAGCCAAGCATGGTGGCAGAGATCTCTAATGTTAGGCACTTGTGGGGCTGAGGTAGGAAGGCCAGCCTGACAATGTCTCACAAGAATAACAGGAATAGAACAACGAGGTGGGAGAAAGACTGTTGGAGACACCTTAGGCTCTCAATCGGCCATACCCCCTAGAAAAGGGTTCTCTGGGAAAGATCTGAGTATGTGATTTTTCTCCTAGGTTCTGGGGATGGTCTCAGGGGTAATGGTTTTACAGTGAAGTTCGTGCTTACGTTTTATGACAGAGATGAAAAGAAGCCCTGTGTCATAGGCTCCAGCACATTTCTTTGAGGACCCGGTATGGAGTCATTGTTCTTAGAGTCTCTGGCACCATTTCACAGACACGTAGTGCATTCTACATTCTAGGGTTGACTACGAAGACAGTCAGTGCTCTCTCGGAACTATTTTTAGCATTTTATTTTCTGTTCAGGGTCAAGAACGTCACCCACCTAAGTCAGATCCCACTACATGGAATGTTCCAGAAAGCAAAACGTGTCTGTTGCTTCCTAGACCAGCTGCCTGTCTTCTGGTCCACAGGCCTAAGTTATTTGAATTAAATCCCAAAGTCAAATCAATTCCATATACCCTGCTGCTTCTGTGTTCAGGACGTTGGTTCTCAGGTTATCAAGGGTTCTTGCAGATCCCTGAGCCTTGCCTGTGGTTGTGGGGCAGATATGCAGATATGCTCGTTAATGCTGATTTCAGTCTTATTCATTAGAAGATGTGATGTTCACCCTCGGGGGCCAGGGGCTGTCCATTCAGCCACTCTGTCCTCCCCTGGACCTGTTTTAAGTCATCTTTCTCTCGGGTGGTGACTTTCACGGTCATGTGAGTTTGGTACATGGCCGCCTCCTGCTTAGCTACAATATTTAGTATGGGTGTGTGTGTGTGTGTGTGTGTGAAATAAAACACCCCCTGCAAGGTCCCATGGTGGTCACCGTCCCCAAGGATTCTGCCACCTGCAATATGGCTGGACAGGAGTGAGCGTCTGAGGGCTCTTTTTATCTTGCAGTAGAAGTACAGGGATTTCCGTGGCAGAAGCTCACTTGGTTGGTTTTTAAACTTGGGTGCCTTGAGCATAATCATTTTATTTTGGGTTTTAGTACTTTTGTAATTGAAGACAGACAGACAGATGGCTAATTCGGTGTGTTTGAAGCTTCCTCAAGGTCGTTTTAGCAGCCCTGAGGCCAGGGTTGGTCATACTTTCATTTTAAGCATAGCTATTTTCCCTCGGGGAAATGAGCTTGCCCCCGCTGGGTGTGTGTGGTCTGGTGAATTGTTGATTTCAAAGTCTCTCACAGTGGGTATGGACACGAAGCCTGGTGTAGACTGCTGCTGGCTCACCGGTCACCTGACTGCCTTTGCTGAGGAGCCCAGCTTTTATTTTATTTAAAAGATGGGTGACAAGAGTGGCCTTTGGTGGTGTGGGTGTGGGACTTAGCTGCTGGGTTTCCAGCTTATTAATTAATTTAATTAATAAAATATAGAGTCTGATTCCCTGACCTTGCTCTCCTCTTGTTCCTAGGAAGTCTATTAATATTAAATATTAGCTACTGCCACTTTTTGTGTTCTTATATATTTCTATTCTGTATATTTTATCCTGCACAGCAATGCATGAAGACATTTGAGGTTTCTGAAAGAGAATTTAGCTAGTTAACCTCAGCTTTTTAGTGTTTTGTTTTTGACACCAAATGACTAGTAACCCCCAATAGGAGACAGTTCAGAAATTAAAATGAGTTGACATTTACCTAAATCTGAACGACTCTGTGGCCCTGGCTTTTGTATTATTTCCTTGGGCAAACTGTAGCATTGGCCCAGCAGCAGGGCTTTTCAGATCCAAGAGCAATCTGATGTGGACTCACTCTGTGTTCGAACTGCCACAGACTTGCCTACTCTGTTCATGATGCAGAAACAGTGCTTTAAAATAATTCTTGTTCTCAACCAGTGATTTTTTTTAAATCCCTATATTTATACACATTATATCAATAGCTCATAAAATTTATATTTCACACAAACTTACCTGTGAAATTATTAATTACTATTTGCCTGCCTAGAAACTCCCCCCCCCCCCCCGGAGGGCCCTGTAATGCCTCTTGTAGAATAACATTGAAAAAAAATCAGTAAGGACCCTCATAATGCAAAACAAATCAGACTTGCCTTTCTTGACACTTACAGATGAATTTTTTAAAAAGCAGCTTGCTTTTTCTGTCAACAAAGACCCTCATTTCTGTCAGTTCTTCTATTTATTGAAATACTAAACAATCTACTTTAATCGTCGTCGTCGTGTCTTCTTCTGTCTTGGGGGAATGACTCACTGAATTAGGCTCACCGTCACCGGCCAATGTCAGGATCCACAGAAACTTCCTGTTGTTTCGAATAGCTCTTCCCCTCCTCCCCCCCCCTCTTCGAGGTGACAGAGTCTAGAGAATTCACAGGGCCTGGGGGGTGGGTCTGAGGTGGCAGCCTGGGTTATTTGACTTCTGAAATGAGTTTTAAAGTATCAGATTTAAAAGTGTGTCACTTACCAAACCCAAGATGTAGTGTGCCCCTGAGGTTTCTTGGTAGTGTTCTTGCTCTTGAGTGCTTCATTCACTTAGACAAAAAAATAAAATAAAATAAAATTCTCTTCTGGTTTTCAGATTGTAAAAGCATCTCTCCTGCCTGGAAACGGCCGAGGTGGACGGGGATTTACTTGTTGCGGGACAGGGTAGCCAATAAACTGTCACCCTCTCCTGTGCTTATGGTGTTGAGTGTATTTGTTAATGTTTGAAAAAAAATAGTGGGACCACAATTCTGAGATACGAAGGGTAGATAACTTCATAGACAAAGAGTGGAAGCTGGAGAGCGATGGGGCTGGAAGGGAGGAGGTAGGGAGTGCAATGGGGCCAGTTTCAGTTTGGGAAGACAAAAATGTCCTAGGGAAAGGCCAGGCTGTCCACTGCACAGCAACAGGAATGGACACAAGGCACTGAAGTGTACACAGAGATGTGGTTAAAGTGTTCAGTGTCTTGTGACCATTTTAGCACAGTTTAAACAATACACACACATCTGTGGAAATTGGGAGTTTGAATCACCATGTAATAAAATTAGGGGCCAGATGTGATTTCTAAGAATTTGTAGAAAGCTCCATTCAGAATGGCTACTCTAACTATACACATGCTGTATATACTGTGGGTCTGGTTGACTAAGATGTGTGCTTCCCCCCCCTTTTTTTAGTAATAAAGTTTAATTTTTTAATAATAAAAGAAAAGAGTCAGGTATGCTGGTGCATGTCTTTAATCCCAACACTCAGGCAGTAGAGTCAAATAGATCTCCGTGAGTTCAAAGCCAACCTAGTCTATAAATTGAGTTCTAGGACAGCCAAGAATCATTCTCTAGCTCAGGAGTGGCCAGTGTGGGGGTCTTTGCCTCTACCTGCTGTCCCTGGTGGGCTGTTTCTTCTTGCTGTGATTAGATCAGCCTAGAATCCCAACCCTTTAATCTAGACATTTCTGTACCGTTGTCTACAGGGCAAAGCTCAGGGTTGTTTGCTCCACCCTGAGATGCCACAATGCCATCAAGCCAGAAAGCTTTTCTCACTGGGAAGATGTATTTGAAGTATTGCTCTCTAGTCTACAGTGAAACTGCGGCTCTTTCAGGAGGACATGAAAAACAAGTCTTGTAGACTGGGTGTCCTTATGTGAACTTTGAACCAGGTAGAATCTGACCGGTGGCTTTACAGTGTTAACTCCATTTTTATTTGTATCTTTAAAAAAAATTTTTTTTAAGGTTCTGAGGTTTGAGTCCTAAGCCACTTGCATACTAGGCTCAGAGGTTCTCTTAAAGAATTGGAGTCTCACTAAACTGCCCAGGCTGACTTTGCACCTGTGATCTTCCTAACTCAGCCTGCTGACTAGATGAGCTATCATCAGCACCCCCCCTTCTTATGTCTTTTATTCTCTTGTGTGTGTGTGTATGTGTGTGTGTATGTTGGCTGTGTGTTGTGTGTGTGTTTTAAGTATGCTATTTTACTAAGAGAAATATATAAGTGAGAATCACCAACGTAATCTTTTCTTTTTTACAAAGCTGGAGGTTGAGTCTGGGGCCTCACACTCGCCAGGGAATTACTGTATCTCTGAGCCAAATCCCCAGTTCCTCTGTGAGGTATCTATAAGTGGTTTGTATTAGCTGGAGAGCTAAAACCCCTTGAAACAAAAGTCCACAACTACTTTCTGACCTGAGAAAACTGTTTCCTATGCCATTTATTAGGACATCCCTTCAATCTTTACCCCAGCATACATTCCCCTGTTAGATAGCACATTCTAGAGCCATAGCTGGTATTTTTGTAAAGCCCATATCTCTGAAATAGACACTAATTATATTCAACTCCACACAAGCTGGTGTCCCTGTGACCAACAATTCACATTGTTCCTGACAGGAAACACTGTCCCAGCTTGAGTGCTGTTTTGTGGTAGCACATGGGTAAACAGTGCCAGCACTGACAATCCTGCTATGAGGTGGTGAAAAAGGAAGAAATTGCCTGAGTGGGGACTGCAGATGCCTTCACATGTGACATAGTTATCTAGGTGACACAAAACACAACAGCCACCCTTTTTTCCCCTCAAATGAGGTCGCATCGCAACTGGCAAGACAGTACATCTTTAGATTTCTGACATACATCTTGCTGGAAAAGCCCCTTCATCTCCATCCACAAGCAGTTTAAGTACTATTTGGGGACATGTTTGACTTCATGTGGATTTGAAACTAGACATCGCACAATCTGAACACAGGGTATGAAAACAGTGTGGACTGGTGGCTACCTTTGTCCTTAGTTGGTGAGAGAAAGAAATCCTGTATCTTCTAATCTGACGAAAACCCACCCCCCACCTCACTCACCCACCCCCCACTCTGCCCCTGTTATAAATTCTTTCTAAAAAGGGACCACACACATAGACTTAAGAATAAAGAGCTAGAAAGTACACAGGGACGGAGAACCCTAGTGAAGAGAGAGAAAGACACGGGACATAGCTCACAAGAATTAAGAAGGGTGAGCTTGGCCGGATGCTGTCTGAGCAGGAAAAAGATCATATGTAGCTTGCCCACTTGTGAAGACTATACCCAGGAGGTATATGAAGTTAGTGAGCTCAAAAGAGGGTAACCAGACTAATGGGGTGAAACCAAGGGAAGAAGTCCTGGAATGTAATATCAGAAATATGCTTCCAAACAAGGGGGGTGAGTGTCCAGCAGAGTGTAAAATGGGCTTATCGGGGAAAGGGGAAAATTAAAAAGGAGAGAGAGAGAGAGAGAGAGAGAGAGAGAGAGAGAGAGAGGGAGAGAGAGTTAGAGTTGGTGGGGGAATGGGACAGGATGGACATGGCTTGTTACCCTGATATGACGAAGAAAGCTGCAGCAAAAGCTGAGGAACTGGAAAATGCAAACTGGGTTTGTGGCCCGAGTGCCGGGAAATGGCCGATAGGTGTTTAGGTTTAGCCAGGCTGGGGCTGCTGACCGAAAGGACAGTATTAGTGTTTTAGAGCATTCCCTGAGCAGCCCTGTAGTCTGGGTTCTGGAGACCAGCCAGCCTTCTGTGGAGCGCACGATGGGGGTTGTGGAGTCACAAGTACAAATGTCTATAGAGCATCATTTTGAAACCCTCTTTTGACTTTTCAGATAAATTGCAGAATCATCACTAATCTTAAAACACTTTCCATTAAAACCACACTTCTTAAAAGGGCTGGAAGGATGCCCCCTGCCGCTCCCCAGAGTCTCCCTTTGTATCTGCTCTTCCCCCACTGGCAGAGATTTATTTCATTAGCAGGGGCTCCCTGGCTACATTTACAGTCCGAGGATAAGTCTTCCTGGCTTCCTGACTGCCCTGCTGCTAAGACTCTGCTCCAGGAGGCCAGATAGCCAAGCGACATCCTCGTGGTGAAATGGGTTTTCCCCTGTGGATGCTCCTCTGCACAACAGTGGGAGTCTTTCTACTTTATTTCTGTAACCACTTTTTAAATACTCTGCAAAATAATATTTGAGTCAAAAAGGAGGCTGTGGCTTTCCCCGGTTCTCTCTGGAGGAGGTTAGTTTTTCTGCTAATTTCCCTTCCACCGTGCTTTCTTCCCAAACAGTCCCTTTTCTTTTTACTCCTTTTTCTTCTGGCTTTTTGTCTTCCCATCATTCTCCTTTCTGAAAATCTATGTGGATTATTTACTAGGAAGATGTCATGGGGTTAAGGAGCTAGCTTAGTGGTAGAGTGCTTACCTAGCATGCCTAAAACCTTGGGTTTGATCTCTTGAACTGAAGGGAAAAAAAAAGAACATTATTTAAAAATGAAAAAAAATATGTTAAGCAAATGAAGCCCCACTTCCCAGCCCCACCCTTCCCAGCCTGTAGGAAGAAAAGCTGTCAGAGGTGAGAAGCAAAAAAGATTCAAACACTGGCGTTTTAGCTTGAGCAGGATCCTGTCCCCTCCTGGTGAATATGAGCTTCCTGCTAGCCTCTGCGGCAAAGGACCAGAAAAACCACAAAGACCTGGGTGGCTTAGTGGGGTGCCTACCACATGGGACCCACCAGGCCTTGCAGGTCATCATGGCTGCCATTCTCCCAGAGAGGACTTCAAGCCAACCAGGAGGACCCAGGAAAAGCAGGCCTTCTAACTCCCCCAGGGAAAAAGACAAGTGCGCCACAGGCTGATGAGATAGGCCCTGCTCCAAATGTCACCTCCCCCGCATTTTTGATCTGGCACGAAATGAGTGTGGCCTGTGTACTTTTGTCTTCTTGCTCTTTCCCTTCCCCCACCCCTCTCTTCTCTCGATTTATCTGTGTGTGTGTTGTATGTATGACTGGGCACACATTCGAATGCATGTATGGAGAGATCAGCGTGTCTTCCAGATAGTTCTCCACCCTTATCATTTTGAGGCAGGGTCTCTCCCTGAACCTGGCACTCACCAATGGGCTAGACATTCTGGCCAGTGAGCTCCAGGCATCCTTTTGACCCACCCTTCCTGGGATAGTATGATAAGATCATACCTACATTTTTACCTAGGTACTGGGGACTCGAACTCAGCCCCTTGTGCTTGTGTGGCAGACACTTTACCAACTGAGCCATCTCTCCAGTCCAGTTCTCTCTATCCCTCTGTGACCTAAGCTGGCCTGGAGATCATGGATAGCCTGGATCCGTCTTGAATTTTCCATCCTCCCTTCTCTGCTTTCCAGATGCTAGGACTGGAGATGTGACCCCTGAAGCCACGATGGAGCCCTGATTCTAGAATGTCAGAAGCGTAGGAACCTCCCCTGGGTACTCTGTCAACCTCTGGTCTGTGAGACACAGTTCAGTGACCTAAGGCTGTGGAGGGCCTCCTGGTCTTTCCGAGACATGATGTGGCTACAGTAAACTGAGCCCTTGCCTGGGTGCTTGAACAGAGAGGAGGTCCTGGGCAATGGAGCAGGCTAGGGGAGGAGTCTGTGGGCTGCCTGTGGCTGCATTCCCTTGGAGATGGGGGCGGGGACCAGTCTAAAGTGACCTTGACTTAGTAAATAGAGAAAGCACTCCTCACTCTCAGGTCCTCCTCTCCTTGCCTTCCTGGAACAGTGGTCCTCTGCTTCTGCCTTCCAGATGCAGGCCTGGCTCCTTGGAGCTTGATAATGTGGGGGTGAAGTACGGGGATTCTGATTTCCAGAGGATCAAGGTGTTCTTGGATGCCTGCCATGTGTGTCGCTTGCACTCTGGTGATGAGCCTCACTAATCATTTCCTTGTAGTGTGTTATTAAAACCCCTAGAGATGAGCCCTTGGGCCTCCTATGGCCGACTGGGAGATGCAGGCCACACCTAAGGAGTTCGAAAGTGGTATAAAGCCAGGGCTTCAAAACAGACTAGATAGTGCCTTGGAGTTTAGTTATAGGGCACAGCTCCACGGCCTGAACCCATTCTATGTTGTTTCCCCTCTCTACCCTTAGGATGGGCTAAGTCCTGAAACCACAGAGGCTGTCTCATTTGGACAGCCCCTAGACATGAGTATGGCAATCAGGAGGCTTGGCTCTAGGTCTTTTTGCCAGGAGATCTGTGTCCGAGGAACCCCGAATCAGGCCTTTCTGTTGGTTCAAAGAAGCTTTTTTTTCTTTCAGATAGACAAATGAACAGATAACAGGCCTAAGTGCACCCACCCTTCACCTCCCAGGGCAGCTGTGAAGTTTAAATGAAGATACATTTAAAAAAAACAAACAAACCCGCCAACAGGGAGGTACCTTGAACACTCAAAGGGGAAATAGTGCTGATATTGAAATACCGAATCTAATAAGCTGTTTATGGGAAGCATGCCAGAGCCCTTGTTAGCCAGAAAGCCCCCTGCTCGGCCACCACAGTGTATGCTTCCCTGGGCACACACCTTGGACTAATCCTGCATGCCACTCTCCTGGCAAGCAGATTTTCTTGAGTTCCATCCTCCAGAATCTTTGGGAGAACATTGGATTAGGTGTGCTAGACCGGTCCCAGCCTTGACTGCAGAGATTATACATACAAAAGTCTCTGAAGACAAATGTTATTTAATTGGATAAACAATCTTAGTTTAGTTTTTCTTCCCTGTGTTTTATCAAGCTACCACTGACAAGGCTAATGGGGCAGTTTTTGAGAATTTTTTTTTTAATCTGAGCTTGTGTCCATATGGACACATGTCCTGGCATGTGTGAGTCTCTGGGATAGACAGGTAGAGAAACATGTGCTATGACTCTTCAGGTAGGATACCTAGTGCTGGAGAGAGGAACTGACTATAGCACAGTGGTCCTCAACCTTCCTAATGCTGTGGCTCCATACTGTGGTGACCCCCCACAATAAAATTATTTTTGTGGTACTTCATAACTGTAATTTTGTATTGCTATGAATTGTAATGTAAATATCTGATATGCAAGATATCTGATATGTGACCCCTGTGAAAGGGTTGTTTGGCCCAAAAGGGGGGTCAGAGTATGGAACCCCCAGGTTGAGAACCGACGCTCTAGTGTCTGTCTTGGAAAGGCACAGTCTAATCATGAAGGGAGGTATTCAAACCCATAGCGTTCAAGTGTCTGTGTGGACTGTAGCGTATAGGGCATTGAGTGGAATGGCAGGGAATCTTTATAGTCCGGAGGACAGAATGAGGAATGTGCTGCTAGTCTCTGTGGTCCTTCCTCAGGACTTGACTTAACTGTCATCTGCTGCAAACTGACCATCTTTCTACTGGTTCCCCTGTCTCTAGTGAGGACAAGTACTTATACAGTGGGCTTAGGAACGCACCAGTATTCTTCTTAATTGGCCTTTCTGGGTCAACCTTAAAATGAGAGCTGAGTTCCAAGCTAGGAAATTGATTCATATGCTTAATCATGTCATTGGTGGACCCAGCCCAGACAGAGTCCAGTACCTGCTCTGAACCAAGCAAGCCTTGGGAAATGTACAATGAGCACTTTTGACCCAAGCCTTTCCACTCTTGAAAGTCAGCCTTGACGCTTGGGTGCAGCATCCAAGAAGCCTCAAGGATAAGACATGTGTGGTGCTTAGAGATGAGGACCAGCCTTCTAGCAAGAGGGACACAGCTCTCAAAACACAAGCTGGCACTGGGACTTGGCTTCATGAGCCAAGTATGGTGGTATGAGCACCTACTCAGGGACCACTTGCATATCTCCACCAGCTTCATGGTCTCTGCCAGCATGGTGGCCAGAAAGGCACATGAAGGGTTAGGATAGTTATATCCCCAAAATAGAGGGAAAATGGAGTGAAAGACATAGCTCACCTTGCCCTTATCATTGGCAAGAAGCAAATATATGTCATTGGTACCGGCGAAATTCCATGCTTCTAAATGAGTGCTGAGGAAAACGAAGCCGGTTTCCAAGTGACTTCTTGGATACGGATTGTGGGTAAATAACATCTGCTCAAAGCTTGGAAACCCGGTTTCCTTTGGTTTGTTTTTAAATGCTTTGACAATGTGGTTTGCTTTTTCTCCCCCTCCCCTCTGAGGGTGGGAGGTGGGTAAATAAAGACTGTCAATTTAGTAAGACCTACAGTCAGACTGTTCTACGAGCCTGCGGGCACCCAGGTTGGTGATGACAGACAGCAATTCAAGAAGAAACCAGATTCATTCCAAATGCACCTTATCCAACCTTTTGTGATTGAAATATATATCTCGAATCTCTCTAGGGCGTACACTGCTATCCCTCTGAAGAAAAATGACAAAGTGAATGTGTGGATTATTTCTACTTTGTCACCAAACTGTGCCGAGAGAGAAGATTGCAACTGTTATTCTTTCTGGGAGATTAGGGTTCCTTCCCTAGCCTAGCAACAGACTGCAGCAGAAAGCAAGCAGTGCAGGCCAATAAGCCAGCGGGGATAGTGTCAACAACAGAGGCAGCCTTGGAGGGAGGGACGGAAGGCAGAGCGTCTCACCTCACAGGCTGGCTGACTGCCTGTGACTGGAATCTGGAGAAGTGTCCCCTGGACTGACTGGATTGGTGGGCTACACGTTTGATTGTGAGGGTAGTTGACACGGACCTGAATGAGGTCCACCAGAAATGCTGTATTGTGCCTCTCTTTGTCTTTCTCTAAGTGAGTCTGTAAAGCAGAGGTGTTGACCAACTGTTCCTGGGACTTTGGTGTGTTGACTCAGAATGTCAGTTGTCTGGTGTACAAAGGAGCTTGCAGAACTGGTGTGTGGGCACAGATATCCCTGTGCTTGGGGCCAAGTAAGCCCCCCATTCCTCACCTTGGCATTTGAGACACAGCTTTGGTAACGTCTAGAATGACGGCCTCAACTCTAGAAGAGAATTCTTAGAAAGTGAAGTCTGGGTGCCCCTAAGTTCACAAAAGAAATCAAAGCCTCGGTTTGCTGCTCAGAAGATAAGCACAGAGCAGTGCTATCCGTTGTCCCTGAGCTGCTAACTCCCTGCAGAACAGGCTGTTCTCTTGGGTTTGGAGACAATCAATAAAGGAAGACATTTTTAAACCATAATTCTTATAATTTTATTGAGATAAAAGTTACAAAGTATAGCCTCATCATTTAGAAACAAAGTATAAACTTTATTACAAAAACACTTGCAAATAAAAAATATCGCACATCGACATTCACCAGACCCAGAGTCTCTGTGTCGCAACAGACTTCCGTACAGTTACAGCAGCCATCCAGAGTGGAAACTGTGGAGCTTCCCGTTGGATTTTATTTACACTCTTACTAAGGAATACATTTATGTATACTTTTGGGTTAAGAAAAAAATTTAACAGATGTAAGTACGACTTTTAAAAGCATGCATTCTTGTGTGGTGCCAAGTGATGTGTGCATACATTGTGCAATGTCTAAATCAGATTCAATACGACTTTCTTCTGGCTGGGGATGACGGACAGGATGGTACAGCGCCTCATATATGCTAAGCTCCGATTTGACTCCTAGAACAATAATAAATAATAATTAATAATTACAGAACAACATATTCATTAAAAGTTTTCACTTACTTATGGTAAAATCACTTAAGTATATGATAACATACATGCACATGTATGTATCTGATGTATGTCTATGCATATATATGGTGCATATTGAAATAATAGCACAATTTTACAAAAAAACAAGTAAGGCAGGGAAAGCTCTGGTTTCAGAGAAGAGATTTTTTTAAAAAAATCTTTAAAAACAAATTAGCAGATAAGTTAGCACAGTTTTGTAAATACTCCCTCTTACATCCGTTGAAAGCCACATGGCCACCGCACATAAACCACTGCTTGTTAAGGCCCTGGGTCCGTGTCCCTCAACCTCCACAGTTGACAGGAAAAGAGAAGGGCTGTGGGGAGCTTGAAGGACCATGTCCCTTTCTGGCTGAAGTATCTGTACATTCCCAGGAATGAGGCTCTGACACCCAGAGTGTTGCTGGTTACAGGGTAGGAATTTTATTTGGGTCTTTGGGGGCTTATCCTGATGTATATTGTGGCTCAGTTTTCATTCTCAACAAATTAGGTAGAGAAATGACCCTTCAAAATGAAGGGATAGTGACTCACACATTTCCCAAACATCACTCGACTGGGGCTGAGTGAGTGGCGAGTCACTCTGACTTCTTGTGATAGAGCATGAAGCTTTCATTCTTAGCTGCTAAACACTGATCCAGGGCCTCTGGGATCTGAGTTCCGCATTGAGATCCTAAAGCCAGTGTTTATCAGGGACTTACATGGCTCCTTTGGTGTGATTTCTGTTGATGCAGTTTTAAGTGATGTTCAATGTTTGGGGCCACCTGGGGGGTTTTCCAGACACCGTGGACCACCTTTAAGAGTCAAGGAGAGCCGCCTGGGCAGATAGGAGAGACAGCTCTTTCCTAAACAATTTGGGGCGAGGAAGTGGGCCATGAGGGTGGAACACCACTGTCATTTATATGTCCACCAACTCTGGACTCTGTGGTTTGGTCCCTCTGCCACCATCCCTGTGACAATGTCAAAGTCGGCTTTTCTTCCCCGGTCACCCACGGCTCCACTTCCTTCCAAACAGATCTTAGGTGAGGAAGTAAGAGACTATGAGAGGATTGGTGTGAAATAAATAAGGTTGAGTCTTTTCTCAGATTTCTAAGCTGGAAATCAGCAAAACAAGGCTTGCTGGCAGGGGTGGTAACATGTTAGCTAAGTATAGACCGGAGGCAGGTACATCTGACAACCTCTGATATCTTTAAATGTCAAACTCACCACACATCACAGATGGCATCGTGCCTGGGGATCGAACTCCCTTTAAAATACATTTCATGTAAATACATTTTTTGTGAAACCACAAGCTGTGTCTCTCAGTTTTGTTTCAGCTGGCTTCGATAAAGAGATTGGTTGGTACCCTGCGGTAATTAAGCCGAGCTCTCCAGCTAACATCAATGAAAGGGCTAGATGACTCTCAGAGGCACGCTCCACTCTTCAGGGTCCAGGGACATCCACGGTGCCTTTGACTTAGATCCACCCTTCAGCAAAAAAGTTGCTTAGCCATTCTCTTGAATTTACCACCAGAGCCATCCTGTTTTCTATGCAGATCCACTGTGGGAGACACCCGTGAGCTGGGGTCAGAGGCAGGCTGCAGGAGGAGAACGTGCCTTTCCTCATAAATTAGTCTTACATATGTTTCAAACTCGTGCTTGTTTCGTAGTTAATGTTTCACTGAAAATCAATTTTATTTTCTTCTCTGTAGAAAGAAAATAAAAACGCAGTGCTTTGAGACCCTGGCCCCCAGGGCAAGCACCGGACTCAGGGACTCTTCTGACTTTTGTCTAATCCGGCTCCTGCCTCTCATGAGGTTGCGGCTACTTACAGACTTTGATTTTAAAAAACAAAAAAACTCATAAAAATTAGAAAGAGCTTAATATCTATACCCAACTCTATCTGAGCCAGTCTAAACCTCTAAACACACATTGTTTTAGCAAAATTGCCATCATTTAATAAATGATAACTTGACTTCAAACAAAAGGATAAATGGAGGGGAAAACCACATTTTATTTATTCAGATGCATGTCTTTAAACAAAACAAAGTTTAAAAAGTTTTGGTGTTAACAAGTTCAAGTTGTGTGTGTGAAGAAAATAACAAGAAATCAGCTAGGTTATATGCCAAATAATTGTGCTAAAACATGAAATTTTCAATACAGGAGAGCTTTTATGTTTATATATATTTTCCAAAAAATATGGGATTTTGTTTTAAGATAAAGTCTTGGCCATTGATTCAGGAAGAGCTCAGGGCTGTATCACCACCCTGCTCTTAAGAAATTCCCGGGTGACAAGCACAGTGGAGTGTGAACTTGAACTTTCCTGTTGTGGTGAAGCGGCGTGAAAGGGACAGAGGTTCTGAAGAAAAGCCTTCAAACCCGAGTCATGCTTTGCCTTCTTCCAGATGACTAAAACCCTCATCATTTCCCAAGTCTCACACGGGTGATGGGCTGTGTGTGGTTTTACCGAGGGTGGTAGGTGTTCACGGTAGGCTTCTGAGTTTGAGTGCCCAGGTTTGCTAAATGAGGGCAGGGAGGGTATTCTAAAGTCAAATTCTCACCAGATACTCCCCCGAAAATGACAAACTGCCGCCGGGTGACCTCTTTTGTCTTGAAATTCCCTGTCCCTTGTAAACCACAGCATTGTTTAAAGTTGTTCTGTCTTTTGTTTGCTGTTGGTATGTCTTCCACGAGGCAGACTGCTTGCTTGGTGGGACACGGTCTCCAAGGGCTGAGAAAACTAGAGCAAGAAGCATTTCTGAATTTCAGGCAGGTTGCTGAACATCACTCTTGAATGGAAGATATTAACTCACTGGTGTTCGCATCCGTTCCACATCACCAGAAGCAGTGTCGACCTGTCACTGGGAATCTTTTAGCTCGATCACAAATAAAAGTTCCTTCTGCTAAGCATTCCGAGAACCTCTTTGTGCAGTGGACTCCTGAGTGTTTTTGCTGTCTGGTTTGGGACCTCCTCTGTTTATTTCTGGGCGGCTGTTTATGCAGAAATTGACTTTCTGAAGAAACAATGACTCCTTAGACTCTGTGGGTGTTTCCTCTCTTTGCTACTTAAAGAAATTTCAAATGTGAACAGGTTATGCAAAGGGAAAAGGGACAAGAATCCACCAATTCCTAGACTGTTTGAGGTCAGGGAAGCACTGTGGTGTTTCTGTGGGTTTTTTTCAAAGTGTCCCTCAGTTTAACTCTCCAGAACAATGCGCAGAGTCTTTGTCTGAAATAGATGTGAAAAGCTGAGTTCTTCTGAACACAAATAACAAAGATTAATACTTGCAGAATTGCCTGAAAAACCAGGAGTGATGTGCAGGCTGCCGTGACCAGTTCTGTCTCTCTGTGGACAATTGTTTGGGCTTTTAAGAACTCATTAATTCGATTGTAAGCGCCTCAGTGTTATCAGGAAAGTAGCTGTAGAAAATAGTTTCAGAATGTGTCATTTTCTCCTTGGTTTAATCTGAGGCAGTGTGTGGGCATGCTGGTATTTTAAAAGGCTAAAAATGTACACATTGCTGTGCCTTCAGACCTGAGGGACAGTGACAAGCTTTCTGACACTCTGCTTACCCTCCAAGTCATTCTCAATTCTTGAAGAAAGGGTCCTTCACTGTTGGTGTCTTGTTGTAATGACACACCCAGCAACAACAACAACAACAGAAGGACAGAAAGAAAAGCCAGGCCAGCTTTCCACCGGGTCTTGATCTTAACATTTAACGCCTCATCAAATAAAGTCTTGCGTTTTCATTTTAGCTAGGTGTCATTCTTTATTTGTTTTTAATGAAATGATTTGTGGTGTAAGACTGCCATTTGGTTTCAATATTAATATATTGCTTGAACTCTGTGGGCGTCATTTGTTTTCAGTAGTAAATAACGGCTTAACTGGTGATTTTTTTTTTAAATTTTTCTTTTTACTTTGGTTTAATTCATTTGACTCCCAGGAAGTCTCATCTGCATTTTCAAGTTTTATCTGGTTTCTGTAATTTTTTGTAAATTAATAATGATACAGTGTGTCATTAAATGGAGTAGTCTTAGTGTCTCAGCGTGGTTAGAACAGGAGAATGTCTCCTGGTTGGTTTCAAAATCCAATCAGCAGGTTAATCATTAATGATTCTTTTTTTTTCCCACAAAAGGCTGACTAAATTGTTTCGGAATATGAATTTACTAGAGTTCTGTTTTCAGAAATATACATCAGTGTTCACATCTATGCATCTTTAACCTTAAAAGGGGTTAACTGGGTACAGAAGAAGTACCCTTTCTGTTTGTATTGTGGCTTCTTCATTTTCTCATTGACTGTAATTGGTAGCAAAAATGTTGAAAACAGTTTGGGAACAAAATGTCTGCTTACACCATGACAAAATTGGCCACAATTTGCCGATTGGGTTGATAACAAAAGCCCGCAACACAAAATAGGTAGAAAAACAGTTTGTTCGGTGATGTGAGACCACTGGAGAGTTCCTTTTGCAGGTTTTTTTCTCTCTCTCTCTCTCTCTCTTTTTTTTTTATTCTGCTGTTTATGTTGTGATGGAAATACATGAAGAGAAGTCTCTGGCTCCCTCCCGGCCTCATTAACCACTTCACTGTCTGGTTTCTTTTAAAACTTCAGAGAACAACCTGCTCACCTGCGTCTGAAACACGGTTTGGTTAAAAGCACCTGAACTTCTCCATTTCATCCAGGGTCCTGCTCAGAAAGGTTTCCAAGCTAGTGATTTTGATCTTTGAAAGGAGAATTTAAATTATACTCCCCCTCTAAGTCCTCTATACAAAATTATATTATGGTTGTATTTTCACTTCTGAAAGTATTAGACAAACATTACAGTAAAAAAAAAAAAGATCTCTACCTGACCATACAATAGACAAAAAATTTAACAATTAAAAGTGCAAATAAAGCCTTGTGTTTGGACAAATTGTAAACAAACGTGTTTTACATGAGGTGATACACTTTCTTCTTCAAATGATAGAATCGAGTTAAACAGGTTCTCCCCCTAAGTTGTTGTTCTGACTTCTCATATCTACATGCTTGCGTGGTATGAGTGTGTGTGAATGTGTGTGTGTGTGTGTGTGTATGTGTGTATACACATATGTGTGAGGGTTTTCTTTTTTTCCATCTTGAAAAACTCAGAACTCCAGGACAATAGTTAGGATGAGGCTTCTGCTGATCTGATCTTTGTTTTCACAAATAAATACAAACAACTCAAACTGAAACCCGATGGCTTTGCTGATAATACATTAGCAGCCGCGGGGAAATTTTCTTCATTTCAATGCTCTTTCACAACCCACATTCAGTTTCGGTAGGAAAATTATTAACCTTTTCAGCAGCTAAAAGAGGGGTGTACAATAGACAACTGGGTATGATTTTAAGCCTTTGGTTCTATTTTTAAGATTCGGGTATACAAAACCCCTTTTTCTTTCTTTCTTCCCTCCTTCCTTTGAGTAATTGCATTCTTCCACAGTTACATAATTAGTCGCTGCGTTTTCAATCAGTTGCTCATGTTACAGTGTTGACTTTTATTGCTGGGCGGAGGATTCCTAATGCCGACCCTTCTACTATTTGATGCAACCTGGAGGAAACTTGGACTTGAGTCTGACTGTTTGTCTCTACCCTATTCCTCCCGTGTAGGATACAAGCACACCCCTCCTGTATATTTTTCAAAATCCAGTCAGATCACATTTCACAGAGGGCACCTGGTTTGCAGTCAGAAGGCAGCCCCCTCCCTCCTTCCCGCCTCAGGTAGCCTCAGGGTGGTGATGCAAAAGCAGGGCCAGATTGGCTTGCTGTTCTGCAAGTCTGAGTGGCCCAGGGGACGGGACGGGAGGCTGGGCTGACAGGCTTTCTCCAGCCACTGCAGGGGTGTGTGAGTGGGTGGGATGGGGGAACTTCATGGTCAGGATCTTGCAAGTCTTGATTCTTCACCTGAAACACACAAAAGGTCAGAACCTGGAGCAGAGAGGCCCGACTTACAGGGTTCTGTTCGGTGCTCGCACCCTAGGAAAGGCTGTATGTGAAAACTGGCTTCTACTGGTGTCTAATCAGCCTGAGCTTCAGGAACTTCCAGTCACCTTGTTGGCTTTGTAAGTCCCCACAGTCCCCAAGTACACCTGCCTGTGCCCCCAGATCTGCAAAGGTAACCATGGAAACTGAGGGACCAATATTTTACCTGTAACATGTACTTACAACTTCCTAGCTTTTATCCTTTCTCTCTCTCTCTCTCTCTCTCTCTCTCTCTCTCTCTCTCTCTCTCTCTCTCCCTCCCTCCCTCCTTCCCTCCCTCCCTTCCTTTCTTTTTCTTTCTTTCCCTCGTTCTTTCTTTTCTCATACTTCCTGTACAAGGTAAAGCTTTTTGTTATTGTTGTTCAACAATTTTTTTCAACCTATTTTTTTTTTTGGTCTGCCCTTCTGTGCTTTTTGTTCTATGTGATACCTATGCTCTGACACTTCACTGTGACTAACAGGTGTGTGGCTTTGCATCTACCTTCCTTCCCAGGGTGACAGTAATGTATGTAGAATTGATGGCATGGCTCTGTTCTTATGGAAAGGAAATGTCAAGAAACCTCAGGATCCCATATTCTCAGTAGATCTATGTAGACTAAGGACAGGAGGCAGCGATGGGTGTCTTGGCTGGTTGAACAGTTTGGTGTAGGAGAGTTGAGATTTGATCATGGACTTGAGAGCCCTCCAGGTCAGGTCTGTGCTGTGCAGATACCCAATATCAAAAGCAGAAGATGGAGGCTCTTCCCTCTACGGTCTCCTCAAGGCTTGGAAGCCTTTTGAGTTGTCCACTTTTCCTGCCCACTGTGTATTATATGGAGGCTTTCAACCCCCTAAGGCAGAGCCTGAGTCCCTCCCAGAGATGTTCCAACACACCCAGCTTCCCTCCTCTACCATTGACTGAGTACAGCATCCCATCTGTCCAGATGTGTATTTTTTAGCCTGGCATCCATCCTCTCAGAAAGATCTTTGGAAAGGGTCATCCACTGGGTGGCTCAAGAATAGTTACTGAAACTAGACACTAATTGTTGGCTAGGTGTGATCAGTAGGGTTAGTGGAGACTACACCAGTGCTCAAAACGATCACTTGGAGCAAGTCATCACTTGCTATTGGTGGCCCTTGAATTTCTATTCTATTTCTAGGTGCTGTGAGGACAACCCGGGTTTTACCCTTAGAGTTTCCAAATCAGAAAACACAGGGGGAAGCTTGAGAGTTTGCATATCTAATGCATCCTCAGGTAATTGCATGCTGCTGCAGAGAGAATGGTCTGGTCCGGAGACCTGTGCACTAAGAGAACTGCTGTCCAGGGTCAGGGGCCACGGGCACGCTTGAAGGATCGTGACTCTAGGTTGTTGCTGTTTGTCTTGAAGGTTGATGTTCTTCTCACATGTTTCAACCCAACCTTGGAGGTTGCTTTTCAAAGACCCTTTGAATTTCTTAGTGACTACAGCAGGGCTGTCTATAACTTTGGCCTTACACAAGGCCGGTCAGGCTGTTTAAATCTGTGAAAGTGTCCAGGAGATTTTGTTCTTTGAAAAACTTTTAACTAGCAAAGGTGGAGAAGGTAGCCAAAGGGAAGGATGTGGAAAGACGAGACCAGAAGATAACCTGGGGGACCAGACCTTTACTGCGGACCCTCTGCCCATTTTTACCTTTGGTCTCCTCTGAGGCAGTCCTTAGTGGTAACCAAGGACTACTGAAAGGTGAGCCAATTTGTGAGATCCTTGAGGCTCTAGTATTGGATTTTTTTGTGAGCATCTGGTCATTCTAGGACACTCAGAATGATAACCAGGATGCTGGATGGGAAACTGGGCATGACTGTCAAGTTCTGCCTCTGGAATTTGGGAATCTCTGTGTTTTTGGCTCTGCCTGGTCGGTAACAGATGGCCTTCACACATCCTTCTGAGAGGATTGATGCCAAGCTTGGGTGAAAGACACACATCTGGACACTCTGGCAGATGGTATGCTGTACTCAATGGTAGATGAGAGAAGCTGGGTGTGTTAGAACAGCTCTAGGAGGGACTCAGACTCTGCCTTAGGGGCTTGAGAGCCTCCATACAGTACACAGTCACTTTCTGAGCCAGGAGCATTCTGTAGAAGCTGTGTCACACCACCCAAGCCCCCAAAGGCTCTATATAGATACATGGATGTAGCTCTGGACACAGGAACCCTGGTAAGAGACAAGCCAGGGACATTGAGGGTTCATGCCTCATTCACTGTATGGACACCTCTAGCCTGAACTACATTTCTGTTTCCTGATGAGCACTTGTCTTCAGTATGGTATGCATGGTCCCCAGACTGTTCATAACATCTTAGGGAAAATAAAGTTGTGTATCCATAGTGGGGGTGGGAAGTTTCTAATAGCGAATATTAAAGATCCACAAGAAGAGCAAAGCTCACCAAAGCAGAGAGTAGCATGGCCCCACATGTGACCAGGTAACCCTTCAGGCTCATCCCAATACTGGGGAGGCATGGGTGGTCTCCACCAACTTTCAGTGTCCATTCGATTATGGAAGACATTCTTGAGAATTGCTGAGAATTGGGAACAAACTTCTCATAGTATCCAAATAGACTAGCCTGGGCTTCTCCAATGGTAACTAGATAGCCATCCAATATGGGGTTCACAGGAATTAGTTTCATCTATGCAAAAGCTCCCAGACCAACTTGTTCAGGTTCTGCAGTGGTAAGCTGGAATTTAAGAAACTTCTCAGCTTTGGCCACTAGCCCATGGGAACTAGGTGGGAAAGACCCAAGTCTTAGTCCAGTTGTACCCTTCCAGTGTGACCTTGGAAAGGGTGTCCACTTCCTCCTTCTATGGCCTGGCCTGCTGTGTCTATAAGGCCCTATCACCTCTCTGCAGTTTCAGTACCCACTTGGCTGCGTGTGCCGTATTGTGGCTGCCCGGGCTATTCCATTGGACTCTTGCATCCTACTCAGAAGAGGCAGGCTGGTGAGGACAGGGCAGTCAGCTATCTCTGCTTCATGGGTAGAACTAGAGGAAGCCAGTTTCTCCTTCCACCCATGTCAGCCACTGGTGCGTCACCCAGTTCCTGTTTCTCTTTGCCCACCCAGGAAGGCGCTGCAGATGAAATCCTGGGCCAGATGGCGGATACTGTGAGCCTGGTCAGAAAATGCTGGCTCACAGGACACAAAACGGGAAGCTGTTTTTCCCAAGAGGTTCATCAGGGGAAGGGGGTGGGTACTGTTCCCCTGACTGTGTAGGTGTCACACAGACAGGTTCTTCAACTTCCAGAAACTTCCCCACTGCCACTGACAATAGGGGCCTTTTAAAGAATAACAAAGGCACTAAATTACCACAGTCGCTGCTGTCAAGAGCCTGGGCCCTCTACGAAGCTTCATTCTGGTGACCTGCAGCCCAGAGAGGGTCCTTAGAAGAAGCTCGGCCAGAGTCAATGGCTGGGCAATTTGCCCTCCCTCGGCAGCACTTCCTAACTCCAGGCAGCAACAACACTCATGTCGGGAAACACACAATACACCAGTCTGAGCAACTTTGCATATTTCCTCTCTCTCTCTCTCTCTCTCTCTCTCTCTCTCTCTCTCTCTCTCTCTCTCTCTCTCTCTCGTGTCCTTTGTACATTATGCATTGTGAAGGGGTCTCTTGGGGACAGATGGATCTATTCCAAAAGTCATGCAATCCCCCCCCCGCTCTGATGTTGCAGAAAAATGTGGGTCATTAACAAAAGGCCCTGGGACAGTGCAAGGTCCTCTGGAGCTCAGGGTGAACCCAGGGTAGTATCTTAAATAGGCTCCCCTTGGGGAGGGGGGAGACAAGGGGGATGTCCCAGGAAGTTTTGAGTGGTACTGCCTTCTCAGCAGTCAGCAACGTTGTTCAGAATCACAGCTGGAAACGGTGGCCAGCTTAGATTTGACCTTGCTCCCATGGGAGCATTGTCTCCAACCATCTCGTGAAAAAACTACTCCATTGTGTGTGTGTGTGTGTGTGTGTGTGTGTGTGTGTGTGAGAGAGAGAGAGAGAGAGAGAGAGAGAGAGAGAGTAGCAGATTTGAGTGCAGAGCTGGCTCTGTGGATCTACAGCACGCCTTGTCTTTTGGGGGCGTGGCACCATCTGCCTCTCTCTATCTACTCTGCCTTTGCAAATACCCTTTCACTTGTTTGGGAGAGCTGAGGATGTGATCTGCAAACAGGGGTGCACCTTGGGAGGCTGACCACAGGGGACTTGAGCAGCAGTGCAGTTATGAATAGAACCACAGTCTTTCTGGAACTTGTGTCAGCCCTATACTGTCCTTGCGACCTCTGCTTGGTTGTGAGTGTGGAGGGGCTTGTCTTTTTTTTTTTTCTTCTCCTTCTGTCCTAAAGTGGCTACTTGGCACAAGTGCAAGAGAGCCCAAAGTTGTCTTCAGAGTCTCAGATAGGAGAGGTGTTGAGGGACTCTACATCTCCGTAAATTGGAATTACCAGTGAACTTGCTTGAGGTTGCTTTGGGTTCTTGGAGACAGGAGCTCAAGACATCACCTGGGGTGTCTACTAAGTCCTGTGCGAGTCTCCAGTAAAAATCAAGAAAACACAGAAGTAGAATCTCTTAACTTACTGGACATCAGACCCCATGGGGAAGTCACAACAAGGTGACCCCAAACCAGACAGTGGAATTCTGGGAACATTCGCCTTTCTGATCTCTCCTGAATGGTTTTTAAAGGGTTGTCACAGCTCACCACCACTGTTGGATTTCGGATATCACTATGTGAATAGTTGTGTTATTGATTTGATCCCCTGCTCACGGCGGTGTTTTTGATCTGTCTCCCTTTTCAGTTTCCATGTATTAGAATGACTGTCACAGTGCGGTTGGCAGTGACCTATGTTTTTCTTGCATATTTTTGTTTCAGAATAACTGGGAGCTGAAACAGGAAGCCCCATGACACAGTTGATCGAAAATGACACAGACACAGAAAAATCAGGACGTACCCCCAGCAGAACCCCTACCTGCTGCCTGCTGATCGCAGCTGGGAGGCCCGTGAAGGGTTTCCACCCGGGAATGGACTCTCACTACTCCATGCTCATGGGTGGTGGAGTTGCAGTGCTTTGGTGATGCTCTTTTACAGCTGGTTTGTTTTTAATTAATTAATTAATCTATTAATAATTTATTTATCAGCCCTCTCCCATGTCTTGATCCTTTCTTCATTAAAAAGCAAAACTAAAGAAAATGTAATTGTCTGTTACTTAGCTATCCAGAAACACCAATTTAAAGGGCTCTAAACTTGAATATCAGGCAACTTTCTCCAAGGTTACCTGTCAAGATTATCATAACCACACACATGGCATCATTAAAAGTGTATGGCGCTGGAATCTCATCACTCAGCCATGTTTGTGCTATGTTTTATACCTTTCTAAAAGATCTTTCGAGATGATCTCTCCAGAGTCACTATTGGCAGGTTGACAGTGGGGAACACTGGGATCTGTGTGTACACGTCTTCCCATCACAGCTGGTGACTCACCTAGAGATCACTCTCAACTTTGAGCTTCAGTTGGAAACCCCAACTTTCTCTTTCCCCCTCTCTACCCCCACTTAAATCACTGATTGGTAGATTTGATCCATAATAGTTTCTTTGGGGTCTACTATGTACTAGTTCTGTTGGCAAGATAGCCTCCACCCCCACCTCCCTGGCATGTTTGGCCTACTTATAAGTAGGCTTGGCTCAAGAAGTGAAGAACAGGAGGTCATGTGTCTATCAAAGGCATTTCATTCCGGTGTCCTGATTTCTCAAATCCACTCCTCAATTCTGAGATCCTGTGACTGGCACTGGAATATCCTCTGAAACGGTTAACTGGCCAGTCATTCTTTCTACAGAGTCCTCTTCACATCCCCCAGCTGTGAGCTGAACAAATTTACCATCCTGGGAATGGAGCCAAAGAGCCCATTTGTAGTCCCCTTCCCAGGGTCTATTGGTTTCCACTTTTGAGCTTAGCAGACCTCCAAGAATAACTCAGTGGCTGTGTTCACTGTTTTAGAATTCTCAGCATCAGTTTGCTAATTGGTCATGGGGGTCGTCAGAGAGGCTCTGGGTGAATGACCCATGGATACTGTCCAGCTAACTCCCAAATGTTCAGACTCTGGGAAGCCCTCCTGAGCACCAAGCCCTGAGACACCCTCACCCCTGCCAGTTGTCTCTCTTCATTTCTGCATTGGGATTAACTAGCATTAGAAGTGACCGATGTTGTTTATTTATTGTCTGTGGGTCTCACTGTCCCCGCCCCCCAGTTTCCTCTTTATAGAGGCAAACATGCTGTCTCATCGCCAAGCCTGTCTACAGCATCTGGCACGCTACAGCAGACGTTGCCTAGGTCTGCCGTCTCCTTGTTTCTCAGTAACAGGAACATCTGTATGGTAACCACACGGTGGTGAGGAGAAATCTCCATCTCTGCAGCTAGATGCTGGGACAGGAGGGGGAGGATCTAAGCTATACTCCAGCCTGCTGCTCAGCTAGAGGGTCACAAACCCTCCCCTGCCTTCATATCCAGGTGCCCATCAGAACCAACTTTCTCCTTGCTGATCCTGTCAAGTCCAAGTTAGTTTGAAAATCAAAAACCATTGAGGTGTGGAGGAAATAAGTCTTCCTCAGAAGAATGCCCTGAGACTGTTTTCCCTGGGCTAGTTCCATCCATCTGAGCTCAAGCAGAGAGAAAGCGATTGGGGGGGTCACACGGGGAGCAGAGATGAAGCTCCGGAGGGTGATGGAGCGCTTAGTCACAGACATAGGTTTGTGCATGCACCCTGCAGAGGCTCTGAGTCCTCTCTGGGCATGCCACTATCCTGGCTCTAGGGGTTTCCACCATCAGCAGTAAGCACGTCTCTCCCAGATAGCCTTCCCTGTTCTGTGTTTTCTCACAGCTCATTGCCTCACCTCCACTTGGTAGGGTGTTTATGGGAACAACAATAAAGAGAGCCATAGGCTTCAGGAAGACCAGGAGTAACCCACACAGCACTGACTGGATAATTCCCTCATAAGGATAAATTTTAAAAAGTGAAAGAGAACTGGCCATATAATTTTAGATGCTACTGAGGCAAAATTCTGACCCTGACCAGAGAGTGTAATTATTCACAAATTATATATAAAAATAGCAACAATCAAAAAACTCTAAACATCCAGGACTCATCTGGACCCAAAACATCAGAATTTGGAAGTAGAAAACACAAGAAATAAGCACTGGTATTTTAAATGTTTTGTTGTTTTGTGTACATAATTTCCTTGCCTTTGTTTATGTCTGTGTACCACGTGTGTGCCTGGCATCCAATGAGATCGAAGAGGATGTGGGGCCAGAGTTACAGATAGTTGTGATCCACCATGTGTGTGCTGGGAATTGAACCTGGGTCCTCTGGAAGAGCAATAAGTGTTCTAGCTACTGAGCAAACTCTCTGCCCTCCACACATTTTTAACACTTAGCCAAGACTCAGCAACACTAGTCCAGGACCACCTTCTCTGTTACTGTATCCTTCAGCCGATGTGGCTGCTGGACGTTTAATACAGTGGAGGATCTGAATTTTTAATCTCTTTTGATTTTTAGTTCTTTTAACCTAAGTGTTTCCTGTGGCTGAAACTGTCATATTAAACAATGCAGAAGAAAAAAATTATATATATATACATATATATGTGTGTGTATGTGTATATTTGTGTATACACATACACACACACACACACACAGTGAAAAGGCAGCTTTATGAGAAGTACAGGAGCCAGCCTGGCACATGGGACCAATGAGCTCTCTTAGCTATAAGGGAAACTCCGGCAGTCACATAAGCTTTTGAGTTAGCTCTCTCTGCCTGTTAACTTTGCAAAGGACTGCCCCTACCTTAAGAATCTATCTATATTTTGAGCCAGGGCTTGGGCAGCAGCAAAGGAAATATTTCCTATACTAGATGATTGAAAACAACCAAAAATATTTTGCAAAATGCCCAAGGCCTGTCTTTAGTGTTCATTTGGGACAGTTCTTGCATCTGTGTCTTTGGAGATCTAGCAGTGGAGGGGGAGCCTTCTGAGCCTACATGTGTATTTACTGTAATCCAAGAATTTAAGAAATTTGAGAGAGATGGAAGTGCCACCACAAGGACTTAATAGCTTTTGAAATAGGCTCAGGTGGGATTGAAAGATAATCCAGGTTCCATTCCAAGATCCCACCTGGTGACTCATAATCATCTTCCTGCATCTGACACCCCCTTCTGGCCTCTGTAGGCACTGCACTCACCTTATGTACATATACACATGCAGCCAAACACACGTATACAAAGAAATTTAAATTTTTAAAATTTTTACAACAATGGACTCAGAGAGAGGGCTGAGCCAGCTCTGTCAGTGTGGGGTTAGAGATGAAGAGACAGAAGACAAAGCTGAATCATTTTCTTCTTATCACTGAGACTGTCAGATTTCTTTCTATCTTTTTTTTTAAGTTGGAGGGAAAGCACCGTAGACAGAAAATAATACTATTTTGAATTTGAAAGCTTTCCCTTTTCGAGCACTTTATCATCTTGGGTTTATTTTGCTCTCACATTGAGGCCCTTGGACCCGCAGGGGAGGGATTGAGAATGCTGCTTACTGCTCAGACAGACTTCCCTGAAAAAAAGAGTTTTAAGGATTAAAAAGTGAAGGTTCAGGCTTTCACATCTTTGGCCACACTTAAATGCTCAGTGTCATAACTGAGAGAAGATGTGTAGAGATTTTTTTAAAAGCCCCAAGAGTAGGTTGTGTCACCAGCCTACCCAGGCTGTGTTGTGTTCCACCTTGATCTTCTCATCCTTAGCCCTTGAACCTGGGGATGTTTCTTCCTTGTGTGACCTACGAGTTTAATAAATATGACTTCTGTGTCTCCTTGCAAGCTATTTTTTTAAAAGATAGGTGGTTTAAAACACGGACAAGACCCATGCTGTTCTCAGTGAAGAGCATGACTCTTGGGGACATCTTGGGGTCCAACCTCAGGCTAATGTTCTCACCACTCAGCCTCCTACTGGGTAGAAGAGTAGTCATTCCAGACCACACTTGACCATGGAAGGAACACTAAAGAATCTGAGGTCTCCCGAGTGGCCTGGCCGGCAGGTCAGCAGGTCTTCTCTGGGTGATTGTTAATCCTAGACTCACTGTCATTGAGCCCACCTGGAACCATACAGAGATAGACTAGGAGGAGAGGTTTTCAAATGCTTTACTGAAAGTAAGACACGCTTTCTGGGGCATTCCCCTAATCGCCTGTGCTGGTGAAGCTCGTCAAAACAGGAAATGAGGTTAGCATGGAATGACTTTCTCTCAGAGCACTCATGCTGCCTCCCAGAGACCACCGAGTTCTTCCCAAAAGCTTGTGGTCCACTCTTACACCTTGCCAGGGTTTTCCTTGAAACGGGCGGCGAGTGTCCTGTTTCCCTCAGGCTTTCGAAACCGGTTGCTTTGGGAAACTCTTGTTCCCAGCCTTTGGACTCCTTCCCCTAACTTTCATATTAGCATCTCTGAAGTGTTTGCAGGTTGGCGTGAAGCTAGATCTGCATATATGCCAACCACAGCAAGACTGTGGTTAAGCCAAGGACTCTGCACACTTCTGAGACGGGAGGCTTCACAGGTGCCATGGCTGTTGGCAGCTCCTCCCAAAGCACAAGCGTGGCTCTTCGATCCCATGTCTTCAAAAAGATGCCAGGAAGAGAAAGCAGCCAAGGGAGGTGGAACCCTCCATGGGAACAATTTTAGTGCTCCAGAGGGGGCACTAAAAGGCAGAAGGAACTCCGCTGGCCCCTTTCAATGAAGCCAGCACACTGAGTACTTTGATGAAGTTGTCAAGAGTGATGAAGGTCTCACAGGCTTGGCAGGATCTCTGGTTATCTTTGCTGAGGTCTTCTGGCAAAGGGCTCTAGTTGAACTCTCTGGAAGCAAGTATCTTTTTCCTAATACTAAAGTACTTTTGAGGTCAGTTTGCCTTTATGTAGTTGAGGGAAAGTGTGCTCTTGGCTCACAATGACTAAGTTAGACTGTAGTCTCCAAATGCAAGACTCAATTTACCTCTTGGTGTTCACCCACCCACTCTCTGGGGTTCTCACTTCTGTAATCTTGGGCATGTTTTGTTTTGCTTTATATGTATTCTTGACTTTCGATCTCAAAAGCCAGCCTGAGTTCAAGGTTGGAACAGCATTTTCCTTCAGGCCAAGTCAGTTTCAAAGGCCCTGTGCATAAGTATCAGAGGCCCAGTGTGAGTGTCTGAGCAGAAGGATTTGTAACAGTCACCTTTCTAATAATCAACCCGACTACCCAGACTCCAGTTTGTTCTTTTCTAGTGGCTTCCAGCACTACTTCAGAGTCTCTGGAGGCAACATAATTATCTTTATTTAGGTTAAGGAAATGGAATTTTAGCCAGAATCAGTTTACCTCATGTAACAAGATGGTATGCCTTGGCTTAAACTCCAAAGTATCTGGGCTCATTGTAGCTGTCACCATGCAACCAACCCTTCAAAAGGCCTGAGCATGGTCAATGACATTCTGGCATAACTGAAGGGTCAATGACCTGTGCAGTCCTAGGCTCGGCTTGCTGCTG
Organism: Tokudaia tokunoshimensis; assembly: GCA_036184795.1. Taxonomy (NCBI): domain Eukaryota; kingdom Metazoa; phylum Chordata; class Mammalia; order Rodentia; family Muridae; genus Tokudaia; species Tokudaia tokunoshimensis. The sequence continues at coordinate 103,112,827 of BTHU01000004.1, read as the reverse complement.
TCCTCTGCCTGAGTCAAAATGGTAGAGGTGCCAGCGTTGACCACTGGCAACAGAATCAACCACTTCCATAGGCTCCCAGGGGACTTCGAGAGAGTGAAGGTCAGACTGTCAGTACTGAGTCAGTTAGAGAAGGGCATCTCAGTTCTGCAGGGTTCTAGGCTGAGCAGTGAGCCGACTGTCAAACAGAGACCCCTGGACCCCAAGCAGGCCTCCTCTCTCAGTTAGGGTGGGGAAAACTTTGAGAATCGGTGACAACACAGAGACGGAATGGACTGATAAACTATGAAAAGACTTCCACACAAGTCATTGCTGGTGTTTGAGGAAAGAAAGAGAAAGAAAGCAAATTGTCAAAAATAGTCATTGATCTGCAACATTCCCCGACACCAATCACTATCCTGTCATTTTGGTCTTCTGGGCCTCTCTAGTTCCCCAGTTTGCCGAAGACAGCCTGTTCATGCCAATTAGAAACCAACATTCCTTAATTAGTCAGTGTATAGTCATGCATGCTCAGAGAGGTCCTGGTCTGAGTAGGGCTGACCTAGGCTGGCACAGGCTTCCTCAAATCTTGTTTCTTATTTTATCTACAGGTTACTTTACAAACAGTAGCCCCTTTATAGCCCTTTGCCCCTTTAAGAAGGAAGTAGGTTACCTGGCAGCTTACCTGCCTCCTGCAGGGTTACCTCAGCAGAAGCAAAGCCAACTTTGAGGCATGAGAATGAGCATGCACACCTAAGTATGTATGTTGGTGGGGAGATATGATCATATGATTATCGTACATGTGTACACGAGACATAGGTTGTGGTGCATATGTTGATGTGAACTATGTGTCTGGCCCTTGAGAGTCTGTGGAATGGATGTCTATGGTGCATGTGTGGGTATGTTATACATGTCTGGGGCATGTGTGCACCTTGGTATATTTGCACACCCATGCCTGTGTGGGTGGGTGGGCTCATGGGTGGACATGTATATAGGTGAGTGTGTGCCTACATGTGTAACACAAGAATAATGTGGGTGTAGGTATGTAAAGTTCATATGTGTGGTATCTGTACACTGTGTCTAAGTGGCTCTGGATTCTGTGGTTTATGGTGTCTATAGAAGATATATACATGTCTGGAGGATGTGTGCAGTAGCTGTGTGCATGTGTGATGGGTGTGTGCAGTAGCTGTGTGCATGTGTGATGGATGTTTGCAGTAGTTGTGTGCATGTGTGATGGATGTGCCCATGTGTGATGGGTGTGCACAGTAGCTGTGTGCATGTGTGATGGATGTTTGCAGTAGCTGTGTGCATGTGTGATGGGTGTGTGCAGTAGCTGTGTGCATGTGTGATGGGTATGTGCAGTAGCTGTGTGCATGTGTGATGGATGTTTGCAGTAGTTGTGTGCATGTGTGATGGATGTGCCCATGTGTGATGGGTGTGCACAGTAGCTGTGTGCATGTGTGATGAATGTGTGCAGTAGCTGTGTGCATGTGTGATAGATGTGCCCATGTGTGATGGGTGTGCACAGTAGCTGTGTGCATGTGTGATGGGTGTGTGCAGTAGCTGTGTGCATGTGATAGGTGTGTGCAGTAGCTGTGTGCATGTGTGACGGGTGTGTGCAGTAGCTGTGTGCATGTGTGACGGGTGTGTGCAGTAGCTGTGTGTATGTGATGGGTGTGTGCAGTAGCTGTGTGCATGTGTAATGGGTGTGTGCAGTAGCTGTGTGCATGTGTGATGGGTGTGCCTATGTGTGATGGGTGTGTGTAGTAGCTGTGTGCATGTGTGATGGGTGTGCCCATGTGTGATGGGTGTATGCAGTATTGGTGCAGAATTCTGGCTATGCAAATCCAGACTAGAGAAGAAACTGACTACCAACCACATTAGCGTAGGAGGACCTCTGTGCTTATATGTTAAAGTTCTGAGCAAAAAGTTCTGACGTCAAGGCTCACCATGCTAACCATCATTATTTACTTTAACTCACTAAATTGTTTATTTTGAAAACAATGAGTATAAATGGTAGGTACATGTCACCAGTAAGTTATCCTCTTGGAATTCCAAGGATCTTAACCATGATATATGAATATCACAAGAAAGAAGGAAGAAGAGGGGACCACACTCTCAGAAGAAAAAGAGGAATGGTGTCCCAGAGTAAGGCCTGGCCAAGCTGCTTCCCCTGCCACAGGCAGGGGTGAGGACAGCTCCTGCTCTACTGAACTGTTTGCTTTACTGTAAAATTTTTTGAAGTTTTTCTTTTCTTGAACCTTTAATCTTGCAGGTAAATAGGCACGTACAGTAAATGGATTGTTTTCTGAGAACTAACTTTTGAGGAAATAGGAAGGTAAGAAAAGATTTTTTTTAAAAATGAGCTACTTGTTGGTCTACTGCATGCTTGAAACCGTCAGTATTCTTTACAACTCTGTTTTCAGAGGGGTCATCAAAACCAAAAAGGCTTAAGTTTAATTAGTGGAAATCAAAATGATTAAATGTGTACATATACCCAATTAAAGATAGCAAAATTTACAGCAAAGGATATGAGGGTTTCTTATCTGGAGGTCTCTGAGACAATAAAAACATAACAATACACAGACAAGAATTAAAAAATAACAATCGGTTGTATCCCTTTTGCAGAAAAAGAATAGGAAGAAGTAAGCAATGTTGGTGCTATAGGTCCAGTATTGGGCTGTAGGAGCAGTGTTGGGCTGTAGGAGCAGTGTTGGGCTGTAGGAGCAGTGTTGGGCTGTAGGAGCAGTGTTGGGCTGTAGGAACAGTGTTGGGCTGTAGGAGCAGTGTTGGGTTGTAGGAGCAGGGTTGAGGCTGTAGGAGCAGTGTTGGGCTGTAGGAGCAGTGTTGGGCTGTAGGAGCAGTGTTGGGTTGTAGGAGCAGGGTTGAGGCTGTAGGAGCAGGGTTGAGGCTGTAGGAGCAGGGTTGGAGCTGTAGAACAGTGTTGGGTTGTAGGAGCAGGGTTGGAGCTGTAGAACAGTGTTGGGCTGTAGGAGCAGTGTTGGGCTGTAGGAGCAGTGTTGGGCTGTAGGAGCAGTGCTGCACTGACTTTAGGAACAGTGGGCAGAAACTTCATTTCCCATTGATTCTTCTACTACCCTCGCCGTGAGACTTGAATCCTGTAAATTCTGAGCTTTTGACAGAAGATAGGAGCAGATTAATGCCCAGGTTCAGTGTCAAAAGCCTCACCCTCCTCTCTTTCGGTTGAGGCTGAATGTGGCTCTGTTGTGCTGAGCTATAGTGTGAGATTGTTTTGTGAGAACGGCAGGGTGAATCCCAAAAGTCAATTCTCCTACTAGCTTCCCCTGGGAAGACTTTCTTCACCTGTCCCATGCAATTTCACTGTTTTTGTGAATATACAGTTTGTTGATTTTCAAGACTCACAGAGGTGCTGTCGAAACTCAAGATCCCTAATATGCTTTGTAATTGTTGGTGGGGGGAGGGGCGCGTCATAAGCCAAGTCCTGGTGAAGTTGCCCTTCACTGTGGTAGTCGGCAGAGCAACAGGAGCCTCTGGCGTTCACTCTCTCCTTGCCAGCTATACCACACCCCATAATACTTGTGCCCATTCAGCTACTTCTGGCAGAGTTGGCTTTTCAATAAATGTTCCTTTCGGAAGGTAAACTGAGGATATCGTGAATACATCTTTCAAGTCTTTGAAGGAAGCAGAAGACAAGACAAGTCACCCTACCTTGCTTAGAGAGGGATTGAATTAAACCATGGTTGTGTTCAAACAGGCAGATCGCCAGAAGTCTGCTGCGGACGCTCATCTTCATCCTTCTCCCATTTCCCCACCTTGCGAATAGATGAAAGATTCAGCTGAATTCTAAGCATGTGTGTGGCATTTTTATCTGATTGACCTCCTCTAAATCCCATCTTATCTCTGCTTGTAAATTATTAGCATCCCCATCCCTGTTTTCCAGGCCCTGGAGCACATAAGCATGAGTCTGCCCTGCAGAAAAACACAGCTTCTGTGAGGCCTCTGGTCCTCTGTGCCTCACTTGGAGATAACATCTGGAGTACTCTGGCTTTGCTAGAAAGCAGTTCTGCACTTTCCAACAACCTGGCTCTTCAGGCGTGAGGCCGGCTGTAAAGGATAGATAAATGTTCATTCGTTGTCCTTCCTGTGTCCTTTCATGGTGACCTAGGATACCAGTCAATGCAAACCATGTATTTGGAAATCTAGGGTTCACAAAATACTTTTGCAATGGCTTTCAGGAAATGAGTTTGTTTAAAAAAGACAGCTCAAAATATTACGTTAGTTTGAAACAGAAAGGTGAGTATGAATGATTATTGCTAATACCCCAGGCTTAAGGACACCAGAGGACAAAGTACCCAGTGGGAGAGCTCCCTCCTGCCTGGCTGCAGGGATGTCTGTACCAAGTGGGTTAGAGAAATCCTATGAGCTCCCACACTTCTTGGCTTTGCATCCAAGAGAAGTATCAGGAAAGCTCTTGGTGACATATCCTAAAGGATCCTCTTCCAGAAAAGACCCCATTCTCTGGGATTCAAGATGTTTACCTGTACTGACAGACAGGTGAGGCTATTGTGGGAAACCTTGAAAAACCAAAAAAGGAATCTCTTGCTTTTCTGAAGTCGCCAGCAATGGGTGCTCAAAATTGTAATCACAAGAGACCCAAAAGCAAACTAAGGGGAGTGGAGGCTCTTCTGGGAATTCCCTGTGCTCCTTGTGCCGTGGCAAGGTGACCAAGGCTCCTGGTTCACCATTAGACAGTGTGGAGGCGGCACGTTATAGAACCGCCTGGGCCAAGCGAGAGTTACGGTCAGAGTCAGCTGACTCTGATAAGGAAACCCCTCACTAGCAACTCCTAGTCGGAGCTGTGCGCCTTCCCCCCTTCCGCTGGGCGCAGAATAAGGAAGATCAAGCGCAGTGCGCACTCTGCACACTGGAGATCGGGAACTTGATCACTGTGGGCTGATGATGTGTTTTGAAAAAAGAGCGGAGGAGAGGTGTTCTTTTCCTGAATGTTCCCATCCACTGTTGAGTAAACACCATAAATCTATGGTAGGAGACAGGCTGCCTGCACTCCGATTACCTCCTGCTACATTTTTTTTTAGCTTCAAGTTTTAATTCCCTGAACATGAACAACACTGTATTCCAGCACAGGTCTGATTAATGAGGCAAGTTTGCCAACGTAGGGGGTCAAAGAGCAGCTTCCCACCCTCTCCCCTCCTTCCCCACCAAAGGCTCAGTAACCATTTAAGCACCCCGGCCCCCAAATATACAAGGCAAGTGACTGCAGTAAAAACTATAGGCTGTGACAGATAAACTCCTTTGTCTCTAGGCAGAGCTTGCTGCTGACAGGGAACAGGACTGCTCCAGTTTGCCCTGGGGAATCTAAAATGATCTAAAATGTCTCATTGTTAGCTCCAGGAGGAGTCTTGTACACCTTGCCCGGGGCAGGGGAGGGGGGCGGTCACTGAAAGTCTGTGGAAGACATACTGGACCGTCTGCTTCCCAGGCTACCCTCGTCCATTGGTTCACAGAGCACCAGAGTGTCCTGCTTTCAGGTCAAGTGACTAATGCCGCATATTTGAAAGTATGGCCGGAGGTCACATTCTCAAGATGACCCAAATTTGCACCCAGGGAAAAAGGAGATTATCTTATTAAAATATCTGTACCCCAAATACGATGATGGGTGCCTTGAATACTCTTGGCATGGGGGAGAGCTGGCTGAGCATTTACTGCGTGCTAGGCACCCTCATAAGAACTGTCATGGTGCTCCTGGGAATAGTTTTGGGGGCTCTGGAAAGGCCCCCACGTGATTTCTGCAAATGTGCTGGCAACAGCAGCCCTGGGTTGGTGGCCTTAGCTCCATGCTTCCTCCATGAGTGAGCTGAGGCTTATGGGATGTCATAGTGTGCTATGTGGCTAGTCTCTGTTGTCAACTTGACTGCATCTAGAATCAGCTAAAACCCAAGCCTTGGGCAACTCTTGTGGGGGATTTTTCTTATCAGATTTTTTGAGGCAGGAATACTTACCCCAAAGCTGTGCCTCTGGTGACAGACCACATAAAAGGACATGGGAGAAGGAAACTTTACTTTTTGTCTGCTTAGCCTCACTCCCCCTGGTAAAATCATCTATCCTGTTGCTATGACATTTCATCACCAATATTAGAACCAACTTCTTTGGGATTCCAATACAGACTAAAGCCAGTGGCCATTGCTGGATTTCCTGGACCACATTCTGTAAGCAGTCTAAGAAATCCTATATATATTCTCTACTTTGAAGAACCCTGATTAATACACTTGTCCACGGATCCAGTTTGATTCTGAGCTCTGCTCTGGCTTCAACTTCACTATCAGTAATCAATAGACTCACATTGGCAATCACATCCACTGCCTACTGCTAATCCTCACATGACCAAGGCCGGTCTCACATGACAGGTCTACCCACACACACCCTCATCCACACTTGCTTCAGCATGAGATTCACCCTCAGTAGAACTCATTCATCGTTAGAACTGGATTCATCCAAACTGTAGAGATTTAGAATATATACTCCCCGTGCTGTTGAGGCTTTTATGGAATCAAACTTCCAACTGAGTTTTGATTTTTCAGCAAACTTTTATTCAAAACAGCCAGCTGGAAATTTTCTTAGATGGGCAGGCTCTTCAGTGTGTTAGAGCTTCTCTGCTGAGCCAGTGTACCATAGAAACAACCAGAGGTGATGCAGAGAAGAGAGCCATTGTGTTCTAATAAAATGCTATTAAAAACAAGACAAAAACCCAGGGCAGCCTAGGAATTTGGAGCAATGGGCAGTAGTTTGAGACTCGATCATTTCCAACTAAAGATGCCATTAAAAGTAATATCAGTACCCTAGCACTTTATATATAAGGTCTGTCCAACCTACCAGAAGTGAAAGCAGAGGCAGGGTCCTTGCAGTTAGGCAGTAGAAGTATGGGGACAGTGTTGCCACTTGCAGGCAGGTAGCCCGGGCCCAGCAGTATCAGTGCAGGGGGAGCCCAATCACAGTTAACTATGTAAAAGTTCCCTGGCCAAGCAAGCTTAAGAAACCAGAGACCAGACAACTGAGCGCATCCCCACTGCTGCCAGGGTATGTGTGTGTGTGTGTGTGTGTGTGTGTGTGTGTGTGTGTTGTTGCTAACCATGGTGAATCTAGGAAAGGCTATCCACATCTCCCCATAGGGACTGATACATGAGGCCTAAACATGTTGGCACAAGGTTCTTTGGAAGCATCACTATGAACCCAGGCTCATTCTTTTCTATGCTATCCTCCTTGTTCCTGGGTCCTGGTCCCAGGAGGGGAACCCATCTGAGTGGCTACCAGACACACAGAAGCCTACAGTATCCTCAGTGTACAACTGTGGACTCAATGGGGATTCTGGTGGCTCTGCCTCAGTGCACAGTGGGGTCCCGTGCTGTCTACCTACAGATCACAGTGATGGGAGAACCTGGTCCCAGTGCCTTATGTCCTGGCCTTATTTTCTGGTTCTACCTCTACCTGTCCCAAGCAGCAAAGGCATCCAGTTACCTCTCACCACAGTGAGCAGATCCAGTAACAGGCAAGCAGGGGACAGTTTGCAGTGCAGCCCTGACTCACTCTACCACCAAGACAATTCATGCAACCTCTCTGAGCCCCGGTTTCCCCTTTGGTAAATGGATGACAAGATTAGCTTTTGCTTGGTGGAGATTTAAGGAAGAAGAAAGGCAGGACCTAGAGAAGGTCAGCCCTCAGGGAAGAGACCTCCATACTCAGCTGCCAGGAAAGGCTTCTGCCATCTGTCCATGTGTCAGAGCCAATGCCAGGTCAGAGGGGAGCCTGGTCAGGTAGTTAAAAGGAACTTTGACTCACTTTGTGGTCATCAACCTGGTCCTCTGCTTCAGACTCCGGTGCCCGGGCACCATGCTCCGTTTCATTCACACCCTGCTTGTCCTTCATGCCAGATGGGGCCCTTGGCTCTCCTGTGCTAGTCAACACTCACGTGTAGCTTTAAAACACAATCTGAGCTCCTCACGGCTTAGGGACTGGGAACCGAGGCACCCAACTTAAACAATGCCGCAATGCACGAAGGAAAGTCCTGGCGCTGGGATTAGAACCTGCAGGCGAGCACCTGAGTTGTCCCTCCTAAACACAGGTATCTGGGAATCAGCACAGGCTAGGTGTTGGCTGGACAGGGAGGTGCTCTAAGTACAGAGACGACCGAGGCAAGGCCCAGCTCTCTATGGGACACGCCTGCCTGCGCCTTTAGGGCCAGCTGCCCCGAAGGCATAGCTCACTGGCTCCACTGGACCCTTAGCTTTCCAGAGTCCGGGGAAATTCAAAGGTGCGGGTGGGTGTTGGGGGAGGCAGTGAGAGCCTGGGGTTGCACTGTGCAGAGGGCAGCAGAGGAGGAGGGTGTCACCAACAGTGACTAGAGATGGACATGGCCCTTGTCATCATCTCCGTGTCCTTGAAGTGGGAAGGATGTCAGGTAGAAAGGCAAGTGGTCATCCAATCCCTGAAATGGGGCTCCTGGCTCCTGGTTGCAGCTCCACTTGCCTGTATCCCAGACCTGAGAACAGGGACTCTGGGAGTAGAGCTGAGTCCCCACCGGGAAGTGAGAGCCTGGCTCAGTTCCTCATCTGAGGCACACCCCAATTCCCAAGGCAGTTAAAAGCCTCAAGTTGCTCAACTGTGTCAGGGAAGGCTTGGGCTACCGCTTTCCGAATAGTGACTGAGTCTAAAACTTTGGTGACCAGAGTCTGGCCTGTCTGGCCTGGGAGGCTGTGAGGAACACACTCTCCATGTCCCATAGTCCACACAGGGAGGAAAGAGCTGTGACTCTGATGGCCAAGGGACAGCTGTTCCCCATTTGTCATTGTCAAGCTCTGATGTCTTTGGGGACTAAACTTGAAGGACAGTTTTGACTGTTGTAACCAAGAGAGCTAAAGGAAGTCAGGACACCCTCCCCCACCCCACCCCCTGCTTTATTCTGGGACTTTTTTCTTGCTGAGGAGAAGACCATTTTGGTAAACAAGGGCTGTGACCAAATGTTCCTCCCCTCCCCCACTCCCACATCACACTCTGTCACCCAGGCTGGAAAGAAATGAACCAGCAAGAAATATTTCATGTCTAGCTACCATCTTTTGAGACTTACCTGCTTGGGACACCTATGACCCAAGTCTCATGTCTGCCCAGTTCTACCGCCACCCCCACACATCAGACAGGCGCGCAGGCATACACACACACACACACCCTGTGATTTAAATGCCTCAGTGCCCATGACCCTCAAAGCAAAGCCCCTCAGGAACCTTTAGCAGCTCCTTTGGCTGCCTGTCTGGGATTCTTCCTGGGGTATCACCCTAGATGAGTGCCTGGTAGCCCTGTTTATTCGAACCATTGGCCTGGCCCTGTTCCCAGCATGCCCTGCAGCTTTCGTGGTGGGTTCTCTCTTTTTGTCTTATAGGATATTAATTCCCACTAGCCGAGTGATTTAGGCGGAGAGTGGGCACACCGGGAGAGATGCTGGATGACCCCATGAGCCCAGGGGGATCTGGCCCAGGGAACTTTAGGGAGGGGTTGCAGCTCAGGTATTTGGAGACTGTTTCCCAGCAGGAGGAAGCCTGGACGTCTCCTGGGATTTCCCTGTGGCTTAAGGAACCCACTTGGTTCCTCTAGCTTTGCAGAGTACCGATCTTCCCATGCTGCCTTCAACTCTTGGAAGCTTCCAGTGGCACAGTGTTTGCTGGTACAGTTCAGGAGGCTGAAATAACTTTCACTAACAGGATTCAAGGTGCTAGTAGGTCAGTACCAGCGGATAGCTTTCGCCTCCCTCTGTTTTGGTTTCTCTAGGCTGTCAGCACTCATTGTCTGTGGACCATATTACATATATGTCTTCCACTATATTACAGAATGACTCTTCTGCCCCCACCTTCCCTCCTCTGACCTCTTGTCTCTGTTTTATGAGGCTCTGGATGATAACAAAGTTGTACTCAGGGGCCAGAGGCTGCAGGTTTTTTGAGAGAGGGTCTCCTGCTTCTCCCATCCATGAGCTGAGATTGCAGGTAGCACTGTCGGGCCCAGTGTTTTAGTTACATTTATATTGCTGTGATAAAACAGCATGACCTGGGCTACTTATTAGAAGGAAGGGGTTATTTGGGATCACAAGTCCAGAGGGATAAAGCCTCCTGCTGCCATGATGAGGAAGTGTGGCAGCAGGCAGGCATGACAACTCAGACAGCCTCAAGCTCATATCTTAAACCACAGGCAGGAAGCAGAGCAGCCCGGGAATGAATGGTGCATTGCTCTGAAACCTCAAAGCCCACCCCCCAAATGACATATTTCCCCTGTAAGACCACACCCCATGAGCATCCCCAAACAGTCCCATGAACAAGGCCAAGTGTCCAAATGACAGAGACTATGGGGAGCATTGTCATTTATACCTCCAGAGTATGGTTGAAATCTAGTAAGATATGGGGTTGTGGGCAGCTAGCTGTGTATGTGTGTGTGTGTGTGTGTTTCTGTATATGTATGTGTGTCTGTATGTGTGTGTTTCTGTATGTGTGTATATCTCTGTGTATGTCTGTATGTGTGTGTCTCTGTGTGTCTGTATGTGCGTGTGTGTGTGTGTGTGTCTGTGTGAGTGTCTGTATATATGTATATATGTGTCTCTATGTATGTGTATGTATGTGTCTGTGTATGTCTCTGTGTGTGTATGTCTGTTTAGGTATGTGTCTGTGCGTGTCTGTCTCTGTGTGTGTGTCTGTCTATGAGTGTCTGTGTGTGTATATATGCACATGTGTGTCTCTCTGTGTGTCTGTGTGTTTGTATATGTATGCGTATGTGTGTGTCTGTATATGTCTCTGTATGTATGTGTATCTCTGTATATATGTATATATTTATATGTGTGTGCATCTGTGTGTGTGTATGTCTGTGCGTGTGTGTGTGTGTGTGTCTGTGTGTCTGTGTATGTTTGGATATGTATGTATATGTCTGTGTGTGTGTGTGTGTGTGTGTGTGTGTGTGTGTGTGTGTATGGGCAGGGGTGGTGGGGGAGTAATACCAACAATAACACAATCCAGGAGAACTGGCTGGATCAGAAAGGGCATTAACCACTATATCCAAGGCCCTCCAAAAGCTGCTTGAGAGTTGGGGGTTGACAATGACCCAAGGCCTCAAACCAGCAGATCTTGGTCTTCAGCCAGGTGGGCAATCATCCGGGTTTGCTTAGGGCTGAGGATCTCCTGGGAAGGACTTTTGGCACTAAAGGCAGATCAGTCCTGGGGGAACCTGGATGGCAGGTGTCCTATCCCCCACCCCCAACTCTGTGGCCGAGAAAGCATCTAACCCCCTTTTTGTCTTGAGCCTTGATCACTGGGACAGATGCCCACTCTGGTTACTCTTGGAGTAGGGTGGGGGTGGGATGGGGTTGCTTTCGACATCTCTCTTGGAATAGAGGCCAGAATTTTTCCAGGATTTTGGACCGGGAAGTGGAAAGTGAGCACTTAAAAACCTTTAGGGTTCCATGAGAAGAATCAGATTTTATTGTAACAGTAAATTATAATATTTGACAAAATGCAGACACATTGCTTCTCAGAGCTGGAACTGAGTCAGTGTGGAAAGTATTCTTTCTCTAGAACAGTGGTTTTGTTCTCAGCCTTCCTGATGCTGAGACCCTTTAATACAGTTCCTTGTGCTGTGATCCCAGCTGTAAAATTATTTCATTGCTGTGTCATAACTGCGGCTGTTATGAATCATAATGTAAATAACTGATATGCAGGATATCTGATATATGACCCCAAAGAGGTCACAACCCACATGTTGAACCTCTGCTCTAGAGGACCCTACACGGGAGTATGAATCACAGAAAAACCTTACTTGAGTGGAGATGTCTCAGGGAAGGCTTCAGTGGCAAGTCTGATCACCAGGGACACACCCAGGTGAAGAGGAATCCTAAACATCTGGATGGAGAGCCCTCAGGGTCTTGATCGAGCCTCTGGACTCTCCTTTGTGAGGGTTAATCTTGTTAATTAAACAGTGTTTAGAATCACTTTGGAAACACATTTCTGTGTGTTCCTATGAGAGTGGTCCCAGTCAGAATGAATGGAAAAGGAGGAGTCTCCCTAAATGTGGGTGGCATCCTCTCATGGGCTACAGTCCTGGAGTGAAGAGAATGGGAACTCAGTACAGTGTTCATCTCCCTCTGTTTCCTGACTTGAGGCAGGAGAATCCGAAGTCTCACTCTCCCATGCAGTGCCTTCCCCATAGGATGCTCTGCACCCTGAACTGTGAGCCAAATACAAAACTTCCTTTCTTCACAAAAATGCGAACCGAGAAAAGAGAGGTTGCGTTCCTCTCATGGCCCATCAGAGTCTATAAAGTACTCAGGAACCGGTTAAGGACAGGTCATAAGTACCATATATCGATCTCCTAGTTGGTAATAATAAAATATTTCATTTTGCTGATAAAGCATGCATACGCTGACAGTTTGCCAAGTCTAGTTGCTTCATATCTCGTCAACAGTTTTCATTCATGGTGTTGAGCATATCAGCCATTTAGTACATGTGAAATGGGATCTCATTGTGGTTTTAATTTGCATTTCCCTAACTACACATTGTTATCTACCTGTGCAGGCTTACCAGCCGTTGGTAAGGTGTCTGTTCTTTCCCTATATGAGTTTTTTGTTGTTGCAGAGACATCAAGCAAGAGGCAGCTCAAGGGTTTAGTTTGGCTCACAGTTTGAAGGTCCGAGCCATCATGGCAGGAATGGCAGGAACGTCAGTCACCCTGTGGCTGCTTCAGGTAGAATGTCAGGCTGCCTGCTCACATCTCAGCAGACCCAGAAGTAGAGAACAAGGAAGCCTGATGCCCACATGACTTCAGCCATGGGTGGTGCCCCTCACCTTCAGGGTGGACGTTCTTCCTTCTGTTGACCTTCTGTGGAAATGCCTTCAGAGACAAGCCTAAAACTATACCCCACTAATGCCCAGGGTGACAAAGGTAGCCTTTGTTAAGAATTTATAGGAGATCTTTATACATGCTTAGAATAAATCCTTTACTGACTAGACAGATTCTGAGTATTTTCACACAATCTATGCCTTTTTTTTGTTTTTTGCTGAATATGATCAATTTATTGGTTCAGTTCTGTGATCAATGTTTTTCTTGTTCTAAGAAGTTTTTGCTTGCATCAAGACGGCCAAGATTTTCCAAGTCTTCTGTGTGTGTAGTGATAATTTTGGAATTTTGGCTTCTTTAAAAAAACACAAATATTATAAAAATGTGCTTTCATTTTAATCCCAGGTGTAGGGATGTGGGGCTATTTCAGACTGTCTGCAGCAGCTATGATTTGCCTCGTGCTCTAGTAGAGATGTGGTTTTGCCAGCGGCAGATAGTTTCTGTGATTGTGGTATGTTTGGAATTCTGGGATTCAGAGGATACCTAAATGCTAGGACCCGAGAGGTGAGATCAGTTGTTGTTGTTCATTTAGGGAGATTGGTTGCCATTTCTAATAGTCATGGTCAAAGAAGAAACAAAAGGAAAGAAATTAGATTCATGAATTTTCCTATTTTCTGTCTCCCCCCATATCCTTGTTTCTCTCCTATCTAGGGGTGGGGTGACATAAAGGGTGGGAAAAAAGAAGAACCCACAAAGTAGCAAAGACCAGCTATATTTGTATTTTATATCTTGGGACTTTTACTTCTAAATATGCCTTGCTTAATTTTCATTTGAAGATTTAAAATGATGCTGTTATTTTATATTTTATTGTCAGCTATGGAACTTCCACTTGATTCTTTAAAAAATGTATTGCTAAGACAATGGGGAATAGAGAGGATAATGGAACACATGTGATAAGAAAGCAGATAGGAGACTGTGTGTGGAAAGGAGAGGAACCAGCTGGAGGTGGGAAGGAGCTAGAGCAAACACCCTTAATGCATATAATGAGTGAACATGCCACAATGAAACCCATTATTTTGTCTGATAACCTTAAAATAAACATATATAGTATATATGTGTATATATATTATATAAATGGATATGTATGAAAGTATATAGTATATATGTATATATACTATAAATACATTGCTATATGTATGTATATACACATATATATGTATATATATATACATATATTTTGCTGTCTCCAATTCTCCATCTGTTCACTCATTATAGCTATGTTTTCACTTATGTCCTTTAAACACATAATTGCTACTTAAAAGTTTTTATGGGACTGAGCAATTAACTCAGTCCTAGAGTAGTTTATCATGTGCCAGGCCCTGAATTTGAACCTAAGCACCAAGGGAAAGCAAAAGCTCTTATCTAGTTATTCCAACATATGAGATTCTTTGGCTTTTGTGTCACTGTGTTTTCCCCTTGAATACAAATCACTTTACAACCTTTTCCTCACCCATCTAAAGCTTCTTACTGATACTGTTCCTCGTGATGAGGAAGGCGAATATTCTGGATCCTGTCTTTCTTTGACATCACCGGGTGGTTATTTATGGATATCACCTTGAAGATGTAGATGTCTGGCTTTGAAGTCTTTAATGTAGCCTTGCTCAACATTTCTCCTTAGACTGAGAGAAAAATTTAATCCCTGGGACATGGTCTTTTAGCCCTCAGTATATCATGCCCTAGGATCTTGCAACTTACCCAGGGCATTTCAAAGTTTATTTTGTAAAAGTTGGCAGGATTCAAACTTTAAATTCTGTCTCCTATGTGGTGGGTGAGAAATAAAAATATCAACTCACATTTACAACTTTTAAGTACTTCCAGGACCCACCTCCATTTCTAATCACCGTGGTTGTCCCCCTGTCACCTCATGGCAATTTTCTGCCAACAGCCTTGAGGGGCCTTGGGGAAGGCAGTATAGGCCTGGTCTTATCCAGCGGAGTTCCTCCTTCCAAAAGCCAATCCCAACTTCTCTGTCTGCCTTGGCTGCTCCCAATGCTTCCAGATATATACTTTCTTTTTTTTTCACATTTTGTTCAAAGTTTATAAACCTCCTAGAGAGAATCTGACACTAGGAACCATCCAACCCCACCAGCACCGGAACTCCTGTACCCACTATAAGGTTTTGAAAAATATTTTTCAAAATGAACCTCCACACAAAAAAAATGTTCTGAATAACATTCTCTGTAATAGTAGCCTGGGGTTCTTTAAAGTCTTTTCTGTTAGTAGCTAGAATTTCTCAACACAACTACTGTAGGAAGCCAGAAACAGAGAATACCAGGCCTTCCACTTCCTAGCTGTTTAAAGGCACCTGGGCACTCAAAAGTCTTGTAAAGGCAACTTGTGGTGGAAGGGTAGTCTTCAGAAGTTTTTAGTACTTTGTGCAAATATACAATGCGGTTCCTATAACATAAGATTTGAATACCATTACTTTGGATTGGTTTTTTTTTTCATGGAGACACTGGTGTTCTCCTGCTCATCAGGAGCCCTTCTCGAAAGTTAAGTTCATTTTTGATCAACCCAAACTTGCAAAGTTCATTCTTGCTGATAAGTGCGGTGTTGATGTTAGGACACTGGGGTCTCTCCAAGACAGTCACTCTGATGAGTGCTTTGTGGAGTCCTGGACACTGTTGGCAGCAAATGAGAAGAATCTCTAGATACTAAGACTTCTTCCTTGCCTCTGTCCTTGTCCATGAGAACTGTCAGAAGGCCAGAGAGATGAAAGAACTGCCCAGAGTCCCAGTGACTCATTTGTGCTGTGCACGCAGAGAACAAAACCAACAGCAGACCGTGTTCTATGCTCAGTGGCACCTTCCGTCAGGGAAGGAATGATTCTGAAGTCCGCCGTGTCTCAGGGAGGAAAGAAAATAGCGATGTGGAGCTAGAGAGACGATTCAGCAGTTAAGAGCAATGACTGCTGCTCTTCCTGGGGACTTGGGTTTGGTTCCAGCATCCACATGTGCTGTCCCACAACCACCTGTAACCCCAGTTCCTATAAGATCCAATGGCTTCTTCCAACCTCCTTCTTGGACACTGGCACACACATGTCTGTCTGTCTGTCTGTCTGTCTGACTCTCTCTCTCTCTCTCTCTCTCTCTCTCTCTCTCTCTCTCTCACACACACACACACACACACACATACACACACACACAGACACACACAGGGATCATGGAGGAAGGAGAGAGAGAGCTTTTTAAAAAAAATCAGTCTACTTCAAATGCTCTTTCATTGGCTGAGATATTTTTGTCGTTTTGTTTTGTGTTTCTGTGATAAAAATATCCCAGCCAAAATCAATTTAGGGATAGGAAGGTGTTTCTTTGACTTTGCAATTCCATGTCATTGTCGATGGAGGGTCTAGGTGGAAGGAATCAAGACAGCTAGTCACACCTCATCCAAGAACGAAGAGAAATGAAGGCTCACATTGCGGCTGTCCTGCTGGCTGTTGTGTCCAGTGCTCTTCCCAGCAGGTGAAAGCATCCTGCCCACATTCAGGGAGGGGCTTCCCACCTCATTTAACAATCAAGACAATCCCCCACTCATATCCGCAGGCCAACCTGATCTAACAATCTCTTATGCACTCTCTTCCCAGGTAAGCCTAGAATGTGTCCAGTTGACAATTGGAATGGATCGTACTTGTCCATTCAGATCTGAGGATATGGATTATATTTTCTCTGTCATTTGAGCTCTTCAAATAAAGTGATTTGATGATCCAAATGCTTTTTACCAATAGACTAGAGGTAGAAAATATGCAGACTCTGAAGCTAGCTCATCTGGATTTCATCACCAGGTCTGCCCTTGTCCATGAGAATTGCTGCAGCTTGAGCTTCCACACTAACTGAGTCTGCTTTAGTTACTCCAACACGCACAAGCTGTTTAACCTGCAGCACCCTGCTTAAGCTTTCTGGGATCCATCTTCCTCATCTGTTGAGTACAAGCGTTAGGATTTTAGCTACTGTATATAAAATTCTTAGGCAGCTCCTCCTACATGTGAAGACATGCAGAAAACACCACGTACATGTAAACCATTGTTACTGACAATGAAAGAATATCTACATGAACATTTTGTCAGATGAAAGACAATGCAGGGACCCAAACCAGTCTGGTAAATATTTGTGCTCCAACAGGCCCACCTAGACAGCTGGGCATTCGTGGGTGTGACCCCAGCAAGATAAGTGAAGGTGTGTGCTGGCCAAGGCTGGGTTGGTCAGAGGTGGATGTGGGCATTCTTTTGGAAAGAGAAATGTACAATGAATAAAGGAAATCAAGCAAAATTATAGCTACAAAAGCAGCAATGTGGGAGGCAAGGACCGGCACGTGAGGTTGTCCCCTGACCTTCAAGGACAGGCACCTGAGCTGTCTCCTGAACTCCACAGATACACTATAGTATGGATGTGCCTACAGTCACACATATGAATCCACACAAATGAAGAAAACAAAATGACAGAAAGGTGGTCACTTGGAGCCACGGTGCCTATTCTCAACGCTGCCGGTAAAGCTGTGACAAGGATATTGCCTGTTAGTGTCCCTGCCTCCAGAAACATGGATTCAGACGTGACCACTATAGCTCAGATCAACAAAAGAGTGTTCACCAGAGCCAGCAACTGTCACCGTGGTGTTGAACTTGGAAAGGGGGATGGAAATGTTCACTCATCCGTGAGGTTTGCGTGCAGTTCCTGTAGGCTGGCGGCGCAAGCTTCTCGATACTCACTTCTGTTTGGTTGTAAAACTCTGAGCGCCTCACTCCTGTTTCTGACCTCTCCACAGCCCTCTTCCAACCTCTGTTTCTCCTCGGAGCTGCCGAGGATTCCGGTGGCAGATGGCTTGCTGTCTGTTCATGTGCTTCCTGTCTGTGTGGGTGGCGGCTCGCCCCTCACCCTGCCCGGATTCCCAGTATCCAAATGCTTTCTCCCCTTCTCTTTTTTACAGTCTATAATTTTCCAAAGGCTGGGAAATAAAAATGTCTGACTGATAAATGAGTCTAGCTAGGTGAAAGGATGACACGGGTCCATTTTAATTTCTCATTTGCTTTTCTCTGCTTCCAAAATTCATGCAATAAACATCCATCAAGTTTGCAATCAGAAGAAACGTGCCCAAAAAAAGCCAATCCAGACCTCAAGGTTGATTATTCTGACTGGCTGAGGGCCTAACCTCCAAGAAGTAAAAGTTCTCTCTACCTCTGATTGCTGGACACTACACCCAGGTGATGACACTGCAGAGAGTCACCTCTTCCCAGAGCTGCAGACCTGTAGGGACCCAAAGTAGACAAGACTCTCCTACCTTGGAGACCCGCTTCCAGCTTCTAACAACGCTTTAAGCAATAGCTCTTCTCCAGATCAGGGTTCCTACCAGATGACACCTACACATGCAGCCTTGAACGGTCAAGACCCTCCATTGTGTCCCATAGGTTCCCAACTATCTGTCCTTATCTTCAGACAGGAATGCTCAGCCTCTTCTCACACATGACCGCCAGGATCATCTCTCTGGGGCACATTTTCTGTGTGGCGGTGTTACTCCTTGGTAGTTCAAGTCTCTCTGTCTACTCTGGGTTTCCCAGTCTCTAAATTCATCCTCCGCTGAGATGCCTTTATTTCTTTTTAATTATACATCTCCTCTCTTTTAAAATGGAAGCTTCCTATTGGATTTCTATGACAATATAGAGACATGGATCAACTCCAACAAAAATGAAATCGTTAATGGAGTAGTTAAGTCTCTCCTGGGCTTCCTTGACAGAAGAATCTCTGTGGATATATGCATGTTGGTTGGGATTCCCCTTCAGTATGTCAAGGGGTGGCTCCCCTCCAGTCTTGGCAGGGACTCAGCAGCTGAGTGGCAGACATTGGTGAGTGGAGTGAGGTTTCAGCTGGGGGACTGAGAGTGGAGGAGTGGAAGGATGGCAGGAAACGTGAGCTTAGAAATTCTGCCCCAGGGTAAGCTGGGCTAGCACTGTCCCCTAAACCTGAGCAATCTAGATACATGGCTTTGTATGTGTGGAGAAGAGAGGCCCAGCTTGGACACCTGCTGCCCAGCCCGGCACTAGATGTGACTTACTTATCTCATTACTGTTAGAGGTAAGGGAAGGAAAGAGGAGTTTATCCTGGTGCCCAACTTAAGAAAGGTTCCAAGTACATCACAACAGGGAAGGATCCACGGTAGGGGTGTAGGGCAGCTGGCCACAGTACTCAAGCACAGAGTGTTAGTGTGTGTTAGTGGGGCTCAGCTCACTTTTCCTTTGTAGTCTGTCCAGGACGCCAGCCCAGGGATTGGCGCCTCCCACATTTAGGAAGACTTTTCTCAGCTCATCTAAGTCAAACTAAATTCCTTCTTATTATTCTTAGGTTCATTTCATTTTATGTATATGAATGTTTTGTTTGTCTGTGCAACCTGTGCATGCTTGGTGCCCACTGAGTTCACAAGGGAGCATTGGTTCCCCTGATCACAAGCTACCAGGAGGATGCTGGGAATTGAACTCAGGTCCTCTGTAAGAACAAAGGTGCTCTTAACCATTTAGCCATCTCTCCAGCCCACAACTCAATCTAGAAAATCCCCAACAAACATGCCATGGTGATGCTAAGTCCCACCAAGTTTCCAGTTGAGATTAGTCATCATACATGGAGAAACTATTGTCTTAGGTCTATAGTCATCCTGGCTGCATAGGGTTTCAAGATACTGGCATGCTCTCTGGTGCTAGCTGCTTATAACATGGGCCATTTATTATGGCTTCTAGTAATGGTTCAGTGTCAAGTGGCCATCGCAAGTGATAGCCTTCTTGTTGGCAGAGTCCGAGTGGTGCAGAGGAACACGTAGTGAGAGATGTGGAGTGCGTGCGTGCGTGCCTTTGTGTGTGTGTGTGTGTGTGTGTGTGTTTATGGGTGTGTTTTCTGGTCTCTGTCATGAAGCCAATCAGGATTCAAGGACAACTACTCTGGTGACCTTTCCTCATCCTAACCTTCTTTTAAAGGCCCTGCCTGCAAACACAGCAGTTAATGGAACTTCCGCCTTCCTTAGCCCGCACATGGTGATCAAACTCCACATGACTTTCAGAGGTGTTATTCACCCATACACATACAATTTTTAAAATGCATTTTAAAATAATTGTTTTCTTTAAGAGTGTACATTCTAAAACTATGACTTACATATTCTAACAGTGAAGTGACCGGACAGTGGGGGAAGAGAATCAGGTTTCTAACAGAGTGAGAATTACAGACAAGGAAAAGGCTGGTATTCTTCTCATGGTAATGGCTTAGTGTTAGAGAGACCAGTATGGAAACAATTTTAACTTACTACAGGTACAGATGGGTACACACAAAATATTCACAGAGTTTGTGTAGGCACATATATTTTCCTATTCTGTCAGTTAAGAGGGGATGAAAAATCTTATTACAATACCAAAAGTGCACCTCTATTCCAGATGTTTTGTTTGTTCGTTTTAGTTTTTACTGTATGTGTAGGGATAATTTACCTGCATGTACTTCTGTGTACCACCTGCATGCAGTGCTCTCAGAGTCCAGAAGAGGGCATGAGATCCCCAGGAACTGGAGTTACAGTTGCAATGTGGGTGCTAAGAATTGGGTCTGAACATTTCTTTAAGTGCTTCTTGGCCATTCAAGATTCCCCTGTTGAGAATTCTCTGTTTAGCTCTGTACCCCATTTTTAAAATTGAGTTATTTGGTTTCTTGTTGTCTAATTTCTTGAGTTCTTTATATATATTGGGTATTAGTCCTCTGTCAGATGCAGGGTGGATGAAGCTCTTTTCCTATTCTGTAGGCTGCAGTTTTGTCCTGTTGATGGTGTCCTTAGCCTTGCAAAAGGCCTTTCAGTTTCATAAGGTCCCATTTATTAATTGTTGATCCTAGAGCCTGAGGCATTGGTGTTTTGTTAAGGAATTTGTCTCCTGTACCAATGTGTCCAAGGCTTTCACCACTTTCTTGACTATTAGATTTAGTGCATCTGGTTTTATGTTGAGGTCTTTGATCTACTTGAATTTAAGTTTTGTGCAGTGTGATAGATGTGGATCTATTTGTGTTTTTTCTACATGCAGACATTCAGTTAGACCCACACCATTTGTTAAAGATGTTTTCATTTTTCCCAGTGTATGCTTTTGGCTTCTTTGTCTTAAGTGTCCACAGGTGTGTGGGTTTATTTCTGGGTCTTCAATTCCATTTCATTGATCTACCTATCTGTTTCTACACCAATACCATGTATTTTTATCACTATTGTTCTGTAGTACAGCTTGAGATCAGGAATGGCCATACCTCCAGAAGTTCTTTTATTGTACAGAATTATTTTAGCTATCCTGGGTTTTTTGTTTTTCCATATGAAGTTGAGAATTGCTTTTTTCAAGGTCTGTAAAGAATTGTGTTGGAATTTTGATGGGAATTGCATTGAATCTGTAGATTGCTTTTGGTAAGATGGCCATTTTTACTATGTTAATCCTGCCAATCCATGAGCAGGGGAGATCTTTCCATCTTCTTATATCTTCCTCTATATCTTTCTTTGGAGACTTGAAGTTCTTGTCATACAGGTCTTTCACTTGGTTGGTTAGAGTTACACCAAGATATTTTATATTATTTGTGGCTATTGTAGAGACTGTTGTTTCCTCAATTTCTTTCTCAGCCTATATATCATCTGTGCAAAGGAGGACTGCTGATTTTTTTGAGTTTATTTTGTATCCAGCCACTTTGCTGAAGGTGTATATCAGCTGCAGGAGTTCTCTGATAGAATTTGCAGACAGGAACCTAGCATAATTGTCTCCTGAGAGGCTTCATCTAGAAGTGAAGGGGGAAAAATGCAGAGATCCATAGCCAAACATCAGGCAGAGCTTGGGTGATCTTACAGAAAAGTGGGGGACAGAATTGAGGAAGCTGTAGGGGTCAAGGATACCACAAGAAGACCTACAGAGTCAACTAAGCTGGGCCTATAGGAGCTCACAGAGACTGAATCACTAACCAAAGAGCATGCAGGAGCTGGATCTAGTGCGCGCGCGCGCGCGCGCACACACACACACACACACACACACACACACACACACACTTGTAGCAGATGTGAACTTGGTCTTTATGTGGCCCCCTAACAGTTGGAGTCGTCTCTGACTCTGTTGCCTTCCATTTGATCCTGTTCACCTACCTGGACTTCCTGGTTGGGCCTCAGTGGAAGAGGAGGGACTAAATGTCCCAGGGTGGGGTGGTACTCAAGTGGGCTTCCTGTTCTTTGAGGAGAAGTGGAGTATGTAGTGAGGGGAGGGATTTGTAAGGGCAAGACTGAGAGAAGAGGTGGGAGGGGTGGACTGTGAATGGGATGTAATATGATTAAAAAATAAATTATTAAATAAAAAAGAATTGAACCTGGGTCCTCTGCAATAGTAATCAGTGTTCTTAACAACTGAGCCATTCTTCCAGCCCCTTACGACCAGATTTTAGTTTATAATCAATACCACCCTCAACACCTCTTCATAGCCCATGGCTCACCCTAGGTCAGGTAGAGGGTAAACAAGTTGAGTGTGGTATACTTGAGTGTGCCAGGAAGCAAGTACTTAGATAAACAACAACAACACATGTCAGGGCACAAGAGCTGTTTGAGTTTCTCAAAACCTAAGAGAGAGAAATTTGAGCAATAATGTGGTATATAGTCTAAGTAACTCAGACTCAAAATTAACTTGCCTGGTTTTATTCTGAGCTAGATAGCTAGACACAGATATATCTGATTAAACGAATGGAGGAAAATAGAAAAGTCTCCAGGGTGCAACAAAATTTCATATAATGTGCAGACAGTCCACCTTCACAGGTAGAATACAACGCCTCACTATTTAAGTGTGGCTGGGCATGATGACTTCTCCCCAAAGAGTGGGAGGAGTCTTGCAGTGGAGAGGTACTACAAACACCATCCTAATCAGATGGTCAAGCGAGATGTCACGATAACAGATATGTCGTGTGTGAAGATGGCATTTCTCTTCTGAGGTTTTTATCACCCAATTGTGATAAAAAACAACAACAACAAGAAACCCAAACCAACAGAAACTCCACCTAACAGTTCTCAAAATGGCTACAGGCTTCTAAAATATAAGTCTGAGAAATTGTCATGGCCAAGAGGAATCGGTCAGATATGATATCTAAATGTAGATGCTGTACCAAGTATTCAGGTGAAATACTTGGATATTTGATAAACTGCAGAGTTCAGTTGATTTACGTTGTGATTAATGGTGACAAGTAGACAAGTAGAGTCAGGGGACCGGGTGTGAGTTATAGGGAGAGTCCCTGCACTAATCGACTACTTTTCTGGAGGATGAAAACTTCAAAAATAAGTTTAGTAAAATAAGGAGGTAAATAAAGATAATTCCCCTCCACTGTTTCTCTTGTTCTGTCTTTCTTCTCCCCTCCTCTCTTCACCCTCTACTCTTTTATTTCAGAAACAGCACCATACAAATGCCTAGTGCCTTGTCACTTTCTAGCTGCCTTCCTTTGCATTGTTCTGAAGCCTGGTGATGGTGTATATATTGCCCTCCATTTCACGGTTAGATGTACCCATCACCTGTTGACCTTGACACCTGCAAAGATCCCTAGTAGAAACTGCCCGATCTGCTAGCTTGAGCTCATTTGCACCATCCCCACTGTTCAACACGGCCTTGCGAACAATCAGTACCTCGTGCACTCTGCTATGGCTTAGGGAGCTCAGGAAGCTCCGAAGGGAAATGTTCGTTCTTCAGGGAAAACATCTGCAGGGAGATTGCTCTTTGTGCCTGCTCTCTGCAATCTGGCCCGCAGACGAGTCCCCATGCATGTACCACAGCACCCTGAGTGTGGGTAGAAGCCCTCTTGCTGAGTGGGACGAAGCTTTGAAGAGGCTGAGACCTATGAGAACTGAAGAACCTTTGAATCTCCCTTCAGCTCCCCTACCCCAACCACAGCCCCCCTCTTGATGTAAAACATGTGTTCAACTTGAGAACAAGAAGGCTGGCTTCTGTGCCAGGAAGACTGCTTTTGCTTTAAGCTTCTTCGGGGGTTGGAAACAGATCTACCTCTGAGGTTTGCACAGGACTCTACGTGGAAGTCACTATGGCTAGCTGAGATGTGGATTTGTGAGACAGCTCCGGAAGCAGTGTGTGTCCCTGTCACTCAACCTGCTGTGTTAGGGTGGACCACTCACACAGCTCGCCACCAGGAATATCTCTAGAGGCTGAATGCAGATGCCTGGACTCTCTTGAAAGCATGTGGATGTTAAACTGAAACCAAGAGAAGGAACCTTCTGGAACAACTGTGTACCCGGAATACATACTCCATATAGGTGACATATTCATCTACATGATAAACCAGAAAATCTGTCTTCCAGGCTTCCTTCTGCCTCTTCACCAGCTGTGAGAGCCTGAGGAGTCATGGGACCTCTTATCACAGAAATGTTTAAAAAATGACTAAGATCACCGCCTTTATTCCCAGCATTTAGGAGACAGAGGCAAGCTGCTTTCTGAGCTCCAGAACAGACAGAAATACACAGAGAAATGTCTCAAAAAAGTCAAACCCACACACACACCCCAAAGAAAGAAAGAAAGAAAAAGAAAAAAAATGGACCAAATATATCCAGAATAATCTCCTAGCTCCAAATGATACCCAAGAGACCATTTATCAAGGGAATAAGAGGGCAGGTTAATAGGATAGGACCTCTGATCCTCTGGTCTCTACATACATGTGTCAGTGCATGCATAGTCACACATACTTGTGCATATAGCACACATACACACTGCAGTCTCACACACACACACAAACACACACACACACACACAAAGTCTGAGTACTTTGTCTGATAATCAGGAGATTAAGTGTCCAAAACGGAACTAAGTTAAGAGATAGTAGCACCTGTAGATGGGCTGACCAAATGGTTAAAGTGGAAATGACAAGAGTCAAGACAGAAGACAAGAGAGTGTGAACACGAGAGGGTCAGGTGACATCACCCCTCAGCAAATACTTCTCAAGTATCTCTTATATACCAGTCACCAACCACAGGGGAGAGAGAAGAACAGAGGCATAATTTATATTCTTTCTTCCTCTCTGTGTGTATATATATAATATATGTGTATATATATATATATATACATATATACATATATATGTGTGTGCGTGTGTATACACATATATTATACGTATACACACACATTAGCCAGCATGACTGTGTTCGATACCATTATGACATCATCACAAAATGTGTTTCTGTGCTTACCTTCTCTCATCTTTCTCATCCTTCATCTATCCCTGCCCACCTTACAGCTCTCCCAGATGTTTTCCCCTTTCATGTCCCATGTTCCCCTTTGCCTGGGCCACTGTCTTACTCAAGGTTTGTATTGCTATAATAAAACACTGCAACCAAAACCAACTTGGGGAAGAAAGGGTTTATTATGGTTTACAGCTCTCAGGCCACACTCCGTCACAGGGAAGTCAGGGCAGGAACTCAAGGCAGGAACCTGGAGGCAGGAACTGAGGCAGACGCCACAGAGGAGTGCTGCCTACTGGCTTGTTCCCCATACCTTGCTCAGTTTGTTTTCTTTTAAAACCCAGGACCGCCTCCCCAGGGATGGCCCCACTCCCAGAGCACTGAGCCTCTCACATTTATCATCCGTCAAGAAAATGCCTCACAGGTTTGCTGACAGGCTGA
Organism: Tokudaia tokunoshimensis; assembly: GCA_036184795.1. Lineage (NCBI taxonomy): Eukaryota > Metazoa > Chordata > Mammalia > Rodentia > Muridae > Tokudaia > Tokudaia tokunoshimensis. The sequence continues at coordinate 103,087,303 of BTHU01000004.1, read as the reverse complement.
TCTAATGGAAGCATTTTTCCCAACTGAGCTGATACTACCCTCTTTTGGCCTCCTAAACTTTTACACTAAGCATAACTTATACCTGTTTACATATATACATGTATGCAGTGTAGACTAAGATCCACAGGCAAGGGAAAACGTGTTTTTTTGTCTTTCTGATTTTAGGTCACCTTGCTTGGTGTTATACTTTCAAGATCCATCCATTTTCTTATAGATTTAATCTTTTCCTCACTGCTAAATAGTATCCCACTGTGCATAAGTACCACATTTAAAGGATCCACTCACCCACTGATGGATGTCTAGGCTGGGTCCATCCCCTTGCTGCTGTGAACACAGCAGCAAAAAACATGGATAGGCAAGAGTCTCCATGGAAGAAAAAAATATTTCCTAAATTGATATATTAAGTAATGCGTAGTGAGGGAAAACAACTCTAGAGTGTATAAATAATAAAGACTTAGGGGTGAAGGCAAGGAAACAAGAGAAGATGTTTAGGAGGGTGTTTGCATGTCCAATCATATTAGGGCAGTAGAAGGCCTGTGATTGGACAGGAAAGGGGAGGCAGAGCTAGGAGTTGGGGAGTCAGAGAGGTCACAGGAGGAGAACTGAGATGGCTTCAGATGTGGGTCTGGGTGGCATTTACTAGCCACAAATAGCTAAGTTTTTATAAGGTTAGAAATACTAGGATAAAGTTGTTATCATTATCAATTGGCTCTTAAATTACTTTATTGGCATCTTGTAAATTGTGATTTTATTGATACATAAATCTGATTGGTTAATTAAGCTTTAAGAGCTTTGATTTACTTGGTTACTGGAGTGTGGGTCCACCGATTACAGGGGTTTATGGCGGAGAAATAACACAGCTGAGATGCTGTGGGAGCGGGGAGAGGATAGCTCGGCACCAAGTGGGACCCGCCGGGACGTGGTTTTGTGGCCTGACAGAGCAGGAGAGTTGGTGGGATCGTTTTTAATATTTCCAGCAACAGGAGGGGCTACAGAGCAAGAGGTAGATTTGGGGTACAGCAACAGGAGAAAGAGTGTCATTCCAGGTCAGGTGTGTGAACGCCATCTCACTGATGGTCCACCCGAGTGAAGTCCCAGGACCTCCTGTGTACAGCTCCCCTCACCGAAATGCTGCAGAGTTCTAAGGCAGATGGCATTTTGTGAAGATTTCCCAGAGCCAAGTGAATGGTGTCATAGGGCTTTGAAGAACAGACGTGGAGTCCCTCGCTACCCTAGGAGGTTGAGGCCTGATCAACACTGCACAGGATGCTAGTGTGGGTGCGTGGGGAGGCATTCCCACCAAGTGGGAGGGATTTCCCATTATGAGTGTAAATATTGCCAGGGTTTGCTCCGCCCCCTGCCCCCATGAGCCTGTCTATGGCTGCATCCTGTAGCTTCATTCCTGCCTGGGAAGTTTCTGCTTCTAGCAGACTGCGGCTTCTCCTGTAGTCATGTGAAGAAGTTATCAGGTTTCTCTAGAAAAGCCACTAGGATAAAGGGGAAGTTATCAAGAGGCCAGGTCTTCAGTTGCTGAGGACAAAGGTATTCCTCTCCACCATAATTTACGTGGGAGCTCATCGCTGTCCGAAAGAGGAAGTGCGGCTTGTTCTCACTTCTGAGATGCTTCAGAGGAATTCTGTTGAGAAACAGCAACAAGATGTAAAAGCGAAAGACCACACTTTCTCTCCTTCTCTCCCGAAGGAGCAGAGAAAACCTTCATGACACAGCTTCCCTCCTCCTTCAGGCAATGGAGAATACGTCTTCAGAGCTTGGCAGGGCCTGGATGCTGGCTTTGGAGGAGCACTTACCACAGGCTGAAATCCTTAGCATGTTGATGTACAGAGGCTTGACATGATGAGCCACACACCAGGACTCACAGGACAGAAATATATGACAAAGTCCGAGACTGGCACGGACCAGCCTTCTGAGGGAGTGGACGTGAATTTGCTCGAACTGCTAATGTTTCCTGGCAGCTGTTGGCATTCTTGGCTTCCAGCAGCCCCATCTGATCTGTATCCTCACGTTATACAGCATGCACCCCAGAATATGCCTTGGTGTCCATGTTTCCCCTTTGAATAAGAACTGTACTGAATTTTGGATTCCATTCTACTCTAGTGACCTCATCTTAACTAACTGTATGCATAGCATCCAGATTCCCAAGTAACGGGATGTTCTGATATACCAGAGTTGAACTTGAATGGATGGATCTGGTAGATGGTAGGTTTTGTCAATGTGACACAAACCTAGACATATCTGGGAAGAAGGGACATTGATGGGGGACTGCCTCCATCAGCAGATTGGCCTGTGGAGTACGACTGTGGAGAACTTTCTTGATTGATAATTGATGCCACAGAGGGCCCAGCCCCACTGTGGGCAGTACAGTGACTAAGCCAATGGTCCTGGGCTATTCAAGGTATCTGAGTAAGCTAGTAAGTAGCATTCCCTGAGTGAGCTTGCACATGCGTGCACGCATAATATTTTAAAAATAAAAGATAGTTATATCATTCCTCTCCCCTCCCTCCCTTTCCTCCTCTAACCTCTCCCATATTTTCATGGCCTCTATTATTGATACACACACACACACACACACACACACACACACAGAGTCCTTTCTTTCAGTTTCTCTCCCGTTGGCTTCCCTTGATGGTGGACTATAATCTATAAGCCAAACAAACCTTTTCCTCTCCAAGCTGGGCAACGGAAGGCAAAACAGTATACCAAGGAACACAGTTCCCACAATAACTTTTCTTTTCAATATAGATTTGAGGATCTACAGAATCACAGGCAAAAGGGATGAAATGCATGGGGGTCTCTCACTGCATCAGCCTCGGGTATGCTCTGAGCACTGTCCCGACACTGCAGAGGCTGGCTAGACTCACATCACGGCAGAGCCCAGTGAGAACTAAGGACACTAGATACCCACACTGCTGCTGAGCTCCCGATGAAAAGAGTCTTCACTGTGTTTTTAATTTAAATTTTTGATGTGTGTGGGTATTTTGCCTGCCTGTATGTCTGTGTATTGCATGCATCTCTGGTGCCTGCAGAGTCCAGGAAATGCCATCGGCTCCTCTGTACCTGGAATTCCAAAGGTCTGGAGGAGCCGTGTAGATGTTGGGAATTGAACCTGGGTCCTGTGGAGCAGCTAGTGTTCTTAACTGCTAAGTCATTCCTCTAGCCCCAGGGCAATGTTCTTAAGGAGAGTGGGTAGCACTGGATGATGAAGGCTGGTGACTGTCATGTATACCCAGGTATGAGGACCCTGGGCCACCCAGCCTGGTCTGGCATATGTCTGTTCAGATGCTAGGCCATGTTCTCTGAGGCAAACCTTGCTAGGCATCTTCCTCCTCCATTGTACAATGAGATCTATGTTCTCCCTGCCCAGCCTACCTAAGGTCAGGAGAAACTTAAATAGTATAGGATAGAATGGCTTTGAAAAGACCCCACACCACAGCAATATGGGGTAATATTCTTAGATCATTGTGACACTTTCCTTGGGAATCACTGGTGGAACTCTCTCCTTGCTGTGTTGTAGAGAGATCCCTCTCTGTCTGCTCAAGGGACAGGGTCTAATCTCTACCATTTAGGACATACCTGACTATCTCATGACTGGCTTTACATGCAGGCGTCACTTAGCCAATTTGATTTTCCCTGACAGCCTGCCCAGCTGCTCAAAGGAGAAGCCAAAATCCACCTGGAGTTTCGCCCAATCCAGCAGTCCTGTTTGGCTCCAGTTGGTGAACTTGGGAGAATCCGGCTTCTGGGACTGGGTTCCAGCCAGGCGAACCAGCCCGAGGGAGCCGGGGAGGGTTCCAGGCACACACCTGTGACTCGGGTTTCCGCCTCGCAGCGGCTCTTTCCTGGCTGGTGCTTTTCAAGTACCTCCATCCTGAGAGATTGACAGCTCACTTTTGATTGGAATCAGAGTGTAGGAAGCGGTCTTTTCAAATTTCCTGTGCAACTCAGCCTGCCCAAAGCCCTGCCACTGGCTGCTTTGTTTACCCTGGCCACCGGGCCTCTCGCTGCACCCTAAGAAAACAGATTGCTGTCGGGAGAAAAGTCCATGCGTGTTTCCTTTCTGGAGGCTGATCAAGTTCTGAAAGAAGGGTTGCCTGCAGTCCATTACACCATTTTGGTTTGTTTTATCCGTCTCCACCTGCAGAGCAGGGAATTAGCCTGCAGCCCAGGGCAGGGCCAGCAGATGACTACAGGGAAAGGAAAGCTAGTGGGCGTGAGCTTTCCACAACACACCGTGGCCTTGTTCTCTTTAGCTAGGCATTGTGTGCTGAGGCCCAAGCCCAAATCTGAATAGGATTCTGTGTAACTTGATCTGTTTTCTTTCTAACTTGTATTCCTGTGAGCCAAATTTAACTTAGCTCCAATCTGTGGCCTGTACATATAATGTTCTGCGGGAGGGTGGGGGTGGGCTGGGAGACGTGGGGGAGGGTGTATATGCTTGCGGTTTTCTTTTTCCTATCTTCCCCTTTCTACGTTTTTTTTTTTCTTTTGCTTGCCTGCATGGCTCACCCACTGCTCACCCTTTGCCATGGATAACTTAATATGACTGTCTTGTCTGTAGTCATTAACCCTTTAGGGAAAGTGAGTGTGTTTTGCAGTCTCTCCTTAGCTAATCACAAGGTTTCCCCACCCCCACTCCCAGTGTCCTGTTGAGAAACCTTGGCGCTGTTTGAGTTAACAGTTGGCCTCTGGGAAACATGAACTTCCCTAGAAGTGCTTGTCAGCAATTAATAGGCCTTCACTCAGATATGTAAAAATAGTCCCGCGCTTGCAAATAGGCAGTTGAAGGACTCAGCTCCTAGGAGTCACCTGACCAGTGGTGGGTACCTCCTCTTTAAAAGACTTGTGTCTTAAACTTCCCAGAAATATCCCAAAGTCGATGTGGGAAGGTTCCCAGCGCAGGCAGAAATCCAACGTCCATTAAAAGCTCCTCCAGCTGTGGCTAGGTCAGGCGTTGGCAGAAGCCACAGCCTCGGGGTTCATGGGTGTGCCCCGCTGTTAACATGGCAGCAGGGATAGTGGGTGCTGTCTACTCCTGCTTTCTACTTGAACAGAACCCCCTGCTTCTCATGATGGAGAGAGAAGGCAGGTTGACTAAAGAGGGTTGGCAAAGGAAGAGCTCCCCTTACCTCCCAGGGTAGGCTCTTCCCTCCTTGAAGGGTGAAATATTGGTTTTCAAGGTGTTAATCTGGGGGATAGTCAGATAAGGCACTGACAGCATAATGGTTTCACTGCTCATCGCTCTCAGAAATCACAAACATTCTGGGAAAACAATAATAACAACACCACCACCGCAGAACCACGGGTCCTATCGGGAGGGGAAGATGACTTGGGTCATTGTGAGCTATTTTTAGGATGGAAAATGTGCTGGCTCAGAGAAAATTAGTCATGTGCCCCAGTCCAAGTAGGGCACAGTAAACCCTGCCCCATGAGCCTACTGTTCATTTTTCCCCAGCCTTGGCATCTCTTCTCCTTCAGGAAGCCCTTCCAAACAGTGGGACAAGCACATAGGCAAGACTCAGCTCCCCTAAACATCACCTGCACCTTTCTACATGGGAGACCATGAGGACCCTGAGGGCACTATGTCCAGGAGCCACACTGGTTCAGATGTGCACACTTGATTCTTTCTAGGGTCCCTGCTACCTGCCCTCAGGATGGTTGAAGAAGTGTCTGGGCTTGAGGTCAGTGTTCCAGTGTATCTCACCTGCTTCAGTTCAGGGATACGGTGGACTTCCCTGTGGTGGCCCTCTGTCATTTTCTTTTTGTAACCACCATGGTATTTTTCAAGGTCCTGGACATTCAGTGCATAATAACTGCTCCTCAGTGGAGTTGTGCATGTTTTCCCAGAAAGAGTAACCCAACCCTATGCTACCTGGGTACCTGTTGTGAGCCAGGGTCCTACATGGCTTATCCACTGACACTGACACAATGAGGAAGATATGGGTACGGTAACAAGGGAGTGGTCCACCAACTGGTACCTCATGGTACAATCAGAAATAGATATGAACTAGAATATGATGAAGTCAAGCCTGGACTTTTGGAAATGTACCAACTGCGTCCCTCTTCAGCTGTCCAGCAGGGGACCCAGCAGTAATTTTGTGTCCTTTTTTTTTTTGGTAAGGCATCACATGTGTGTGTGTTTGTGTGTGTCTGTATATGTATAGTTGTCTGTGTCCTACGTGTGTGTACATGGAAGCCAGAGACAGCTTCAGGCATCAGTCCTTAGGCACTAACCATCTTGGGATTTTTTTTTTTTGAGCTAAGTTTTCTCATTGGACAAGTGGGCCAGGTTGGCGGGCCAGTGAGCCACTGGGATATCTACCTGCCTCTCCCTCCCCAGTACTGAGATTATAAGCAAGTGTCATTTGCGTTCTGAGGCCTGAACTCACTTTATGTCCTGGGTATCACTCCAGGATCTTCCCAAGATCCCAGTTGTGGCTCATTCCCATACACTGGTCCAGTCTGACCTCAGCATTGTGCAGTTGCAAATCCGGAGCTGCTCTCAGAATGGTCTCTTCCTTGGAAGAAGTGGAGGCTTTCTTCTAGCCTGTGGTTAACTCTACGGGCTGCCCCTGCGCCCTCCCACCGCACTCAGGACAGAAGCAGTTGCCTTGCTCCCAATCAGTGGGACAATCTGCATCCCAAGACCCAAATCCTTCAGAACAAGCAGCTGTCCTCACTTAGCACCCTGGAGTCTATTCTCAGCTCTAGGTGTAGAGATGGTTCTTGTGGGCTCTCAAGACTCAGGCAGCTACTTCCTCCTTGGACACAAGCCAGCGTCTTCCCCGGAGGGCACAGCTCAGTGCCCTGTGGTTGAAGCAAAGTGTCTACTCTTTTACAGAACTTTGGGTATGCTCTGACACAGCATGACCTGGGAGCGTGTACAGAGAGGGTATGGAATGCTCATCCGCTCCTGAAGCTAGTGTGTGAACTGGCTTGGAGCACTTGGGTGTTCCTATTCTGTTAATGTATCAGTGCAGAAGCCAGTGTTCTTAGACTTAGGCTGGCTTGATTGAACATTAGACTGTCATTAGACTGTTCAGCCGATGCTTTCAGAAGACTGTGTTTCCATTTGTCAGCCCCAATGAAGAAGGCTTTCTTAGGTTAATTGACTGGAAATAACATCAAGTTTCTTGCCCAGAAAACAACAAACAAACCAAAAGCTTCCTTTCAAGGGCTTTTCTTGCACTACTTGGGGCTGTAGCCACTTGGGGAGGTGTGTGTGGCGGGGGGGCGGGAGGACATAACTATGGGTCCTCTTTCAGGATGTGCTTTGGACTTACTCAGAGGGAAAGAAAGCTCCCTTCTGAGTCTCACTGCCCTCCCTCCTAGGGATATGGGCAGCTTAGACTCTGCTCTACCAAAACTAAAGTATGCACACACCGTATGTGTGCCTGTAATCCCAGCATCTGGGAGGTAGAGGCAGGATGATTGCTACCAATCTGAGGCCAGTCAGGGCCTTACAGTAAGAACTTGTCTTAAAAAACCAACAGAACGGAAAGCCTCAGACAAAAAGCCACAGATGACAAATATTAAGGCACACTGCACAGTTCAAACAGTCTGTCAGCCATATTTTGCCTTCCTGGTTTCTTTCTAACACCTTGGAGCAGCAAGTACCCTCCTTGCCATCAATTTAACATGTTAATGTTTTTTAATTAAAATTCTGTATCATCTAATAAGTCACAGAATTGTGGGTGACGGGTTCTTTGTTCTAGAACTTCCTGTATAATGAAACTGCCATCCGTAATTGTCTTCCTGTGGACTGCTTATTAAAAGAAGTGATTTTTGATGAACTAAACTAGGTGAGGGTTCACAGCATGAGGCCCATTGGGAATGAAGCCCTTACCAGTCATAGTCTTCCCCCCAGGTGGTGGGGATGCAGGAGGAGGTGTGTTTTCAGATGTCAATTTCAGCTGATTGTTTCTGAGGCTATGTGACAGTTATTTCTGTATCCTGTGGTGTGTTTTATAAACTGATATCAATTTATAGAGCTACGTTATGGATACACAGCTCCAGATGAGTACAAGTTTCAAGCTATGGAGTGAAGATATGGAATCTGATGGCTTTCAGAGGGAAAATGGAGAAAGGTACTAAACTGTGACACCTTTCACCTAAGATGGGGCCTTCCTGAACTGGGAGATGGGAATCTTGCTGGGCAGAACCCTGAGCAGGCAAAGCCAATGAAGCCTCTTCCTTCCACTTGTGGAGACACCAATAGACCTGTGAGGGGCTCCAAAGTCACAGCAGGGCTGTGGTTTTAATTTGCCTTCAATACTGGAGTCATCATATAAAAATCCAGTGATTTCCATCTCGGCAAATCTCAGAGAAGTAGACCACAGGGTCTACTTCCTCCCAGCGTTAGTCTGTTGAAGCCATCATTAGCCATTTGCTAGAGTACCAGGACTCTAAGAAATCATCCCAGACTGCTTGCTCAGCTCTGTGCTGGAGTTGACAGTGTAGCTTCAGACCGTAGCTGTAGGTCCAAAGTCAAAAGACTCTGGGAGAACACAGCCTGCAAAAGGACACATGCTTCACTGCATGCCAGTCCTTCCTGGGGTGGGGGTGGGGTGGGGATGGTGTTTGTAATGATTTGGATATAAAAATGTCTCTGTAAGACTTCTGTGTTGAAATTTTAGGCCTCAGCTGGTGGATCCAAACCACCAGTTATTGGTTAATTGAACGTTATGACCTAATCTATGAGTATGATTCTGATGGGTACAGAATTTGATGTCATTAGTGGAAGGTGAAGGAAACTAAGCCCTTTATTCGGTCTCTGTCTCTGTCTCTGTCTCTCTGTCTCTCTCTCTCTCTCTCTCTCGCTTCCTCCCTCTCCCTCTCCACCTCCCTCTCCCTTTCCCTTTCCCTCTCTCTCTCCCCCTCTCTCTCCTGTCTCTCTCCTATCTGCCATAAGGTGAATGCCACATGCTCCCACTACAGTGATCTTGCCACAGACTTAAAACCAATAGAATATGTCAACCATTGAGCTGAAACATGACCCACAGAAAAGCTGTGGGAAAATCTTGAATTTGTCTGCAACTAACTTGAACCATTTTGGCTATTAACATTCACAGCAAATCCGGCTCAGTCAACACATCTGTGGTTAAGTGTGAGGAGCAAGTACACAGACTGAGTGTGGATGGGTTTTTCCTCCCGCCCCCTCGCCCCCCTCAACTCCTAACTTTATCCTTACCTTCCAAGTTGTAATCTTATCATGTTTAGCTGGTTCCACATAAACAGATCTAAAAAACATAACCCCCATTGAAGTGGGTATCACATACTTCTGGGTTCTGGGCAGCTTGGGTTTGTCAATGGCTTCCAAATAGCAATCTGGCTCCTGAGGCTATGAGCACAGAGGGTGTATCTGATGGACAATGTTGGGGGGGGGCGGGGCACACACAGTGAGCCAGCTACTCTAGTTATCCCCTGCACACGGGTGAGCCTTTTCTTGAGAACTACAAATCCTCTGACCCAAGGCTTGAGAAAGTTCTTCACCTCACAGGTCCACCCAGCAGCCTGGGTTTTGGCTGAGTCCAGATGTAGTTAATGAAATTTAGCCACATGTGAAAGAACATTCTGTCTGATTCTACTTATATAAAGTGCTAAGAGCAGTTAATTTCAGAGAGATGTAGAGCGGAAGCTGTCCGGGGCTGAGGAGAGGGAAGTGAACAGCGATTGCTGGTTGCAGAATCTCAAGTTTGCAAGTGGACAGAGGCCTGGAGAGTATGTTCCACAACAGAGGGGAGGTAGTTAACACTACAGAGATGTCTTCCTAAAATGGTTAATAAGGGGAAGGAGATAAAGACTGGAACTCACCAATGTAACCACCTGCATTAGTGACTTTTGTTGTTGCTGTGGTCAAATATGTGACAAGACACGATTAGGGGAGTAGGGCTCATGATCCGTCTTGGTGGGGTAAGAGCTGACTGAAGGGGCTGGAAGAGACAGGTCATGTGGCACACTCAGTCAGGAAGCAGAGGGGACAAATGCTGGTGCCCAGCTTGTCACTTCATTTGATTTAAGCCCACAGCATGGTGCTACCTACAATTAAGAGAAGTCCCCCCACCTCAATTAACATATACAGGCATTACCCAGAAGCCTGTCTCCTAGGTAACTCTTAATCCTGTTAGGCTAATTACAAAATCAGCACTTAGGGATGGATGTGGAGGGATACAGTGATAGGCAGACACCTAGTAAGGTGTGATCTGTTACCCAGACTGGTACCAACTCAGGTGAGGTGAGAAAAGTTGGGTTATGATTGCTCAGGTTTGACTCCCCAAGAACAGTCCTCAGGTGGGCCTCTCACTTCTCCCCTGAGAGTTTGGTAGCCACCTACATCTTGCAACCATATGGGGCTGTGTGTGATGGTATCCTCACTGGCAACTGTGACTCAGAACTGTGTCTCAGAGGCCTACCACTCCCTTGAAGCTGCAGGAAGGCCCTTCTTTCTGCCTTCAGTTGTCTCTGGGTAAAGCAGAGTTCATGTTGTCCTCCCGTCAGCAGGATCTGACAGCTTGGAGCTGCATTGGGAAGCAGGCAAAGGGGTCTTGGGTGGGGATCTAATGATGGCCGGCAATCAGAGTGAAGGGACATTGCCTCCCGCCTTGGTCCACCTCCCTGTCAGCATGGATCTGCACACAGCACTTCGCTTCATTTCGTACTGTTAAAAGGGAAGCAAAGGGTTGGGACGATAGCTCAATTGATAAAATGCTTGTCACCTAAGCACCCACATAAAGGCCAAGCTCTGGGGACGCCAAGACAGGCCGATCCCTGTGGCTCCTCTTGAGGCTTCCAGGCCAGTGAGATTTGAACTCAAAAATAAGATGAACAAGACTGGGATGCTCAGTCTCTAACTATCTTTTGGGGGTACAGTCTATGTAAATCCTGTCGAACCTGGCAGCCTCTTCAGGACGCACTAACATGAAAATGTAATGTGCCCGTGGCTCTGCCAGGACCTCCAGGGTTGATATAACCTCAAACATGCTGCAGGGCCCCAAGGTGGTAGGCAGGGGGCTCCAAGAGCAGCGAGCTGTATGGAGAGGCCCCGAGGCTGAGTCTAAACAAGGCGAGATAGGTAGGCCCTTAGGCCCACCTGACAGGTCAGGGTCCCTTAGAGAGGAGTGAGCTCGGCTGAGCAGGAAGGCGAGTGGCTGCTTTAGGGGGTTAGAGCAGCTTCCTGGGGGCAGAATAGAGCTCATTTGTCTTAACGAGGAGGAAAGAACAAAACCAAAGCATTCGTTAGCACTTCCAGGAAGATGAAAGAAACACACTTGCTCTTAAACAAGAGTCAGTGGCTACTGAGTTGACTGGGAAAGAATCTGGTAGAGAATCCTGCTACCTGATGGAGGGTGACTTCCTGGGCTCCTCTCTGACTGTTCTTGGGGTACCTGCTTGCCAGGTGCCCAGCCTCATGGAACCTGCTTAGTGGCCAGTGCAAGCAATTCAGACTTGTTTTGTTTTGTTTTTTTAATCTTAAGTGTGTCCCAGCTTTTCCTGTGTCGCCTCAAGTTCTTTTGCCTAGTTGTTTTCTTCACTGGCAATTTTGGCTGACTGAGCCCCCCTCCCCCATTCCTCTCCCCAAATGAACTTTGACAGGTCTTGATTTCTGCAACCCATTCTGGATACCACTCAGTTCCAGGGCACACCTGACTCAAATTAGCATAGGATAGCTCTTTTTCTTTAAAAAAAAAAAAGTTTGTGTGTGCATGCATGTACACATGCTACATATATGCCTGCATGTGCTTACCCACGTAAGAGCCAGAGTTCAGGATCAGGTTCCTTCCATTGCCACCCCTGGCTTTTTGTGTAGGGATTAGAGATCTGAGCTCAGGTCCTTGGGCTTTAGCATCGAGGACTTTATCTACCGAGCCTTCTCCCCCGCCCTGAAGTGCGCTTCTGAGCACAAGTTAGAAATTGCTAAAATACAGGCTGTAGCTGGCAGTATAGGAGTTTGAGAGGAGTACTTGAAACCACTCAGGCTGTAAGCAGGTGTCTCCGATTGGCTGTGGGCGGGGTGCGGGGGTGTGAAGGGGGGGAATGTGGCTTATTGTGATCTCCAAACAGAGGTCCAGCTGCGATGGGCATAAGACTCCCCCGTTGGTCCATCTTCTCTTGACTATTTTCAGATCCCCTTCATCATTAACATTGATGTCTCAATTCTCTCGGTCTGCAGAGTCTGTTCACAGCAATCCCTTCCTATTTCCAAATATTGTCAGGATCCGTGCATAATGGGTGCACTATGGGTGCTTTACCCCAAGTGACTGACAGTCTGGTGACCTTTCTTTCCAGCCACAAATGAAAGGGGACTTACAAGACATGTGCACGCCTGACTAATGCACACGCTCTTCATGAAAAACAGGATAAATTACAGAGAATGGCAACATAATGATTACAGAAAGGTATATGAGGCAGAACCCATTAGCGAGCTGCATTTCGTTCAAAACTGAGAGAGCGGCAGGCAGAATAACATGCCTTTGTGCTGGAACCCACTGAGCCGTAGCAATGAGTAATAATGCAGTCGGGATCTGTGCACACGGCCTCCACCTCTTGTGTCTATTTTCATAAGTTAGTAACTCAAGCGCGGAAATTGGTTCAAACTGAACACTGGAGGTAGAAGCCGGGCAAATGGTGTGGGAAACAACTTGTTGTTGCTGTTGTCGTTACTTAATTTAGCTTGGTTGTTTTTAAGTGAAGAGCAGCAACGTCACCGTGGGTTTTCTCTGGTGATGCATTCTTGTTGAACCCGAGACAGTTTGGATTTTGTTGCGCCGGGTTCACTTTTAGTGATGACAGCAGAGAGCAGTTTCTCTTCTTACAGGTGTTCCTTTCTGTTCGGTGCAGGTGGGATTCCTGCGGGGGCAGGGATTGACTCAAACCTTGGAAATCTAAATCATCTGCCTTCATCCAAAGCGAACCAAAGGACTGGAGAACAGCAGCTGCTCTGGACAAAGGGGGGAGGACCCCCCCACCAAGTTCTGGTTGACTTCTACAGCAGAAGGACCAAGAGACATCAAGAAGGTAGTCAGTCCTACCAGTGGGGAGGGAACAGGTTTCATATGGGCCGTTTCTTTGGTTGGGATAGGAGATCTTCACAATGGAAGAAAACAGAATAATTCAGTAAACACCTTGGTACCCACATCCCCCAAATAAAATGATCACTTTTACATGTTATATCACCACGCCAACTTTGAAAACCAAAAACTTAACTGAAACACAGCTCACAAACATTATGAAATTATCTTTAATTTTATAACCAAGTAAAGTGAGAGGCTGGAGAGAAAGGGTCCCCCCTGGATCAGCAACACCTCTCATCCTCCAGGAACAGGATCCACAGAAGGAAACTCTCAGGCTAGCCAGCACCAATTATTGTCCCACAGAACAGATGAGTCCTAACACGGGCATGGGGATGAGGGCCTGTCTCCCTTATTCTGGGCCCTGAGTAGAGGCCACAGAGCTGAGAAGAAGCCCCAAGGCAGTCTTTGCCCAGCCCCAGGGAGAATGTGGCTAACACCTGTAGGACTGAAGGAAAAGCCAGCCAGGCAGGGAGGCAGGACACAGAAATAAATAATACATTCTTCGGGGAGTGCGTTTTAGGCACGCCCTGGCCAGGGTTCATTTAAAAGGATAACAAAATACTCTTCACCAATTTGCCACCTTGCAAGGACAACTTAATAATGTTTATTTTGTTATTATAAAATTGTTCCATTTGTGAATCTTTAGTAACACTCCTCCCCAGGGGCACCTCTATCTTTTTGAGTTCTTTTTTCCTTTTTTCTATTTCCCTCTCTCCCCCGCCCCAAGAAAACTTTGAGGATCATGAAAACTGACTTTTTGTAGGTAGTTAAACTAGGTGTCTTGAATCAATTAAGCCTGTTCTGGAGTTTAACCATATCCAGTAGATCCACGTGCTGGCTGAGGTCACCATCAGCCCGTATCCTGGTTCGTTAGCTGGAATCCCAGCCAGCCAAGGCTGATAATACGCTCATGCAATGGAGCTCCGGGCTTCTAGGTTGATGCCTCTGTTTATGAACTGATGCCTCACTTAAAAGTAATAATAAAAGAAGGTTTATGCCACCTGGGTGTTCAGGGTCTCCCTAGAGAACCAGGAGGGCAAAGATAAAGTACTTCCTTGAGACTCTCACGCCCTCCAGACACTCCCGCCCCACCTGGAGAATGGTTAGACAGCCTCGTTGCTTCCAAAGACACAAAACCTCAGGGTTTCTGACACCAAGCACTGGATTCTCACTAACACAGCATCCTTCTTGATCTTACTGGATCCCTTTCCCTGCCTATGGTCAGAGGTTTGGCTCTCTGAGAACTCTCTGGAGTTGCCCTTTCAAGCTCACCTTCAGTCAGTCATTACCCTACCTTTCCTAGCCCGTGAAAGGAGAGGAAGGTCGAGCCCTGAGCCCTGAGCCCTGAGCCCTGAGCCTTGAGCCCTGAGCACTTAATAGTCTGGTAGATGAATTCTAAATAGAGTCAGTGCTCGAGCCCTGGAGAGCAGAGCTTGCTCTTGCAGGAGGCAGCTGTAGACAGCTGACTTCACAAAGGCCTGGGGAGAGGGTACTGGGGACATGGAACAGTGAGGGGTGGTAGGCAGAATTAAGACAGATTTCTTAGTGAGGAATTGCAAAGATTTTGTTAGTTCCAAGCACCACTGGTCTGAAAGAAAAGTTCCTCTGCTCTGGGTCCTGGCTGGTACTTATTTCAGATGCTGGAATCCCACACCCTGCCCTGAGGCTCACGGGTGTATCATGGCATCTCGCTGTGACTACATAGTGTCAGAATATAGTCAGTCTTTATCTTCTCTCATATCTGCCCTAAGTATTTCTCCTTTTTAAAAAAAAAATCACATTTGGGGTGTATGTGTGTGTGTGTGTGTGTGTGTGTGTGTGTGTGTGTGTGTGTGGTGTGATCATTTTGCTATGGTGCTTTTGGACCTTAGATTCCATTTTCTCTTTCCTATTTTTGACTTGTTTCACCATTGCAAGAGTACCATTACTGCGCTCTGAAGCATTCTTATGATAGATGCCTTAAAATGAAAATGTTTGTCAGATGGGGCTGGGAGTGGTAGTGCATACCTTTAATCCAAGCACTCAGAGGTAGATAGATCTCCAAGTTGGAGGCCAGCCTCATTTATGGAATGAGTATGAAGACAGCCGGGTCTACACAGAGAAACTGAATCTTTAAAAAAAAAAAAGTTTGTCAGATAATATTACATCTTAGTATTAGAATTTATTGATCGTTTTTCATTCGTCTTAAAAGATTCCTGGATTTTAGCATGAGTATTTTCTATTGAAATCTTGCTATTTGAAGGAATTTATTTATTTATTGTCTTCCATTTTAACTAGCTTCTTTATAGAGCTCACATAGGGGAGGTTGGAGAGAGAGGAGCAGCCCAATATTGCCAGGTAGGAGTCGAAGGCCAGGTTCTCCACCAGCTTCTACTGACATCCAAAAGAGACAGGTCCTTATTGCTGGTAGGGGTAGAAGCCCAGGTTCCCTGAAGTTGTTCACCAGACATCAGGGAAACCCTTTGCCCTTAGACACGGATGAAAAGTCTCAGCTCTTTAGTCAGTCTTCTTGAACATCAACCTGGTGAGGGATGGGTGAGCAGAAGTCCCTGGTGACAGTGTGAAGCAGGGCATCATGTCCCCATTCTATGTCTACCCACCTCCCACCTGTGTGTCCCCTCCCATCCCCCCTCCATTTAGCTTTTGCCCATAGGGTGGCCTTACATTTTCTGTAGTGGAGTCTGGAGAAGACCACTATTGCGTAAGACTGTTTTCTAGGCTATGCCCCTTTCCAGGTACTTAAAGTAGGTTTGAGCTGACAGAGCCTTTTATATTTTCCCTATATAATAATATGCACACTTCTTAGTGATGCAGTAGGAAGGGAGAGTATATCTTCAACTTCCTGGAAGCGGAAGTTCTCATCTTTCTTATGGGTACTTGTCAAAAAAGTCCTTCCCACTTGATCTCTGTTTCACCTCCTAAGGCAAATGTTGTTTCTCTTAAAATAAAAAAATCCTAGCTTAGCTTTACCTGCTCTAGAATGCCATGTGATCAATGCAATCCGATGGTGTACTCATCTCCGTCTGGACCCTTCTCTCAGTATTCTGTGTTTGAGCATTTATTCATATTTTATAATTCCTTCCTTCCTATTGGTTGTAGTCCATCACTGAAGGAAGTCAGGGCAGGAACTCAAACAGGAATTTGAAGCAGAAACACGGAAGAATGCTATTTGCTGGCTAGTTCATGCTTCATTAGTTCTCTTACACAGCCTGGGAGTATGGGCCCAGGGGATGGTGCTGCCCGCAGTAGGCGGGACCTTTTACATCAATTAACCAGACAAGCTCTATGGGTGGGCTCTTAGGCCACTCTGATCTAGGCAACCCCTCAATTAAAGCTCCCTTCTCAGGCTGTGTCAAGTTGACAATTAAAATTAGTAGGGTTGGAGTTGTCCTGGTGATTAAAATCACTTTTGCTCTTGCAGAATACTCAGGGTTCAATTCCTAGCACCTACGTGGTTGCTCACAACTCTTTGTGATTACCGTTCCAGGAGATCTGATTCCCTCTTCTGACTTGTGCAGGCACTAGGCAGGCATGTGGTGCACATACATACAGGCTCATACACATAAAACAACTAAATCTAAAGAGAAAAGAAAAGAAATTAGACCTAACTAGAACACACATTGAATTTGCAAATTCCTTCCTTCCTTCTTTCCTTCCTTCCTCCAAAACAAACAAGCAAACAAGCAAACAAAACAAACAACTTTGGCTTCTATTCAGTGAGCCTATTCTCTGAATTAGGAACCATTTAGGATGATCATCAGTAGGGAGGGGATCTGGTGATCTCTCCTGCAACAGCCAACAAGTGGAGAAGTAGAATGATATAAACAAGGAATGGACATGTGACATTAGTTAGCAACGCCTGTCACAAAGGTCAAGTAAAACTGGGTGAAAGGATAGGGAGTGACCAGGGCCTTCAAGTAGATGTGTGTCATTTCAATACTGGAGGTCAGAAGACAGACCTATTAGGAAAAGGACTAGGAGGCATTTGGGGGAATGCTGGGTTTGAAGAAGACAGGGGATTTTTTCCCCCTTTCTATAAGCCTGTATCTTTAAACGTGTTCATTTCTTGGAATACAGTGTGTCTTAGAGGAAGTTTACACACCACCCATGAACGGTGGGGCAGACTGAAGACCTAGGGAAGGAGTCTCTGACCAAGGCTGTGTGGTGAGTCTCGCTGCCTGCTTTCGGGAACCTGCTACCACATCCTGCACTGCCCCCCTTTCTACCACACCACTTCTTCAGGGGCATCCCCACCAGGAGTGGCAGTAGAGTTAGAAAGACAGCCACACATGGTCCCTAGAGCTTCGGGTCATGGGAGTAGTGAGCCGTTCAGAGCTCTCTGCTTCTCGATGGGGCACTGGCCACCTAGAGAGGTTGAGCAGGTGGCCCAAGGTGGGTGAGAGGTGAGCACTGAATGGCAAGGTAGATGCCTGAAGCTCCAATTCCTTTGCTTTTACCCTTCCTTACAGCTGTGGGGATTCACTGTTCTCTCAGTTTTGAAGTGAGGGGAAGAATGTCCTCTGGGGATCAGAGTTTGAAGAAATCTGATGAAGGTTCTAGAATCAATCTTAGACAGTCCAGTGTCAGTTCTCGGATGTTTAGCTGAGGAGGATCCGGGCTGTGGACCTCCCCGTGGAAGGTGTTGGGGATCAGGGTGGGAGGAGGGCGGTGGTCATGGCAGCTGCTTAGATTCTGGAACTGGGAAAACCTCCATTTCCACATTTACAAAATGGTGACTAACCTCTCCCTGGAGATTTGATTGAGTTCCCCAAGACAAAGCATTCAAAGTGCTTAGATGTTAGCAGGCCCAGGGCAACTGCCTAAGAGGTACTGGCTGCTGGTTTCATTCACCATTGTTCTGGAAAGCAAGACAAGCACCAACTACCCAGGCAGGTGGCCAGGAGCTGCCCAGGCTGCTGCCTTGCTCAGCCCACGACCTGCAGAAGGATATTGGTGTAGGAGACCCAACTTCCTGTATCAGTGGGACTGTGGGACCTGAGGGGTGCCTTCTGACCTCCAGGGTCAATTTGGCTTCTTGCTTCTGTAGCTGCCCTCAGGCAGCAGCAGCGGAGGGAGAAGCAGCTGGGACTGGCCCTCAGCCACTCCAGCTGTTGCCTGTGGTAACGTCTGCTCCAGAGGGATAGAGATGGCTGAGCAAGGAAGTGTGCAGGAGGCTACACCTCACAGCGACTTGCCAGCTTGGGTGAGCTCACCATGGACAGCAGGAAAGGGTCGCATCGCAGTGGGTTGTGGGACCCTCTGCATGCTCGGCACCAATGAGAGGCGATTTGCAAACTTATTATAAACAGATTACATTTCCTATCCTAATGTGGCTGCTGGCTACCTGCCCGTGAATTTTAGCCTCCAGGAAAGAAACAGTTCCGTGAGCAGACTATTCTGCACTTTGACTCTGTTTCTTAAGGCTTCTCGCGGGTCCCTTTAACAACCCTCGCCCCTCTCTCCTCTTCCTTTTCAGAATGCTCTCTCCCCTCTGGGCTTAACCAGAAATGCTGGAAGGTGCTTTCTGTCCAGCCAAAGACAATGAGTTGTACCTCACACCAACACACACATACACACACACACACCCAGAGAGAGAGAGAGAGAGAGAGAGAGAGAGAGAGAGAGAGAGAGAGAGATTGAGAAAGAGAGACTGAGCCCAGGGACAATGGAAAGCTATCTTCTCCAGGTCCACGAAGGCATCTACCACACTCCCACTGATGGTACCTCTGCTCCAGACAGCAGCTCAGACAGTCACTCTGTACACCCAATGCAATGTTTGGTCTGACACAGCTGGCAGCTGTCTTCTCCTAGTTTTTCTTTATCAAAAGTTGGAGGACTGGATCCACAACAGGATTCCAGGTAGACCAGGAGCAATGTGGGCAGCCATGGAGGATGTTCTCATTTGCTTGGGGTTCAAGTGTATACAGACTTGTTAACATGTAACACATTCACACGTGAACACTCAGATGTTTATACATGCATTTGTAAATATGAACACACACACACAAATAGACACACACAAAGTTCCCAGTGAACACCACATGCTCGCAGTTCCATGGAACTATCTCAGGCCACTTAGCATTTATTAGTAGTTCATCTTTTTTCTTTCTTTCTCTCACTCCTTCTAAAATATGGGTGTTGCTTATTTATTTATTTATTTATTTAATGTGCATTGGTGTTTTGTTTGCATGCGTGTCTGTGTGTGTTGGATCCTCTGTAACTGGAGTTACAGACATATGGCCAGTCATATGGGTGCTAGGAATTGAACCCACATCTCTGGAAGAACAGCCAGTGTTCTGAACCACTGAGCCATCTCTCCAGCCTCTCACTACCACCACTCCCTCCTTTTATTTTTCTTTTTGAGACAGAATCTCACTATGTAGCCCTGGCTCTACTGGAACTCACTTTGTAGAACTACTCAAAGATCAAACTCCAGAGATCCTTCTGTCTCTGTTTCTACCTCCACCTCTTCCTTGCTGGGATTATAGCATGAATGTCAACTTAGTAGCTCATCTTTAAAAAGTCTGAATGACTGTTTAAGATTAATGGTTGAATACTTGGTCCCTATATGGTGGAACTGTTTGGGAAGGATCAGGATGTGTGGCCTTGTTGGAGATGGGCTTTGTGAAGATTCGCCATTTCCAGAATGTTCTCTGCCTCCTGCTTGCGGATCACAATGTAAGCTCTCAGTTGTTTCTGCTCTGCCTTTGCTCCAGCACCACAGACTCTAGAGTAACTAAGATACTGCATCTGTGTGTCTCTGTCACTGGCTTCTGTGGATCTCCAGCAGTGGCTCTCAACCTTCCTAATGCTGTGACTCTTGAATACAGTTCCTCATGTTGTGGTGACCGCCCCCCTCAACCTAAATTTATTTTTGTTGCTACTTCATAACTGTAATCTTGCTACTGTTATGAACTGTAATGTAAATATCTGATATATGACGCCACAGGTTGAGAACCACTGCTCTAGCAGGTAACTAAGTGTCCACGTTCCTGGAACTCTCTCTTTATAATGAATGGTACAGAGACACACAAACAGTTACAGGGATGGAGAAAGTTTATTAACGTGGAGACACAGGAGGCCTGGAGGTGTGCCATGTCTCTCCTGTGACCCAGCTCCAAGACAGGAGAGAGCAGGGACTGAGGTGAGATCCCTGATGACCTTGTGTGGGTCCTTATGCAGTGTCCTCCTCTCCCATCTGAGAAAGTGGGCTTTTTAGAAGTGCTGTCCTGACTGAATGATGCTCAGGTGGACTATAGAGGCTGCTGTCTCGCCCCACAGCCTTTTGCGTGTTCATCCCTGGACTTTCCTCTGCCGTTTTCCTGCCTTCTCAGGCTGTGGCTGAACAGGGTCAGCTCTGGGCTGAGAGCAACCACCACGCGCCTGCTGGAAGGGTCCGGAGGGAAGACAGACGAGGGAGAAGCAAACAGGGACCAGCTAACACTGGAAAGGCAAGAAAGTCAGTGCTTGAGCCCAGGGGCAAGGGAATTCACTGTTGACACCCACAGGCCGCTGGCCAGGCCCCTGACAGCCTCTCCTCCGCCTCCTTCACAGGATGACAGCTGGAAGCTTGACCAGCCAACCCTTCCATGAAACCCCGAGTGGCTCTGATCTCCATTCTAGACTTTCACCGGAGGAACCAAAGAAGGCATGCCAAGGCCATCCTGCTTGGGGCTTGGCACAGAGCAGTCACCCACAAGTGCTCTGAGTCCAAAGGCGGATTCAGAGGCCAGCAGTTGAGTGCGTTGATGCTGTAACAGAGCACAAAGCCACAATGGCTAACAAGAAGCTGTCAGGTCCACGGCAGGTTTGTCCTCGCTCAAGGGCCCAGCCTCTATGGGTGCTGTTTTTAGAGTGGGGCAAGACAGACAAATGGTGGGGTTTTTATTTTTAACCTGGACTGAGCAGTAGGATGAGGAGACCCTGAGCTGTGAACAGGGCCCCAGTCATAAACACATTCATCATCAGTTAACACCTCCAAGGCTTGAGGCTAGCCAGCAGTGGCACCTGTTGGTTAGTTCAGTTTTTAACACCACACTTTCCTCTGCTTCCCAGAGGAGGCAGAGTGGCTGAAAGATTGTTATTGTGTACTTAGCTCATACAGAGCTGAGGTTTGGCTCCTGGACAACAAGAAGGTACTTCTCCATTGACCCTACTCCTTGGACGTACCCAACAGTGTGTCCCGACAGAAGTCTAAGTGGATAGAGTGTACTTGAATATTTAGCAACTGGCCTGTAGAATCTACCCACCCCTGAAGAAAAAGGATGTGGGTTTTATATTTTACATTTAAAAAGTATTTTAATAGACAACCTGTACACATTGTACAAACAAAAGATCCAAGACAGTGTGCAGAGAAGGGACCCTCCTACCTCTGTCTGTCATTTTGAAATATATTTATATGCATTGTGTATCAGCATGACATGGGAGATGGCATTTGTAGGCCACCACATGTGTGTGGAGGGCAGAGGAAGATTTTGTGAAGTCATTTCTCTCCTTCTATCTCTATGTGGGTTCCTGGGGCTTGAACTCAGGTCACCAGGCTTTTGTGGCAAGTGACTTTACTTAATGAACCACCCTGCTGGCCCTGGCCTCTGCCTCTTGAAAATTTGTTTTTCTTCCACTGTGGTCATATTTCCCAGGATCCGACGGTGCTATTTTTGACCCACACAAGGTAGGACACTTTAGTTTGTTACTTGAGGGACAGTGTGCTGTGCTGCTGTTTATTTAACCAATTTCGGAATGTCAGACATTCGGGACTGTGTTTAGTCTTCAGTGAATACAAACGACGCTGCCTAAAGAGCTTTATGGGTGCACAAGGCTTACACCTGCTCAAGCATACCTTACCGTCAGTTTTCAGAAGGTGAGCTCTCAGGTAGGGGATTAGCCTCAGTAGTTTTGATAGATACTGTCAAATCATGCTCCGCTATAATTGCTCCACTGTACAAGAAAGCAGCAGGCAGAAGGATGCAGTTCCCAGATATTTTGGATATGGCACTGTACTGGCTGGTTCTGTGTGCCAACTTGACACAAGTTGGAGTTATCACAGAGAAACTTATTTTCTCAATTAGTGATCCAGGATGAGAGGGTCCATTGTGGGTGGTCTTGGGTTCTATAAGAAAGCAAGCTGAGCAAGCCAGGGGAAGCAAGCCAGTAAGAAACATCCCTCAATGGCCTCTGCATCAGCTCCTGCTTTCTGACCTGCTTGTGTTCCAGTCCTGACTTCCTTTGGTGATCAACAGCAATGTGGAAGTGTACACTGAATAAACCCTTTCCTCCCCAACTTGCTTCTTGGTCATGATGTTTTATATAGGAATAGAAACCCTGACTAAGACTGGCACATAGGAAAATTTGACAGTCCTGAAGGTGGATAGTGATGTCTTGGTTTAGGTTTCAGTTATATTTTTTCTTCCGTTTTGTAGTGTTGAGCATCTCTTCTAATGCATTTGATATTGTACTCCAGTCTCCACACCTCAGGTATCGGGTGGCCACAAGATCTAAGGTGTCACATCTCATCAGCTCAGTTCTTTGCCTGTGTTTATGCGGATACTGTTGTTGTTGTTGTTGTATTTTTTTTTCAATTGATTTATTACAGTCTTTAAGCTAGGGATTCTGTGGGTTGTCTGAGATAGTGATTTTAAGTAACTTGCAGGTGGATTTGCATGTGTGCTTCTGATTGGTTTGGCCCTGGGGACAGTGATGATTTCCCTACAGTGTCAGCTTGGATGAATTTCAGTGTGACTCTGAAGATATTTCCAGAGAAGTTTAGCTGAGGAGGGTAGACTCACCCTGAGTGTAGGCAGTACCATCAATGAACTGGCATTCCAGATTGAATACAAAGAGGAAAAGGAGAAACTGTGGTGGGCTTGCATTTGCTGCTGTCTGACCCCTGGTCTGTTCACACTCGGGAGTCCCAGCTGTCTGTGACCTCCGCCATTTCTTCCCTCCATGATGGGCTCCACTCTTATCAATCCATTGCTCTTCTGAGACAGGGTCTCAGAACTCAAGCTCTCCATTACAGCTGGTCTAGCTAGCCAGCTTGTCCCTGTAGCTTCTCTGTGTCTACCTTCTGTATGCTGAGATTACAGAAAGATGACAGGAAGAAAGGAGGAAGAAACCTAAATCCCACATAGGGGCAGAAGTCTTCTCCATGGGCCTCTGGAAAAAGGCAGAGTGTTGCCCGTTGATGCCACCGGAAGCCTTGCGTCTCCCCTGAGGGCCCAGTCATCTGGGCACACTAATTTTCTTCCTCGTGGTCTTGTCAGGGAGAGGCTGAATGAGGCCTTTCTGGAACCTGACACTCATGCAGTATGTATGGACAGGTGCCATAGTCTCTGAAGAGCCACATCTGGTCCAGGCTGACATAATCATTTCCTGTCACTACTTCAGGCAGCACGGAGTTCCGGCAGCATAAGAGACCCATTGTGACTCTCAGAGCACTCTGCCGTGCCTTTGTTTGATATCCGTTCCATTTCTTTTAAAGATGTATTTTGCTTCTCTCTGTGTCTGTGTGTCTGCGTGTTATGCACATGTACGTGCTTGTGAATGTGGGCACCCTTGGGCATCACATACACTGGAGCTAGAGGGACAGACAGTTGTGAGCCCCTGGGACGTGGGTGCTGAGGATAGAGTGTGAGCCCTCTGCAAGAGCAGCAAGTACTTTTTTTTTTTAAAGATTTATTCATTTATTTATTTTATGTCTATGAGTACACTGTAGCTTTAGACACACCAGAAGAGGGCATCAGATCCCGTTACAAATGGTTGTGAGGCCGGGCGGTGGTGGCGCACGCCTTTAATCCCAGCACTTGGGAGGCAGAGGCAGGAGGATTTCTGAGTTCGAGGCCAGCCTGGTCTACAAAGTGAGTTCCAGGACAGCCAGGGCTACACAGAGAAACCCTGTCTCGAAAAACAAAAAAAAAAAAAAACAACAAATGGTTGTGAGCCATCGTGTGGTTGCTGGGAATTGAACTCAGGACCTCTGGAAGAGCAGCCAGTGCTTTTAACAGCTGAGCCATCTCTCCAGCCCGCAGCAAGTACTTTTAACAACACTACCTCTCCAGCCCTAGAGCCATTTTCTTACTGTCTCTGTCTTTGTGTCCCCTGCCTCCCCCAAAAGAAGACATTCATCTGTAAGCCCATCATTACAGACAACTACCAGAAAGAAAGCAGTTTAAAAATAGACGTTTTTCTCTTTGTGTAAGTGTAAGGCTAGGCCAGGAAGGTAGCTGGTTGATGGGGTTCAGGCCTAACCTGCGTGGTGCTCTGGAGTCAATCCCTTGAACTACATAACCAAGCATGGTGGTAGACACCTGTAACCCTAGCACTAGAAGATAAAGGCAGGAGGATCAGAAATTCAAGATTATTGTTGGCTTCATAGAAATTTCTGGGCCAGCCTCAGTTATATGAGACCCTATCTTAAAAAACAATAAAATAAAATAAAAATGTAAAAGATGTAAAAAATGTATTGTGATCAATTGCTTGTAAACTCTCTCTCTCTCTCTCTCTCTCTCTCTCTCTCTCTCTCTCTCTCTTACACACACACACACACACACACACACACACACACTCCTTGAAGCATCTCCCTGAGTAAAAATAATCTCAGCCAGACCTCTTGACAGCCCTGGGAGCAGGAATTATGATTTTCTTCAGTAAATAAGCAAGGAAATCAGTGTAGAACTTGATGCCACAGCAAGTACAAGAGGCCCAGTGTGTGACAGTGTAGGCCCTCCTACACTGTGGTCCTTGTCCCTGAACATTAGCACTCACCCATAGCTACAGTTTGGCTGTGGTTTAGCTCCTCAAGGTTCATGTGCTAGAAGTTTAGTGTAGAGGTGCTAAGGGGAGGGGCCCTTAAGGGGTGGAGCCTAGTGGGAGGCAGTTAGGAAGTGACTGGGTCAATTCTTGTAGGAATGTGTTGTTAGAGGAGAACAACAATGTCTTCTTTGAATCCTTTTGCTGTCCACACCACCTACGACACAGTGCTCCATTTGACGTGGTGACCTTACCAGAGCCAATGGCGTTGCCCTGCTCTTGATGGGTCAGAACTGTGAACGGAATAAAACTCTTTTCTTTAGGAAGTGCCCTACCTCCAATATTCTGTTATGGAAACACAAAAAGAAACTGTGGAAGTCACTCTGAGGGAAACAAGTTATCTTACTATTTTTCTTTAATGGGTTTGGCTGTTTATGAGTTTGAATATTTTTCTATGTTTTATAAATCATTTGTTTTGATTTTCCTGCTGTATTTCCCCATTTTTCAATATCTTCTCCTGTGTGTGTCTGTGTGTGTGTGTGTCTGTCTGTCTGTGCTTGTGTGTATCTGTCTATCTGTCGTATACACTCCCTAGTTTTCTCCTTACCTTTATATGGTTCTCCAGCTTCTGAAATGCTTTAGATAATCTTGCAGTACCCCTCTCCCCCGCCGCCTGTCTCTCAGCTGCTCTCACTGCAGTCTTGAGCCTCCCTGCCCAACTTGTTCCCATTATTTTTATACTCAAGAGTTTGCATCCCTCCCACATAAGGACAAATAATTCATTCCTATCTTTAAGGTGGGAAGTGGGTTTGTTTTCTGCATTCAATCCCTTGCTCTGTCTAGACGTTATTGGCATATTTTTTTCTTCCAAAAGTCTCCTCAGAAGAACATTGAATAACATGCCTATATCCTTCCTCTGTTCTAACACATTTGTTACCTGGATGAGTTCTAGCTCATCACGCAAGTGCCAGGTATGTCATGTCTGATATCTGGACCAAAGACTCTGAGGATCACACCAACAGAGACACAAACACCAACTAAAGAAAGTCACATCAGCTTCTGGAATTTATCCCCCAATACTGAACGCCATCAAGTCCATGGTATCTACATCATCGGATGGTTTTGTTCTCAGGGTCAGAGAGTGTCACTAAACTTCATCTGTATAACGGTCTGCTGCACAGACAGTGCGTGGTGTCTGGATTCCCAGCTTGCAGTATAATCCGGTTTGCATCCCCAGCTGTCAGAAAATTCCCCCTGACTCCTAACTCCCAGCCCTTGGCCTGTTGGTGTCTTAGGTTTACAGCATCCTTGGACTTGAGTGCTTTACACAAAGGCGGCTGCCCAGCTAGCCATGCCTGAGCCAGTATATTCTTCTTGGTTGTATTTTTAAATTCTCGGCATTTTTCTTAACAAATGCTACATCTGAATGTTTATTGGTGTTGGTTTGGACTTCATTTAATCCTGTTAAAACCAGTTTGAGTCCATCACAATCTGGTGGCTCATTGATTCTCTGCATCTGCTTGCCCTCACATTTGACTCCTGGGCTTTCATTTTTTTTCCCCTGAAGACAGGGTTTCTCTCTGTGTAGCCCTGGCTCTCCTGGAACCCACTCTATAGACCAGGTTGGCCTCAAACTCAGAAATTCACCTGCCTCTGCCTCCCAAGTTCTGGAATTAAAGGCGTATGCCACCACCCTGCACTTTCCACATTTTTAGTTATGTCACTGAATGTCAAGTTCACAGTGAGAAAACTGAGGCTCAGAGTGGTGGGGTGATGTGACCAAAGCCTCGAGAAAGCTGAGATAAGCGGTGACAAGGGACTCTGCTTCAGAAACCAGGGCACATGGCCAGAGTAGAATAGCAGTCGAAGGCACTAGTGTCATACTCAACAGTGTGCTGTGAAGTCACACACCTGACTCACGACACCCTAGCAATACCACCAGCAGATCCACTTCCTAACATCTAAGGATCTCCAAGGACTCCAGCAACACTGGTCTGGGAAGACCAAGGTCCCTAACACAGATCTAAGAGTCTCCATTGCACAACTTCAAAGTGTTCAGGGTCCTATCCGGGCATCCATTTCCATTGGACCAGGAATCCTTCTTACCGTTGTATTTTGTGTGATCCATATTTGTCCATTTCAAAAGTGAGAATATTTTGAAAAACTTTGTTCACTGCCTTGATGAAATTGATTTCGGTTTAATCAGCTACACCCTGTTTAATAAACCTGTTATAAAGATGCTAGTTTGAGTGTACCACATGGTCCCCTGTATACTTTCTGAAATGTTGTCAATCCTTATGGCTAATAAGTCTACAATAGTCCAAGAATTCCTGTAAAGCATTCACTTTTTATAAAACTCACACAATTTTGCAATTTCGGCAGTTTTTCCAGGAGTGGGCTTCCCCATGATTAATCATTTTACATCTAAGAGCAGTTCTGAAGGTTTTTACACAGTGGCTGGGCTGATCACCTATTGTCATTCAGGACCTGAGTATCACCTTGTTCATCTCCCATCACCTACAGTTTCTAGCTCGTGTGTGGGGTGGGAGGGTGGGGGGAAGGGCTGGAGGGTGGTAGTGTGGGGGGGCATAGAAGGGGGTGTATGTATATGTGTGTGTGCATTGTGCGTGTGCATTCACATGCAAAGAGAAGAGACGGACATTCAGTGTCCTTTTTCTATCAAGCTCCACCTAATTCCTTTGAGACACATCTCACAGAGACCTGAAACTCACCATTTTCTTGCGGGCCCCAGAGATCCTCCCAACCCGCTCAACCTTCTCTTCCAGGTTAAAACCAAGAAACACTAGGACCTTGACCTTAGTTCCCTGATCTCTGCTGAGTGTGACAATGGGATTTCCCTCTGGGAGCTGTTGTGAAGACCATCGGCTAGCACACTGTTGTAGTTAATATTGATATCATACGTACATGATATTGAAAAGTTTTGAGGTCACAGTGTAATGATGACCTGTTTAAACAGGTTTCAACACACTGGGGGTCAAACCCACTATTCATGCCTGTATAACAAGTTTCCATCACCGTACCCCACCCTGCTTTATTTTTTTGGATACAGGCTAAAATTCA
Organism: Tokudaia tokunoshimensis; assembly: GCA_036184795.1. Taxonomy (NCBI): domain Eukaryota; kingdom Metazoa; phylum Chordata; class Mammalia; order Rodentia; family Muridae; genus Tokudaia; species Tokudaia tokunoshimensis. The sequence continues at coordinate 103,059,389 of BTHU01000004.1, read as the reverse complement.
TAGATGTCCTGCCAAAAAGAATCTTTGACTCGGTGGATGTTTTCTCAAAGGATTCCCACCAAGCAAAGTCTTAAGACCCACTGGCTATGGGCACAACTGGGTTCAGAGCAGTTACCATCAGCAGGATTCCTGACTCCTGACTCCACTTCTCATGGAAGCTAGAAAGACTGTCCCCATCCCTAGGGTGTCCCCATCCCCAGGGTGGCAAAGCTGTGACGAGGAAAGACCCCAGAATGTGGACCTGGCACCTCAGTCTGAGAACTGGCCCTATGGCTAACTGAGTGGAGGAAACTTAATTCTTAAAGAGGAGCCTTCCCCACCATGCCTGTTACTACTGGAGAGGCAGTTCTTCCCTTTCCGTGCAGAACCTGATAGACCTGAGAAGAGTGGATGTGGGTGAGCCCTGAGCTTCCTGCACAGTCCCTGCCTTCCCTTTTACTACAGCCCGTGCATTCTTCTCTCATCTAACTTCTCCCACCCCGCTGCACAGTCTAAGAGCTGGTAATTAATTAACCTTGACCTTAACCTTTGACACCACCCAGCCTTCCAGATGGGTTATCCACACCTGGTGACTAACCTTGGGGTCACCCCTCCACTCTGCCCAGCTGCCCTACTGGGCTGAATTGTACATTTTTGTGTCTTTCTCAGAATCAGATTCTTTTCTGGTCACTTACTATAGTTGTAGATGACAGCTCTGTGCCGGCAGCACTCTTCCCACAGTCTGGAACCCACAGCTTTTTCCTCCCCTACTCTGAAATACTTTCTCATCATTTGCTCTCCCATTGGGCCCAAGAATGGAGATCCAGGTGCGCTGTCTTTGAATCATGTTGGAAAGGTGTCCACAGAGTTCCCTCCCTGCCCCAGCTATCCTGAGCTGAGCAGTGTGGTAAAGGGTGTAGGGTTCTGTCTGGGCTGACCTTGGCTCTATTGCGGACAATACACATTCCCTTTGGCTCCAGGGACTTCTCCAGGGAACCTAGCATACTCCCTCTGAGCCACTCCTGCTCACATTCTTTAGCTGATGCTCTTGTGCTGGGCTCTACCCTTGTGGAATTTTGGATTTATTGGGGCTTTCTGCATTTCTCTATCTGAAGTTGCCATTTGAACAGCTCTCTGGTCACCCTGGCTAGTATTCTACAGCATGCTCTTCTCCCATGTTGGCTGGTACATCCTGCTTCCTGCCAGGACCCTGCTGTCCTGGGGGTGGATCTGGGCTGTGCTCCAGGAGACAAAATTACCAACTCTGGCTCCGTCCACATGCCCAGATGTTCCTCCCTTGATTTCTTCTCTCTTTTCTCTTCCAAAGACAAGGAACATCTCTGAGTGAGAGAAGGCACCAAAGGGTGTACAGCACTCATTCCGTCCATTTCCTCCCAAAACCTTTGTAGCAAACACAAGTATGGGAATGGAGAGCAGACTCTTCCCAACTTGGAGGGGCCTCACAAGTCACCACATGCAGGCCTTCACTCTGATATCATCTCTGACCATTTAGTAGTGATTGACCTGGATGTAACATCTGTGCTCAAGAAGACTGTGCTGTGAAGGATTCTCAGTGCCTTTGGAGCTCAATATTTTACTGGTCTATAAGCAACCTGCTATTTACATTCTAAGCTGAGAACCTAGTCACACATACAGGAGTGTGTTTGAAGCCACACTTGAGCAGGGCAGATTTGAAGATGAAATCCAGGCTGTTGGATCTTTCCTACTGGTGTCTTTTAAGCTGAAAACTGGTCTCTTATGAGGTTTAGATGATGACTGCCTGCCTCCTAGTCTGTGTGTATCCAGTATTCAGCTATCAATACCAGAGTGCAGGAAACCAGGGCCTGGATAGGCAGACAGGGTATGAAGGCAGAAGACAAATAGAAGCTGCAGGAGGATCCAGCACACTGGGTGTGAACCTTGGAGACACAGCAGAGATCAGAACCCTTGGGAATGCCAGAGGGGGCCCCTGAAGGAACTGCTGCTGGGGCTGGGGGAGTGGAAGGATATTTCATGGGGCCAGAGAAAAGGAGTCCATCCCTAGGATGGCCTTAGTAAAGGGACATCTTGTTTTATTAAAAGCCTGTTGCTGGCTGGATAAGCGGTCTGCCTGCTGAGCGGGCAGGGGCCCAATATTACTGTGGGTAATTCGGAGTCAGTGCTGGGAGCTGACATCAAACCAGGAAACAAATGTTTGTTTGCTTTTCTCTGATGTAGAGTCTCTCTCTCTCCCTCTCTCCCTCCCTCCCTCCCTCCCTCCTTCCCTCCTTCCCTCCCCCTTCTCATTCTTAAGTTGAATCTACTGTGCATGGTGTGTGTGCAGTGTGTCTGTGTGTGACATTATGTGTACTTGCTGGGGGTTCACCACATGACTCCCTCCTTCTCTTCCTGCCCTCTACTCCCTCTGCCAAGCACCCCAACCCCACCTTTGCCCCTGGCCCCCTCAGTCCCCGCCCCCTGGAAGACAAGCAGAGAAGACCCAGACTATGGCCTGGGGTTATTTACTTAGATGCCTGGGGAGGAAAGGGACACGGGTTTGTTTATATCCTCTAAGTTTCGAAACTACCAAATCCATCCCTTTCCAGATCTCCATTTGTAGGTTAAGTAAAGGAAGTTCATTTCAAGAGAAACCAGGAGAAAAGCTGCTTTCTTTCGCAGCAGTTTGTGACTAGTATTAATACTAGGCTTGTTTAAGGCAAAGGAAGGTAAAAATGGCTTCTCCTGTTTTTATGGTAGCTTTTTCTTCTTCTTCCACTGTCTTAGGAGTCAAGGGGGCAACAGGAATTTCAGAATAAGATGGAAGCCATCACCTCCTTAGCTCATGTGATATCTTTCTGGGAATTGAGACACTGAATGAGTTTTGTGTAAACTCCTATAATCACTTTTCCTGCTAAGGTTTTAGAAGACTGAGTCTCCCAATCTGCTGTAACTTAAAGTCACCCAAATTGCTCCCACTTTAAAAAATAAAATAAAAAAATTATTCATCCAGATTTTAAGCTGAAAAAAAATAAATGAAAAGGTTTATTGCACTGGTTGGTTGTCTGAGGTGACTTATTTAATTCTTTGATAAGGTTAAAGCAAATTGCTCCTATATAAAATAGAATATGGTAATTTATTGGCATCTCTGTAACCCAACTTTCAAACAATAAACTTTGAATGAAGAGCCAGAAAAAGCTATAAATGTCTTTAAATTATTAATAATTTTAATGTATAGTTCACAGAGATAAAGTAATTCCAAGACAAGGAAAACATAAAGTGTACCTTATAATATCTTACTTCATGTTGCAAGCAAGAAAGCATATTGTGTGTGTGTATGTGTATGTGTGTATGTATGTATGTATACATGTATGTATGTACTTGTATATGCGTTTTTGTATATGTATGTACATGCATGTGTATGTATATATGTGCATGTATATGCATTTTTGTGTATGTATGTACCTGTGTGAGTATGTGCGTGTGTGTGTGTGTGTGTGTGTGTGTGTGTGTGTGTGTGTATGTATGCACAGTTGGTATAACTTCATTATGCTGAGGGTCATCACACAAGGTTCATACTCTGATTCCTAGCCATGGTCCTAAGCCACCCGTTTGACATATCTTAGCTGGAGGTCAGATTCAGTTCCTAACAGAGAAGTCTCTGATTTGAGGGTCAGGATCCTGAGGAAGGCTCTCCAGCCACAGACAGATCATGGTGGCTTCTCTCTAGATATGTAAAGCAGAGCATTGCTTTTGGACTCTGCTTATATACTGGCCAGTGGAAGCCATGGGGTTCTGTTGAGGGGAAATATTTTAAAAAGAACCTGCATGTTCTGCGCTTGTACCTCTGCCCCGGTGGCCTGGCTGGCCATGCACTGGAGGGCAATAGCCAACCTGTTTTTATCTCGTGGAGATTCTGACTCATAGCTCCATAATCTCTCCACCCAGCTCGCTAGGTTCCCACTGATGGGTCACTACCACACCAGTCCCATGCTTCAAATCCCCCACAACCTTTGTGGTGTACATCAGGCAAACCCATGCTTTGCCGCCATACCTTTCTCTCTTGAACCCAGATGAGCCTCTGTGTGAAGGAAAACACAACACAAACTTAGTTCAGAAACAACGGTAACTCAATACTGGGTGCAACAACTAAAATCCTAACCTTGTAAGCCTTATAAAATCTAAATCTTCAGGTGGTGAAGCCTGACAGATCCGACATTGAAACCGGGAGACACGAGTAATTACATTTTGTCCTCCCCGCTCTCCCCACCCAAAAGGACCTAACACTCTCCTGCTTCTTCTCTTCCTCTGTCCAACCTGAAAGTCCCTCCTGCTTGCCCAGTGATTGGCTCCTTTATTCATTAGGTGAATGGTTCACAAGAACAACACCAGGCCCATCCACGACAGGGTTCTAGGATTGTGCCTGGGTATCTTGAGTAAATGATGTGACTGAGTTCTGGTTATCAGGTGTAGCCTTGGGTGTAGTGGGATCCTGACTAAGCTATTTTTACATGTCTAAAGGTATGTTTTACTATGCTTATTACACTTCATATGTGAACATTCAGTTTATTTTAAGAGGGACAGGGAGATGGCTCTGAGGTTAAAGATGCCTGCTGCCGAGACCAATGGCCTGGATTTGGTGAGTGTGTGTGAGTGTGTGTGTGTGTGTGTGTGTGTGTGTGTGTGTGCGCGTGCACTTTTATATTATTTATCACATATAAATCATCTTATTGATACAAACCTAAATCAGGTAAACACACAACATTTTCTATACATAGCAATACTTTATAAATTAACTTCAAGAAAGTCTTTAAAATCATAGGGACAAGTAACAGGGCACACAAAAGAGAACAACACACCGTGGTGCATTAAATCTAGTCTACCTTTTCTAAACTTTGTCTGTGAGGTTAAAAAAAAATGTTCAACAAATTTGATTATTTTCCCCTATCCTCTAGTTACTAAAAAGAAAGAAAATGAGAAGATTACCGTGGTGAGGGAATGCACAAGAAGCAGAATCCCCGCGCCCCTCAGCAGGCATGTGGGCTCTATCAGCTGGCAGAGTGTGTTTTTCTAGTATGTCTTTGCTGTTTGATTTAAACCACTAACTCCAAGTTTTTAATATAGCACTTTCCGTGAGTCACTGGGCGGAAAGCCCATCCCAAGGCAGGCAAGAGTCCAAGAAAGAAACAAGCAGGATCCAGCTACAAGCTGGATAGCACAGCTAAACATTCATAATTAAGAAAGCCCCAGTCACTCCAAGATTGCCTCTTTCTAGATAAAAGAAGGAAAACGTTATTGAAAACCAGGGCAAGGGAAGGGAATCTCTGAGAATACGCTGGCCAGCAGCACCGCTGACAGTCAACTTGCTGTCCAGTAGAGGAGCAGTAATCTGCTTAGCTCCTCAAAAGGACTCAGTGCAGGGCAGGTGCACAGAAATGTGTGAGACCGGCCCCTTCTGAGAAGGCAGGAGGTGGGGTTTGGATCACAGGATGCCCTGGTGATCATATTCTTTCTGCGTGGAAAATCACTCAGGGAGCCAAACATGTCCAAGTGTTAAGACAAGCTGTGCTGACTTCCGGATCCAGACCAAAGCAATGCAGATACTTTCTCCTTCCCTTATAAACTACAAATAACTGCTCTGGAAATCGGTCAACAGACAGCGATAAGAGCTTGAAAGCTGGAAGGAGAAGATGTGCTGGCAGAAATCGTCAGGAGTTGAGAAACAGCGCTGTGGTGGATGCATCCCTGGCCTTTCTTCTTTTCTCCCATTCAACCTGGCCTGGCTCAAGAGCTTTGCTAGTGGGAATCACTAAAAGACTCAGATGAGCCGGGCGGTGGTGGCGCACGCCTTTAATCCCAGCACTTGGGAGGCAGAGGCAGGAGGATTTCTGAGTTCGAGGCCAGCCTGGTCTACAGAGTGAGTTCCAGGACAGCCAGGGCTACACAGAGAAACCCTGTCTCGAAAAACCACAAAAAAAAAAAAGACTCAGATGAGAGCATCCTCAGAGACATCCTTTTCTCTCTGGCTAATGTCCATGCAAGGAGAGAGTCCAAATAAAGACCTGGTCATATAGGCTTCTGCCCCCATTCTTAAAATTCAAGGTCCTTTCAGTCTGATCTGCCAGCAGCACCACCACCACCACTACCACCACCACATCTGGTTACAGTTGGGACATCAGCAGGTGACATTAGAAAGCTAGGCCCAGGGCTGGAGAGATGGCTCAGCAGTTAAGAGCACTGACTGCTCTTCTGAAGGTCTTGAGTTCAAATCCCAGCAACCACATGGTGGCTCACAACCATCCATAATGAGATCTGATGCCCTCTTCTGGAGTGTCTGAAGACAGCTACAGTGTACTCACATATAATAAATAAATCTTAAAAAAGAAAGAAAAACAGCTAGGCCCAGCAGCCACTTTCCACACACCCCTCTCCATATTTTCCAGTAGCAACAACATCGCTAAGGAAGCAATAGTTATATTCTAAGAAAAGTATAATGAAATCTAATAGAACTCTTGAAAAAAAATCAAGAAACATACAGTAAGACCAGAGAAAACAGAACACTAGACACAGAAAGGATGGGCCCAGACCCATACAGAATGTCAGACTTAGCCCTGGTTGGCCGATAATTATTATGAGGGTAAGTACTGCAGAGATTGGCAGAGTAGTTTTTAAAAGATGACCCACCTGTATGTTGCTTCCAAGAAACTCATTTCAGATTCACAGATGTAACTCACAGCAAAAGAATGGAGGGCTGCACCTTAACATTGTTAATAAACAGGAAGCATGATTGTCTGTGTTAAATAAAATCATCCTACAAGGAAAGTTACTGTGGGCAAAGAGGGATGTTATTAAACAGTAACGAATTAATCCATCAAGAAGTGATAACTGTATTATGAAGCAAACACCAAAGGTTCACAGGTATGAAGCAAAAAGTCAACTGAAAGAAGAAATACACATTCCCCAACTATGGTTAGAGCATGGTCTCCATCCGTCGGAACTAGAGACAAAATCAGCAAGGACATAGGACCCAGCATCAGCACCTGACAGGTGTCTCATCCTACCCTAGCACATTCTGTCTAACATCAGCAGGAGACAGAGCCTCAAAAGGCCCATGCAATACTCAGCAAGGTAGAGTGCATCTTAGGTCACAAAGCAGAGTTTGGATTTCCCAGTACATGGGGCCCACCTGTAATCCCAGAGCACAGGAGGAAGAAACCGGGCAAGCTGGCTAGTTAGACTGGCAAATTTGATGAATTTGGTTCAGTAAGAGAAGCTCTCGCAGTAAATAGAGTAGAGGACTAGCAGAAAGACATTCCTGATGTCAACCTCTGGTCTCCACAGGTAAGCATGTAATCTAGGATGCCTAGGAAAATGCTGTGTACTAGGGCTTTGGTGGCCCAATATGGGAAGAACCAGGCATACAAGTATAAGTATGCAAATCTGAGTTCTAACCTCTAGTGCCATGTAGAAAGCTAGACATAGTTTCATGTGTGTGTGTGTGTATAATAATGTGTGTAGTGTGTGTGTGTGGTGTGTTTGTGTGTATAGTGTATGTGTGTGTTTCTGTGTGGTGTAGTATGTGTTTGTGTGTGTGGTGTGTTTGTGTGTATAGTGTATGTTTGTGTTTGTGTGTGTTTGTTTGGTGCATGCTTGTGTGTGTGGTGTAGTGTGTGCTTGTGTGTGTGTGATGTGTTTACGTATGTGTATAGTGTATGTCTGGCACTGTGTGTATGTGTGTGTCACTGCAGGATAAAGACAGGCAGGCTCAGAGCTTGCTGACCATCCAGTCTAGCCAATCGGTGAGCACCAGGTTCAGTGAGAGACTCTGTTTACAGTGAAGAACAATGGTAGAAGATGGCTCACATCGCCTTCGGCCCCTACATACAAACACACCCACATATGCATGAACACCCATGTACACATGTGCACTCAAAACATACGTACAATAAATAGGTACTTCAGAAAGCTGGAGTGAATGTTGAGTTAAATATGTACATACCTTTTAAAAGATTAAATGAAGCAATACACAAAAATGCTTTTAGTACTCAGGTAACAAACAACGATAACAGCAATGATAATAACAGTAATGGACAGGATTTATTGAATGCCCTCTGCCGCCAACACCACGGAGAACTTGCTTTTACTTAACCCACATGAGCACGAGCTGCCCTGGTTTCCAGGAGTCCCCACTTAGTCATGCTTCCCTCACGGCTTCAGTCACCACGGCCACTGGTGGCCCCAAAATCTTAAATGTAGAATTTCAGAAACAGACAATTCATAAATCTTAAATTATACATGCAGCACTATAACTTCTCTTTTTTTCAGTGTTAAAGAGTTTTGATTTTAATAAAGAAAATTTGATCTCAACAGTAAATGAACATTGTTCCACTTCTAAGGCTGATGTGAACGTAAAACAGTTGATTATTGCTTCCAGAGTTAAGCCAGTGTAACCAATACAAGAAAGAATCCAGGCATAAAACACTGTACTGCAGCAGTTACAGAACCAGTCTTATCCCTCCCAACAGTTTATACAAAGGGAAAACCCGTCTCTCAAAGGGATGACCTGTTATCAAGCAACTTAACTTCTATACAGGTTCAAATATATTCAGATGATATGATATTACTATGTTGAATGGCAAAAACTTAATTTCTTACATGTTAAGATGTACCAAAAAAAAAAACCAATTGGAAGGATTTCATGGGATGTTCTACATGTGTAGTGCTTTGTCAAATACAAAAAAGAAAAATAAAAAGTTCACAATGTCAAACCAAGAGTACTTATATTCAGTATTAAAAAAACAAAACAACCCTGCAATATTTATTTTCTAACTTCTTTCTGTGCCCCGCCTCTTACTGCTCCAGTGTGAATCATCCTTTGTTCATGCATCCACATTGTATATGTTACGTGCCAATGAGTAATTTAGTAGCTTCTAGACTGGCTATCACAATACTGCGATACTCCTGGCATCTATTTTATTTAATAGTAGTCCCCAAAGCACAGAAGTAATATGCCCAGACACACAGCTTATAGAGCAACAGTGTCTCAGACAAGGGCTTCCATAGTTGCAGTGCATTCTCCTGCCTTCCAGAGACAGAGAACTAGTGAGAGAAGACTCCCTTGGCTTAGGCATCCCCTCCCCAGGTGGGTACACTCTAGTATGACCGTGTGCAAGTGTAGCGAGTGGCTGAGGGAGCCAAGAACCATTCCTGGTCTCCTGGTCACTGCCCCCACACCAGCAAGTTACCTGGGACATCAGGTTCCCGTCGGCAGGGTCCCGGTTAGAATGTTCATAAGAACAGCTGTTTCCTGTAAGGATTGATCGGTTAGAATGAATCCAAAAGCTACGTGTCCAGCTCTAAGAATAACCTCATCCTTTCTGACAGGGACTTAGTTGGGATGGAAGTCATTCTTTCAGGTGCAGAAAAAAAAAGCATGGCCGTGCGTCACTGACTTAAAATAGGTCGGGGCAGTCAGGCAGCTTGCAGGTGACAAGTGGGTAGTTTCTGGGTTGGTATTTCCTATATTTCCTGTTTGGGATGTGGGTTTCTGCCTTCTTTTCTGAACTGGTGTGTGTGTGTGTGTGTGTGTGTGTGTGTGTGTGTGTGTGTGTGTGTGTTAGTAATGTTTGCACGACGGGCTTTCTCCCCTCTACATCTGTATTATTTCTGTCAGTTACTTTACCAGCTGCTCACACACTGTTGTAGGCCCTCATAGAAATTCAGTCAACTCTTATTTTCTCCTTAGCTCTCCCCTATAGGTTCACGAAGTTTTGATACTCCCGCCGAGCAGTATAGCAGAAGGGATGTGTTGTCCTGTGTTGGAGTTTTCCAATGGAAAAGGTCCTAAGGTCCTAAGCAGTCTGAAGTTTTATTTCCTGTTCACAGCATGGCTTTCTTTAATACAGTACATTGGATTTGAGATAAACATTTTCCTAAATTCCTTCACTCAAAATATTTTGCAACGAGCTGGCAAGGTGGCTCAGCGGTTTCAGGGCTCTCTGTGAGAAGCTGCAGACTTGAGCTTGATCCCACAGAGGAGGCTGAGAACCAGCTCCTGCAGGTCTGACCTCCACAGGAGGCCATGGTGTGCACATTTCACACCCACACCCATACTCTCTTCTACTTAGTAAAAAGTACGACATAATAAATGTAAATTTAAATAAAAAATACTTTGTGGGTCTGGAGGAATGACTTGGCAGTTACAAACTTTCCACCCATCCGGAAGGCCAGAACTTGGCTCCTATCATCAACATCAGGTGGCTCACAACAGCCTGTAACTCCAGGTCCCTGACACCTACTTCTGAACTCCTGGGGTGCCCATACACATAGGGCCGATACACACACACATCATTAGAAATAAATTTTTTAAGAGCCACTTTGTGAAGGGATTTCTGTTTCAGAAAAGCTAATGTAGGCCTGCCTTCTTTCCTCCTAAGGAAAGACTAAGAACAAGAATAAACTCTGAAAAATATGCAAGAGACATCAGCATGAGAACTCTGAGAGGTGGAAAGAAGAAAGGGGAGGTAGTTAGGGATCATTGTAGGATTGGAGCATGGGAGCAGGTAGAGCATGGGATAGCCCACACCAAAGACATGGCCTAAGTCTGGTACTTCCCAAAGCTAGCCAATAGGAATTCAGTCATTCTCTGCACAGAGGGCCCAGCACGTCCCCCTTCTTCACTGACAGACACACACAGGAGACCAGACAGGACAATGACGGGGATCACACCTTAACAGACAGCCCTATTTATTATACTCTCTATAAGTCTGAGATGTCCTTTTCGTCTGGAGTGCAGACTAAGAAAATCCCCAAATTCCAGGCAGCACCAGGGAGGATCTTGGGAAGCTCCAGTTATTTGCGATTGTATGAGGAAAGTTATGAGGCTAGAATGTCACTGGACTCAGAGGCTAATGAATGAGACAAATCCTCTAAGTTAGACCTAAATAGAGCAAGAGCCTAATTAACTAAGACCGGAGTCTCAGCCGGGCGGTGGTGGCGCACGCCTTTAATCCCAGCACTTGGGAGGTAGAGGCAGGTGGATTTCTGAGTTTGAGGCCAGCCTGGTCTACAAAGTGAGTTCCAGGACAGCCAGGGCTACACAGAGAAACCCTGTCTTGAAAAACCAAAAAAAAAAAAAAGACCGGAGTCTCTTAGCTGGCGTCCTAATACAATGAACGAGCATGTGGGACCTTAATGAGACGTGTGGCCACGCCCCAGGTTCTAGCCTAACTCCGCCTAGGCAGTCACCTGCCTGAAGCCACACTGTCCCTGCCTCCTGGTTACCTGATCGCCCAACTCACTATAAATAACACCCCTCAGCGCGTGCTCACTCTCTCTCTCCGCCTGTTCTCTCCTGGCCCTCTCTTTGTCTCTCTGTCTTCTCCCCTATGGCTGTTCTTATCTATTTTCTCTTCTTTCTTTATCTTTCTATCTCTTTTCTCTTTCTATTTTCTTGATAATAAAACATCAAAGCTATGGGCCGCCTCTTATTAAACTCGCCACACGGAGCTAGCTGGTACGCGCCGTCTGAGACTCTGGGATCCAGTCACGCGGACAGTCTGAGCACAGGTAACACGCAGAGAGTCAAGGCATGCGTGCATCTTGCCTGCTTCCCCAGCACCCCCCCCCCCTGCGGAACCGTGTCCGCTTGCGTCCTTTGCATATGTACACTGCCTTGGCCCTAGAGTGAGGCCCTCGCGCTGCCGGCCGGGCCTGGCATGTGCCCCTGTGCCCGCCCGCGCCAGGCCCCGCACCCCCTTTTCTTTTTTTTTCCCACACGAGCACACTGCATAAGAACCAGGAAACTATTTTTTAAGGATTAATTTTTTTAATTTTAGTTATGTATATGTCGTGGCTATGTGGGCGGGTACGTGCACGTGAGTACAGGTGCCTGCAGAGGCCGTAGGCGGTGTCCCCCCTGCAGCTGGAGCCCTCTGCAGATGCAGATACTCAGCCCCACGTGAGTGATGGCGATTGAACTCTGGGAGAAGAGTTCAGTGCTGAGCCATTTCCCCCACCCAGAACCAGGGAAATAAATAAGAGATGACGACTTGTTGACACCCGCGTGAAGACTAGACCGATAGTGGAGCCATCTGGGAGATACTTCACTGCAGGGTCAGAGAAGCACCTCAGAACACAGGCGCAGATCCTCCCGGAGTGAGTGAACAGACACTAGAGAAGGAATAGGAGTTATGTAAAGAGGCGAATGCAAACGGCAAAACAGAAGGTAGAGTAACCACGGCTCAGAAATGCCTCCCTAGGACTCTGCTCACAAGTAGACTGGATAAGACAGCAGCATCTGTGAAACTGGTGAAAGAAAATGCAGCCTGAACGGCAGCGGTGGAGGGGAGTAAAGCTGAGAAGGCTGAGCAGGACCACTTGGATCTCAAATTGCTGCATTAACTCCTCTGCGGGGGGTCGGTAATCAGCTTAAGGAGAGGACAAACAGATCCTCCTGAGTGACAAAGGATTGGAACACTTAAAAATCAAATATTCTTAATAGCATCAAAGGTGCATAGAAATAAACCTAATTTAATTGAAAGCTACAGACAACAAAATTATTATTGAGAGAAATTAAAGCTGTCAAATATTCATGAGTTAAGAGACATTATTTTATCGAGTCTATATTCAATTTCCTTCAAGCGGATCTAGACCAGGGCCTGTATACTACAGCAGAATTTTAGCTTATTTGTAGAAGAAATTGGATTCTTTATCTGAAAACTTAAGGTATCATAAAGGATAGGATAGATGATAGTCTTCATAACACTGTGGTGTTCATTGGATGAATCTCTGGCTTCAAGCTTGTAATCTGCCTCAGCCTTCTGAGTGCTTGGACTGTAGGCACACAGTACCATACTCAGTCTTGATTCTACTTCACACCAACACATCATCGGCTAAAGGGTAATCTCAACATTAAAGGCAAAATAATTAAATTTGTGAAAGATAGCATAAGACAGTCATTGCATGACCTTGGAATATAATGTTCTCAACTGTAATAAGAAAGTTCTAAAAAGAAGGAGACGATCAAGACTTGATGGAAACTGAGAATGTCCTTTGTCATAGATTGCTGCTAGGAGAGTGAAAAGGCAAGTTACACACACACACAGAGACGTACACACACACGCACACACATACATACATGCACCAGATGCACACACGCACACACACATACATATAAACCTACATACACATGCACACATGTACGCACACACATACATGACATACATGCAGCAGGCACACACATGTACACACACATGCACGTGCACACACACATACAGAGAGGGACACAGAAGGAAAGAGAGAGGTGTTTTCAATTAAAATTCTGATTAAAGGTTTTTGTGCAAAATGTATGCAAAACATCCACATCATGAGTAGTTCATCAGAGCAATAGCTAGGAAGATAGTTCAGTGTGTGAAGTGCATGTTGCACAAGTGTGAGGGTGAGTTCTATTCCTGGAACCTATATTGAAAAAAAGCGTGGTGGTAGATGCTTGTGATGGTAGACTTCGGGAGGTAAAGAGAGGTTTCCAGGTGGTCATCATATGAAAAACAACACTCAAGGTGAACCTATAGCACCCACATGTGCATGTATATTCCGACACACACACACACACACAGATTTTCAATTAGCCAAAAGCAGGGACAGCAAAGTGCAACATAAAAATCCCAACTTGCTTTTACCACTATAAAGCCCCAGAGTTGCCACAAAATGTACAAAGAAATAAGCCTCGCATACACTAGAAAAAAATGGTGTAACTGCAGCTGCCATCCATTGGCCAGAAAGTGGTGCAACCACTGTGGGAAACCTCTAGACAAGGATCTTCCACAGCTGACCAAGTGCTTATATCTCATGAGCCAGAATTTTACCCCAAGGGACATACCCAACAGAAAGACACAAGGGTACTCAAACAAACACATAAAACATGATCATGCATCTATATTAACCAAAGACCAGGAATAACCCAGATTTCCATGTAACATGATGACAGTATATGTAAAGCTGTACGTAGCATTGAAGCTGGATAAGTGAATGAGATACAGACTCTGATGCACGATTCTTATGAACATCATTTTTAAGACAACCATGAAGGTGCCTTGAATTGTCCCATTCATATAAAGCTCAAGAACAGAGAGCTGTCCAATACAGGGAGAAGTGGGGACAGCAGTTGTTCGGAGGTCGCAGAGGGCCCTTGGGCTTTATGACACGCTGCCTCTTGACTCTGTCAGGTTTGCCTCCTCAGTGAGGAGGAGTCTGCTTCTCCTTCCCTTACTTTTCTCTAAGTACATTTGACTTCAGCAAGGAGTTTGCTGAAAAGAACACACTCAGGCTTGCAAAGCTGAACAGTCACTGTGAACAGGACGGGCTGTGTTCTGCCGGTGTTTCGTTTGTTTGTGTGTGGAGCTGGAGACTGATCTGGGGGTTTTGTCGTGCTAGACAAGTTCAACTAGCTCTAACAGGATCAGCCCTAACATTTTATTCTTTAAGTGTTGAGGTAAAGTCTTAAGTTACTCAGGCTGGCCTTAAACTCGATCTACAGCTCAGGTAGGACTTAGCACTGTGATTCTACAGGCAGCCACTGGGATTTCAGTCCTGTGCCTAGAACAAAGAGTATTTTATGCTGTGTTTAGAAACCTCTGAAGGCAAACATTCATCTACTCTGAGCTGATAAGAAGATTGGCAGGAAAGTAAATGGGCTCACGAATGGCTTGTGTGGACAGCCGGTTGAGTACCTTGCTAGTTTCCTTCAGGGGATGCCTTGACTTTCCTTCTAGAGCCACCCTGCTTACCTGGAGGGCAGGCCACCTCCTGGAGCTCAGGATGCAGGCAGCATCAGGGTCTCTCAGAGTGACTGGCTGCTGCCTCCTTCCCTAACACTGACACTGCAAAGGTCAGAATGCTCTCTGTACGGTCACCACCTCCCTTCCCAGCACCGTCTGTCAGCTGATGATTTTGAATAAGCGCAAGAACAAAGGTGCTTCAGCCTCCAGCCCTGAAAACGGAAAGATATCTGATTCTTTATGCTTCCACTTGGACTTAGACAGACCAAACAGGGGCCAGACTGGAGTGGAGAGCTTACTCGAAGGGCTGTGGACCAGCAAGTGTGTAGATAGGATTCCGGACAGACTGACCTTGACTGCGGAACTACGACATTTTGAAAGGGAGAATCCTTACTAGGCAGTTGTCCCCCACCCCCACCCCCCATACACACACACTAAGTTTGTTTTCTGGTTGAAGACAATGAATTACCATTAGAAATAAAATGGGGTCCCAGTGTCTTCTCTGCTGGGTGAGAAGGTCTGCCGGTGGTGGGATCACCTTGCTTGGGAGGAGACAGTGCATCTCTATTTTCCCTTTCCCGTATTTCCTCTTGCCTTGTTCATCTCTCCATTCTGCCATTCCGAATGTCTTAAGCCCTTGGCCTTTTTGTCCATTCCTCTCTCTTCACACAGTCATGTTTATTTAATTTTGGATGTTCTCTTCTGGCCAAGAGTTGGCTTGCTCCACACCAAGTGGAAATAAATGTGATTAACTCTGTTCTAGACTCAGAGGGACTGAAACAAAGATAGATGCCAGATGTTGTGATGACAACCTGCTGGGTTGAAGGACCCCAGGAAGACACAGTCCAGATTCACAGGGAGTGTGCCATTCACCTACTGCTACATGCAGCACAGAATAATGCAGAGGTGTGCCATTATAACAATTCCTGAGTGGTGTTTCTTAGAAGATGGTACTTCTTGGGGTCTCTGGTCCCTGGACCAGTAGGGGTTCTCAGGGATGAGACCTCAATCCAGAATGACAGCATCACCTGGTAACTTCATCATCATCATCGTTGTTGTTATTCCATTTGTTTTGTTGAGATTATAATAAAATTACATCATTTCTTCTTCGCCCTCCCTCTCTCCAAACCCTGCTAATTGCCCCTCCTTGCTCTCTCAAATTCATGGCCCCCTTTTCCCCCAAATTGCTGTTATACATATATATGTACATACACATATTTCAAAATACACAAAAGCAACCTGCTCAGTCTGGATAACGTTACTTGTATGTATGTTTTCAGGCCTGACCATTTGGCATTGGCTAGCCAGTTGGTGTGCCTCTCCCTGGGGAAGACTGTTCCTCCTGCTCGCAGCTTCCCATAGTTGCCTGTAGTTCTTTGTGTAGGGTTGAGGTCTTGTGGGTCAAGATCCAAAACTTCACTAGCCCTGAGTCACACGATCTGAGAGCAGGGCCCATCAGTCTATTTTAACAGGATCTGCATGCTTGTGATGTATGTGGAATCATTCATCCTCAGCATCTAGTGCTTAGACACTGTTTACCGTTGTTAAATGACATGGACTGATAGCATAAAGATGGCAGGGCAGAGTGGTGGAAGGGCAGAGATGCTCCCAAAGACCGGGTAAAGGGAGTCTCACCCCACATTCTGCCCTTAGTTTGGGGTGGAAATATTCCTAGAAGGACAGAGAAACCAAGGAGGGATCATGAGCCAGTCCTTAGTCCATGCTTTGAGCTCTCTCTTGAGCTGGGAGACACAGCAAGCAAGACTGATTATAGACAGAATGTCAGTTCCTGCTTTTTGCATCCAGGGACTGAGAGATCTCGGACGCCATGCTTGCTCAGGACGCTGTTTCTGACATTGGCCCGTTTAGTGACCAGACACTGATGCTGTTCCTCCACAAGGCTACAGCTGGCCAGTTGTACGGGTGAGGCTCAAGGATGCTGACAATGGCTGTTTTCATCCCATGAACAGATTTGGTGTCAAGGTCGGAAAGAAAGGGAGAATTTTCACTCAATTCCCATTTTTCCCAAAAAAGTCAACAAGAAGGGCAAGGTGTTTGGAGGCCTCCCACACCCACTACCTGACCCTTTTTGTATTTGCTCAAGGTGGTGGTACCACAGTTAGAACCTTTGGAGTTTATTTGGTATCTTTTTTGTCTGTGTTAGTGTCTCTACTGTACTTAAATTCTCTTCAAAATGACCGTCACATCGCACCATTTCTTATAATTAATATGTGAGTAAGAAAAGGTAGGATGGTTGTTTTTTTTTAATTGTCCAGACTGAGTAATTATTTAAGATATGACTTTAGAGGCTGGGGCTGAGTGGGTCAAATATGAGGACCTCAAATATTTGGTCCTCAAACACGAGGACCTGGGTTCAAATCCCCAGCATCCGAATAACAAGTCATGCATGACTGCACACGTACTTGTAACCCCATTGCTCTGTGGGGGTGGTGGGGAAAGGAGGGTATCCATGGTTTGCTGGCTGCCAGCTTAGCTCCAAGTGCAGAGAGAGACCCTGACTCAAAGGAATAAGGTGGAGAGTGACAGAGCCAGGCACCTGGCATCCTCCTCTGGCCTTTCCACTCGTGAGGGGAGGCCATGCACCTGCATGCATGAGGATGCACATGCACAGCATGTCAGGATCATGGACCCAGGGGCTAGGGGAGGTGGGCAATCTTCCCAGTCAGCAGTATGCAATAGACTCAAGAACCTTCCTAAGGTTGTGTCCCCTTATTACAGTTTCTCACATGGTGGCCCTCAACCAGAAAATTATGTCCTACTTCATAACTGTTATGAATTGTAATGTAAAGGTCTGTGTTTTCCAGTGGTCTTAGGTGACCTCTGTAAAAGGGCCATTTGACCCCAAAGGGGTCTCGACCCACAGGTTGAGAATCATTGACCCTAAGCACCAGCGTAGCACTGAAGCATCCCTGAAGCAATGAAAAGAATAGTGTCTGGCTCCCATTGTCCAATATGAGAAGTCACAACATTTCTCTGGGGAATTCTCTTTCCTGGCAATAAATCCTCAGGGGGAAAAAGTCATGTGACAGAGCCAGCCCCAGAGGAATGCTCATGGGTCAGAAGGAGGCCACCTAGTCTGGAAGGTTCTGGAAATTCTAGTTGGGCATTGGGAGGAGTCCAGGCAGCTGTGCTGATGCAAGGGGGCTCCAGAGAGGAAGGGCCTAGGGAGTTAGTCAGAGGACTTTGCTCAGAAAGAGGGAGGGAGTTGGGGAGGCTACCAGGGGAGACCAGTGACAGGGACAAACAAGATGTCACTTCACTATCTGTAACTTCCTGTTTTGGAGAAAGGGCCTGAGCTTGCTTTCAGGGGCCATGAAAGGTGAAGCTTGGAAGATAAGAGCTTGTGCTCTGGCTGGAGGGCTGGATTTAAATGGTCAGAACAGGTGGCTGAGGGTGTCTTCCAGGATGGGGTGACAGACCTGATCCTCAATTATCTCTAAACAGAGCAAACGCACGCGTAATTAAGTCATAAAAGTCTGTGGGAAGTGGAAGAAAGAAACACCAGCAGATCAATGGGTTTGACAAGCAGCTGATGGGTCAGATACTGGGGTCAGGCCTTTGAACCCCCCCAAGGCTACATGAGGCTCCTACCTGGCTGAGATCTGTGGCTCTTCTGTTGTCCGGCTATAGACATAGCATAGCCTGGTTGCTCAGAGAAATGGGCTCTGAGGGTCCTGGCATACTTGAGGAAGCTCCAATGTCCTGGATGAATGTGGGGAGAGTAGAGGGAGCTGGGTCTCCTTAGAGGAATAGAAGGTGGATACTGGATACACACACACACACACACACACACACACACACACACACACACACACGGGGAGAGAAAAGCTTCCTGTCTGTAGCTCAACTACTCGAACTGCCTCTTTGTTCAACTGCTACACAGCCCGAAGGAAACCCTATTCCACCCAAGCTTGCCTCCAGAGCAAAACATCAGCCCCTCTGCCAGTGGAGTCCACTGGATAGCGAGGCCTGCTGTCCCCAGAGCCTCTGTCGAACCTGTGATCTTTCTCTTCCACCCTGATCAATAGTGTAGACTCCTGGGACTCAGAAGGACCCCACATGGCTGGGGAGTTCCCAGTGGAACCAGTAGTCCATCCCAGAAAAAGTAAAGATGACTCAGGAAGGTTGGGCAGTAGTGGCACATGCCTTTAATCCCAGCACTTGGGAAGCAGAGGCAGGAGGATTTCTCAGTTCGAGGCCAGCCTGGTCTACAGAGTGAGTTCCAGGACAGTCAGGACTACACAGAGAAACCCTGTCTTGAAAACAAAAACAAAAACAAAAGCAAAAGCAAAGAAAATGATGATTCAGGAAGCAAACATCTGAAGAGTGCCTGGCTTGACTTCTTGGAGGTTTTAGAAAGACATTCACTCTTTCCATAAAGCGGGGAACTTCACTGAGGCTATGCACATTAAATAGCAGATGAACTCGGTCCATCTCAATGATATTCTGAGTACTCTTTCCCCAACCCCTCAACAAGTATCTTCCCTACTTTTTGGTACCCTCTCATTATCATATAGAATTTAAGGCAGATTATAAATTTGAATCACTCTGCTAAGTTAGAATAAGTAAGAAATTTAATTCTTTTTGTATGGTTTTTGAAACTTTGTAGAAAACAACAATGTCAACAACACTAACCCAAAGTTCTTGAAAGAGTTCTTGAAAGGCTGAGACACAAAGACATTGAGTTTGAAGGTAACCTGGGCTACATAATGAGTTATATATTCCAGACCAGCCTGGGTTACATGGCAAGTCCTGTCTCATAAATAAATAAATATATGAAAACCTATTGTTGCCCAAAATAACTGTTTACAGAAACTTTCAAGTTTCTTGCCAGATGAAATGTCCCCAGTCTGGGGTTTGCTGTTAGTTTACTGTCTACAGCTGGGCATGATCTTTGATGTAACCAATGACTCAGCTTACTTGAAATAAACCTCTTGTCAAAGATTCAAAATTTATCTCTTTGACACACATGTGTCTTGTGACCCGCCTGTCCTTCTGCTCAAAGCACTGTCCCGATCCCTCTGACTCAATAGGGAAACCACAATCTGCAAGAAGCCAGAGCGTTCCCACACCTGGGGTGGGCTGCGCGTCACCAGCAGGGCAGCAGATGTCATTGTGCCTGAGCAGGAAGCTCAGCAGGATGGCTTCTTGCTGCTCCTCTGTCCACAGGAAGGCATGATGACGCGGTGGCTTCATGATTTGGTGGGGAGCATGGTGATATGTGACTTACCATCCTCTCTAAACAGGTTGCCCAACACAGCAGCAGTTGTTTCTTGGGGAAGGCATTACTCGAGGTAGGTCTGGAGATGGCAGTCACTCCTGAGCTCTTGGTTAGCACCTGTGTCATCCTGGGGCCACTGCTGACCCACCAAGACCCTCTGCAACAGGTGCTGCGTGACAGTAGCTGAAGGCTGTCCCACTCACCCTGATCCCCCACCAGTCATTCACAGCCACGCAGAAAGGGAAGTCTTGGTCAAAACTCACTGTCGGTTTGGTGCTTGCTCTCAGAATGGCACTGTCTGAGAATAATGAGGTGCTCTGCTGTAAAGGAAGGAGAGAGATCCAGGGTTATCCACGGTTGCTTCCGAAGCCCTGTTCTAGACTTCGGCACTGTAGTGGTTTGGGTGAAAAAGGCCCTTCATATGTTTGAATCTGTTGATACCCAGTTAGTGTGGCCTTATTGGGGGAGGTATGCTAGTAGTGGGGATGGGTTTTGAGGTTTCAAAAGTCCATGTCAGACCCAATCTCTCTCTCTCTCTCTCTCTCTCTCTCTCTCTCTCTCTCTCTCTCTCTCTCTCTCTCTCTCCCTCCCTCCCTCCCTCCCTCCCTCCCTCCCTCCCTCTCTCTCTCTCTCTCTCTCTCTCTCTCTCTCTCTCTTTCTCTCTCTCTCTCTCTCTTTCTGTGTGTGTGTGTGTGTGTGTGTGTCCTTGCTGCCTGCAGAGCAGGATGTAGCTGTCAGTTACCTCTCCAGCACCACATCTGCCTGTGTGGTACCATGTTCCCTGACACAATGGTAAGGAGCTCATCCTCTGAGCAGTAAGCAAGCCCCCAGTCAAATGCTTTCTTCTATAACTTGCCTTTGTCATGATGGTTTCTTCACAGCAACAGAACAGTAACTAAGACAGGAAACTTCCATGCCAAGGTAGACAGGTTAGGGCAAATTTGTCAACGGGCTTCTCACTAGAATTTATTCTTCGGTAACTTTTGAAGATTCTGGATTTTCAACGGCTCAGGAACTTCACCCTTTTTCCTGGTCTCTAAGCCTTGTTCCCTATTCTGTCTGCCCTGCCCCACCCCTAACTACCTCTACCTGCAGTACTGTCCCAGGAATCCTTTTGGGGCAGTTACTGGGGTCATGGCCTTTGATTATGTAATAAATGCGACCATTGCTTGTGTCCTAGAGAAACTTTGAAGATAGAAACAAAATGTAAATACCCACTTTTAGGGCAGCGGGGTCTGGTTACATTAGTCCCTATCATGATTCTCCACATGCTCATGGAACTTGCCAGCAATAATGTAGGATGAGCTCTCGAATGTGTCCCACATTTGGAAGGAACTTCTGGAGCATGACCTGCTTTTCTGAATCTCTAATGAAATTCATAGATTTCCCCCATAAGATGCCTATTCTTGATACTTCTAAAAATCTAGCATTTGTTTTCACAAGTGTCACAGATCCGTTCATGAGAATTCAACCTTTGCTTTGGGTCTTTTTGCTTATCATCAGGGTCATGGGTTCCCAGCATCTCTTGCCATGAAGATGTGGTCAATATTCTGATTTTTAAGAGGGCCTGTGGAATTTAAGAGGGACTGTGGTTCTTTCGCAGGGACATCTGGCTCTCTGCTAAATAGTTGAGCAGTGCATTTCCTTGCTGGTTTAGAGTCTGAGGGAGGAGCACCAGGCACAACATTGCACAGCATGACAAAAGTGGTAAGCTCTTCATCTGGGAAGCTGGTAGGGAGGGGGCTCGCATGGAGCATCAACCCATCAGAAGTGCACCCTGGATTGTGTTTATGTAAAGAGAAACAGAGGAGGTGCTGTGCAAGTGAAAAGAGACAGCACCTTCCATTTGCTTCCACATTAATTTGTAGGTAAGTAGGGAAAACATATGGCCTTCATTACAACAAGAAGTTATATAGGTCATAAACACAAACATGATTAAGAAAGGGTTGGGGCAAATGGAAAAAGTCCTAAATAAAAAGACATTCTTTGGTTACAGACAGGATACTGTTGGGGACATCGTGGGAGGCACTTAAGAAGGTACGATGTATTTAGGCTCATCATAGTTAGGATTCCATCATTTTCAGGAGACTCCAGCCAGGACTGATGAAAGAGTGAATACTTTGGAAGGTGATAAAATTCTCAGTATTGGAGGTGGGAAACTTGGCTTCTTCAGTGAGCTAAGAAAGCAGGAAGTATTATTCCTAGCTCATGGTCTGTCTAGAGTGACAGCTGGATCTGATGTCACACCCAGATGAGGGCTCCAAGCCAAGGGTTAGGTCTCATACCTTATACTCACCCATACACTCATACCTCTCACAGCCAAGAGAAAATGTTCTCTTTCCCTAGCCTTCCACAGAAGAGAATATGCACCTAAGATCATTCTATACCCCCAAAATTAGGAGGGAAGAAGTATTCCCTCAAAGAAAATGGGTTTGGGAAGGCCCAGGAGAGAGTATAAGGCAAACCTGTACCCAGTGCATGGCTGTAGCAGCAACCTTCATATAAATCCGTGCACCTCAGAGGTAAAACACCTGGATTCCACATGTTGAGCATGGTCCAGGTCCATAAAAGCTAGATAAAGAAGTCACATGTGTGCATCTGGAGAGCAGGTCAGCCAGGCTGTTGTGTAGTGCTTTCCTCTAGATTAAAACAGTCCCTCCTGGAGGGAGAAGGAGGCTCATAAGACTCAGGAGACTCAAGAAACTTGGAAAAGGCGCCTCCACTGTGAATAATTGCTAGGGAAGGGAGACTTTTAAGTGGAACTACCTATGAATTGTGCAGCGATCTCCAGATAGACCTTTTGTAAGTGTCCTCCCCCATGCTGGGGTGGACTTTCCAATGACATAGCTGCTTCTGAGTCACCCATGCTTCTACAAGTAATCCCAATCAATTTATTAGCTCACGGAGTATTATATGGGTGAAGTTTTATCTTTTATCTGTGCTGAGTCCTGCGTGGCTGTGCAGGGGATAGTGTGACATGGCGTCCTGGCCCTGCAGCAGAGCCAGCAGGACACAAGCCTTCACCAGTATTGTCAGTTGCTGTGGGAGTAGGGCTTGTTTGTATAATAATGTACATAATTTACTTATGTTCCTCCTTTGGGAGACGTTCTCCCTGACAAGGTTATCAAGCAATGAATGTTCTCCCTGCCAAGGTTAACGAGTCCGTGATAATTAGAAACAACATGAGTTTAGGGGGTTGAAGGTGTGTCTACGTTCTCAGCAAAATGGCACATGCTATGAGCTTCAGTATAGCCCTTAAGGTTGTGGAAAAGAACTCTGAAAACATGAGTTCAAAATTATATACTTTCTCAACTATACAATATGAACTGTACAAGGTGCTTCACATATCCAAATGAACAGAGGCAGGTGCACTAATGAGCCAGCTTGTCAGAAAGATACAAAGGCAGGCAGATTCCTGAGTTCAAAGTCAGCCTGGGACAGAGCAAGTTAGGCACAGGCACGGTGGGAATGGCAATTTCAAGAAGGGATCCCACCTAGCTAGCTTATTATCTGTGCTTACAAAGGCAGACAGATCTCTAAATCCAATTGCTATACTAAAAATGTACTGTCTTTTCTAAGCTCAGGGGGCTAAGGTCATAAAATGTTGATTCATGGGATAGTCAACAGAAAGCTGGGGTGGATGATTGAATAGATATGTAAATAAAAGACTGGGCTTTGGTCTTCAGGGTGAGGTGTCTGGAGAACTAGGAGCTGGACATAGGGCTGTCAGCTTGTACCCAGCCAGCCTCCCATGGGCCAAGCCTTGACACACATGGGTCTATGGGGGTCATATCTATTCAAACCACTACAATTGGTCTTCAGTTTAGTATAGCCTGGACTCTTTTTGTCTCCCACAGGATGTGACAGCTCGATTCCCATATTCTTATGACCTTAAGCTCTTCCCACTTAGGCCAAAGAGGAGGCTGTTGAGGCATGACCATCATGGGGGCCTTGCCAGCCTAGACAAATTCACCCAAGGAACCCCTGGGCAGGCAGACTGTGAACTCTGGTGATATCATCTCCTTTCTCATGCAACTGTGACATCAAATGACTGTCCAGAAGAATGAGAAGCACAGTCTCTTCCTAGTCTCTGAAATATACACACTGTGACTGGTTCAGAGCTGGGGTGAGGGGAGGCCAGTAGGCAGAAAAGGGTAAGTTGGACCTGGCCTTCAGACAGGGTACATAGAGGGGTTGCAAGAGGAGTTATGCCAGACTCTAATCAGGAGAGGGAAAGAAAAAGTCTCCTCATCATAGAGATGCCCCAACCCTTAGGTCAGTGGTTCTCAACCTGTGGGTCACAGCCCCTTTGTGTGTGTGGGGTGTCAAATGACACTGTCACAGGAGTCACTTAAGACCATTAGAAAACACACAGCATTAGCAGTGTTGAAAACCACTGTCTTAGATGGCCCTGCTCGGAAGATAAGTGGCCACCTAAACACAACCTTCTGTTGGACAGATGCCTGTCCCTGCCTGGACAGCTTTGGTCTCTCTTGTCTCAGTGCTCTTGGTGTCTCCCCAGGACACCAAGACTTTAGGGTAATGATTTCAGTACAATGTCCCTGTTTGGCCCTGCCTTCATCTGAGCCAGTGTAAGACAGTTCCGGGTGACATTATACAAGAGATCACCAACCAGCATAGCTGGTATCTGTGGATGTTCCACCCAGTTTACACTCTGGCCTTCTCAACTCAGCACCTAACAAAAGAACTGGATTCCAACAAGATGGATGAATCTGCAGCTACTGACATGAGTTCTGATAAATCCCGTGCGTGGGCCCCTGCTAAACACTTACCAGGATGGTTACACTTCCATCCTGGTGTAACATATGAGGAAACCAAGGCTTGGCCAGGGGAGCTGACTAGCCCAGCTGAAAAGCAGGGTTTGAGGAGATGAATCTGGAAGAGCCCGTGCTCCACAGCTCATGTGTATACTAGAGATGATGCCTCCTTCTCCCATCCCACTGTCTCTCTCAGAAGGACTTTCCAAGTGAAAGTAATCAATATTATTAGGGTTCAGCCAGCGTTCCCTCCCCTTCTCTTCATTGCATCCTAGTCATATTCTCTTAGTCTCAGAGCTTCCTGCAGTGCCTAATGAACTGCCGGCATTAGGTAAACAGTGAAGCAGGGCGATCCTCCAAAGAGGGTTAGAGTTGGTTTACCTGGGTTTCGGTTGTTAGATTGGCAGGGAAGGTGCTTGTTTACTCTGGGCTGTGTTATTGTTTTGTTTTGTTTTTAACCCAGCAGTCTTTTGGTTGGGAAGGTGAGAAGGAATAATATTCAGGCAGTTAAAGGGGAAGCCAGCGCTGTCTGACAGGACCACGGTGTGTGTGAGGGACAGCAGTCATTTCTGATCTGGGTGATTACTGCACACTGAGTGCTCTTCATTCTTAGCTCTCTGTGGCTAACATGGGGGAAAGTTTTGGCTGGTCCTCAGGGCCTTAGGGTGCTCTCTGAAACCTGGACTTGGCCCATGGCTCATTTCTATTGTATTCATTAAGCTCAGAGCAGACTGCCTTTCCAACCGAGGACACCGACTCCCCATTTCCGGTAAGAACTGCTTTTCCTGGGTCCCCAGGCCTTTGCTTTGCATTCCATATCCAGCTGACAGCCATGCTAGCATCCGTGTGTGTGTGTGTGTGTGTGTGTGTGTGTGTTCACCTTGTTCTCCTGAGCAAGCTCCATCTCAAAGCTTACAAAGCCAGGAGGCCAGATTTAGGGATTAAAGCCCCTGGAGCTCTACAGCTACAGCTAGATAATAAGAAAAATAAACATCAACCAGACAGTGTCAGAATTGAGGTTGACTGATCGTGGCGGCATCATAACCTGGATCATGGCACTGAGGGGGGAGGTGTGGACAGGGTGTTGTGAGCTAGGTCCCGGCAGCGGCCTCTGCTTTTCCTTGTCAGAGATTTCTCTAGTTGGGGATCTAGAGCGGGAGCCTGTCATGAGTGTGGCTGAAGGGACCCCAACTCAGAGGACCCAAGTGCTCAAGGAGGGTCCCCATGCTTTCCGGGTGCTACTGAGATAGCCCAATCCTGCAGCAGGGAGAATATTGAGAGGTTTTTTGCCCTTGCAAAGGACTGGTGATAGCAGGACCCTCTGTCTGGTACAGACAGAGGGGTAGTTGGCAGGGCCCTGAAGGTTCACACGCTGACCCACAGGGAGGGGTCAAGGCATTCATTTAGCAGAGGTGTTGAATCCAAACACTTATGAAGGAATGCCCACGTGGGTCTGTTAAAACCCAAGCCTGTGACTGCAGCCACGCAAACCAAGGCTGTCCCTAAGGGTTCTTCATAGAGCGTCGTTGGCTTTTACTGTGACTCCTGCTGTAGTGACATGATGCTGTCTGGCTCCCCAGAGCATGCTCAGAAACCCTCTAGCCCTTGTTCTAAGGTGTCCCAGGGACTTGAAGTGGCAGCTTGCTTTCCCCCTGGTCCCGTGCAGTCGGGACCATTCCTAATGCATTCCTTTTTGTTCCTCACCGACTTCTAATGTCTCAGGCTGTCCCCAGGGTAAAAGCACTGATGTAACTCTCCGATGAGAAGAGGCTCGACGCCTCGCTCATTTTGAAATACTGACATTGGTGGGGAAAATTACTCAAGCTCTCTTGTTCCTTTCCGGGCCTAATTAAGTGGCTCTGCAGGTGACTCAACGCTTTTATTTTTCAGAATGACATCAGACTTATTTTCCATTTTAATAGCTTGGTTACTTCATCGATTTTTTTTTCTTAAAAAAATTTCACTTTCTAGTCCATCCATCCCCCCTTCCTCTCTACCATCAAGCCCCCTGCCCCACCCTCACTCCCCACCTCCCATCTGATTTTTCTTCCACCCTAGGAAATGCTAACTCTCACTGAGGCTAGTGGCTGCTTCTGCATTTTCTTCTATTCTGTACCCCAGAATAGAAGAATCTGGGAAAGGAGCTGATGTGCTCTCTTTGTTTGCTAAGTACCTAAATAGTTTCACCAAGTGTTGGAGTTATCAATATTTACCATCTGGTGCTAGTTCTCTGGCCACCGGAGGAGAACTTTGTCCTGGAGGCAGTGTCCCTGCAAAAGACCACATGTCACACTGGATCTTCCTTTCTGCATTGTGGCTGTCCCTGACCACCTCAAGGAGAGAGGTTCAACTTCACAAGTTTGTTTAGAGCTCCTTAAGTATGTATAAGGTGGTGGTGGACCCTGCTAACCTGGAGGTCAGCTATCCCTGGCATTGCTGTAGTTTGGAGAAAGATGTGAGAATTGGTCATCTTAGCATATCATAGATTGGACCCTGTCTTAGGCAAAAGCAGGTGAGAGTGTTTCACATGACAGGTTGTTTGATCAGTGTCATGGGGAGCAAGTGAGCACGCTTGGTAGATTTCCCTTGGTGGATTTCATCTTCTAAAGGACTTCCTTCCATTCGGGTTCAGGCCCTGACTTAAGCCTTATCAGTGAGGGCAAGGACAGTGCACCAGCTCTGGGCTGAGGTGGAATGAAGACCCAGCTAAGCCCTGCTCCTCACCAACCATTGGCTCCAGAGGAACCTGGTACAGCAGGCTGACAAGCTCCCCGAGGTCCAGGCTTCCTCTGGGACACAAAGGTGAGGGTGGCGGCAGTCAGTGATCCTTTCTTCTCCGAGGCTCACCTGACATCAGAGAACCTGCTAGTCATGCACTCTGCAGGGACTCAGAGGCACTGTGTCACTCCAGGAGAGGTTAAAGACACTGTGCACACAGTAGGGACTCATTAAATGTTCCCGTTCTTCCTTCTTAGGAAAACTTCTATTCTGTAATGAGTATTTCCCCAGTAAGAAGGGTATTGGCCTTTGTAGGGTTTTGCTGTTGTTGCTTTGTTTGAGAATACTCGTGTATAAGGAAGAGATTTCATCGGGGGTGGAGGCAATAATAAAAAGTGAGGGATGTGGGGGAGGGGACCTGTGTGAGAACAGAGCACTGTTTGGGGAAGGAGAGGAAGATGGGAGGTTTTAGGTAGGGGCTGGGCCTCCTCTTTATGAAGGGCTGTTTTTGCCAGGACTGTTCAGGAATAGGATCAAACCCAAGCTTGGTGGCCACACAGGAAGAATCTGGTGTGTTGATGACTTGGAGTTCAACAGGGGCTGTGAAACATGGTACCCAGTGTCCACTCCTAGAGATGTCACCTTTTAGCTCCTGTCCTGGAGTCCTAAGGTCATGGGACCACCTAGTCACATTCCTGCTAAGAGTTTATGTGCAATATAAATTGTCTCATGAGCCAGGCAGTGGTGGCGCACGCCTTTAATCCCAGCACTTGGGAGGCAGAGGGAGGTGGATTTCTGAGTTCGAGGCCAGCCTGGTCTACAGAGTGAGTTCCAGGATAGCCAGGGCTACACAGAGAAACCCTGTCTTGAAAAACCGAAAAAAAAATTGTCTCATGAAAAGGAGAGGGAGTGAACTTGTGCTGTGTGTGTGTGTATGTGTGAATGTGTGTGAGTACGTGTGTATGTGTGGTGTGGTGTATGTGTGTGTGAGTGAATGTATGAATGTGTGTATGAGTAAATGTGTGTGGTGTGAGTGTGTGGCGTATGTGTGTGAGTGTGTGAGTGTGTGTGAATATGTGTGTATGTGTGGTGTATATATGGTACATATGTGGTGTGTGTGCATGTGAATGTGTGAGTATGTGTGTGAGTGAGCATATGTGTACATGAGAAAGATTTTTTTGAGCATTCTAATTCTTAACACAATGTAGATTTGTTTCAAATGAGATGGGAGTTTGGACTGAGTCTCCTCAGGAAAGAGAAAACAGAACATGCTTAGGTGAGTGTGATGGTTTGTATATGATTGGCCCAGGGAGTGGCCCTATTAGGAGATGTGGCCTTGTTGGAGTAGGTATGGCACTATGGATGTGGGCTTAAGACCCTCTCCCTAGTTGCCTGAAAATCAGTCTTCTACTAGCAGCCTTCAGATGAAGATCTAAAACTCTCAGCTTCTCCTGCACCATGCCTGCCTAGATGCTGCCAAGTGCCCACCTTAATACTGGACTGAACCTCTGAACCTGTAAGCCAGCCCCAATTAAATGTTGTTCTTTATAAGAGTTGCATTGGTCGTGGTGTCTGTTCACAGCAGTAAAACCCTAAGGCAGTGAGGTTTGTGTGGCAGCACAATACTTTATTCCCAGTGTTCTGGAGACACAAGCAATCAGATTCTCTGTGAGTTCTGGGCCAGTCTGGTCTACATAGAACGTCTCAGGGCAAGCAAGAATTACGATGTTCTACAACTTACCCCATGACATGTTCAAATGTTACATGTTAGTCAAAATAAACTTGAAAAGTTTTTGAAATAGAGAAGCCAAGTTCCTTGATATCTTATATGATATCTTATCTTTATATGTTTTATTTGTGTATCGAATTACAACACAATGCTCCGTTAAAGTCATAGCAGCAGAAAAGGGAGACATGCTAATCCTAAGAGTAAAGTAGTTCTTTCTAAACCATCCAGTGTGACAGAAAGCTGTATCAGGCACCAGATGGTGCTGGCAGAGACAGGGGAACATGAGCTGGGTTCCTGTGCCGGCGTGGACAGTAATCACCGGAGAAGATGAGTACCCCAGGAAAGGCTCCCAGCAAGAACCAACAAATGATGAATACCAAGTAGTGGGAGAAAGTGGGGCCCTGGTGCCAATCAGATGTTTAACCCACGCTGCCATGTGGTCTGTGTCCTTCCACAGTCTAGTGCCACGTTTCTTCCTCTATTGGATTAGCTCCGTGGATGTAAATTCCTCTTCTCTATTGGGGGCCACACCAGACCTAGAGACATGCCACAGAAGCGTTTGTGTCCACACACTTCACGGGATCGTGGGTGGAGGATGGTACCTGCCCATGGGTTTTCAGTGACTGTTTGTAAGAGAAATTGGTCTCATTATTTCCAGTTCTGTTCAGAGCAACTCAGCTTCTGCACCACCATGAGGATCCCACTCTACTCTGTCTTCCCTCATGGGCACTGTGGAGACACTACTGAGAATGCCTCATCAGGCCCCTCATCAGAGGACCTGCATGTATACAGTTGTGGCTGAGGGACCAACTCCTTCAAGCATACCGTTTCTCAACACTGAACTCTGCGGTGGTGGGCCTTGGGGTGTCTGTGTGTGGGATCCCCTTGGCTTCTACGCCCCTGCTTGAGAGATGAAGATGGGTGACTAGCCAGTGTGGGCGGGAGATGGCAGGCATCTCAGGAGACGCTGGACTTAGTAGGTCCCCTGGGGCCTCAGAGCCTGAGGCCCTCTGCAGGAGTCTATGTTCTGGCAAGCTGGGCTGCCTCTTGGCGCAGTTCCCAGATGTGGAGTAATGAGGTCATCAGCGGGAGGCTGGGGCCAGCCTCTGACGGGGCCGTGTCATTGTAGCTTTTCCTGGGGCTCTGGTTGAGGGGACCATATTGCCCTCTCCTTTCACAGCTGACTTGTGTTTGCTGCTCACTCAAAACGAGCCTGTCATGTCAAAGATCCCGCATTC
This sequence comes from Tokudaia tokunoshimensis, assembly GCA_036184795.1. Lineage (NCBI taxonomy): Eukaryota > Metazoa > Chordata > Mammalia > Rodentia > Muridae > Tokudaia > Tokudaia tokunoshimensis. Next base: position 103,028,952 of record BTHU01000004.1, on the reverse strand, counting down.
AAAGTAAACTTAGAAAGACAAATGAAGGAGATGGGAGGGTGGTGCAGAGGGAGAGGGAGGGCAGGAAGAAGGCAACCTGTTAGTGTAGTGGTAGAGGAACACAGCACCATTCTGTAAGACATGACATTTCTCTAGCTACTGGGATGTGCAAGGGTCCGCGTTGCTGTGGTTTATTCGCCTGCTCACATATCTCTTGCATAGCCTTCCTTCCATATCATGTTGCTCTCGGAGTACTTCTGGTGTGAGCACCTCTCGTTTGTCTTCCCGGTAGACATCTGGAAGAACCTTTGCCCAAACTCCTGCTGCTTGTCCTTCCATCCATTCCTCAAGTCCTATCACCTTGGGCCACTGTCACAAGGCAGCTTTCCCCAGCCTGCACCCTCCCTCCCTGTTTAGTGAGGCCAGAAACAATACTGAGCCTAAGTTGAAGAAGTTGAAGACATGGTGGCTCCTTGGCTGAGAATCTAGACTCTAGCTCCATCAGGCATTCTCACTGAGCTGCTGCTGGGGGTGAGGGTGTCTTTAAGAGGGCACCTGTGCTCTTTGACACATATCATTCAGTACTCTAGATGCAGGAGCCCAGGGTATGGCCCTCTTCAAAGCCTGAGCTTGGACATCATAGACCTGGGCTGCTTCTTGCCTCCATCCTTCCGAATAGAATAAATGCATCCTCTCCCTGTCCCTGTCCCTGTTCCTCTCAGTCTCCCTCTCCCTCTTCCCCTCCCTCTCCCTCTCCCTGTCCCTCTCCCCCTCCCTCTTCCCCTCCCTATACCCCTTCCTCTTCCCCTCCCATTCTCCCTCCCTCTCCTTCTCCCTCTCCCTCTTCCTGTCCCCCTCTCTCTCATGCCTAGGTCACCCTATCATGCATATCTGTAGCTTCTTTGGTTTAGCCACTCCAGAGAGGTCCCTTCGTCACACCACCTTGGCCTTGCTTTCCCCTTTTATGTGCCCTTCTCTTCTGTAGATAGCAAAGTGCCTCCAGGCAGGCGACTCAGGGCCCACTCCCCAGCCAGAAGGTAGCTGGGCTGCAAGTACCCAAGTCAGTGAACAGGGGAGAGGCCTCAGTGACTAGAGTCATTATTAAAACTATGCATCCAATGGCTGGTACTTTCTGCAGACTGTAACTCATAGGATATTTAACTCTGTCAAAATATAGCCAACGGGTCCTTGAGGGTCTGAGAGGTATCCCAGCTTTGCTCTTATACATAGACAACTGGGCAGAAAGATGTCTCTGAACAGAGATGTGCATATAGACATGTGTGTACTCACATGCATACATTAAATCCCAGTTTTCAGAATGATTATTGTAACAAGCACCAGGCAGATACGATTGTATAAGGCCTGTTATCTGGCAATGACCCAGCATAGCAAAATATGGAAGGGATCCAGGGAGACTCTTGCAAGGACAGAGGGTTTGAAGGAGGGCAGCCAGACTCATGGGAACCCAGTGGTGGGATAGACAATAAAACTTGTTTCAAACTCATTAAGAGAAAAGGGTTGCACTGGATCAAGATTCAAGGATGAGCATGGAATGGGGTTGGGGTCTTGTGATGTTTAGAGCCCCAAGAAAGAGACTGGAGACCCAACCCAAGAAGGCAACAGTTGGCTCTCTCTCTAGGACCTATTCCTGTAGAGAGGAATTCAACTGATTTAAGGGCTGTGGTGGTTAGGTTTTATGTTCAGCTAGACTGGCTGTTAGACATTTGGAGAACGTTACACTGAACAGACTATTTCAGGATGAAGCACATTTCCCCTTCCCCAAGGGGTTGGGTGGGCTCCATCCTGACAACTGGGCAAAAGAAGGCAGGCCAGGAGCCACAGGGGGTGTCTTCCTGTTGACTATCTTCTAGCTGGGATGTTGCCCTTTTCCTGCCTTCAGACTCAAACTGAGACACCCCAGGCTCTTCTTGGCTCTGGACCTGCCGACCTACTGGAGCTTCTATCTACAGCTCTCCTGGGACTCCAGAGGCTCGTCCTGGGGCCTTGTCAAACTCCAGGGTCACAGAAGCCAAATCCTTATAACTTCTCCCTCTCTCTCTCTCTCTCTCTCTCTCTCTCTCTCTCTCTCTCTCTCTCTCTCTCACACACACACACACACACACACACACACACACACACACAGAGCTCTCAGCTTGTAAAGGGATTACATCCTGCAAGCTGAAAGGAAAGTGAAGAAAACGAAAACAAAACAAGCCTGCACTAACCTTACCAGGAAACAAACTCAGGATCTTCACCCATCTGCCTTCCCACCCATGTCTACAGCTGCCACTCCAAGTGGTCCTCCCACTTCACCTCCCTCTGTTTCAAAGAGGAAAGGTTCCTCACCCCAACTCCCTATTTTTTCTGGATAAAAGTTGATTTCTTTGCACTTAATTCTTCTAAGATGTTGTTGCTGTTTGTTTTTTTATGATTTATTTATTTCTTATATGTAAGTACACTGTAGCTGTCTTCAGACACTCCAGAAGAGGGGGTCAGATCTCATTACGGATGGCTGTGAGCCACCATGTGGTTGCTGGGATTTGAACTCAGGACCTTCAGAAGAGCAGTCAGCTCTCTTAACCGCTGAGCCATCTCTCCAGCCTGCACTTAATTCTTTTAAAGCATTTTATTCCACTGTGGTAAAAAGCATCAAATATAAGCTCTAGCCTCATCCACGCAGGCAGCATTGTGCTGAGACCTCCAGAGCTCAGTGGCTCCTTGAACTTGTAAAGAAACATAATGCCTCTTCATTAGCACTTCTTAGTTGCCTCACTAGAGTCCCTGGCAACCATTTTTCTACTGCCCAAGAGTTGACGTCACATTCTTTATCTAAGCCGTACCATGTGGTATCAGTCCTGAGACTAATTTTCCTCAGCTCTGTGTCCTCTGGGCCTATCCAAGCTGGCTGTGGCAGAATCCTCCTCCTTTACAACATTGCTCTGTTGTATGTATGCACTGTACATGTCCATGTCTGTGGACAATGCTGCTGCTTTCTCATCGGCCACTGTCAACAGCATAGAGATGAACAGTATAACTGTTTGGGACATGGGTCCCATGGTATTTGTGCTTAATTTCTTCTAAGTTTCCTTTCTGGTGCCACGAATGCCAACTGAGGCAGTAAGTGGAGGCAGAGGGCTTTCTGTCAGGCCAGGTAGAGTTACCAGAGTTCCTGGAGACCAGGAATGGCAGCGTGGATCAAGGTTGGGTAGGAGGAGGTGGATGTGGTGGGGCACATTTTACAGTAGACATCTCAAGTGCCATCTTGCCTTAGGGTCTTCCTCCATCTCTTCCCTCTCAAAGGACAGATGTGATCTTTCTCCCAGCAGCTGATGGTCACCTCAGGGAATACCTAAGTGATAACCAGCAGTCTGTGGATGTTGTGTTCACCGTATCTGATTCATTCGGGATCTCCTTACACTCAGAGTACTGAACTCACAAGGTCACAGAACTTCACTGTCCATTGGCAGCCTGAAGTTCATTGGGCCCCTGTCTCGGGGCCTCTTGATCATCCTAAAGAGTGTTCAAAAGACTGGTTTTAAATGCACTGGCTCGGAGCTGGAAAGATAGCTCAGCAGTTAAGAACACTGGCTGCTCTTCCAGGGTACCCGGGTTCAGTTCCCCACAACTACATGACAGCTTACAACTGTCTGTAATTCTAGTTCCAGGGGATCTGACATGCTCATACAGACATTCATGCAGGCAAAGCACCAGTGTGCATAAAAATTAATTAATCTTTAAATGCACTGGGTCTTGGTCTGAACACTTTGCCTCATCCAAATAACCCATCCCCAAAGTCTGGAAGTCACTATTCTACTGTCCTAAAACTGTACTGGTGTCCTTCCCCTCCCCTATCACCTCCTTCTCCCTCTCCTCCCCACCCCATTCCTTTTCCTGATGGTAAAGGTGAATATGACATTGTACAGTTTGGGGTTTGAGTCTCCATCTTTTCCCTAGGAGTCCTGAGAGGAGGAACTCTGCCCCGATCTCCCAAGCTCATATCACTGCCATTGTTCCTTAAAAAAAAACAAAACAAAACAAAAAAAAAAACTCAGTGAGAAATGGTAGGCCTTAATGACACTGTGTGTGCGTGTGTGTGTGTGTGTGTGTGTGTGTGTGTGTGTCTTTATTTCATGTAAGTCTAGGCCGAGGGAGACTCACACCCCTGGCTGAATGGGCATCCTTTAAGTTGCCTTCTAGAATACTCCCACCATTCATAACCACCATTTTGGCTACAGTGTTGGACTATGTGCCTCCCTTTCCCCACGATACACTGGAAATAGTCTCTTGATGGATGCTTGCTCTATTAGACTCAGCATCCTACTGCAGGAAGGAGTCTAGAGACTGAGTGCTTTTGGGAAGAGGAAAAAGAGGAGGCAGGGGAGGAAGCAACTGCATCATTTAAGAGAAATTGACTGTGTGTCCAGCATAGTTGTACATGAGCATTCTGGATATATGCACTCATAATCTCATTTACATTCCGAGTATGCTAAACTCTCATTTATACTTTAGACCTGTAAGTTCATCTGTGTACATTGTGTTTATATTATGTAACTTTACATAGTCATGCATGTGTATATAGTTTTATATAAATGCGTTCATATAAATAATTAACCTTCCATAGCTACAGATTCTTTATCAGTGAAGTCAACCAACCATGAATTTAAAAATATCTATTCATTTGTATTTTATTTTTTAGTTATATGTATGCTTGTGTGTCTGTGTGTGTATATGTGCACATGAGCACAGAATGCATGACTATCTGGGGATGGCCAGAGCCATTATACTGGACACCAGGCACCTCTCTGGAGCACATGTGCTCCTTGGGCTTAAGGCTGGCTCAGACCTCAGCTACTCCGCCCATGTGTGGGGAGCCTGTCTTGTACTTTTGGATCTTTGTAAAATCGTGTCTAAGTTGGATGGGGGAGGCAGGAGACAGTGCATCTGTGACAGGCTCCGAGCAGGCAGCCCAGGGCTTTTTCGCAGCACAAATTGGACTGTGGCCATAAGAGGGGGCTTCCATACACAGCTGCCCCCTTGAGACAGACCTGAAATTGGGGTCTAAGACATGGTTCAACAGACTAATTCAACAGACCCTACCATCCTGATTTCAGTGGAGAGAGGCAGGGAAATTCTAGCTTAGGCATTAGCGTGGGGACAAGCCCAAGGTTCCTGACCTGAGTGTGAGAGGGATCCCACCCCACTTACCTTTGGGGGACATTTAAGATTCATAGTAACTCTTTCTAAGAGGAAAGACATCTGCTTGCTAAGAATAGTTGTGCCTACACACCAAGCTAGGGGTTCAGACCTCCTTCAGCTAAAAGTCATCTTTCTAAGGTGAGACACTTGTTGATAACCCTGGCTCTAGTTAGGACCTTAGCCAAAGGAGAGGCCAGCCGTTGTGTTGGGGCTCAACTGACTCTTCTGTCCCAATTCTGTCACCGCAGCCATGATGACAGCCTTCACCAGGGCTGGGGCTTGGCCTTCTTGTTCCCTTCAGGGATTCCCAGCCCCAGCTTCCCACAACATTTGGCTTTATTTTAAACCTGATAAACCTAACCATGAGCGTCATTACCTGTTAAGGTACAAAGTGCAGCCTGGAAAACTATCTGCACCCGAAGATCATGAGTACAGCCCATGACAAAGAAAGAAATTAAATCCTCTTTAGAAGAAAAGCCCAGAGAGGCAAAGTCTGTGGTGCGCACCCCATTATTAAGTCTGTGGTTGAATCACAGCATGTATTATTTTATCCTCAAATTCTAATGGAAGGCTATTGGTGCTGGCGAACGTATTTCTCGAAAATACCACAGATCACCCGAGAGGATAACAGCACCTCAGGACCGTGACCTGGAGAAAGCCTGCCTAACTAAAAAGTGAACAGTGGTTCTGAGTCAGGAAGAAAAAAAAAAACTAAACCTTTTCTACTTTTCCCCAAACTGACAAATTTGACTTGTCAGATGCAAGTTCAACTTGTGGACAATCCACTAGCAACTGATAGTCACTATGGTAACTGCTGGTCACGTGCCGACACAGAAGCCATCAAGACAAGAGAGCCGATTTCCAGACTGCTTTTCTTCTAGTAAATTCTGCGATGTCAGCCTAATTAACAGGAGCAGAATTGGGACCTTAGTTCAAGTAATTGGCAGGCATTCTTAAAGCAGAACAAAGATAATTTAGCACCTTCTTTTCCTAGTCCCTGGGTCTGCGCCAGGCCTGGGAGGGAGGCTCGTCGCGACTCCCTCACCTTCCCTCTGTGTTTGCCAAGCTCCAAGGAGACTGACTTTGTGGAGTCGTGTCTGGAAAGAGACCCGAATTCTTCCCTTCAAGTTTTTAAAAATATCAGAAACTAGCATGAGCAGGAGCCAGGAACAAATTCAGAACTACCCTAATTGCTCGTTTTAATAAGTATCAGAGTTCCATTCCTTTGATTTCTAATAGCATTTCCAGGCAAAATATAGGTATAATGGGTTTTAAGCTTCCGTGTATGTGACACCGCTTTGTTTTTATAGTAGAAAGAAGGGTCTGCCCCAGACTCAAAGCACATCTCTTAGCTGAGTTTAAGGTTGGCCCGGTGACTAGGGGGAGTTGAATCTGAATTCTGCGGCAGAGTACAGATCTGGCCCACGGTGAGGACCTAGCCTGCTACAAACGTCTGTGTCTCTCTGGCAAGAGGGCCGTTTGGCAACTTGGTGCCCAGCTGGCCGCTGCCACCCACCGATGGCTTTTGGCTCTGCCCTCTTCACTGCTGGGCATCAGCCTGTAGAAAATCTGTGCCCAGGCATTCAGGTGGCTCAGCTGCATCTTGTCCGAGTTTCCAGAACTTTCTTTTGTTTATCACCAGACAATAGTCCCATTGTCCCTAGGCTAGTGAAGTTTTTTTTTTTTTTTTAAGTCCAAACATAATGATTTCAGACATGCCTTGGGCCTCTTTACCTTTCTTCTGGGACAGAGAAGGGCTCAGACCTCACTTAGGAGGCATGTTCTTCTCCAACACTGTTCTGGAGCGTTCATGCATGGAGTAAGGGCAACTTTTAATCAGCCACACTGGCCATTGTTGTCTGCCTGGGGGCTCCCAATCAAATTGTGAGTGTACGAGAACTGTGAAAGTAAACAAAAGACAAAAAAAAAAATCGAAGGATATTCACTTCAAGTTTGCTGCGGCAGAAAGGCAATTGGCCGCTGTCCCTTGAGTTTGGCAAGACTCAAAGACAGGAAAAAGTGTATCAGGAAAGCTGTTGGTGGGAAACACATACAGCCCAGGGCTGTCCTGATTGGGAGCTGTTGGCAGGGATAGCTGGAGACAGCTAACAGGAAGCAAGGAGCCTGTGCAACTGGTAAGGGGGCACATTTCTCCTGCTGTTCCCAAGTTGGAAGTGGCCACAAAAACTAGGTACACTGTTAGCTATTTATCAAGTCCCAGCAGTTTGGGGCCAATTGCCACAGAGGTTTTCAGGCTTCCTGAACCCCATGGCTGCAGTCTGTGGGGGTGATGGTTCTCTCAGAGGCTGACTTCTCCCTGAACCTTCCCCAAATGAATGAAGGGTTGAACCATTAGATAAAGGTTTTGGTTTGAATAGGGATGCCCCCCCTCCACCCCTGCCTTCTTTATTCAAAGCTTGATTGACAGCTGATGAGCTTCCTGGGGGATCTGATCCAATCAGTGGGCTTACCCATTCGTGGAGTCATGGTGGGAGGACATTGTTGATTCCTGTCTGCAAGAGGTGAGCAGCCTGTGCTACATTCTTTCTCCAGTGTCATACTTCGCCTCACTGTGGACCCAGAGTCACCGAGCAGAGGACAACAGACTGAAACCACAAGCCAGAATCAGTCTTCCCTCTCTTTGTTTATATCAGGTATTCCCTATGGTGATGAAGAATCTAACAAAAAGGGAATTCCATATGCCTTTGAGAGAAATGGGTTCCTGGCACTCTAGATCAACTGTTATCTTGGCTCAAGTGACGTCACTCCCTGGAGGCTCGAGCACCCTTCCTGGGTACTGATGGGAAATTTGCAACCTCTGGTATGTTGGAGACCAACGTTGGGTACCATGAAGATGATTGGAGAGCATGGATTGGGATGAATTGTTAAAGACACCCACCTCCATCTTCTCCTTCCTTCCTCCTCTGCACCACCTAGGAAGCTAAGTCTTCACTGTCTACCCAATGCCTTTCTGCAGGGTTTCATCTTCATACTGCTTCTTGCTAAGAAATGGGTTGTTGAGTTTTCATCAGGAAAAAAAGCCCCAAAGTGAGTACTAAGTCCCTTGTTAGGATGTACTGGGTAACTTATAGCTGGAGGTAGTTCTGAAATGCTGGGTCCTGTGGTAACCAACTCTACCCACAGGCTGGGCAGGGTGGTATGGGAGCACAGAGCATTGCCAGAGTGCCTGACATCAGTAATATTCTGTTTGCAGCAAAATTACTCTAGACATCTCCAGAAATCACAGGGTAGAAGCTTAGGGAAGCCACACTCAACCTGGAGCTGTCTTTTGTTACATATGGGTGTGTGTGCACGCACAAGCATATGCATGTGTGTGTGGTCGTATTTGAATATGTATGCTTGCATATATTAGGTCAGAGGACAATCTCAGATGTTATCATCAGAATGCTGTCTACCTTCTTTGAGATAGCTCTTTCTGGCCTGGAGCTCACTAGTCTAGACAGGCTAGTCCGTACAGGGGATCCTCCTGTCTCTCTCTCTCCTTTCCCTGTGCAGGGTTTGCAGGCATGTGCTACCATGGCCAGCCTTTGTGGGGTCTAGAGATTGAACTCAGGTCCTCACGCTTTCAAAATAAGCAAGCGCTTTAACCCATGAAGCCATTCTCCCAGCCCCCATAAATACAGGGTTAGACTTTTAGGTTTGTTTGTTTGTTTATTTAAAGATTTTATTTATATTTATATGCGTATACTGTCGCTCTCTTCAGACACACAGCAGAAGAGTACATCAGACCCCATTACAGATGGTTGTGAGCTACCATGTGGTTGCTGGGAATTGAACTCAGGCCCTTTGGAAGAGCAGTCAGTGCTCTTAACCACTGAGCCATCTCTCCAGCCCAACTTTTAGGTTCTTAATAAAGTGTAAAGGGACATGACAGCTCTCTGTGGTCACTTCCATGAAAGCATCCATCTTATCCATGGTTCAGCCCTCCAAACCTGCTCTCCTCTCATTGGCCCTGTCTCCATCACACTGGGGCTTAGATACTGTGTGTGTGTGTGTGTGTGTGTGTGTGTGTGTGTGTGTTGGGGAGAGGGGAACCTAGGAGGATAGGCACAACACTTAAACTGCAGCAACACCACCGATTTTTCTTTTGAACATTTGATTTGAAGTGGGCTGAGTGAAGACATGTTTCAGGAGTTGGTTCTCTCCTTCCAACCTGTGGTTCCTAAGATCAAACACAGGTGGTCAGTTTTGCAGCAAGCACCTTCGCTGACTGAGCCATAGTGATGGCCCCGTAGGTCTTTCACCAGACTCTGCTCCACAGCCATGTTGTGGTATAACACTGCATCTCATTTTGGACAAGGACTTCCAGAGACAAGGGTTGTTTTGGGAGATAGACCAACACACCCTCACATCATGCCTGGAGTTTGCTGACAGTGGAGTCCTAGTTACAACCCATGTCCTTCCTCCATACCCTATAGGCATCTTCTCTGCAGCAGGACGGTCTCTGGAGACTGCAGCCTGAACTCCTGGAGCATGATGGGAGAACATGGTCAAGTGTAAGCCCTGACAACAACCTCCAGACTGCTCCCCCAAGGTTCTCCATACAGTCATGAGAACCCAGGAAGTGACAACTGATGGTCCAGGTTTCTCTGACAGTCAGTGCTTAGACCCACCACTGCCCTCCCGCCCACTGCCATCCCTGCACACTCTGTAAGGAGCCTCTCCTGAGGAGGCGTTGCTCAAACTCGAGCCTCACCCCAGCGAACCATTTTCACTTCAGGTTTATAGCAACACTCTTTTTCAAGCTTAAGGGGCTCTGATCTTGCAGAATATTTTCCAAGACCCATCTTGGCCTGTACAGATCATCACCAATGCCTGATGTTTCAGCTGAAGAGCTTGGGTTTCTTTTCTTTGTTACTTAGCTTTGTTATTTCCTTAATTTTATAAGATTTTAGTATAATTACATCATTTCTCCTCCTCTTTCCTCCCTCTAAACCCTCCCGTATACCCTTCTGTGATCTTTTTCACTTTTTATTAATTTTTTTCCATATAATAGGTTTTGATCCTGTTTCCCTCCCCCAACTCCTCCAAACCTACTTCTGCTAAAAGAATATAGTAATAAAATGACTGCTAGTGACACACTGCTATACCCACAGATCAGTCCTCCTTCAGCCCTCGTCAGAGAAGCTTCTTCTTCTTCTTTTTTTTTTTTTTTTTTTTTTTTTGGTTTTTCGAGACAGGGTTTCTCTGTATAGCTCTGGCTGTCCTGGAACTCACTCTGTAGACCAGGCTGGCCTCAAACTCAGAAATCCTCCTGCCTCTGCCTCCCAAGTGCTGGGATTAAAGGCATGCACCACCACCGCCCGGCAAGCTTCTTGCAGTGTATAGGAATTGACAGAGATCCACAAGTGGGAAAGATTCAGAGAGGGAGAGACTTTGGAGCACTCACTCCGAAGTCAGATGTTGTCATCAAATCCCTCTCCTCAAGGCTTAAGGATTTATGTGGGAGAAAAAGTCAAGAGACTTAAGAGCTGGAGGTGGTGATTAACTCCAAGGGATCAGGGTCTTCACACAGACAATGGAAGTGAGAGACTCTTGGGTTCACAGACTGTGCACAGGTTCACCTGGATGGGGTCTCAGCACAGCGTAAAATGGACAAGGCTTTTGTTTGCTGTATTTTGCTTTAATCTTGATCTTCCCCTCATTTAATGATATGCCACACAGTACGATTTTGCAATTCGGGGCAGTGGAAACGGGTCTCGAGGGGAAACCGTTGAAGCTATACCATGTTTGTGTTGGGTTGTTACACCAGGATGCTTCCCTAAGTTAGAGATATTAAACTGCATTTTTTTAGTAATAATATTTGTACCTTAAAATTGCTTTATCTGATATCATAATGGGTTGAGAATCACTTGCATTTGGGTGAGACAGAGACCATCAGGCCAGGTACCTGTGCCCTGGCTGCCCCTTCACTGGTGCCAGGCTCTGAGTTAAGCCTGGGCAGGATTCAGCTCCAAGCCTCAGCGCAGTTATTTAAAGAGAACAGAAACTGCAGAACTGTGCATAAGAATGCCAAGGTTCAAACCAAGCAGCACAGGCTTTGTCCCAAGGCAGCGTGGCCTCCACTTCTACCATTTTAACACAGTCCATGTATGAAAGACCGCCTGTCGCTTTCATTATTGGATCCTTCCAATAAAATGAGCATACCGGTAACTCAATTCCCTAAGGAAACAGATGCCGGCAGCCACAGAGCGGGAAACATTCTGGGTCTGTGCAGAGATACACAGTCACAGCTTGTCTGCTCAGGGATAGGAAGTAACACAAAGTTCATTCATGGGTGGCCTCTGAGCTGCTGCTGTCTCAGGTCTCCTCCCTATTAAGGGCTGTGGAGCTACAAAGTATGGTAGGAAGGCCAGAGGCAGGGAGAGCTATCAGCAGAAGAGAGAGAGACAGACAGAGAGAGAGAGAGAGAGAGAGAGAGAGAGAGAGAGAGAGAGAGAGAGAGAGAGAGAGAGAAAGGAGGGAGGATGGAGAAGAAAAAGAAGAAAAGGGAGAGAAGGAAGGAAGAAAGGAAGGAAAAAAGATGTAAAAAGTATATCCAAGAAAATTGGTACAAAAAGAATCTTTACTGGGAAGGATACAATGTCCAAGGCCAGGTGGGTGGTACTCATTTGCATAAGGATGAGCTCCAGGCAAATGGGTGTTAATTGCCTTGTAAAAGACTCCAGTTCCCAAAGGTACCACTTCCCCTTTGCTCCCAGAGTCTAAGGACAGGAAATGTGCACAGAATCGGACGCAATCACAGGAAATGCTTGCACAGCATGCTTTATTTATTAAGGTGTCCGTGCCTGGAAGCTTGCTTACCTGGAAGTTGGCCTTGGGGAAACACCATGTTTGCTTGCTTTCCCGAATAGATGAACTTATGCAGAAGGGATAAAGTTGTTTTAATATCGTATTTACAATTCCTAGGGCTCTTCCATCACCCACATTTTTAAAAGATAATATTTCGCTAAGTAAGTCATGCTGGCCTCAAACTCACCATCCTCCTGCCTCAGCCTCTGGAATGCTATGATTACAGGTACCACACACATAAGGCTTATAGTAAATCTTTTTTAAAGATGTATTTATTTTGTGCACAAGTGTCTACTTACGTGAGTGGAAGTGTACTGTGTGTATACCTGGTGCCCATGGAGACCAGAAGGGATTAAAGATGGCTGCTTGTTGCCATGTGATGTGTGCCAGGAACTGAACCCAGGTCCTCTGCAAGAACAATGAGTGTTTTTAGCCATGGAGTCATCTCTCCAGCCCTGGGCAATATCGTTTAATTTGATTAATTTTACTCCCTGCCGTCAGCATAGCTTTTGTTATAAGACACCATTGTTAACCTAGTTTGCAGATGAGGTCACTTCAAGAAGGGTTAACTTGGTCAGCCTGGCAGGATAGGGTTCAACCTGGAGTCTATGCCACCTTGCCTGGGCCGAGCAGCCACCTTGTCAGGGTTGCTCTAGACTGTGTGTGGTGGCTCGTGCAGGAAGAACAACAGAAAGAGGCTGGGGTGGAGGAGTTAGGGAGCTCTCTGCCCAGGCATGAGACAGAGAGCTGACTTGGGGCAGCAGAGGACAGTGATGTTGAAATTCAGTGTCAGTCAGTGTGGGCTCAGATGGGGAAACTGGCACTCCAGTGGGATTTACAGAAGCCTCCTGCCACACAGTACTCACCTTCTGTGGGCTCCATGGATTCACCCTGGCAGACCCCTCGCTTTAACCTCAGGGCCCTATTGACACTAAAGCCCTGAAAGGAACCTGGCAGTCACTCAGGATTTGAGGAACTTTTCCTTTCCAGTTTCCTGGCCTGATTTTCAAAAATTCTCTCAGAAATAAAATACAAAAAACAAAACAAAACAAAAAAACCAAAACCAAAACAACAAGAAACACTCTTCAGTCAGGGCAACTCTCTATAGGCTATGGCAACAAAAGTTTCTAAGAGCAGGCTACCTTGGGTGTTGGGGAGAACATAAAACACCAAGATGGGGGGGAGGGACAGGGGCTCCCACACAGGAGTCACACCAATGATTCTAGATCTTTCCACCTGAAGAGCTCTTCTCATTAGCCTGTCTGAATTTCTGAATGCAGGGGTGTAGAAGGGTTCTTTCTGCTGTGGTTTAAATGTCTCCTCTTGCACTCAAGATGACATTTGGTTGCTATCATGATGGTACTGACAGGTACTTACAGGTAATATAAATTCCCCACCCAATGATAATTCAGTTATAGAAGCAGAACATAGACTAAGACACTGTACCATTAGCGTTCTATCATCACGACAAAATTCCCAAGGCCAACATTTTATTAAGAAAGGTTTATTTGGGCCTTTGGTACCATAATATTACAGCAAAACCATCTGGTAGAAAAGGCTTGTTTGCATTGGTCAAGGTCCACCGTCTCCTTTAACACTACAAGATCCCTGTTGGGATGCAGGGAGCTTTTTCATTTCTTCTTTGTATGTTTAAAGCAGAGCTAGCGCTCTAGAACCAGTGAGTGGATTTTACATTTTATAAGCTTTTCCGAAGCAACTGGGCAACTTTGTTTTTTGTGGCCAGATAGATTTTGGGGGTTGTTTATTTGTTTGTTTGTTTTTAATCTGCGGGGGAATCGGGGAGAAGACATCAAGGAGTTCACAACAGGTCCCGTATTCTCTATGATATCTCAGTGTCCCATGTCCATGTCACTTAGGATATTGCACTCTGTGAATGCTGTGTGACCGGAGGGAGCCAGCCGAGGAGGGAAGAGCGAACTCTGAGCATCTACAGCTGAGGCCAGAGAGGTGGCTCAGCTGTTAAGAGTACACACTGCTCTCACAGAGGACCTGTTTTCGCAGTGCATACAAAAGAATGTTCACAACTCTTGAAACTCCAGCTCTGTGTGATCTGATACATACTCACACACACGTGCATGTATACCTAACTAAAAATAAAACAGAACATTTTAAGGTGCTGAACTCATGTGAGGCCATGTTTGTTTTCTGTAGTACATTTGCATACTAGAAAGGGAGTTTTCCTTCCCCTTCTTTTTTCTTCCATTGCATGCTTCTGTTTGGATAGTTTGGCCAGGGAAAGGTCACACAGATACCAGCTACTCTCAGAAATTCCAGGAGAGCAGGGCAGACCAAGACCCTGGCTTTCCAGAGAACAGAGTAAACCTCAGAAGGGTCTTTCTGATGTTTGTCTCTGCAGAATTCTTGCACTAGTTAGCAAATACAGAGGAGAAAGAACGTCAGACTTGGCTCAAAGAGCTACCTCTTTGACCCCTGGGGCCCTCTAGACCTCACTTGGGCAACTGGGGAGACCAGCAGACATTGGTAAACAAAATTGCTTCCAAGAATTGATGAAAAAGAAAAATAACAATTCAGGGGAATCTCAAAATTCCCCTGAAGAGGAACCCATTGGAACCAGGTCACAGGATAGAGGAGGGACCGTAAACAGGTAAGATAGGGCATCTGGGACACTAACACATAGCTCAGTGGGTAAAGCCCTTGTTTAGTATGTACACGGCCCTGGGTTTGCTTTCCAGTACTGTGCAGACGGGTGTGGTGCCCCACACCTGTAAGCCCTGTACTTGGGCAGTGGATAGAGGATCAAGAGTTTAAGCTCATTCTCAGCTATACAGTGACAGTAAGTTTGAAGTCTGCTTAGACTATGTGAAATGCTATCTCAATAAATACATAAATAAAATTAAGGCTGAAAGTAAATATGGGAGAATAAGTTTGTAACCTTGAGGTGGGAGCAGAAAGGGCCCTAAGAGAGGCAAATCCCAGAGGATGGCTGGGGAAGAAGTCTGCTTTCATCAACATGTATTATATATGCACACGCATATAGAGTCATATGGCCATATTTATGCACAAGTATAATTCTGTATACATGCATAGATTCTTTTTTTAATAACTTATTTACTGGGGCTGGCGAGATGGCTCAGCGGTTAAGAGCACTGACTGCTCTTCTGAAGGTCCTGAGTTCAAATTCCAGCAACCCCATGGTGGCTCACAACCATCTGTAATGAGATCTGACGCCCTCTTCCGGTGTGTCTGAAGACAGCTACAGTGTTCTTACATAAAATAATAAATAAATAAATCTTTAAAAAAATAACTTATTTAATTTTAATTTTATGTGCATTGGTGTTTTGCCTGAATGTATGTCTCTATGAGTGTGTCAGATCCCCTGAAACTGAAGCTAAAAACAGGTATGCCAGGAATCGAATCTGGGTCTTCTGGAAGAGCAACAAGTACTCTTAACCACTGAGCCATCTCATCAGCACACATGCATAGACTCTTTCTTGTTAGACACATCTGTAATCTAGCCTTTGGGAGAATAAGGCAGAAAGTGCACCAGTTAGAGAGAAGTCTGGCTGGAGAGCAAAAGCTTGTCCCAGAGCAAAGCAAAAATTCTAGGTTGTTATCCAGACTCGGTCAGGAACCCCTGTAATCAAAAAGGGGAAAAAATTCAAGAGTAACAATTGAAGAGAAAAATGGATGAAGTAGCTGGCCAGATAATCCACAGAAAAGGCCCGTGGAGAGTGAAGGGGCTGTTGCTTCATCTAGATTGTATGAGTGCTTTCCAGTGAATGCTTTTGCTTGGGTTAACTGTATAAAAATAAACTTACCTTAAAATTAAATTTGAACAAAATGATACAGTCATTTGCCAATATCCGGGCACTCGGTCTCCAACAAAGAAGCCATTTTGTATGAAACTGGGTAGTCACAGAACTGTCAACAGAAGAGAGGACAGTGGGTGACAATGAGTCAGGGCAGGGAGGCCGTGGGCAGCACAGACCCTGTGCAGTTGTGCAGGAGCCCACCCAGTCTGTGGGATTTAGTAGGGGATAGATGGGGAATGACATGTGAGCAGTGGAAGGGACTCTCCATTTGAGTTGAGGTGACATGCAGGGGGCCCTAGGGCCTGGAAGGACTTGGACATCTCCAGAATCGTGGACTCTGATGTACCTGTCCCTCATGCTAATGCATATTTGAATGATTAGTGATGAAATTCTACTTAGAAGGGTTTAGAATCAAATGAGGGACTCTAGTTTGTAGATGGAGAAAGCATCACTAACATCTTTTATCTTTTCTCTCTGCTTCTTTCCTTTCTTCTGACTGTGGTCCAGATTCACCTCCAACTGAAAGCAAGCTTCCATCCCTCCCCACCACGGTACTTTTTTTAGAAGTCCGAGGCTTTCTGGGAAGGGGGTTCTGACTGAACCCTTGCTGTGCACTGGAACAGCACCAGGAATCTTAGGTGACTGCTCTTAACTTCCAGGCCCCCGAGTTCCACTGCAGCCCTCATGAACTTACACTTTCCGGTGTGATTCCACTAGAACTGGACCTGCCTTCTGGAAGAATACACTCTTTAACCATAGAAAATCAAAATAGCTACAGCACTTCCATGGTGGACACCCAGAACCTAGCGCTAGCTCAGTCATGCTTACGAGGTTGGGAACGGTATCCGAGAGTCAGTGATGGAGCCAGGACACTCCGAAATTCACTGCTTCTCAGAAGACTGCATGCCTCCAGCCCACACCTGTGACAAGCCCTGTTATTCTTTTCTAATAATTGGTAGAGCATGTTAATATCTCTGCTGTTGTGATGTGTTGAATTCTGCTGGAGCAGCCAACAAGCTTCCAAACATGAAAGGAGCTGGAAAGCTCCTTGGCCTGCCCTCCCCCCTTCCCCCGGCGTCCCCCCCCCTCCCGTCTCCACTCCCCTCCCATCTCTCCCCTGGCTCCACCTCCCTCCACCTTGCTGAGGTTACACCTTGCTGACCTCCAGCATACTTCCCAAGGGACAGGTGTATGTTTTAGGACAGAGCACTGCACTGTCTGTGGAGATCTTTTATGACAAAATTCAATTAAGACATAGGAATCATGGGGAAAATGTCCCAGAATTCCCATGGCCTGTGGGACATGCAAGCAAGCTCCAGATCACACTCTAAGTTGGCAGAACTCTCCCATAACAGAGGTCAGTATGTCATTGGTTTAAACAGCCACTTCGAGTAACGTCTATTATTTATTTGGAAAGAGACAAATTTAAGAATCACTTTCAGAATCCAGCATGAGCCTTCCTAAGTCCACGAAATGTAGAAATGTGAAGACCTTAGCATCTTCCCACTCTTCCTAAGTTGGTCTCCTGGACATTGTTGGCCAACTGGGCGCCATCTTACAGGTTAATATGGCTTCCTAGCCTGAGACCTGAGAGCAAGCAGGAAAGACCCCTGGCTCCGCCTCCCCCTGTGGCTTTCCCCACCCCCTGTGGCTCCACCTCCCCCTGGCTCCACCTCTCCCCTGGTCGCCTGGACACTGATGGCCTCCTGGGTACCATCGTACCAGTTAATGTGTGGTACCTGTATGCAGGGTCCTCATCTATCCTCCCAAATACAACCTGATGTGGACCAGGAAGGAGGCCAGGAAGGAGGCACTGTTTGGTGGAAACTTTCATCTTAACCCTGTCCCTTTACTCTTTTTTTTTCCCGTTTTTTCGAGACAGGGTTTCTCTATGTAGCCCTGGCTGTCCTGGAACTCACTCTGTAGACCAGGCTGGCCACGAACTCAGAAATCTGCCTGCCTCTGCCTCCCAAGTGCTGGGATTAAAGGCGTGCGCCACCACTGACCGGCTGTCTCTTGACTCTTCATCACAGAGGGCATCTTCCTCCTTGGCTCTCCTCAGGTCCCTTCCCCTGCCTTCTCTGGACCATCTGACTCAAGGAACATCTTCTCTCTGGTTCTAACAGTCCTGAAACCCACCTGCTAGCAATACCGGCATCATCAAAATCCACCACCAAGGCTTCTTATCCACTGAAGTCTCAGGATCCACACACTCTCGTAGGCTCATCTCTACCCCGAGGGCACCCTCAGAAGCACACCATAGAAGCAAGTTACACCATAATGCCAGATGGGGATGGTTGAAAGGATGAATGTCGTGATGTCAGGGTAGGTTAAGAGATGGGGTCCAGGAATGAAAAGCCCAGGAAGAAGAAAGTACATAGACGGTTCTGGCAGGAACAGGGACATATTGGCATCTAATTAACAAAAGGCCAGAAAGAGAACATTCTGAGTGACAGACAGACAAACAAGGACTTAGACCTTTCCAATGCTGCTACCAAGCAAGAATCTCCTTCATTTGTAATTTGTGGTTATTTTGTTTCTGTTTTAAAAAATAAAACGACACACTTAGTCTTTCTGTTTCCTTTTCCTGTGAGCCAGAATATCATGTAGCCCAGACTGGCCTTGAAATCCCTAAGTAGCCTCTACCACCAAGAACTTGTGTGTGCCACCACACACCTAGATGCGTGTGCTGCGATCCAATCCAAGGCTTCTGGAATGCCAGGTCAGCACACTACTAACCTCCCTTGTATACCTCTTTCCATTTCCTGGCTTTAATCACCTTTAGCCTTTGTGTACAGCTCAATTTCTCAATCTCCAATACCTTAGGTGGCTTCCCTTAGCTACCAGGCCACCTAGTCCTGCTGCAGCTCATAAGCTCACAGCTTCGGTGTGTGAAGAGATTCTCCCAGAAGGGCAGGCTTGAGTGCCCCTGCCTGGGAGGCCCCGTGATTTAAAACACAGCAGTTAGCATCCTGCTTCCCTCTACGTCCCGAGGTGCCACATGGTATTTGCCTAACACTTCCGGTATCAACCATAAAAACCCATTCTGCTTTTAGCTCAAACTCAACTCGAATTCTCTCTCAAGTTCACATTCCCTCAAGGACTAAGTTCTCGGGTGTTCTTCTCGGATGGCCGGAATTGAGAACTTGTCCAACCCTGGACACTGGCACTAGTGTTTGGCAACTGGTGTGTGCTCCTGGTCTAGTTTTCTATTTGGGAGTCTCGAGGGTGATCTGTGACCAGATAAGGGTTGTAATGAGAGAGGGAGGGCCTTGGGGGGTGTCCAGAGAAAGGACAGCTGGAGGAATAAACAGAGAAAAACTGCAGCACCCTGTCTAGACAAAGGAGGGTGCGCAGTAGGTCTGCAGGGTGACTCAGAACTGCTAATGAATGCCCCCTATTCATGAGTCCGGGCCTTTGTTTAAGTCCAGGCCTGTATTTAAAAACAAGAACTGGTTGAACTGGTCTGACCACTGCAAAGGCTGAACACTTCCCCCAGGCAGGTACTAAAGTGAATGAAGTCATCGATATTTTCTTATTTTCTGTGCAGTTCCAATCTGTGATTAACTTTTATCTCTTCCCTGAAACAACAGCCTCCTTCAGACTGATAACAAGAAGGAGGGCTTGAGTGTGGAGGGGAATTCGAAGCCTCTGGGGAGGAGAGCTTGCACTCCCAACCCTGACCCCTGTAACTGCACTGTACCCAGATGTCCCTGCTTCAAGTTCCCTTAAAGCAAATGGCCAACTTCCTATGTCCTCACCTTGTTAAAGGCTCCACCACACACCAGAAGTCTTGTTAGAACTCTCTTGTAATGTTTGAGTCCGGCCTCATCCAACCCTATGAGCCACCCAGCTGGCCTCCCCTCAGAAGCACCTTCCAGCCTCCCTCCCTCTTTTTCTGCTGAGACTGGAGTTCCCGCGTCTGAGCAAAGCTCCCCTTGCCAGAAGGTTTGCCCTTGGCATTCACTGGAAAAGTGTTAAAAACAGCTGCGTCTCCAACCCATGAAGAATGTAATAGGTAAATTAGGCAGATGAAACCCAAGACCACCCCCAACACCCCATCTATATTGTGTTTACTCCCTTTTGATGGACATAAACAAACTAGGGAGGCTACTTAGATAACAGTAGAGCAACAGAGAAGGCACGAGGTGCCCTTGGTACATGACTTTTCTGCTGGGGAGACAGTAGGGAATGGTGGGGACCACAGCCAGGACTGTGGAAAAAGACAACATGGTATCCAGGATACTTTGTTTCAGAAGACACTCTTTGGGTTGGAGAGATGGCTCAGCGGTTAAGAGCACTGACTGCTCTTCCAGAGGTCCTGAGTTCAAATCCCAGCAACCAGATGGTGGCTCACAACCATCTGTAATGGGATCGGATGCCCTCTTCTGGTGTGTCTGAAGATAGCTACAATGTACTTACATATAATAAATAAATCAATCGAAGAAGAAGAAGAAGAAGAAGAGGAAGAAGAAGACACTCTTCACTCTTCCCAGGTCTCGGCAAGGACAGAGCTGACACCTGAAAAAGAATATGTCCTTTTGAACTTTGCATCTTGGGCTTGGTTTGTCTGGCCTACACTGGCCCTGGTGAAGACAGTGTTAGAATGAGTTATAGATCTAGCCCTAGGGACAATCACTAATTGGTGTCACCTAATTGTTGGTGAAAGGGAGCACCGTGGTCTCACCAATGCAAGAGGCTTTGAGATATTCTGTAGGTGTTCTGACTGCACCTGACATCATGTGGCTCAAGAATTGAGTCACTCAGGACTCTTCCCAACTTCAGGAAGAGTTTCTTCCACCAGGGCCTCAGCTCAACTCCATGTGATTCCAGGGACAGGCACAGAATGGGTGCTTAGTAATGTCAAGGGACAAATGCACTAGGGTGAGCCTTGAGTTAGGTTCTTTATTCACAAAACAGTCATCAAGTGTCAGCTATGTAGCTGCTCTCGCTCCTGGCTGCCTTGAGAGAGTGGCCTTTCTGGTGGGCAGGGCATGGTCCCATGTTGACTGCAGACCAGGGCACATACCACTTCCTGTGGCTTCTCCCCACTGCTGGTATGCAACAGGGTTGGAAAAGCAGGAACAATAACTTACTAGCAAGACATAAGACACATACTCACAAACTAATTATGCTCTGAAATCTGTCATCAGCTGCAGCCGATGTGGATAGCCAGGACTCAGCAACTGTAAGACAAAATGAATGACAGCTGAAGGTGACAATGACACTTAAGACAAGTGACCACAGAAAGGCTGGGAGCTGTACACTGCAGATGCCAAAAGTAGTAGCATCTGAAGCTGGCTAACAAATGTACAGAAAACCAATGCATAGAATCACAGGTATGAATCTTGTCTCCTCTAACTTTACCAAAAGTTAAGAAATCATCTTTAAGACATGAAAAGTACTATTGGTACATGAAAGATTTGGTAAATAAAGTCGACAAATATTATTTAATGTATATGCATGAATATACATGAGTGTGCATGCGCATGTGTGTAACATTGTATATGTGTGTAAGTATGTGTATGCATATGTATGTTATCTGTCTGCATGTGTGTATGTATGTGTGTGCACTGGGTATGCATGTTCATGTATGTGTGCATATATAAGCATACATGTATCCATGTGCTTGAATATGTGCATTTGTGTACATATATATGTATGTTTGCATATATGCTTATACTTGCATGTGTTTTGTGTGCATATTTGCATGTCTGTGTATGTGTATGCATATGTGGTTGTATTTCTATATTAAATATTGTATGTATATATGTAAGTGTGAAAAGCTTAGCAACTAAAGATAGTCCTTGTTTTCTTTGAAGAGGCACAGAGAACGTAAAACTTAACCAAACCATAGGTGACAAGGGCCTTTACAAACACTTATACTTCACCAACATCACATGGTGATGCATTTCATCTAAGCCTGTTAAAGGAGACATCATCAACTGGAAAAGCATCCCAAACTCATGTTTGAAACCCCACGGTCACTTCACAATTACTCAGGCTGAACAGGGAATTAAAGGTGAAATACATTGGACAGGGGATAGTAAAGTATTATGTGTCAACTGTGCTCTGAGGCAAATGAATGTCCAAACTCAGAAGTGTGGCCAGTGAGGATTTTATCCTAAGATCATGAAAAAGTAAGTGAGCTGAGTGTTCAAAGCAGGAATTATAGGAAATGTCTTTAGTGTGATAAAAGATATTCATCAAAAAACATAAACACTATAATCGGCGGTGAAGTTTCAGAATCGCACCCATCAACACCAGCAGGAGACGAGGAGGCCATTACCAATATTTTCATTCCTCAGTTTCCAGGAAGCCATACCCAGAACAAGGAGACAAAAGACACGGAGAAGAAACTCACAAAGAAGCAGAGATGGCCTGCTTGGCAAGGAATGTGCTCATGCTACCCTACGTGTGGAAAACTCAAGAGACTTCACATAAACTGTTGAGAAACAAAGTTCGCAAAATACATCCAATAGAAGACTGCAGATGAGAGAGAGAGAGAGAGAGAGAGAGAGAGAGAGAGAGAGAGACAGACAGAAAGAGACAGAGACACAGAGACAGACAGAGAGACAGAGAAACAGAGAGACCTACATTAGTTAAAAATTATCATGTAGTAGTTCAAATTTTTATTAGTAGTAAAAATCTCATCTATACCAGCTGTAAGACATTTCTGCATCTACTTAGCAAATATGTGTAAGCTATTTGGGTTTTCACTGTTAATTTCATTTTCTTTTTGAGAAAGCTCTAAAAGTGGGGAGGGGTGGGGAGCAGTGAGTGACTAGGACAGCCTGACCCTGGTCTTCAGTGGAAACTGGATTCAACTGGATGAAGACATCACTTGCCATCTAAACAGACCCTGAATTCAATATATACATACCCTGAACTTGAGAGGTGTTTTTGTGTGTGTAAAACTTAATAAGAGGAAAATCATCAACACTAATTACAAAATTTGATTAAAGAGAGCAGGGCATTGATACCAAGATGCCAAACATGTCAAAGCAATCAGAGAAATTCAGAAATGGGCCCCCACACACAGGGAACCCAGTGTGATAGGAGAAGGCATACAGACTAGTGAAAAAACAAAAGAAGTAATCAGTCAAGGATTAATTTAGGTTATTCTAGACTAGTTACTGTCTACTCATTTAGAGTACAGCAGATCATATGCATAAGAACTGTTAGATCTCTATCTTTAGACATGCTAGAACACAGCAGTTGAAGGAATACTCATGAGCATAAAAAGCAGCAAATCTAAATAACACAGAATTGAATTCAGAAGATATCTTTCTGAACTCAGAGTAAGAAACTATTTTTCCTAAACTAGATGCAAAAAATTAATAGATCACTTAGAATAATTAGAATAATAAATAAGTCTATAAGAAACTTTTGTTTGTTTGCTTTTGTTTTTCAAGACAGGATTTCTCTGTGTAGCCTTGACAGTCCTGGAACTCACTCTGTAGATCAGGCTGGCCTTGAACTCACAGAGATCCACCTGCCTCTGCCTCCTGGATGTACTGGGATTAAAGATGTATGCCACTACCACCACTGGCAGAAAACATTTTAAAAGACTTATTTATGAACACATCAAACATCAAGCCATAAAAGGATAATTACAATGCAATCAGAGATGGACAGGAGGTCAGGATCCAGAATAGAACATTTGTAAATCAGTGAAGGAACAATAAATGGCTTAGTGAATAAAAAAAAAAAGAAGCAAGTGGTACAGGGAAGCCACAGATGGGGGACAACCAGCAGAGGAACCCTGCCCAGCGGTCAGAAAGAGAACCTCCCATTTCTTATGTGGGCAGTAGTGGAGAGGAAGTCTTTCAGAGGCAATGGGGTTAGACAAAGTCAGGAGGACGGGTGCTCATGATGATAGGGGGTTTAGAAGAAGAAGAGAAAGACGAGGAGGAGCAGGAGGAAAAGGAGGAAGAGGAGGAGGGCAGGAGCAGGAATGGGAGGAGTAGAGACCTAGGTTAACTTGAATTTTTTCATCTTGCTGTATGGTATCTTCTACCATGTTATAATGCAGTACAAGGTCATCACTAGATGCCAGCACCATTCTCTAGACTTCTCAGCCTCTAGAATCTTAATCCAAATAGATGTCTCACCTTCATAAATTATTCAGTCTCTGGTACTTTGTTATAGCAACAGAAAACAGAGTAAGACAACATCTGTATTAGTTGGGGTCCTCCAGGGAAAGCAGAGTAATAGGATATACACCTGTGTAGAGATTTACTTTAAGAAATTGTTTGTGCCAGTATGGAAACTGCTGGGAGTCCAAATTGGAAGAACAGCAGAATGGAGACCCAAGGAAAAGCTGAAAATCTAGTACTGTAGATAAAGTTCCCAAAGCAGCTTGCCTGAGGAGCATAGCCTTTCTTTCTACTAGAGCCTTCACTAGTTTAAATAGAACTCTCACCTAGAAACACCCCCATAGAAATATCTCAGAGTTGACCTGTAACATTAACCACATAAAACTTCTATATCATGGGGCTGGTGAGATGGCTCAGTGGTTAAGAGTACCGACTGCTCTTCCGAAGGTCCTGAGTTCAAATCCCAGCAACCACATGGTGGCTAACAGCCATCCGTAACAAGAACTGATGCCCTCTTCTGGAGTGTCTGAAGACAGCTACAGTGTACTTACATATAATGAAATTAATAAGTCTTTTTTTTTAAAAAAAAAAGGTAGGTTAAAAAAAAAAACTTCTACATCAGATTGGTTGAAGTATTGGTCTACCAATACCAAGTGTTGGTACAAATGGCCAACACTGGGAACTCATACCTGCTGATATGGGTAGAGAGATCAGCTCTGTTCCTTTGGAGAACAGAGCTTCAGACTTGAGAAACTGTCATACATATGCACAAATATTTAATGTTTCACCGTCTAAAGTAGAAAAATGTCAAGAAAGAAAGCACGCTTAAAGAATCCAGCATGAGCCGGATGGAGGTGGCTCACACCTTTGGTCCCTGCACTCAGTAGGCAGAGGCAGATCTCTTGTAAGTTTGAGGCCAGCTCTGGTCTACAGAGCAAATTCCAGGACAACTAAGGCTACACAGAGAAAACCTAAAATAATAAAAAACCAAAATAATAAAAGAAACCAATATGAAATGGCTAACTTAATCCTGATAACTTTTGGTGACAGAATAGTATATGGCTGGTAAAATACAAACGCTAGAGCAACACGTATCCATGTGGGTAAATAAAAACACAGCTGTGAGCAACACGTTTTAGAAGGGGCGGTGTCGCAGAATAGACTTTCCTAAAACTTCACATCCCAAAGCAATATTATGCTTTACTCCTGAGCCACACCTTAGAACAACCTTCAAAAACATGCTTGAGACACTAAATCCAAGCTCATGCCTTACTTGAGAAGTGAAGATGGGAAGTGGGGTCAAGAAAGCCTTGAGCTACGTCTATAATGTTTTATACCATGGTTATTATTTTTATTAAGTCCTGGGTCAAGTATGGGTAAGTATTAAGATCTGACAAGACCTGTGATGGCTTTCTAGTTGTCACCTTGACTATGTCTGGAGTAAACTGCAATCCAGAAATGGAGAGTGGGCACACGTATGAAAGACTGGCTCTTGGTTTGAAGAGGGTGAATCCACTTCCAGTCTGGACCTTTGAGGCAGGAAGACACGCCTCTAATCTGGGACACACCTTCTGCTGGAAGCCTGTGTAAGGACATAGAAAAAGAAAACTCTTGCCCTCATTTTGCAGGCAGATCTATTCCTTTGCTGGCATTGGAACATACTTCTCCATGATTCTTGTTTGTGTGTGTGTGTGTGTGTGTGTGTGTGTGTGTGTGAGAGAGAGAGAGAGAGAGAGAGAGAGAGAGAGAGAGAGAGAATTCCATAAGTTTTGGGGAACTTTGACCAATACAAGACCATGGGGGTGAGATATTGTGTATTCCCCTATGCCCTTTTTCTTGTCCACATCTTTTCATGAGTCAACCCTCATGACCCCAAGCCTGAAAACACAGAGGGGTATTGTAGAGCCTTCTGCCAAGAATCTGCCAGCCTTTGCGTTCCCCAGAAACCTTGTCTTTGACCTCATCTGGTACCATGTGACTGTCCCTGCAGACATGGTTCTGCTCACGTGACTGAGAAGTGGGAGGGCAGAGGTGGAGGAGAACAGTATCCTCGCGTTAATGTTCTACCATTTCCTGCTGTCATCTGCCCAACTTGAGCTGTGCTCTGCTCCTGTGAAAGGGTTTGACAGCATAAAGTACCAACGTGCGTCCCAGTCGGGATGAGGGAATGAGCAAAGGGCAGAGGTTGTAGGAGGAAACGGACTGAGAAGTTCACATCGGCTCTAAGTCCCTGGGGCAATGCTTGGGACGCAAGGAATCCATCAGTCCACACTGCAAGTGTCTCCAAGCATCACAGGGATAGGAATGTTGATTTCTGTCCTTGTCTCCAATTATTTTCAATGGGAAAGTTTTAAAGTACTCCAACATATCCTGAAGTTATGTTAGCTGTGTTTGTTGGATGTGTGAGCAGACACAGCCAGTTGTGTCTCCCCTCCTAGTGACATGCCCATTGGTCCCTCGGGGGATCCTACCCTCTGCTGAGGGGGCTCCCATTGGTGATGAGGAAACAGACACTCACCCAAAGCTAGGGCTTTGTTTGTTTGTTTATTTATTTGTTTGTTTTTGCTTTGTTTTATTGAGGGGGTACACAGAACAAGGCTCTGTCTGGGTTATAAACAGCAAGTCCACATAAAGCAGGTATCCAGCTGCACCAGAGAAGGATTCAAGGAAGGACAACATGACAGGTAACCCCACCCTGACCTCCGTAACAGGCCAGTCTTTGTCAATAAAATGTTAGATGAAGTTGAAGAAAACAGCCTAGCAGGTGTTCAGACCCGGAGGCCTGGCGCCTTATTCTCACTTCCGGCTGCGTCAATTCTGAGAAAAAACGTCTTAATTGCCATGAATCCAGGTGTGGCTGAACAAAATTCACTGGAATGACAAAGGCTAACAGTGGCATCGTGGAAGCCTAAAACCTTGGTCTGCTCCCCACATGACAGATAAAACTCTTGCTGAACCTGGGACTTACCAGTCTGACTGGTTGGTGGATAGGCCCCGAGGATCGCCCCGAGGATCCTCCCATGCCCACCGCTGGGCCCTGGGCTGACAGGTGCATGCCGCCACGCTCAGCTTTGACCCGGGTCATCTGTTTCCGCACTCAGCTCCTCAGGCTTCGTGGTAAGCACTTTACCCATCAGGCCGTCTCCCCAGCCTTGATAGGTTTTCAAAGGACAGGCTCCAAGGAGGTGGCTCTTCTCTTTTGCTGATGTCAGTGAATTCAGTCTTTGTTTGCCAAAGGCTTGAGAGGTTTGAAAATAAATAAATAAAGAAAGAAAGAAAGAAAGAAAGAAAGAAAGAAAGAAAGAAAGAAAGAAAAGAAAAGAAAAGAAAAAAACCCCTTGTATTTAGCCAGGGGCCATATATCACATTTTGGTTCTATTTGGCCAACATTTTCTTAGTGGATCCAAACCTTATTCAGCTGTGGTCAGTGAATCCACAATTTGCTTTTTGCTTTGGGAACTTATTTGCAGTTTTCTCAGTATTCCTGGACACTTGTTCTGTTTTCTGCCGCTGCCCCTCCCACCCCCACCCCCAACTCTTTTCCTTTTTACAAATGTACACACTGGCACGCCTTTATGTGACTATTTAAACATTCATTCATCCATTCATTTATAACACCTTTAAGACTTCTGTGTTTGCACAAAACTTGACCACACTGGTCCTTGTGATGCTTGTAACTCCAGTCTGCTATGTAGGCCAGGCTGTTGCCTGTCAGAATGTTAGCCCTTCTATTTGTAAATTCCAGTTTGAGCTACAGTGCAAAATTCTGTCTCAAAACAAAACAAAACTTTGGGTCTTTACTGAAAAGCTGATTTTTCTTTGCCTTTAGCTCCCAAACAGTGCATCCTCAGCAAGACTCAGAGCATTCACACTCCCCCATGGCTGTGAGCGCTCAGAGCATTCACACTCCCCCATGGCTGTGAGCGCTCAGAGCATTCACACTCCCCCATGGCTGTGAGCGCTCAGAGCATTCACACTCCCCCATGGCTGTGAGTATTCACACCTCCCAGCCTCTGTGAGCATTCAGAGCATTCACACTCCCCCATGGCTGTGAGCACTCAGAGCATTCACACTCCCCCATGGCTGTGAGCACTCAGAGCATTCACACTCCCCCATGGCTGTGAGCGCTCAGAGCATTCACACTCCCCCATGGCTGTGAGCGCTCAGAGCATTCACACTCCCTCATGGCTGTGAGTATTCACACCTCCCAGCCTCTGTGAGCATTCAGAGCATTCACACTCCCCCATGGCTGTGAGCACTCAGAGCATTCACACCTCTCCATGGCTGTGAGCGCTCAGAGCATTCACACCTCCCCATGGCTGTGAGTGCTCAGAGCATTCACACTCCCCCATGGCTGTGAGCACTCAGAGCATTCACCCCTCTCCATGGCTGTGAGCACTCAGAGCATTCACACCTCCCCATGGCTGTGAGCGCTCAGAGCATTCACACTCCCCCATGGCTGTGAGCGCTCAGAGCATTCATACCTCCCCATGGCTGTGAGCGCTCAGAGCATTCACACCTCCCCATGGCTGTGAGCACTCAGAGCATTCACACCTCTCCATGGCTGTGAGCACTCAGAGCATTCACACCTCTCCATGGCTGTGAGTGCTCAGAGCATTCACACTCCCCCATGGCTGTGAGTATTCACACCTCCCAGCCTCTGTGAGCACTCAGAGCATTCACACCTCCCCATGGCTGTGAGCGCTCAGAGCATTCACACCTCCCAGCCTCTGTGAGCCTCTCAAGATCGCCCAAAGCGACTCCCTTCCTGACTGAGGAATTTTTTTTAATGATCTGGGATCTCTCTATAAAATAGGTACATAAACCAGTTGTGGTAGTCACACAAGTAGATACCCTGAAGAGGCAGAGGCAGGAGGATCACAAAGTCAAGGTCAATCTGGGCTACACATTTAAAAAAAAAAAAGCTCACAAATCAAACATGTGCTGACAACAAATTACGAAACCCCTTATTCTAAAATATATAATATATGTGTAATTAATGTTAATTTAGCAAATTACCATTTACTAAAGATGAAAGCAACTTTGCACATTAACAAGATGGATGTGCTCGTTTAGTTTTACATAAAGAATCAAATCTTGCCTGAACTGGTATGGAGCACCTGTAGCGTAACTTTGTGACTGTCACTGCAGAGAACACAGCTTTACAAAAATATGTAGAATGAGATGACAGAGGACATCTAGTTCCATCTCAGAATTATTGGCTATTCTCTGCTAATCTCAAGACAAAATCAATCTAGCAATTCTTTGCTAAATTCAAGTCAGCAGCTCAAATGGCAAATTTTGTAAATCCAAGTGTTCTAAAAGAATAAATTAGCTTTGCTAATTGACACATTCTGGGAAGTGACAGTGGAAAAATATCAAATGTCTTTATTTTCCATCGTTACGGTGCTTTGTCCCTACAAAATCAAAAAGCTCTGTACATTGAAGTCCTGCCGTAAGACAGTTTCTGAGGTGCTGCGGGTGTTCAGGAGTCTTTGCTGTTGTGTGTAGTGGGACAGCACGTGCGGGGCAAACTGACTGAGTCTGTCTGTCGTCAGAACAGGCTGCAGCAGCGATTAGACAACACAGGCAAGCAGGGTCATAATCACTTCAGAGGCGTCACATAATTCATTTCGGATCAATTTTCTCTTTCTTCATTCAGAAACCTTTTACTGTACCTAAAATTTTCATGACTCCCTTCCCTAATTAGCCTGAATTGTCACTTGCTGAGAGAAAAACTTCCACTGAGAAATTGCCTCTGGGTAATTGATTGGCCTCTGGGCACACCCTTTGGGGGATTGTCTTGATTATCAATTGGCATAGAAAAACACAGCCCACTATAGGTGAAACAATACCTAGGCAGGTAGCTTATGAAAGCTAGCTTAGCATGAGCCTTTGAGTGAGCCCAGAAGCAGTGTTCTTCCAGGGTTTTTGCTTTAGGTTCCTGCCTTGAGTTCCACCCTGACTTCTATCATTGATCGACTGAGACCTGGAAGTGTAAGCCCAATAAACCCCTTCCTCTCTCAAGTTGCTTTTGGCCAGAGAAATGGGACATCCTCCCATTCCCTTACACATCCCCATAGAGGATTTCCACCTACAGTCTGCACCAGCAGGTGCCACAACCCTGTGCTGTCCACAGAAACCTTTCTGGTTCCTGGCTAGTTCTACCTGACACCTATCACAACCCTGCTCACCCCTTCTTCTCCGATGGCTTCCCTAGAGGACACACTGAAATAAAAAGGAATAATGGGGAGAGGGGGATGAAAGGAAGAAGAGAGTGAGAGAGGGAGGGAAAGAGGCTGTACAAACCATGGAAATACATCTCTGTGATCCTACTGTTTGGGAGGTTGAGGCAGGGGTGTCTTAGTTCTTTTTCCTATTGCTGTGGTAAAACATAATGACTGTGCTTCTCTATGGGCATTAAGACAGATGTTTATAAGTTGTTGGGATTATAGAGTTGTAGATTCTCCTCCAACAACTTCACGAGTACTAAGTAGTTAGAAATGCAGTCCTCACCCCTCACCAAGAAAATTTCCCTGTGCAACAGACAATCCGTACAGAAAACCACAACCAATCAAAATGCAGAGTTGCGGAGCCTAGTCCGAATGGATACATCTACAAAGCACTCTCGCACCCAAGGCTCGGGGAGCATTGTGAAAGAGGGTCAGAAAGATTGGAAGAGGCAGAGGCTCAGGGAGTTTTCTGTGAGGTCGTTTCTACTACTAACATCAGAACCTGCACCTGTAACGACTCACTAATACCACTGCCCAAATGTGAGCTGAACAAGGGTGACGTCAATAGACGTGCCGAACTGGACAGTCTCACCTGAAGGCCCAATGGACAAGCATCTCTTTCCAAGATCAGTCCCAGGGAAGCTCTGTCCTTTGAGAGTGTGCCCCATGGCACACCCATGGGTACTTGTGTCACGACTTGAACACTTGTAGGCAGCTCACAGCACCACTTAGACTCTTTGGTCAATTTGCTGAAAATAAAGTCCAAAAACCACACAGCAAGATGACACAGACCAATAGGACAGCTTGGATTCTTCGCCTCCTCCTCATCCCTTAGCAACCCGTTCTCCACCTATGCAGTCAGGAGCAGGCGTTAACTCATTACTCCTTAGTTGTCTCCAGCTGCATCTGTTTTCTCTGATCCAGCTCATACAGCATAAAGATGGAAATACTCCTACCTCCTAGAATTCACTGACGCTACCCAGTCCTTTCTGTGACCTTTGAACATTTCTCCATTGCAGTTCCACACCCCCCACCCACCCACCCCCCGCCCAGGATTGAGATACCAATTCAACTGTTGCATGAAACTTTTCCTGGAGAGGTGTGAACAAATGTCTACTTATCCCCGATAAGGAACTGATAATGGAGCAAAAATCACCCTGAGATAGCTGCATCACCAAAGCTCACCCCAGCATAAGTGACAGCTCACAAAAGCTGGGAACCTGGAGCGGACTGCTGAGCCTGTGGCAGTTCAGTAAGTTGGAGAGTGTCCTCTCCAGGCTGCTTGGTTGGTCTCAGCCTCTTTCAGCAGCTTGTCTTGTCTGAGGATGTCACTCTCTTACAGATTACATATGTTGTGTTTTATATAAAGATAAGAGAGGAGCCAGGGATATGTTTGATGGAGGCACAGTATGGTGTGGGCGAAGGGTACGCAGGCCCATGCTGAGCCAACCCCTCCCTCTAAAATGAGTTTATTTAGGGCATGGAGAGGGGAGTTGAACGAGTAGAGACAGAGAAAGGCAGAGAGAGAGAGAGAGAGAGAGAGATACTGGTCATGAGCATGTGGAGAGAGAGGGGGGAGGGGAATGGGGAGAGAAGGGGAGCAGGGTAAGGGGCAAGAGCAAGAGGAGAAGAGTGAAAGAGTGAGGAGGGGGCAAACAGCCCCTTTTCTAGTGAGTCAGGCACTCCTGGCTGTTACCAGGTAACTGTAGAGCCTAGATGAAATGCCAACAATATAAGTTTGAGACAGGAGGGGCCTAGTATATCTAGTCATTTTCAGGAACTTCCTGAAGGCTTTGAGTTGTTTCCTTTTTGAGCTTCAGGAGCTTCCCTGCAGGATGGAAAGCATCACTTCCCCTTAGAACAGTGGTTTTCAACCTTCCTAGTGCTGTGACCCTTTAATACAATTCCTTAGGTTGTAGTGACCTCCAACCATAAAATTGGTTTTATTGCTACTTCATAACTGTAATTTTGCTACTGTTATGAATCACTATGTAAATATCTGTGTTTTCTGGTGGTCTTAGGCAACCTGTGGAAAGGCCATTTGACACCCCTACAAGGGGTCATGACCCACAGATTGAAAACCACTGCCTTAGAATATCCTGTTGTCTCACCTTCCTTCTAACATTCTGTATTTTAACAAGCTTCTCTCTGAGATGGGAGGCTCTAATCTAGAAAAACACTGCCATCCAACATGAAGGGCCTGCCCACTATCTTTGAGTGTGACAGAATTCAAGGCATGGTACAAGAATCAGGATTACTTGGATGAAGGAAAGATGAGACCACATATGATGTAGAGCCATAGAAAGGACATCTCCTTTCATTATTTAAAATACTCATACTAAGTTTCTGATTTCATTTTTATGAATTAGTGGTGACTTTCTGGGGGTACAGTGAGACTGAGGTTCTGGGTCAATGGAAAAGAACTAGTTGCCACATATACCCAGATATTCCTTTCATAAAGAGGGAGGAGGCATGGAATATCTACCATGACCATGTGGTAGGTCAATAACTAATTTTTTGAGATCAAATAACTGCCCAGCACCCCAGTCTCCCACCTTCTTTGCCAGAGTCTGTTTCTCAGCTTCCTGTATAGTAATGTAGAGGAAGCCAGCCCCAACCTGTAGAAATAGTCAGTTTCCGAGACTGGGGCACACAATTGTTTCCATTTTAATTATTCTAAAATCAGAATGTGTCCTGCACTCTGCCTAGTTTCTTTCTTTCTTTCTCTTTCTGTATTTCTTTTTGTCACTCCCTGACAAGTTGCTGCTAGAACAACGGTGTATCTTACAATTGATGGCATCTCAGAACCAAAGAAAATAGCAGTTAACATCACAGGTTGGCATTCTAACATCCACCCATGTAGACTTTTAGGAGCCACTGTGAAATTGTGTCTTGCTTTGCTCTGAAAGTCCTTTGGCGTAAACCCGGAGCAAGCAGACTCTTAGGTCCCCCAGGTCCCCTGGCCGTGCCAGAGCACAGGCAACAAAAGAGCACACGTGTGGTCAGCCACACCAGCCTCACCAACAGCCTTCCCACTTCTCGGTTCTGAACAGCTGCCAGCAACGGAGGTGATCTCAGGACACAACCCTCTGCTAAGCCTTAGAATATTCTGGAGGTCACTGACCAGAGTTGTATCAAGCCAGATGGGATACGTATGGGAACACAATTACAGGGAAGGCAGCCAGGCTGGAGGGGAAGGCGGGGAAGGCCCAGCACCAAGGGGCAGCAGCACAGTGGGCAGCATCTGTTGTGCATCTCCCGGGTGCACCCCTCAGCACCTAAAGGCTGATGCAGCATACCACATCTGCCAGGAGATGACAAGTGGTGTGTGACCCACCCCTCTCCTAGAAAGCCACAGCACAGTCAAGGCACTAAGAAGTCCTGTAGCAGAGAACCCCCGGAGAACTTTTGTTTAATGCTTTTGAAACTTAGTACATCAGATAACTTTTTTTTTTTTTATAATTTAGTAACACCCTTTAAGATCCTAGGATGTGAAGTGTCTACAGAATAGTTATAACAGTCCTGCCTTGTACAGACCCATCAGGAACTGAGTAACAAAATCATAGCTTGACAAAATCATAGCTTTCAAGTTGTCCACGGGACAAAGAAAACAGAGTGGAGAAGTGAGGGGCAAAACCAGAGAAGATAGGTGTCAGAGCATGCATGAAACTCCTCCCAGTGGGTCCACTCAGCTGGGCACCTCTAGGAGACTGGCTTTGGATGTCTTCTTCTGTCTCAGTGCTGGGGACTGGTGTTAAGTCTTGTAGGGTGTTATCTTGGTCAAGGGCCAATTTGATTTTGGAAAAACCTTTCCTTGAAATGGGAATTCCTGTGCTCAAAAGTGACAGAAACAGATGAGGCTTCTCTCTCTCTCTCTCTCTCTCTCTGATTCTGAGTACTTCAAAGATATAAAGGAGGAAAAACAATGGGAAGCCACAAACTGATAATTAAATTTTTGGTGGCCACTGGATGTGTGCAAGCAAAACAAGACCACAAAGGACTAGGAAGATGTGGATTTGTTAGTGACACCATTTCTGTTGCTGTGCTAAAATACCCTTACAAAAGCAACTTAGAGAGAAAGGGACTCGTCTAAATTCACTATTCCAGGTTAGGTTCACTATTGTGGGAATGTCAAAGGCAGGAACCTCAAATGGCTGGTCATAGTACATCCACAGCCTGGAACGTACAAGATGTATAAAGGCTAAGTTTCTTGCTTGCTTGTACTCAGGTCAATTTCTCCACTCATACAGTTTAGGACCTCAGGCCTAAGGAATGGTGCTGCCCACAGTGGGTTGTGTCTCCCCATATCAATTAACTTAAGACAATCCTCCTTGGATATGTCCAAAAGACTAACTTGATGCGGATAATACCCCATTGAGGTTCTTCCCTTAGGTGATTCTAGATTGTGTCAAAAGACAATTAAACTAACCAAATAGAAAGGAAGTGTCCCTGAGGTAGTAACAACCACCTGGTGCCAGAAATTCCTGGGGTTAACTCTTCCTCATGATAGCAGAGATTCTGGGAAACAGCAGCCAGGATATTTGTGGAAATTCAAAAGAGGAAGTGATACTCCTACTAAGTTTATTTCCTTTTTTTTTTTAAAAAAAAGTTTTTGCATGGGATGGGATCTAAGGCCTTACACATACTAGGCAAACTCTATCATCTGAGCTATTCCTCAACTCTTCATGCTAAGTTCTAAAGGGTTAGCTGTTGGATGAAGTTGGTGGCATCTAGAAGAAGAAGGAGGCACAGTAAAGGGGCCAGGAAGGGACTATTTGATTGAGGTTGGGAATAGCCATGAGAGGTGAACACATGATCAGAGATCTGAGAGACCCACATAAGTCAGCTCTGTCGATTTCTCCAGTTGACTATAAAGTCACCAGTATCTGGTATTGCTTCCAAGCTAGTCACAGCTTCTCCTAAGACTCCCCGTCTGACTGTTGCACCACCAACTGTAGTCCCCACCCTTCCTTCTGCCTCACACTTGAGCAACTTGGCTCACCCCACTGATACCTCAGGCTGCCCAGAAGGCATTTGAGTTTGCAGCCTATATGCAGGCCTTATGAACAGTCTTGTGTTGTGCAGGGGAGGGTAAGCAAGAGTTGAGATCCAGTTTCTACCAGTATTAATTACTTTTCTATGTAGTTGCTATGGTAAAAAGTAACTTACAGTGGGAAGGGTTTATTTTGGCTAATGGTCTGGGGGGTACAGTCCATCATGGTAGGGAAAGCATGTTGGCAGGAATGTGAAGAAACTGGCTACATTGCATCTGCAGTGGGAACTGGGGAGACTCTGATGCTAGGGCTCTGCTGATTTTAGTTTCTTTCCTTTCTACATGTCGTTCACTCTAGGATCCCAGTTCATGGAAGAGAGCTGCCCACTTTGAAAGTGGTCTTCTTCCCTAGTTAAACTTCTCTGATCATGGGCTTCATTCTCCGACATATACAGAGGTGTGTCTCCTAGGTGATTCTCAGACATAGAGGTGTGTTTCCTCAGTGATTCTAAATCTTGTAAAGCTGACAATCATCAGTAACACAATCTCATTTTCCAAGGTGTGTTCCAGGGAAAGGGCTCCCTTCTCTATTCACACAAAAGCGCCTTGCAGGTTGTGTCCACAGTCTGTCCCCAAAGGTCTTACTCTATATTCTCTACTGGCCACAATGGACTTCATAGCTCATGAAGACCAGCCCAGGAGAACTGAGAGTGAGTGGATCCTCAAACATGATGTTTCCTTTCATAGGTGTGTGTGTGTGTGTGTGTGTGTGTGTGTGTGTCTGCATACTTGTGTGTGCTTAAGTGGATGGATACTGGTGGCTAATGTGCTCAGCTTTGAAAGGTAGTAACTACCTAATTGGAGCTACGTTAGACAGGAGATTCCATTGGTTACAACTCTAGATACAATTGCTTACAGCATACAAGGATTTTCCTCTCCACCCACTTAACAATCCTGTAGAGAGCCTATTTTTATTTTCCTCTCTTGCAGATGAGGAAATAGAGGCTTCCAGAGGTGAAGGGATTGGCCCCAGGCCTCTGCTACTCCTATTAGCAGCTGTTGTCCTTGTCTACTCTGAGCACTTCACACATTTGTTCATTAATCTCATCCCTTGAGACAGTTGCTGCCACTCTTTCCCTCCCTAACAGGAGGTTCAGAGAGAGCACAGATATGGGATTCCACAGTCCTCCATTCTCATTTGCTGACAGCTATGCCTCCTGGTACCTAAGCTGAGATGCACAGAATGCCTCATTAGGAAACTCCAAAGCCTCAGTACCTATCAGTGTGGCTCTAAGCAGAGGAGTCTGTGTCATTTCTGCAAGACAGACCAGTTTTACACTCTGCTCTGCTAGGGTCTAGGTAGGACTAGCCAGGACTAGAGGAATGGACTGTTTACCCTTCAGTGCCTCCTGTGTTTCCTATGGGACAAGCCACTGTATCCTGGTTGAGGGATCCAATGAAGGGACCCACAGATGGGGCCTCCTAGCTGGTGTCTCATACTCAACAGAGGATGGAGACAGAGGTTCTTCTGCCATTCCAGAGAAGACAGCACCCCGGGAGCAACCCAGGCCTGCATACTGAGCTACTTCAGAGTCAGGCTGGGATGGACCTGTGGACACAGCTAGGCTCAGGGACATTCATATACCCGGCAGTGTGGAGGCTTCTTGCCTGCCTCCCACTTGGTAAAGAGACCAGCACTGCCCAAGAAGGCCCTGGACATCAGAGACAGTGAGACAGACAGAAAGAAAAGGGAGCAGGAGGTCAGAGAGGAAAAGGAGATGGGAGAGGGAGGAAGGGAAGAAGAGCAGAAGGAAAGGCTCCTTCTCCATCCGGACAGGCAGAGGTCACTGTAGAGGGAATGTGTAGACCTGAGAGGGGCAGGAGGGAGAGTCTCCCATATTTTGCAGATTCTCAGGTGCAGAGGAGCCTCCCAGGGTTCTAGTCTGTGTATAAAGCATGAGTTAAATACATGGTGAAGGGAGCTAAGGAGACAAGCTCAATCAGTAAAGAGCTTAGTCCCCAGACCTCATGTGAGAAAAACCCAGTGCGGTGGCTTTCTCTGCTTATAACCCCAGCACCAAGAAGGCAGAGGCAGGAGGATTCCTGGACCTTCACTTGCTGGCCGATGAATCCAACAGAATCAACAAGTCCCATGCCAACTAAATGATCTCCCTCAAGATTTTTTTTAAACAAACAAACAATCCCAGAGGCAGTGGTTCTTGAGATGTAACACCCAAGGCTGGACTGTCTTCCACATGCATTTGTATACATGTGCACTTACAAATATATACAAGCAAAAAAATCCTACAAAACCAGATGACAGGTTCTGCCTGCCCTTTTCATGGTGGGCCCTCTCCTGTTTCCATCTCCCAAGAGCTGGGATGAGGGAGAAACATTGCAAAGCCCAGTTTATGCAGTGCTAGAGAGGAAAACATTAGTCTCTGTGCAGGCTGAGCAGGCACACTCCTAATGATGCCACAGCCTCAGACCTTTATTTTTATTGCATCACGTATATTATTTCCAGGAAATTAAAAAACAGAGTTAAATAAAAGTAGAAAATTAAATCCAACTAAAATCTAACTATTGCTACTTATAGTGGCATGCTGTTCAGTAACTTCCCAGCGTGTCTGTAGCTACATCACTACTTATGCCCTAGTTGTGTATATTTCAGTCAACCACCCATTTATGCACGTATATGCACCCATGAATAAGATCATGCATATGTATGTGCAGTTATATATAGTGTCATGTACGTGCATATGTGTTTGTGAAGTTGCCCTTGGCATCTATAGGGGACTGCTTCCTGGAGCTTCTAATCTCACAGATGCTCAAATCTTATATAAACTGATTTAGTATTTGCAATGGACCTGCATATACCATCCTATAAAATCTAAACAATCCCCAGTTAACTTAGATGCCGTGTTAGTAGTTTTATGGTTTAGGAAAATATCTGTTGTTGTTAAATATAGATGCAATTACAACAAATATTTTCTGTTTGTGATTTATTTCATCTGGGGTTGTAGAATCCAT
Organism: Tokudaia tokunoshimensis; assembly: GCA_036184795.1. NCBI lineage: Eukaryota > Metazoa > Chordata > Mammalia > Rodentia > Muridae > Tokudaia > Tokudaia tokunoshimensis. Next base: position 102,990,815 of record BTHU01000004.1, on the reverse strand, counting down.
GACTTACAGGGGGCTGGCTGTATACAGATAATATGCATATGAATCGTGAGTCTATATATTATGAAGTTATTGGCACACTGGCTTATAAACTCAGTTTTTCTGCTTACTAATGGATTCTGAATACTCAAGGCTTCCCACAGAGCGAGTACTATTTGTCAGTGCCAATAGAGCCTCCAATGGCCCCTCATGCCCCACACAAAGAGTATTATGGGTATTGAACCTTTCTGCTCTGGCAGACTTCCAGAGCCATGAGGGGCCAAGCCTGCAAACAGCCCCATGGGATGGCACCGGGATAGAGACAGGCTGAGCCAAAGGATCTGACAGCTCCAGATAACGGAGTGCAGAGCAACACTGTGGCCAGTGGCCAGGGATCAGAAGAATCAGAGCTGGAAAGGAGACAACAGGCCAAGGCCAGGTCTGCCAGCAGAGAGTGGGGGCAGCTAGGCGGCCTGCTGTCTGGCCTGGCTGTTCAGTCCTCACCCAAGATCCAGCCTGCTGAGCCAGGCTTGGAAGGGCAGATTCCTCATCCCTCCACCAGGGCCACCAAGAGAACAGAGATCTGAGAAGAGCCCGGCCTGGAGCGAGAGAATCCAGAGGGGAGAACATTCTTGTTATATCTTACTGTTTTATAGTTGGGGTGGGAGAATGTAACAAGAGACCCCACTATGTATTTTTTTTTAAAAAAAGACGTTTCACTGGGGGGGGGGTCGTCACTGCTTCAGGACCACAGTACATAGTCTCTTCTGCTACTATAGTAGCCAGGATACGGAACTAGCCATTCACATCTATCTCCAGGCCAGACGAGCTGGAACGTGCTCTCACATATATTCTCTCTTAGCCTGATGTCTGAAATATCTGCTTGGCACTCCTGGCTCCTCATTGGTCACTCAGCCATCAGTGTTCTTTTACAGAGGGCTCTCCATGTTCTCTACGTTATCCTGGACATCCCTCACGCATAGGACCCATAGGGTTAACGGTTACTCATTTTCCTTTGAGAATAGAAAGCTGGTCCTATTTATTTTTTGCCCATCTTATCCATGCAGTATGCCCAGAAAAGTGCTTCTAAGTAGAGTGTGGATGTTCCCGGCTCTCCTTGAAGTCTTCTGGATAATTTTTTGAGGAATTTCTAGAAACTGTCATGGCTGCCATTTACTGAGTCCATCCTATTCACGAGGTCTGTGTCAAACCTTGACATTCATGGGTCACTTCAACTTCATGTAGATTTCCAGGCATAGCACACATTAAAATAAAACAAAGCACAATAGAGTAACAATAAAAAATGGAATAGTAATAATACAAGGCACAATGTGTATGGATTTAAGATGAGAAACAAAAAAGTTCTCATGTAAGCGTGCATAATAATTTTCATACTCCGAAATCTGTATTTTGAGAGGTAGTCTCAGCCTAGTGCTACCCTGTGTAAGTGACTTCTAGGTTCAGTTTTATACATGAAGGAACTGAGGCTTTAGCTACCTGACTTCAAAGTCCCTCTATACCTCCCAAATCACAGCAGTGTCTTTACCTGTTCAGAGGAAGGGTGATGGGTGGAAGCAAGAAAAGACTGGTCTACACAGTAGGCTGCGTTTTCTCAGTGTTTCCTTTATTGTGTCTGAGGGAAGGGAAGGGAGTGCAGAATCTGATCTCATGGGATACATGCCAGATGGAAGGTGTACAAGTCTGTATTCTGTGGCTGTAACCGCCTACCTGAGAGTGGGTAACTTGTAAAGAAATGCTGCTATTCGGACTCACGGTTCGGAGGGCTAGGAAGTCCAGAAGTGTGGCACCAGAGTCTGTTTGGCTTCCCTGTGGTTTTTGTGCTGTTTCGATTCAGAAGGGTGAGCAGGCACAGGCACAAGAGGACACAAAGGGACAACCTCAGCTAACGACAGCCTCCTCCTGCACTAACTACCCCAGTCCTGTGATAACAAGGGTTCACTCCCATGAGAAAACCAGCACTACTTTCAGAAGGTGCTGCCCGAGAGCACTTGTCCCCCAACACCACAAACAGAGGATTTGCACTGTGGCGTGAGTTTTAGTGAAGACGACTGTGTTCAAACCTGTGTTGACAGACAGAGTGAAAACTGGATTGGCATTTGTTCTGTTAGGTACCAGGGACACACCCTGAGGGTTAACAGAAGTTTCTTCCTCAAAAATGTGAACATCATGGGGTCTGTCCCGGTTTTGACTCTGTTATCGAGCTCTGACAGAGCAGTTTAAGGGAGGAAAGAACTACTTCCAGGTCATCCATGAGGGAAGTCAGGACAGGGACTTGAAGCAAAAGGTGTGGAGGAATGCCGCGTGTTGGCAGGAGCTCATCTTTAGGTAGTCTTCTTATATTGTTCTCAATCACCACGAATAATACCACTCATCAGGAGTTGGCCTCTCCTACGTCAGTTAACAGTCAAGACAAGCTCCCATAGTTACACCTACAGACCTATGTGATTCGGGCAGTTCCTCAATGGAAGCTTTCCTCTCAGATGATTCCAGGCTATGTCAAGCTGACAAGTAATGCTAAAAGGGGCAGGTTCAAGGTTCGACTTGCAAAATAGGAGGGATTTGTAAAGAAATGACCTTCACTTATCGCTTCTCGGCCTTTTGGCTAAGATCAAGTGAAGAAATGGCCTTCACTGAGTCAACCTGGAAACAGCAGCATGAAAACGTCACATTAAGGTTGCCATGGCCCATAGCTTCCCCCAGCCTTGTGCTTACTAGATGGTGCTGGCTCTGTCACTCCCCTGGATGCCCACAGGGGCTAGGCTTTATTCCTGGTGAGATTCCAGGACCCAGCACAGAACCAGGGGAGGATACCACGAGGAGCCTCTAGCCAATGCAATCTGCAAAGTTCTCCTCCAGGGTCAGCTAGAGGCCTTCTTTCCTGCCTTTGGAACCTCACTAGGAGTCTTGAAATGAAAAATGAGAAGTCTCTCTCTCTCTCTCTCTCTCTGTGTGTGTGTGTGTGTGTGTGTATGTGCGCGCGCACGCAGGGAAGGGTGCTTTTAGGAGGTATGGCCTTGTTGGAGGAGGAGTGGCTTACTTGGGTAAGTATGTCACTGTGGGTGTGGGCTTTAAGACCCTCATCCTAGCTTCCTGGAAGTTAGTCTTCCACTAGCAGCCTTCTAATGAAGATGTAGAACCCTCAGCTCTGCCAGCACCATGCCTGCCTGGGGGCTGCCCTGCTCCCACCTTTATGATGATGGACTGAACCTCTGAACCTGTAAGCCAGCCCCAATTAAATGCTGTCCTTTATAAGACTTGCCTTGGACATGGTATCTGTTCACAGCAGTAAAACCCTGACTAAGACACCCCTGCAGGAAGTATTCTTAAGGGTGCCTTCAAGGTCTCTATGAGTTGGAACACAGTGTAGAAGGACATGGGTCCATGTCTTACAAATAACACTAGAGAAACCAGAATTGTTACAGGCTTTTTCTTCAATGTAAGAAGTTGACACCTGCTCACCAGAAGGCTGGAGTGGATGTTTTTTAATAACCGGGTGATCTTTTGCTGCTCTGAGGAGCATCACCTGAATCCCCTGGACTCCTGAGCATTGGTTGTTTCTCAGTCAATAAAAGCCATCCTCATTAAAGAGGCCCCTGTGTACTGTGCAAAAGAGTTTGCCGTTATGCTTATTCCAAACCTTTAATGTAAGCATTGCTTTACTGTCAGTAGAGTCCGTCCTTATACTTATTGCAAACCTTTCCTCTCTAGGCCCTTATCCTGAGCATTGTTTCACACTCAACAGAGTCCAGTCTTGTGGAAGAGTTCACAGGTGAGGGAGTTTCAGTGTAGCCATGCTGTAAGCTTTGTTGTGACAATTGTCAGGAGAAACCTTTCTTCCAAAGTTGTACTATGCAAAAAAAAAAAAAAAAGAAAAAGAAAAGAAAAGAAAGGAAGGAAGGAAGGAAGGAAGGAAGGAAGGGCTCAGGGTCAGACTCCAGAAGTTTGAAGCAGCCTGACTAAGTAAGCCGTGCTGAAGAGAGTTTCTTCAGCCCTCTTGCCTCTCCAAGGATCGTTTCACAGATGGCTGTGTCTCTTGTAGGGACCTCCATGACGCAGGAGCTGGAGAGAGTGGACTCCACCCTGGTCTGTGGCAGCAGTTACAGTACAGAGACCAGGAAGACCATAGAGAAGACTCTGTCTATCCAGGACCCTATTTCGGAAGACCAGCCAGAGTTGTCTGGACAACCTCTTGGCCTGGCTTCCTAAACAGTCTCCTTGTTCCTTCATTTGTTGCCCCACACCCACATCAGGGAACCTGGGGCTCCCTTTTAGCAACCCCTACATCCCTAAAGTCTAGCCAGCGTCCCTGGTTCTTGTAAGGAGCACCCAGCATACTCTAGGTCGCAGAGCAGCTAGACACCATGAGGCCAGCAGAAGCTTTGCTCTTTGTCAACCTGCTGGAGGCCCAGTTTCCTGAGGTTCCTGTCTTACCAGATTCGTTTGTCTAGGCTGTCAGACCCAGAGGTGCATAGCAGGCAGGCACTTGGATGATGCCATTTAGGACCAGTCCTTTACAGACAGCCACAGTGTTAAAAGTCTGAGAAGTAGCATCCACTCTCCCCCTTCCTTCCCTCCCAACTCTCCCCTTCTGTTCTATCTGCACCAAAATTCACTCTCAAGGAAGATCTGCCACAGTTCTGGGCTAAGGAATGACGGTTGGATAGCAGTCCACCAGGGTCTTGTGTGGAACAAGAAATCAAAATTAAATGTTAACAATCCCTGTCAGCATCCTGTGACTCGGTGTCCATTGTCAGTGATCTGCTGGGTTTTTGATGTAATTTCTTCTCTATAGCCTGTCTTTTCGTAATAACAGCTTCCTCTGCTCCCATCCCCTTCTGATCAGAATGGCCTAGCTCTGCCCAGCCTCTGCCCTGGGACTTCCATGCTCACCCTATTGACTACCCTTTGTCCTGAGTGAGTCCTTCCTGCTCATACCATCTCATGGGGAGGCTTCCTGTGTCTAATTAGTCAATTCCAAGGTATGGGACCAGGGTCTTTAATTACAAGTAAATCTGGTAGATACAAGTATGAGATACAAGTATGGGAGTTAATCCTCAGTAGCACTCTCAGCCCCGGAAAAACGTTTGCACCAGGCTGTGGGCTTCCATTTCCTCCCATCAGATTCATTTTAGGCATAGAAAGGCGACTCTCTGTGTGACCCAGGAACTCAGTCATCTCAAATTTCCTGCCCTGCCCTTCCCTGGGGAGGGAGAAGGAAAGGAGCCAAGTCTAGAAAGTCTACAGCCTGCTGGGAAGCTTGCCCTCTGACCCTAGAAAAGCCAGAAAGACCGGTTTCCAGGGCGCAGTAGAGGCTGGTAACTTTACCCGGAGGCAGCTTTTCCTCCTGAGTACTTCCTGCTGCCTGCCGCCTTCTAGCCTCTCGCCTCTCGGAGACCCCCAAGCTCAGTGCCTGCCCTCCCTTCAGGCACCATTCTCCCTGTCTGTATTGCTATCCAGGAAGAGCTACTTCTGTTGTCCTGTTCCAGTTGTAGCGTCCTGCGCCCCGCCCCCACCCGGTGTCCTCCCATGGCCCCCTCCACCTCGTCCCGCCGTGCTCTGCGGGTACTCCAGGCTGCCTTGCAAAGAGCCAGTTGTCCTTCCTCATGGCTCCAGGCTCAATTTATTCCTTCAGAGAAAGAGACTTATACCTGGAAGCCATACCACCAGCTTGGGCAAATTCAACCGATTTTTTTTTTAAATAAAAATTTATTTAGGCTGTCTCACTGTGCACCAGTCTGATTCTCCTGAGAGGTGGAGGTTGAGTGGAGAGAACGAATGTATTCCTTGGTTCGTCTGTGTCTTATTCTGTCCAAACTCTGAGAGGCTGAAGGAAGCGCTGGCATTTACCACAATAGAAGTTGATTTGTACTTCAACTTTTCAAATACTTGAGTAGAAATTGCCAGGGAGTGGGACACAAAGTTGATACCTCCCTTCTTTAGGGTATTCAGAAGTTTGGATGATGAAAACAAAACACAAACAAAACTAAACAAAACCAACCAAACAAACAACAACAGCAAAAGCAAAAACAAAACAAACTTGGGTTTGACTTCAGCACTTAGACATTAGGAAAAATGCCTCCAATATGCAGTACCTGGTCTGGGATCAGAGGCTGGACCAGAAGAGTTATAGCTTCCACCAGAGGTAGATATCCTGAAGCTCCTTTTGAGGGCATGGTCTCCTGCTAGTGGAGTCTATCATTGAAAGTTACTGGATCACAAAAGACCTGATAGAATCCAAGAAGTAACCAGTCACAGATCCACAACTCCAAGATATTGTTATTTGGAGGTGGTGCAAATGAGTGTGGGGTGGAGTTTAGGAAGTGTGTCACAGCAGGCATGTTCTGGAAAGATAGCTCTCGCCCCTGATCCTTCACTGTCTTCTCTTTGTTTCCTAGTCACCATGAAGTGAGCAAGGTCTGCGCCACTCTCAGAATACCCTAGACACAATTCGCATATCAATAGATTTCTAAGAAGATGGAAGGAGAGACCCCTGGTCCTGGAAAGACTGGATGTAGGGGAACGCCAGGACAGAGAAACGAGAGGGGGTTGAATGGAGAAAAGAGGGAGGGAAGGGGACTTATGGGACTTTCGAGGAGGGAGGAAACGGGAAAGGGTAAATGATTTGGAATGTAAATAAAAAAAAAACTTAGGAAATAAAAACAAAACAAAACAAAACGCCTTTCTGAGTTGTTTAGCTCGTTTGAGATACAAAATCTCAACTGGATGTTTATGGGCGATCTAATGTGTGTGCTCTCTTATTATGGTCCTGTGGACAGTGAGGAGTGGAGTTTCAGTGAAACAAAATCATTTTCCCTCTCCAAAATGCCTGTAAATCTACCAAAAGGACAATACATAGAAAAGCGAAGGCATACACAAATGATGTGTAAAGGATGTGCCCAGCTGTGGGCGCAGTCGTGCACACGAGGCCGTTTGCTCTAGACCGCTTTCACCTGGTATCCTCCAGGTTCATCTGTGCTGTTGCAGACATGTTTAAGGGGCATCTGGGTTGCTTCCACTTGGTAGTTTTGTGAAGAATGTTGTCCTCAGCAGGCATCAACAAGTTCCAGTAACATGTATTTTTTCAGTTGCCTTGGATCAATCTATACCTAGGAGGAGAACGGCAGGGTCATGTAAAAACTCTACAGCTCAGATCTTTGATTTCTATGATCTCAGATCATTAGATTTCTATGCAAGGCAACTGCACTTTGTTACATTCTGATAATGGACAAAGATAACAATTCCTCTTCCTTTTTTCCGACTCATTATTATCGTCCATTTTTTTGGGGGTGGGGCATAGTCGTGATTATGTACACTGCTAGTCCACTGTGTTTTTTTGTTTTGTTTTGTTTTTAATCTCCCTAATGGCAAATGATGTTGAGTATCTTTCCATGAGCTTTGGAGCCTTTCAAAAGCTGTTACTTTGAGGATCTTCCCAAGGAGACAGAGCCATAGGCCCTAAGCATAGTTCCTGGAATTATCCATGCAGTTCATGAAGTACAGGCTGGTCCCTCAAAGCCAAGACGTGCTGGCCAAAGCCTGTTCTGCCACGCAAAGTGAGTTTGGTAAACATTTTTAGGGAATTATTTTTGCCAGTTTTGCTGTAAATAAGGAAATCTCAATCCCCACTGCTTCCCATGGAACTTGATCATGAGTGATCTGAGGTAAAAGAGAAAATGAGAAAAAAATTAACCTCCTTAAACTATGAAAATCCTGTTGTTTCAAGGGAAGACACAAGGAATCTGGTCACGGTGGCCAAGTGGTAGAGGGTCGCACTACTGCCTACTGCCTCTGATCTGATTTAGTCACAGCTGAGACATGGCACCAGGACTCTTGGTTACGCCCAGTTCTCTCAGCTTGACTGAGTACTCTGGGCTCACAGATGTGATTGCATGGTGGTAGGAGTGGGACTGGGGGACAATCCGCCCCAGCGTTTTTCCACTCCATATATGAATGAGGGCTTTAGTGACCTGGGCTTTGTAAGTTGATCATGAGGTCAACTTGATTGAATCTGGGGTCAGCTAAGAGACACGATTCCTGGTGAGTTTGCAGGGATATTTCTTGGAAGGATTAACAGAAGGGAAAACACACACACACACACACACACACACACACACACAGACAGACTGGACAGCCCTTCCTTCCAGCAACAGCCCAGAGGTCTGAACTCAAAGCTGTTTCCTTTGCCTGCCTACCTTCACTCTCTGCTGGGAAATGCATCTCCCCTGCTTCACCCATCGCTGCCACTGGAACACCAGAGTCCAGGTCCTTTGGACTGAAGACCCACAGCTCTCCAGGAATCCCCTAGACCGTCAGTGCCATGTTGGGACTGCTAGGGCATCCAGCCTCATGGACAGTGTGGCTATGGGACCCTAGCATGCAGATGACCATTGTTGGACTACCCACACCGAATTGTGTGAGCCAATCTGATAAACTGATAGATCCCTCCCTCATCTGCGTGTGTTCTACTGATTCTGTTCCTCTAGAGACCTTGATTAGTACATAAGCCAAATACCAGAGCACATACCAGAGTCTCCCAAGTGTCAGCTAAACATATCCATCTGTAACCTCACTCATTGCTCTAGTGCCTTCTCTGCAGCGTCCTCCCTCTGTGGACATTTTCCAACTGGACATTGAGGCTGCCCTCCACTGAGCTCACCACAACCTCCCTGACCTAAGCCCTTGCAGACTGGATCATTCTCTGACCTCATAGGTGTCTTTCCTCACCCTGCTGCATGTTGACGATCCCCAAAGGTTTTCCTGAAGATTTAGCACCCCCACTTATTCCACTGGTTACCATCCCCACAAGCCAATCATGGCCTCTCAGTTGAACTCTGTAAGAAGCCTTTCAAAATTTGTCCTCAGCACAATCTAATACATCTCCTCCTCCTCCACCCCAAGCCATGATACAGTACTGTGTTTTCAATGGAGAGATGGGGATGAAAGAGAATCACTCAGGACTCGCATGTTTTGGACCACAGCCTTAGCTGAGCTCGTAAACGACCTGGTTTACCTAAGTCACTGCCCACTCCACTCTTAGTCCTTGTCTGGAATCAAAGATTTGAACTCCTCTATGCATCTCAGAGCCCTTTTTAATATCTCTAGGTCTCTCCAAGGAATTAGCAGTTGGGCCTGCTAGGTGACTCAAGCCGCCCTTTCTGACTCATTCCTTAAGCCAGATTCACAGAATGTCCTCTCATCATTGTCAAGGTGAAAAAAGAGTCTCAATCCTCCCACTGCCTAAGTGGACAAGATCTCCCAGGATGGGGGAAGAGAGATTTGGAAGCAGACTGGGAACTATCTAAGGCCTGCATTGCTTATCTAAAGCTAATTAAAAAGCTCGATGGTTTCCTTTAATTATTAAACTATATATATGCTGAAAATTGACAGCACTGCATTCTCATGGTCAGTTTGTTTCTTTCTTTTTTCTTTTTCTTTTTAAAAATATTTATTTATTTTATTTTTATGAGTATACTGTTGCTTTCTTCAGATACACCAGAAGAGGGCACTGGATCCCATTACAGATGGTTGTGAGCCACCATGTGGTTGCTGGGAATTGAATTCAGGACCTCTGGAAAAGCATTTAACCACTGAGCCATCTCTCCAGTCCCCAGTCAATTTCTTTTTGGCAAAGTTTTCAAGAAAATCCTGTGTAGAAAATAGTCTTCAACAACTGATGCTGGGTGAAGCTGAACAGCTAGAGTCAGCAAACCAACAAGCCCTCGGTCCTTACCTCACACCATAGGAGAAAACTGAATTCAAAACAGATTGTGGGTATAAATGAAAAGGGCCAAAATCTAAAACTCCTAGAAAGAAATATAAGAGAAAATTTTAATGACCTTGAATTTGACGCTGCATTGTTAATTTTTTTAACAGCTAACGCTTAAATAGTTAGAGAAAACCTCTTGGTGTGGGGAGATGGCTTGGTCAGTAACCTGTTTGCTGTGTAAATCTGAGAACATGGGTTCAATCCCGGCACTCGGGTTTTAAAAATAAAATCTGTGAATGGAGGCATGCGCTGATAATCCCAGGACTAAGAAGCCTGGCACAGGTAGGTCCCTGGCCCTCAGTGGCTAGTCACCCTCCCTGTCAGTAAGCCTCAGGTCTCAGTAAGACATACTCTCTCCAAAAAAATCAAGGTAAGTCATGTCTGAGGAATACCACTCAAGATTGACCTCTGCCCTCTACATGCATGAGCACACATATGTACATGCACTGGCACAAACACATGCACCTACCCACACATGAACCTGCACACATATAAAAACACACACACTGACACTGGAAATAACCCCTGGACTGGTGGGCTTCATTACAACAAAAGATGCCTAGGAGAATAGAAGAAAAAGCCACAGAAATGAGGGAAAATATTTACAAAGCATCATCTATAACCAAGGGCTGGTACCCAGAAGTAATGTAAAGAAAACAAACAACATAATCGTTTTTTTTAAGTGGCAAAAGATCTGAATAGACATCTCACTGGAGAATGTCTGGAGCTGGAGAACAAGCATATGGAAGAAGACCCAATGCTGTCAGTCTGGACTGGAGAGATGGCTCATCGATTAAGAGCACTGACTGCTCTTCCAGAGGTCCAGAGTTCAATTCCCAGCAACCACATGGTGGCTCACAACCATCTGTAATGGGATCTGATGCCCTCTTGTGATGTGTCTGAAGACAGCGACAATGTACTCATATACATAAAATAAATAATTAAAAAAAAAGAAGAAGAAGAAAATATCTCCTAATGCTGTCAGTCACTAGGTAACTGCTATAACAACCAGGACACAGGTCCACTGCACCAGAATGGAGGGATCTGCAAAGATCTGGGAGCTGCCGGGACTCTCGTTCCCAGCCACTGGGGATGGAAATTGGTATGAGCACTTTAAAGAGCATTTTGCCACCTTTAAAAAATTAAGGCCGGCTAGAAGGCTCCATAGGTGAAGGTGCCTGCTACCAGGTCGGTCAACCTGAGATCCATCTCCAGGCCCCACATGGTTGAAGGACAGAATCAACCCGAGATGTAATCCCCTCTCCTCCAAATACATGTGTGGCACCCTCTACACACACTAAATAAGTGAGAGTGAATTTTAAAAGCTTAAAAGAAATCTAGCAAGTGCCTCTGTCATTCTAAACTTGGCTAGTTCCATCCCATCAAAGAAATGAAATCACATTTTACACGGAATTGTACTCAAGTGCCCACAATCGCTTAGGTTGTACTGTCAAGAGCTGAAAACCACCCGAATGCACCCCAGCCAATAGACGGATTAGCAAATTGCTGCTTGGTCACAGAGAAACCATTATGGAAAGCAGGGCAGTGTGACTAAACCTCAGAGACAATTATGATGAGTTAAAGTGGAGTGCACGTGTTCTGTCTTTAGTTACAGAAAACTATACAAAGTGTAGTTAGCCTACAGTAATAGAACAGGCTGTAGTAACTGGGCACATGGAAACTTGGGGTGATTGGTACATTTACTTTCTTTTATTTGATTTTTGTGGCAAGGTCTCACCATGTAGCTTTGGCTGTCCTGGAACTAACTATGTAGCCCAGGCTGGCCTTGAACTCACAGAGATCCACCTGCCACGGCTGAGATTAAAGGCGTGCACAGCCACATCCAGTCCAGTGTTCATATCCAGCCTGGTGTTTATTTTATTTTTTGGTGTTTATTTTTTTAATTGTCACAATATTTTGAGATTTATAAATATGTCAAACTTCTCAAATATAGACTTCTGTTCCATACAACTTCTGATGTTCCTATTATTCATTAATCGAGTTATTAGAAAACAGACCTTTATCATAACTACCCCAAAACTGAAATTTGTTTCAAGATAATGCAGTGCAGGTGAAGGTGATTGTGACAGATGAAGAAGATGTTATGAGGAAGCTGGGTTCCTCCTGCATGTGCTTGAAATGCTATATTTGAAAATGTCAGTATGACTGGGCATGGCAGTGCACACCTGATAGCCTAGTACTTGGGAGACTAAGATAGGGAGTTGGACAGTGTTTGGCCAGTTTGTGCTTTGCAGCAAGTTTAAGGTCATCTGAGCTACACAGGCTCAAAAATAAAACAAAATAAACGCAACACACACATGTACATGCACACACAGACACATGCACACACATGCTTCAAACAAAACAAAACAAAAAGATGACACCAGCAGAAAATATGTCTTTAACCCTAAGTATCTGGCATGCATAACTGCTATGTTTCTGCCTTTGGAGATAAGGTGAGAGGCCTGGTCACCTTGGTCAGCTTCGAAGCTTTGACTTAGTTCTATAAAAATGCTTCCGGGAACCAGAGACCACATGAACTGGTTAAAGCTGATGTGCAGCAGAATCAGTTAATAATTTATCAATGCAAGTCTTCTGGCAGGTTAGATTTTTCTCAAAGAAGGGACTGATGGCAGGGGCCGGAAAGGAGACCTTCAGTAGGAGAGCAGGAGATGGGCCCTGGGGCTGCCCTGGAGCCATGCTTTGTAGATCTGCAAAGCATATGTGCCTCAAAGTAACAGAGTAAGTGTGACATGTGAGCAGGGAGTTAAAGGTGAACCCCAAAGTTCTCCTCAGCACACAGTGCCCCGCTCTATCCCATCCCCACCCCCGAGGCATCAACACTATCACCAGTCGGTGGAAAATTCCACAACTTCTCAGGGCCAGGAGCCAGTCTTTCTAATGAGTTTGTTGAGTGTCTGCTGAATTCTCCCACATTAGATCCTCAGAGCAATGTAATACTTGTTCAGGTTTGATAACTAACAGCTCACAGGTTTTGGTGGGCATCCATGAGTGTCGGAGGGCTACAGCAGATGCATGGTGAAAGTGGCCAAAGAAGGCAGTGTGATTTGACTAACGAGTTAAACCTTACCTGTTTGCAGGACCGTCTTGTTGAGAGGGTTTTGATGTGTTCCTTTCTGGTGTCAAGTTTTAGTTTTATATATGGCATGTTGGGAAAGAGGAGGAAATCCAGCGGCATTTGCAAAAATGATGTGGTAAAGATCTTGAAAATCCTCCTTTCTACCAAAAAATGCTGAGAAAAATAACAAGACAACTGGTTTCAACCCTTTGAGAACTCTAGAGATTGGTCAAAGGTTTCCAGCCAGCCAGCAATAATTTACTTGCTAGAATGACAGAATTTCACTAAAAGTAGTGAGCTTTCTAGCACACAACTTGCTGTGTTGCTCTCTCTCTCTCTCTCTCTCTCTCTCTCTCTCTCTCTCTCTTATTCTGTCTGAGCCTTGCAAAATCAAAAGCCCCCAAGAGAAATTAGGCCTGAGGGCTCTCCGAAACCCCCACTTGCAAGCCTGTCTTTATTTAATCTAACAAAATTTCCTCAGGGCTAAAAGCTGTTTCCTGTAGGGCATTTGTTAAAAACACTCAGTGGGAATTGTTGGATGTCAAAGATGGTGGAGGCAGACGATGACAGTTGGCGCAATACTAAACTAAGCATATGTTTAATCTAAAGGCTAGCAGGCAGGATCTAAAGGCCATGCAGCCCTATAGTTCTGGGGACTATAGAAATCTGTGAGCACAAGGAAGAAACGTCCTTGGTGTGAACAGAGCGGTGTACATGCTCGAGAAAGATCCCAGAGCTCCTCACATGCCCCAGGTCACAGAGAGCAACTCAGCAAACCAGTTCATCTGTTCTAGAACCTTAAGAAAATCTCTATATAATTATTAGATGGCCACTAAAGTGACTCAAGTTGGAATTCAGTGGGAGCTGGACCAGGTGGTGAGAGAGGCTGAGCAGTCTCTTGATTGGAGAGCCTGTTTGGAGAAGTGTCGTAAAGCGCAACTCCAAATCCGAAGGCCTCAGTACCGTGGGAGCTGAGGGCACACCACTCAGCCCAAGTCTAAGTGCCAGGAAATGGAAGAGGAACCTAATACAAGTCCCAGAGTCCAAAGGCCTGAGCGCCAGAGGACAGAGAAAGAGGGATACCCTCAGTTCTGCCTGGTTCCTCTGCTAGTTGGATGGTGCACTTTCCCACATGGACTGTGAGGGTGACTCTTTGACCCAGCTCACTCATACAATGCCAGTCTTCTCTGTAGACAGCCTCACAGACACAATCAGAAATAGTGTCTGGCCAAATATGTAGATATCCTTTAATTTGGCCAGTTGACACCTAATATTAAGTACCAAAGATAGTAATTGAAATTCTTCAAGGAAACTAAGATAATAATTTGAAAAAAAGCAAAATGAATGGTAAGCATTCAAGATGATATATTAAAAATGACTATTTAGCCAGGCAGTGATGGTGCATGCCTTTAATCCCAGCACTTGGGAGGCAGAGGCGGGCAGATTTCTAAAAAAATGAAAAGAAAAAAGAAGAAGAGGAAGGAGGAGGAGGAGAGAAAGAGGAGTAGGAGAAGGAGGAGGAGGAGAAGAAGAAGGAGAAGGAGAAAGAAGAAGAAGAAGAAGAAGAAGAAGAAGAAGACGACGACTAATACAAGGGAGGAATAGAAGAACAAAAAAAAATCTAAGACATATAAAAAGAAATGTCAAAATAGCAGGTGTAAATCCTACCCTGTGAATAATTACATTAAATTTAAATGTCTTAAATTTTCAATTAAAAGAGTTAAAAAGAAAGAACTTATGAAAACTATGATTGCAGCCATAAGTAGTGCACCCTGGTTCAGGCATTAGGTTGAAAGTAAAGTAGAAAATGTCAGGTCTATCACGAAAACAACAATGAAAAGAGGTAGGTGGCTACACTGATATTAGACAAAAGTGTTTTTAGAGACAATAAAGAGAACAATTCAGAACGAGAACCAGCCTGGGTCAGTCCACAAAGACGCTAGACCAACTGTGAAACTGTACACCTCACACGGAGCCCCAAAACACTAAGGTGAAAGCCACCAGAAACAGAAACCAGTCATCCAAAAACAGTAACTAGAGTCTGTGATATCCCAATTTTTGACAACAGAACAGATTGCACACAAAACATCGGTGAAATGGAAGTCTTAGACAACACGGAGACAACATGCTCAACCAAATGGCCTAGCAGACACCCATAGAAAGTTCTACTCCACAGCAAAGTCACCTTTTCACAAGAGGATCTAGGATAGGCGTCTGCGAGGCCATGAAAATGGTCCCCAGGAGGTCGAAAGGGTCTGATGTCACTGGCCACAATGGTGTGAGTGAAGAAATCACATAGAAGGTAAACAGAGACTTTCCCAGAATGGAAATGTAAAAGCGCTCTGAAAGATCAGGCAGGAAAGTTTGAGAGTGGCTTATGATAAATGAAAGTACCACAAGCCGAAACTACAAGACACAGCACAGGCATTGCTTGCAGATCAACAGTCACGAACATCGACATTAAAAAACAACAACAAAAACAAAGAGCTTAAAATCAATAATTCATTTTCTATCCTACGAAACTGGAAAAGAAAAAGAGAAAAAGGTCTATCTAAAGCAAGAAGAAGAAAAGAAATGATAAAGATCAGAATAAAAATGAATAGAAGAGAGGATAGAAAACCCCCTGAAAACTAACAAAAACTTCCTTCTTAGGCAAGAACGCAAACTGATAATCCTTCGCCGCACTCTCTAGGGAGGAAAAGAGGGAGCCCTTCACTGAATGGTGAGAGAGAGCAACCTCAAGCTTTCAGAGGGAAAGAACTGTGAAGAAATACGATAACCTCGCTATGTCCCCGCTAACACGCTGGTAACATGGAGGAAATGGGATTGTTTCTAGAGAGAGGTAGACTAACAAAACTAATAAAATACAGCTGTGCAACAAAAAGTGAGGAGATTAAATTAGAACTTTTATTAACAAAAATTCCAAGTAGGGAACAGAGTTTCATGCCTGTGATCTGAGCAATTGGGGAGGTTGAGGCAGGAGGATCAGGAGTTCAAGTTCATCCTCGGCTGCTTGGTGAACTTGAGGTGAGTCTGGGTTATACAAGACTCCGCCTTAACCCTTCCTTTCCCCTGAAAAAATATTACCACAAGGAAAAACCCCAAACTAGATGATTTCAGTGGTAAATTATACAAAGGTTTTAAAAGAATAATTAACACAAACCCTTAAGACATTCTTTCAAATTGTAGCTTACATGGGAATACTTTCTTAGTCATTCTAGGAGGTGAGTATTATCCCAGAAAAAAAAAATCATTGAATCCAGGAATAAAAAAAATTATGCACCAATTCTGTGTAATCTGTGCATAGAAAAATACTCACAGGCTAGATAGATATCTAGAATATTTTTAAAAAGTATTACAACTCAATAACTTTGAAACTTCAAAAATGAATGAGACACCCAGATAGATGTTCCTCTACAGAAGATATTCAAATAGCCAATACCACATTCTTACTCATCAGATAAATGCTCATCAAAACCACAAGCGAAATGCTGCCTCACGCCCACAAGGATGATTAAAATAAAAAGACAGACGATAATAGCAAGCATCGGTGAAGACGTATAGAAATAATATCTCTCAGCACTTTGCTAGGAGGAATGTCAAGTTAGTTTACTTTGGAAAATCATGAGACAGTTCCTCTGTGTGTTATACACTCGAGTCACCACACCATGGTACCCAGTTGTCCACTCCTGGCGGGATACCAAAGAGAATTCAAAACATGTCCACACAAAATGTGTGTGTAGACATGTATAACATCATCATTTAATTAATCAGATAAAGAGATCTACTGGTCTGCCTTGGAGGCAGAGCACACACCTGAAGACTCTGCTCTGCAACACCCTCTGTGGACTGTGTGAAGCTAGTCTAGCACGGGGATGGCACAGCCCATGGGAGTTAGTCAAGTTCAAGTCCCAGGGTTGCCTCGTTCACACTTCGGAGTGTCCCCTGCCATCTTGCTCATATTAAAACCTCACATGACAGTCTCAGCCTTTGCTTCGTTTGTCTGCTAGGAAAGTCCACGTTACAAAAGCCCCGACAAGGTAGCCTTAGTGGGTCTGCCTCTCTTCTTCAAACTCTTGATGCTTTTCCTGAGGTTGGCATTCTACCTGAAGGGTTCCCAGATGTCTTGTGTCCTTTAATTATGAAGTTAGCAAGATGTTCATCCTGAACAGTTCTCAACGGAGTCTCGAGCCGTTTCCAATGACAGTCCCTCTAAACCTAGATGTTATGAGTTGCCAGTATTATACAGACATGGCAGGCAGGCTGCTCTTCCCACCGGAAAACACCCAAGCACATCTCACAGCCTGGGTCGGAGTTGTGGAAAGGAACAGAATCAGGGAGCTATGGGGTTTTTAAGGTCACAGAGATAGACTTCACCAGTAAGAGGAATGGTCTGAGTGAAGTGATACAGTCAGGTACCAAAGCATCCTTCATTGCTGCTCAAGAAAGGTTGGCTGTATATTGAGAGGTTGAAGCAGGATGCGGGTTTGCAACAGAGGCCCGTGGACTTTTGGATAGAAAGCACAGAGGCCATCTGGCCTTGGGTTAGAGCCTGATGAGGATCTGGGACAGCCATAGCCAAGGAAAGACACTGACCGCCTGGCAGTTGCAGCAAGGGCCTGGCTGAGGCCAGAGAATCCCAGTGGCCTGAACTCCTCCAAAGGAGGAGCGATTCTCAGATTTCTAATGTCCTCTTCCATGAAATGCACATGAGCGATTGCAATAATAAGTTCTGAGTACTTTTTCTTATATATGATGAATCCCCCCCCCACTCCTGCACCCCCAATACATGAATAGTGCTAGCTGTAGAATTGATAAGGATGGTTGTGGCAGCAATGCTGATGGCGGTGATGATGCGGTGATGATGCTTACGGTGCTGATGGCAGTGATGAGGATGATGCTGATGGGAGAAGTGAGGTTGGTAACAGTGGCTGTGATGATGATGAAGATGGTGATGATGATGATGGAGGTGAAGTTTCAGTGAAGACTTTATGAGACTCCTATACGACCATCAACTCTGTTTCACTGGGCCAATGTTTCCAGTGACATACCTCAATTCACCTGGCTAGACACCCAGGCTATATGTAGACAGAGGAGCCGTTCTGTATAACTCAGAGCAGAAAGCCAGTGCTCCTAATGGGAATGGAGACTCCAGAGGAAATGTGGAAAGGGTTTCAAAGGAGAAATACACTTGGAAAGAAGAAAAATATTCAGTGAGAGATCCCTAGCCCCACCCCTTGGGAGAATGTGACACTGCCCTTGGTTTCCACGTGCCGTCTGTAAAGTCTATGCTTCCTCTAACAGTTTTGGAGAAATAGACTCTTTTTGGTTGTCTTGAATGGAGCGTATGACAGGGCCTAGAGGTCAGAGACAAGATGGAGCCCTTGAGGTTCTCGAGTCTGCCTGGAAACAACCTTAGCTTTTTACATGGTTACTAAGTACCTGAACTCAAGTCCTCCTGCTTCTTCAGCTGGCTGAGCCATCGCCCCAGCCCTCCTTGTTTGTTACCTTGTGCCTCTGTTGGTCTTGCTTTGCTGCTCTGCCCATCAAACCCGTCCCCTCTCTGCTGCTTTATCCGAGCTGGTCCAGATGGCGTCATGAGAGGAGGTGAGGGATGAGCAGATGATGTTTTGTGCCGAGCTCCTGCTGGGATTCCTCATCCTCCCTGTACAGTCTCTCATGGCCTTTCATGGCCCCTCATGGCGCCTTTTTCTGTGCCTCAATCACGGTACCTTGTGAGGAGTCTCCCCTGGGGTTCCTGAGCACCTTCAAGCCTTCTGGGAAGATTTGTTTCCTCCCACAAAGAGTTGGAAGAACATTGTGAAGAGCATCTTTGCGTTTTTGTTTTTGTTTTTTTTTTTTGGTTTTTCGAGACAGGGTTTCTCTGTGTAGCCTTGGCTGTCCTGGAACTCACTCTGTAGACCAGGCTGGCCTCGAACTCAGAAATCCACCTGCCTCTGCCTCCCAAGTGCTGGGATTAAAGGCGTGCGCCACCACCGCCCGGCTTGTGAAGAGCATCTTGAGGAGTTTGACACAGCTCAGGGAGAGAGCAGGGGACACAAGCCTTTGAGCATGACCTCGAGAACAGAGTAGCTAGGGAAAGACAGCTATGGCAAAGACTGCCATTCCTGACAGAGCTATTCTTCCACAGCAGCTACTGACAGGGTCTGGAAAAACAGCAGCTGTGCTGAAACTTGAACCCTTGTACATGGGCACTGGCTTCCAAAATCTCCTAGTATGTTCATAGCGATGACCCAAACCCACTGAGCAGACATCTTTGGATCCTTCAATCTTAAGCGCATCCCCACAAAGGTTAGGCAGGGGTGTAAGGGTGAGAGGGTAGGGGTGGAGGATCAAGCAGGAGGGAGGGTGAGAAACAAGGAGTGGTAGGTGGGGGGTTGGGTGGAGATGGGGGTCAAGGGATGAGGAGCAGGGGTGGGGAGCTACGGTGGGGGATAAGGGGTTGAATCCTATTGTGGTAGGAGATGGTAGCAACTTCCAGGGGCAGGGTTTTACTTCCTACTAGTCTCAGTGTCACAGAAGGTGTGCTCTTGAAGGGGGCGGTGTGACCTCAGTCCATCCCTCTTTCTATCTTTTATTTTCTGGCCACTAGGTAAAAACTTGGTTGTGCCACCTGCTGTCCATCGCTACATCTGCCCCTCCCACCAGAGGCCTAAAGGCAATGGGTCTGCCTGACTCTTGATTGCAACCACTAAACCATGACTCAAAACAATCCTTCTCTCTCTATAAGTTGACCATCTAAGGCATTGGTTATAGCAGCAGAACGCCAGTGAACCCGATCCCATTGGTGTGTTGAGCTGGTGTGACCATCCTGGGTGAGCCTTTGGTGACATGTTTTCATTTCATGTGGGAAAATCCCTAGGAGTGCCACTATGGGTCACTGGGTGGTGTTTATATATTGTCTTAGGAGTTGCCACATCCTTACTAATATTTAGCCATGCCAGTGATTTTAATTTTAGGTAGGAGTATTGTGGTATCTCATTTGTGGTTTTAATTTTTATTTCCTGGTAAATACTGGTGAGTGTCTTTGAAGTCCCTGGTGGCCATTTTCATGTTTGTTTTGTTGTTGTTATTTTGTTGTTGTTGGGGTGTGTGTGTGTGTGTGATATATAAATTCTCTCTCATACAGCTATTTACCTATTTGTTTAATTGCTCACATATTTGCATGAGGTTGAAGTTGAAGCCTTGCCCTTGCACAGGCTAGACAGGTGCTATAACCACTGAATTGTATTCACAGCTCTCTGGTTTTTTTCCTTATATAATCTCACATGTCTTAAGTCAACCTTGAACTCACTCCTCTCCTGGCTTATAATTGTGAACTACCCTATCAGGCTCTTTCATCCACTTTTAATTGAACTGATTATCTTTTATTAGTGAGTTGAAAGAGTTCTTTATATACCCAGAACATCTGTCCATTTTTAGTTTTGCGAATATTTTCTCCCAATAGGTGGCTTGCCCAATATTTGCTTAGTGATGTCTTTTTAAGATGTGGTTATTTTTTTTAAGGTCTATGAGTGTTGGCCTGTATGTATGTTCGTATATCATGTTTATGCCTAGAACCTGAGGTGGCCAGAAAAGGGCATTGGGTGCCCTAGAAATGGAGTGACAGATTGTTGTTAAGTCGCCATGTGGGTTGTGGGAACCAAACCTGGGTCCTGTGGAAAAGCAGCCAGTGCTGTTAATGGCTGGACTGTCTCTCCAGCTCTCTTGGTGATATTCTTTACCAGTGGAAGCTTTCAGTTGTGTTAGAGACAGATGTTCTACTCTCTTGGTTGATTAGCTCTTTCTGTGACGTACACAACATTTGCTTATACCCAAACTATGAAGATATTCTCTTCTGCTTCTCTCTAAATATTTTATGGCTTTTGTCTCTGGGTCTGTGGTTCATTTCAAGTTAATTTTTGCAAATGATGGAGAGAGAGAGAGAGAGAGAGAGAGAGAGAGAGAGAGAGAGAGAGAGAGAGAGAGAGAGAGAGAGAAGGTAAAATGTCTTGTTTGTATCCAAATAAATACCCAATGAAGGCAGCCCCATTATTTGACTTCTCGGACAAACCCAGATGTCCCTGTAAGAGTGAAGTTGTCCCTGTCCCTTTGTTCATTTCTGTTGGTTATCTGTCAGTCCTTGGCCTGCCGCCATCGCTGCCATTTACACATTAATCTGACTACTCCATCTTCTCACATAATCACCTTTGTTTGTTAATTTCCTGTATTCTCTGTTTTGATGTCATCTAGTTCCACTCCTAATATTTCTTTCTCTTCCTTTTGTTTTTATTAGTTATATTCTTTATTTACATTTCAAATGATTTCCCCTTTCCTGATCTCGCCCCTCCCCAAAAGTCCCATAAACCATCTCCCCTTCTCCTGTTCCCCAATCAACCCCCTCCTGCTTCCCTGTCCTGGTATTCCCTTACACTGCTGCATCAAGTCTTTCCAGGACCAAGGTCCTCTCCTCCCTTTGGTGTCTAACAAGACCACCTTCTGCTGCCTATGCTACTGAAGCCATGGGTAACACCATGTGTACTATCTGGTTGATGTTTTTGTCCCTGGGAGCTCTGGGAGTATTTGGTGGCTCATATAGTTGTTCCTTCTATGGTGCTGCAAACCCCTTCAGGTTCTTGGGTCCTTTCTCTAGCTCCCCCATTGGGGACCCTGTGCTCAGTTCAATGGTTGACTGAGAGTGTCCCCCACTGTATTTGTCATGCACTAGCAGAGCCTCCCAGGTGACAGCTATATCTGGCTCCAGTCAGCGAGTACTTGTGGGCATCGAGGCCAGCTTGGGCTACACATTTCTTTCTCTTTTACTCAGTGTTTCCTTCCTCCTTTATTCCCTCTCTCCTTCCCTCCCTTCCTTTCTTCTTTCTGTTCCAAATCTTAAAGAGGGCCATCGAAGCACTGCCTTGAAACTTACTTTCTTTTGCGTGTGAAATTATGAATCTCCTTTCTAACACTGTTTTTACCAAAGCTCAACATCTTCATGTTTTGTTTCCACAAATCATTCTGATCAAAAGTCTTTTTCCCTTGTGGCTCCTGCATTAACTCAGAATTACTTAGAAGGGCTGTCTGCCTCTAAATATCTCACCATCAGTGACTTCTGGTTTAATTCCCTTGTACCCAACAAAAATTCAATATACCAGTACTACCTTTTCAACTTATTGGGACTTATTTTATGGACTCACGTACTTTATCTTTTAACTGGCAACATACGATTTTGTTTTTAATTCATGCATAATAATTGCCTGTATTTTGGGGTGCAGGGTAGTATTTCAATCCATGTAAATGTTTAATGCTCACATGAGGATATTTGGCATATTTATTATTCTACCTCTTTGTTATTTTTATTCAGAATCCTCTCTACGAGCCCTTCTGCAATATTCAGCTAAGTGTAGCCTACTCTGTTGTAGAATACTAGGACTTAGCGCTCATGAGCAACTGCAGTGCTTAAGCACCATCCTTCCCCACAGCCTTCTGTAGTCTGTCTTCTGCTTATGTGAGATCAACACTTTCAGACTGTATATAAGTGAGAACATGTACTAATGGTCTTCCTTCATTTTACGTTTACCTATTTGTATCTGTGCACGTGCGTGTGTCACAGTGTGCACGTGGAGGTCAGAAATCATGTGGATTCTAGAGATCTAGCTCAGGTCATCAGACTTGGTGGCAAGCACCTCTGCTTCCTGAGCCAGCTCAAAGGCCCCACCATTTGTCTTTCTGACCTAACTCACTTAACACAGTACCTTCTTGGCAAATGCTCCACGGGGCGAGATGTTCTCTAAATGCCAACAGGGCCAAGACATTGGTGGTTTTATCCAAATACAGAGGCCACCACTGCTTTGAGTCCTAGCTCTTCTATCAATAGCATATAACAGCATGAACATTTTAAAGCAGGATTATGGAATTCCCTGCTTTTTGAGTTGTGCCATTGTTGCTTTGTGTACGTTGAAGATCTTTTCTCAGTACCTACAAACCAGTGATTGTCACTTCTCCTGGATGAGCTGATGATTATGAGATGCCCATCCCTACTGCATCTGGAATTCACCTCCATCTGGGAGCTCCACAGCCCCACCAGTGACCTTACTGTTTTCTCAACTCTCTCTCTCTCTCTCTCTCTCTCTCTCTCTCTCTCTCTCTCTCTCTCTCTCTCTCTCCCGTTTTAACATTTCTGTCACACATCTTGCAGAGACTGTTCTTTCTCCACCTGGAGAATCTCCTCTTTTGACTGTGGTTTTGCTGCACTGATGCTTCCCTCCCCTAGCCTGGTAAGTAGCCTGCTCTACTAAGGCAGCCGGTTCCCCGCTCACCTGAGTTCTTAGCTTCTAGTGTTTGTTCCTCTGGTCCTTCTTTTCTGCCCGCTTTTAATATTACTTAGCATACTTTAAAATCACTTCTTAATTGATCTGTTAGCCTTTTAGCCAACTTCTTTGCTCTCGTTATTGATTACATAGAGATCACGGTGTGTGTCTTACACTTCACTAAGTTATAATTGTGTTGTTTTATACAAATTATAAAAAAAACCCTCAGGACCAATAGATCAATTTACTCCAATCATCTTATGTTAAAATTTTCATATACATTACACATATACCCCATAATATTATTTTTCTTTAATAACATATATTTAAATTTAGAAAGTCTTTGTTTGTCTAGCAACTCATTATTTTTGATGGCACCACTTCCCTTCAATTTAAAGGAATTCCTTGATTTTTTAAAAACCATTTTAATGCATAAGAGTGTTTTGCCTGCATGTGTTTTACGTTCTTCACTGTGTCTGGCCTCTAGTGTTTCTGAAGGTCGTTGTCATCAAAGTTTGTGTCGTTTGGGATTTCTCCTCACCAATTGTTCTTCTAGCTGGTGATAACACTTCAGAGAACCAAACCCAGGTCCTCCGCAGGAGCAGCATGCACTTGTAACCTCTGAGCCATCTCTCCAGCCCCTCGGCGTGTTTTTCCAAACTCTAAACTGTCTTGGGAGTCACATGATATGTCTACACTGATGATGGAGCCTTAAAAGAGACCAGAACTTCTATTCTGCCTTCTTTAATCTCTGGGGATGCAGGAAAGACTTTATTTCATTTCTCCAGGAGGTCTGGTGCATGTGCACGTGCATGTGTGCATTTACGCACAAGGAATCATTTGCAGTGTTCACTAATATGTACACTGCATAATTCTCTAGATAACAGACTTAGGATCAGAGAAGTTTTGATATGGCACTACTTTGGGCTGGAAAGGATTGCTGGAAATTGATTTCTAGTCCAGGGGTTATATCCGAAAGATCTTTAATATTTACTGGGGATGGCAGTGGTAATGACAATAGGGCCATCACCAGGGCATCACCATTGATGCATAGCATGCCTTCATGTCACCTATGTCCTTAACAACCCATTTAACAGATGAAGAAACAGAGGTGTTGAGCAGATGGGGACCTCTCACAGCTAGTGGAGGCAGGGTTCTATCTGAGTGGCCCGAGAGCTTTTTTGCTTTGTTCCACTATTCTAAAACACTAGTCCTCAATTACATGGAAGCCCTTTCATCAAATAGACCTGGAAAGAATACATGGATGGGCTGATGATGTCACATCACACATGATATATGATATGATATGATATGATATGATATGATATGATATGATATATGGATGTTGGTCTCTTTGAATTCTTTTAGACATCAGAAGTGGAGAAGAGAATGTTCTATACCCAAGGTCCCATGTTCCAGCTGCAACGGCAGGCCTGAAAGATAAGTATATTAGCTAAAGGCCTTCCATGGAGAGGTTTCTTTACTTCCCTAACCCCTGTTGTCTAGATCTCAGATGCAGGATGGGGCCTCCATCCTCAGAGGCCAGCTGTGGTCCAAGGGGAGAGATGAGAAGCTATCTAAGAATAGGGTTTGAGCTGTGCTCCAAGAGTGAGGTTTTTACAGTTAGTATGTTTGCTTGGAGTGTTCAGCCATTTGTTATCAAAAGACACCTTGGTTCACAAAGCCCACCAGGAATGCTGATTTTTCTGGAAGCTTCAAAGTCTAGTTCCCTCCAGATAAGAAGACCATAATAAACACAGTCCCCAAAGAGCTAGCTCATTTCTTGGTAAAGCAGTTGCTAGAGATTTCTCAGGGCACACAAATAGCTGGACCATAAAGAAAACAGTAAACCATTCGCAGAATAGAGAAGTATATTCTCAAAAATGACACCAGGCCGGGGCTGTGGTTCAACAAGGGGCTTTCACACTGTCTCTGTTGTTGTTTCAGTTTTAGCCTCAGAAGGATGCTCTGCTCCAGCAGGGCTGCGACCTAACGGTTAGCACAGATTCTAGTCCCCAGCAGGGATGGAAAGACAGGACCTACCTTAACCAGTCTGGAATTCCCTCATGGGAGCCTTGCTTCAGTAGGGAAGTGTCACTCATTAAAGCTTCCAGAAAACTGTCCGTGGCTTACGAAGCTACTCTTCCCCATTTCTGTACTTCAAATATCTATCGAGAACTCAAGGTTTGGGATGGACACTGAGTCCCAAGCTTGATGCTCAACACAGACGACATGGGTGCTGGGACTACAGCAGCAAGCTCTAGGCTGCGGGAGCAACCAGAGGAAGAATATTACCAGGTCCATCCCTGTCGCCTTCTTGGGTCAACACTGTACCATGTCAGTACTCTACCCACAACACCGACACTAGTCACTGTATGCCCTACTGTGTCTGAGGCTCATAGCCAAACTATTTCCAGTAACTGCAGGTGGGACCCAACCTCAGAAGAAGGAACCAGAAATGTTGCCTGAGATGTGTTCAGTAAGATGTTGCTACTCCCTTGGGCTCCTGAGCACACAAACATGCCCACATCTGAGGGACGCTGGATCTGGGGGAACTATGAGATGTGATTTGAGGTGACTCTTACTGTCACCCCGACCAGAAGATGTGCCAACAGTGATGTCCTCACTGGGGAAGCCAATTTGGCTGAAGTTCTTTATTTTGAAAATAAGAAAGCAGTGCATTTCTCCATCATCCGGGGTCCTATTTCCCCTTCCAGTGGGAACCCCAGAACTAAGAGAGCAGAGAAAGCCACTTTTCAGGGGGAAGTGTGGTGACAAGAATAGAGAGGAGGCTGCATTTCACCAGCCACAAAGTCTTTGAACTCATGGGGAGCAAGCAGAGAGAAGGGAAGGAAATATAGGGTTGCCGATCTGGGCTGCAGGTACTGTGGGCAGAGCCACTCGCCCATCCAACCCTCTCCTCCTCCTCTGCATGCCGATCCACAGCTTCTTTCCGGTACCTGACTCACATCCCATCTCAAAGCCAGGTCGTCACAAACCTGTCAGCAAGTCACCTTTACACCTTTTTGTCCCACAACCTGCCTAATACCCACCCCAGAGTCACTTCAGGGAAGCTGATGACAAGGGAAGTGTTCATATTGAAGACTGGTACATCACAGCATCTGCCAATGGTTGGCTCAGCTCACCTTGTATCTAATGGTCTTTGCACAGGGTGGCAACAGCTTTTGGCAGGTTCCAGAGAGCGTGGGATGGGTCTAATTAGACATCTTGGGAGCTTTGCATTTCTAGATTAGAGGTGTCGTATGTACTGATTTTAAGATAAGTATATATATATATATATATATGACTTTCCTCATCAGAAAATAGATAAGTAGAAGTCTGACCAAGTATTAGGAATGTAGAGAGAAAAATTAAATATTTATTTAGCTCATACTAGAGATTTACAGATTTTAAATACTGTGTAAGTTTGGAGAGCGAAGACAATAGCTATGTTAGTGAACTGCTTGCTGGGAAGCCATGGGGTTCCAGTTTAACTCCCAAAACTTAGATAAAATAGCCAGACATGATGCCACATACCCATGGAGACCAGTGGATTCCTAGGACTTGCTGGCTAGCCCACCAGCCTCTCCTACTGGGCAAGTTCCAGGCCAGTAAAAGAGTCTATGTTTACCCCTGGATGAAGAGCTCCAAGCAATTAATGACTGCAGAGAGAGGGAGACAATCTTCCTCAGGGACGGGCCACCTGATAGGCTGTCCAATAGCCCTAAAAACATACACACGAGTAACACTAAATAGATTCAGCAGGTTTTATTTATGTGTGTGAGTATGTGTGTATACGTGTGTGTATGTGTGTCTGTATGTATATGAGTATATGTGTATGTATGTGTCTGTGTCTACATGTGTGTATGTGTGTGTGAGTGTGTATATGTGTGTATGTGTGTGAGTGTGTACATGTGTGTATGTCTGTGTGTGTGTTTATGTGTGTCTCTGTGTGTGTGTGTGTGTTATAATTATAAAGAAAAAGAGGCTGGGAATTCGAGAGAGAATGGAGAGAAATACAGGAGGGGTTGAAGGGAGGAGAAGGATGGAATGATATAAATAGAGCACACATATATGAAAGTAAAAAATAAAACAAAACAAAAAATTCACCCACAAGGTGGATAGTATTGAATAGTGACACCCAAAGTTTTTCTCTTACCTTTATAGGTCCACGTGTTCATGTGCCATGTACACTCTTACACACATGTGTAGCTGAATGCACACACACACACACACACACACACTAAAATAAAACAGAACATGAGTTTCTAAATCATGAATCTTGTCATTTGTGTCTTGGTCGCCATGATGTCCCTTTGGATATTTGTTGCAGTTCATTCACAAACTGTACCTCATGGTGGCTCTGGATGAATAATTTAAGATGCAGGGACCCTGCCTGGGGGACGTAGCCCAGGAAAGGCCACACATACCTGCAGGCAGAGCACTTGATTATACACATCTTGCATTGGTCTCGACGGTGTGAATTTGTTACCCTCACTGTATTTTGTAAAGAATCTTCAAGAAGCCAGATGGTCATGATCAACCTTGAAATTGCCTATGTGTTACTGTTTCTTTGTCTCCTATGGGTGACCCTATCAGCATCTTTAAAAAAATGAAATAAAAAAGCACTGGTTTAGGATATTGAAGCCAGTGGTTCTTCCCAAGATAGAACTTTGTGGTTCAAAATAAGTTGTTCAGACACATTGAGCAAATAGTGCCCTGTAACATGAGAAGCTGGGTGAGGATTTGACTCTAACAGGCCTTCGTTGGCAGCAGGAACTTAAAGCAAAAACAAACCTTGCCTTAGGCTGGGGGAGATCTCAAAGGTGGTGTTGGTGGTGGTGGTGGTGGTGGGGGAGCAGATAATGTACTGATATGCTTGCTGTGACATCTGGCCAGAGACTTAGTGAGCCTGGGCCTCCCAAACCGGATGCCCAGGCAGACCTGTGCAGTAGGACTCGCTTGCTTCCTACTCTAGGCCGATGGGGTAGGCAGCTAGTTGCCCAAAATCTGAAAAGCTGTGGACCACATGGCTGAGTTTCAACCCCAGGTCTCCTGACTCAAAACCAATTCTCAGGACTTGCCCTTCCCCCTAAATATACGTGCCCCAAATTGTCACCAGATCTCAGGAAAGCACCAGCTCTGTCTGGAATAAACACCAGCCTCACAGCAACCCAGTTATTACCAGATCGCTGATTCTCGTCTGGGTCTTGTGGCTTCTTGGGTTTTTCTCTGGTGTTTCTCTCCCAAATCTTTCCCCTTCCCTCTGATTATGCATATGTAAACAGTCAGCATGGTGGCCCACAGGCTGCAATCTCTGTTGCTCATCAGGTGCAGTCAGTTAAGCCTCAGGCCTCTGCCAGAGGCCATCCCCAGCTGCCTGTGGCTCTGTCCTCTCTCTTTCCGCCACAGTGCCTATAGAAAGATCTCTCAGAGGGTCCTGAGGGAGGAGACTTGAGGTTCTTCCCTTGGGCAAACAAGGGCTGGGTGGATGACATAATCCCTTTTAAATCTAAGAAAAACAGCCCTGTGGCTCTTGGCTCTCTTGGGCTCTCATTTGGGTTGCCTCACGACACTGGGCAGGAGGCCAGAGAACCCAAACCCAAGCCCAGAGACTCCAGCTCTCCAGGGAGCTCTAGCCTGGGCTGTCTGGTGTGGCCTGTTCCTTTCACACAAAAGCCAGTGAGTCCACACAACCTCACTCTGAGATTGGTTGAGGCTCTCCCTCCATGACCCACAAAGCCTGAAATTGCTTGATCTCATATTGATGTCCACTTCTCCTCATTTGTTTTTGATATACAGCTTGACTTGACCCTCTGACACCAGAGAACATACAGATCTTGCTCTGGTCTCAGAAAAAGGCTGGTGAGAGCCTAAAGGCCTATTACTCTGGGTCATGTTGAACAACAGTGAACTGCTTTGAAGAGAGTGTTAGACAAAACACTAAAGGGTATTGAGTTAACAAAAAGCCCAAGGGAGGAGAAAAACCTCAAAATCTATCAGGAGTGGAGTAGATAAACAACACACTGCCTGTCAGTGGGAGACTACTGAGCCACCAGGAGTATACCCAAGGATAAGATAAATCTAAGACATACAGTGAGCATTGTATTAGTTACTTATTGGTACCGAAATACCTGAGACAAACAATGTCTCAGGAAAGATTTATTTTGGTTCACAGTTTCAGAGGGTCTCAGTCCATCACGATGGGTGAGGCATGGTAAGAAGGTTTAGTTTCTGGCGGTGGGAGCATGTGGCAAAGAAGGTGTGCATATTGTTGGTATCAGGAGTGGCTCTGAACCCAGTGACATCGCACGTAGGTGACAGCGTGACCCGCACACCTATTGCCAAGGCAACAGCCACCATATTCCCAGAATTCACCTGGCTCACCTCCCACCTTACCTGCAGCTACATCACTATCCATATAAAAGACCCCTCTGATTTCCCCCTCTCCCCCCCCCTCCGCCCCTTCTCTTTTGCCGCCACCTTTGCCCTTCTCTCTTACAATAAATCTCACATGGAACTGTTTGGGCTGGTGTGATCCGTCTGCAGCCGCAAGACGCACACAACAGTATTGCAGTGGATCAAGAGAGAGGAGGAAGGAGGGACGAAGGGCACAGGAAAGGAGTGGAGAGGGAAGGAAGAAGATGAGAGAGAAAGAGGGAGAGAGAAAGAGCTGGAGGAGGGAGGGAAGAAGAGAATGAAGAAACCAGAGTATAGTGTTTTGCTAGAAAATGGCCCCTATAGGCTCATAGGGAGTGGCTTGCTAGGAGGTGTGGCTTTGTTGGAGGAAGTTTGTCTCAATCACTTCCTGTTGCCCGCTGATCCAGATGTAGAGCTCTCTGCTCCTATTCCAATACCAGGTCTGCCTTCATGCTGTCATGCTTCTCCTCTTGACAACAATGGACTGAACCTCTGAACTGTAGTCAGTTCCAATGAAATGTTTTCCTTTATAAGACTTGCCATGGTCATGGTGTCTCTCACAGCAATGAAATACAGGGCCTGCACCATAAACTTCAAACCTGCCCCCAGTCAGTTAGTTCCCCCTTCTTGAAAGTTCCAGAACCTCCCTAAATAGCGCCACTAGCTGGGCACAGGTGTTCCACACCATGGAGGACAGTTTGCATTTAAACTATAATGATCACCTGTGCAAACTTCAAGAACAAGCAAGGATAACCTCCACGGATAGGCGTCAGCAGTGATGAGCAAAGAGCCCAGGAGGATGGTGGGGTCAACACAGAGTTGTTTTGGAAGAGCTGAAGCTCCTGTTCCCCGTGGTCCACACATGGGCATAGGCGTGCGTGTGAAAATACACCCAGTGCTTGAAAGTCCTGCAGTACACTGTGTGAGTGCTACAGTTTGATCAAAACTTAGAAAATGCACAAAGGGCGGGAAGAGTCAAGGGAGGAGAACTGAGGCTCGGAGAAGAGGAGGTGTGGTCATAGGGAGCCAGGAGAGCATTTCCAGGAGAGCTACGGGACCTCGCAGAGAGACCCTGATTCCGTGGGAGGATTATTTGGGGCAGGGAGATCCTTGAGAGAACCTCAAGCTCTTAGAGTAAATACAGCAGGGTCAGGCTGGGAGAGGAGCATGGTCTGGAGACTGGAAAAGGTCCTCCTGAAGAGGCTGAGTCCCAAGGGGCAGCAGCACAGGGTGGGTGTGTCATTCCTGTGGGAAGATACGAGACCTCGAAGAGCTGCCTAGATTGGTTGTTTCTGGAGATGTCAATATTTTTCAACAAGAGATCAATATTGAAAGGGAGACAGCTCTAGAGCAAGAATCAGCTATCTGGGAAATCCGAGTTTGATCGTTTGCCAGGTGTGTTTGCAAACCCGAGAGATAATTCAGAGAAAGGGAGTGAACGGGAGTTGGTCCAGGCTGGGAATTGTGAGAAAACACAGGTTTCTCGAAGAAAGAAAGAGCCCAGAGGCAGAAAATGTGTTTCTAGAATCAAAGTCCTAGAAAGAGAGTATAAAAAGTAAGCGACAGGAATATGTTTGAATAATCAGTGACTCTAAATGTCATAAATGTGGTGAAAGACACCCAACAAAACCCAAAGGGAGTCAGCTCAGAATTGCATTTACATATATCACAATCAAACTTCCAAAAATGTAAGACAAAGGCTTTTCCTTAGAAATAGTAATGGAAGAGAACCTGAGACTTATAGAATCACCCGATAAATGCATGTTCTCACCAGGAACTAGGGCATCTGGGAACAATGAAACCGCAATTTTTAAATATATATATTTGATGGAGCTAGAGAGATGACTCTGCAGTTAAAAGCGCTTGCTGCTCCTGAAGAAGACCCATGTTCAATTCCCACCACCCACACGGTGGCTCATAAACATCTGTAACTCCAATTAGAGATTTGGAGGCTTCTTCTGGCCTCCTTGGGCACCTGGTACACTCATGATGCACATCCATGCATACATGAAGATAAAACACTCATACACATATAATAAATAAAAAAAGTCAATTATGTTTCGAGACAGATATAAATTCATATGCAACTTGTAAAGATAACACCTCAAGTTGCCTCCCCCAGTTGCCTATCACATACACCAAAATCAGAGTCTGGAGTATTGACAGCCCATGTGTATGCATGTATGTGTGTGACTGTATGTGCGTGTATGCATTTATGCATGTGTTGGTGGTCATGAGTACATAGATTCATGTAAATTCAACCATAGTCAAGATGCTAAAGTGTTCCATAACAGCATGGGGTCCCTCATGTTACCCCTTTATAGTCATGCCTACTTCCCCTCTAGTCTATAGCCCTTGCAAATCATTGTGCTCCTATCTCTATGCTTTTGCAATGTTAAAATTTTTTGGAAATGGAATGGTACGATATGTGACCCTTTGAGACTGACTCTCTTGGCTCACTAGAATGCCCTGTAGACTCATACATTTTATACCTACTAGAACATGGTTCCCTTTCATTACTGAATACTATTTTTTTCTGGTTAGCTGTGACTGTCAACTTGACACAGCCTAGAATGGCCTGGGAAGAGAATCTCCATTAAGAAATTGCCTAGATCACATTGCACCGTGGTGTGTCTGTGAGAGATATTTGGGATTACTAACTGATGTAGGAAGGCTAGTCCACTGTGGGCAGCACCAATCCCTGGGCAAGGTGGTCCTGAGCTACATAAGAAAACTAGCAGAGAAACCTGCTGCAAGCTAACAAGCAGCATCTTCCATGAGTCCTATCACATTTCTTCAGCTTGGTTGGAGGTATTGCTGTGTGGAAGAACAAGAAGGCTTACCTTCAATCTCCTGCCTTGCCTTCTTACACTGATCGGCTGGCATCTGCAGTTGTAAGCTGAAAGAACCCCTTTTTGCCCTTATGTTGTCTTTTGTCAGGATTCTTTGTTACACCAGAAAAATAAAGGCAGAGCAATATTCCATGGATGGCTATACCACAGTTGTTTAATCAACTCACTGAGTTAGAGCACTGTATTTCTAGATTTCAATTATTACATACAAAATATCTATATAAGCTTTTGTGTGCTTACACTTCCATTTTCATGTAAATGCCCAAGAATAAAATTGCTAGGCCATGTGAAAGGTATATTTTTAGTGTGACAATCTGAATGTTCATTCCCCCTGCCTACACTCCTGCCGGCAGTATCCGTTTAGTTTCTTAGCCTCTAGTCCAGCGTTTGATAGTGTGTTTTTCAGTTTTCATCTGAGCTGCTCTCATAGGTGTGTGGTGACATACATACAGTGAAGTCCTTAAATTTTCATTTCCTTG
Organism: Tokudaia tokunoshimensis; assembly: GCA_036184795.1. Taxonomy (NCBI): domain Eukaryota; kingdom Metazoa; phylum Chordata; class Mammalia; order Rodentia; family Muridae; genus Tokudaia; species Tokudaia tokunoshimensis. The sequence continues at coordinate 102,957,912 of BTHU01000004.1, read as the reverse complement.
AGAGTTGGTGCAGAGACAGCTCATTTCTTTTCTTTACATTTTTGTCATACATACATTCCCTTTGATGAAATGTGTTTGCGTCTTTTGCACAATTTTTAATTGGATTGTTTAGTTCTCCATTGATAAGATCTGCCACTTCTTCACCAGTGAGATATATTAGATATTTGAAAGACATTCATATTAATCTATGCTTTCTTATCTTCTTAAAGTCAAAGACAAATATTTTCAATTTTTGTAAACTCCCGTTTATCAATTTTTTTGTTTATTTTATTTTATTTTTATGGAGCATGTGTTTGGCCTCAACTCTAGCCTAGCCCTAAACCCTGGATATTTTCTTCTGTTATTTTTAAAATAATACTTTTATAGTCTTACATCAATCTATGATCCATTTTTAATTCTTCAAAAAGAGTGTGTGTGTGTGTGTGTGTAATTTAGAGGTTGTTACATCTATTTCAATCTGTCTGACTTTGTAAATTAGAGATTGTTATGATGAATCTTTTTGATACACCTATTCTGTGTATGTGTGTGTGTGTGTGTGTGTGTTCATGTCTGTGCAGTGCACATAGAGGCCAGTGGAGGATGGCACAACTCCTCCTCCCCCTCCCTGCTTTACTGCCTGAGACAGGGTCCTTAGCTGTGTTTGGGCTAGGCTGATGGCCAGCAAGCCCCAGCATTCCTCCTCCTTTCTCTGTCCTCCATACTGCTGGGGTCACAGGCAGGAGTGGCCTCACCCGCTTGGAATAACCTTGTCTTGTTTGTGATCATAGGAGGAAGAGATTAAGCTTTTTATCATTAAGTGTGATATTCACTGTAAGTTTACTGCATATGTTTATAGTCAAACATGTATTTCTCTTTTATAAAGCATTTATTTCATTTTAATTATGCATATACAGGCTGTGTGTATATGCACACATGAATGCAGGTACCCACAGAGGCCCGAGATATTGGATCCCTTAAAGCTGGAGTTTAATAGTCAGTTGGCAGCTGTGTGATGTGAGCACTTGAAAAGTAGTATGTGCTCCTAACCGCCGAGCCATCTCTCCAGCCCTTCTGTCTCTATGTCTTCTTGCTTTCTTTTGGAGACAGTGTTTCTCTGTGTAGCCCTGGCTGTCCTGGCTCTGTAGACCAGGCTAGACTTGAACTCAGAGATCCTCCTGCCTCTGCCTCCCCAGATTTCCTGGAACTGAAGGTACGGATGACTGTGAGTCACCATGAGGGTTTGATGGTGGTCAGAGTGGATGTCCTGTGCGATTTCAGTTCTTTTGCTGTGCTGAGGTTTGTTTTATTACCCAACACATGATGTGTACATGGACCATGTGTGTGTGTGTGTGTGTGTGTGTGTGTGTGTGTGTGTGTGTGTGTGAAAAGAACAGTTCTCTGGTAGTTGGGATGGCTGTGGATGGCAGTGGGGGAAACTGAGCATTTATGTGAGGGGTGAGTGGTAAACAGACCCGTGTTAGAAGCTTTCTCCGCCAATGAAATAAGCCAATTCAATCCATATTAAATGTATAAACACAGGTTTATTTGGGGGGCAGCTCTTGGGCAGGTTTTCTGGTCTCAGAAAACAAGGCCAGGGAGATCACGATGCAGAGAGAGAGAAAGAGAGAGAGAGAGAGAGAGAGAGAGAGAGAGGATCTGGGGTGGCTGGAGGGATTATATCCACAATCCGATCCACAGCACACACCTGGTGCACCTAGCAGGGGCAGGAGCTGATGTAAGCAGTTGCTAGGTCCCTGAGAGTAGGCCTGTATATTAACAGGGTTAGCGTTAGGTCCTGGGTTTGAAGCCTAACACTGAGATTCCTACTTCTCTGAAGTGACAGGCTGAATGAAGGTGACCATATCTTACATGGACAGCTGTGGGGGTGCTGAGGTGTCTTAAGAAAAGTAACACTGGGCCCTGAATAATATAGTGTTCGCAGAGCCAAGGGGTAGGGAGGTGCCAGACTCTTAAGACCTGCTGTCCTGAAAGGCACCCAAACTTAAGCCTGACCGATATGGTTTCGCAGAATGCCGGGTTGGTACCTGAAGTACCAACTGACTGACTTCAGCCTATCTGCCATACCTCACACAGCACATCCGCCATACCCACAGGGTGTTCTGTCCCTGGCTAGTCAGACGGAGGAAGCTCAGGCACCGAGGTAGGAGGCCGCCTTGAGGCTTCACCCTTCCAGATGCTGCATTAGCATTTTAATAGGGGCTTTCTGAGCTGCATCCCCAGGGGTCACAGTGCCCCAGGCTGCAGCTGAGCAGGTGCTTCCAGCCGGGAGATCCCCAGCTAGTATCCCTGCAGGGAGGCTTCCTGCAGCCTCTGGATGGGAGGAGGTGTGGGAAGGAGGAGGACAGCCTCCTCGGAATGGGAGCGAGATAGACGGGCGCTGGGAAAACGGAAACAGGTTAATTCATTCTCCTTCCTGGATGAATAACCATATCTGCCCAGAAACAGAGCAGGTACCTGGGGTGTGACTGTGTTAATTGCCTGCCTGGCAGGGATGAGGAAGGACAGGACAAGCCATGGGGATAGCAGGTGAAGGAGAGTGGTTTCGAGCCTGGGCTTCCTTTGTGAGAAGAATGCGATGGCGCAATTACGGCCTCAGGGATAAAACGATGCTGAGCAGACTCTTGTCCTTGCTCAAACCCCGAAGCCACACCTGAAACCCAGCATTGTGCTGCCTCACATGCCTTGAGGCCCTTGGGATTCTCTTCCTGGCCCCCTGGCTTATCTCTATGCAGACCTACTCCTGGCCTGCGAGGAGCCCTGTCTCTGGCTCACCGTTGCCAATGGCACTCTCCCTCGCCTGCTTCTCGACCTTCTGCCTCCCAGCACTTCCCGTGGTTAGTGCTTGCCCCCCGGCCGTGGAATCCCAGCCTTACGGGATGCCCACGTCCCCTGTTCACGCTCCTGGAGCTCTTCCAGCTAGTGCCGCTCAGGCTGTTGAAGCTGCGCAGCCCTCCCGCTACCTCCCCACTCCCCCCCACCCCCACCCCCCCACCGCCGCACTCTTTCTTGGCCCCAGTGCCTTCCCAGCTCCTGAGGGCACTTCCTCTTTGTTTCTCCTCCGTCCTCAGATGACCTCACTCTCCTCAGCGAAAGGTGCTCTCTGCAGCCTCAGGCACTGTTCAGGCCTCCACATAATCTGCATAACTGGCCTCCCCTTGTTTCCTTCAAAATCTAGATTCTAGATCACTTCTGCCTCCTAAGCCTCCCCAGTGTGCAGTCAGCCCGTCTCAGAAAAGGTGTGATTCTCGGAGGAAAGAAAAGTTCCCAAAGGAAGTGACTGTGTTTAAAAAAAAACAAAAGCAACCCAAGATGCTAAAAATCACTTTTCTGAAGCCAAATCCTTCAGGCTACCAAATTCCAACTTCTCTGTCCTGCCTATTCTCCAGACGCACAATAACACCATCCTAGCAAGTTTCTGTTCAGGATTCTTCCTCTGGCTAGGTCTTAGGATTTATCTAGTAGAAATATTTCATTTTGGGGGATTCTCTATCCTGTAAGTTTTTTAAAATCAGATATTTGGCATGTGGTTCCCATTTCTAGTGCTGACTTCTCCTCTAGTGTCATATATAAAGGTTTTGACGGTTCTCGAGGCTTTTCCAACTTTAACCTCCGCTTTGCAGAAAAGATGGCCTTGTCCAGCAAGGGCCATCTAACACCCGTCTGTATCTACTCTGTGTTTTCCTGAGAGGTTTGGCAGGCAGCCAACTCAACATTTTTTCTGCAGTGTTAATTTTCCTATATTCATGACAGTTTCCCCAATGACAAAAATCCCAAAGTGGGAGCAGTTGTCTAATTTAGAGCCCTGTCTTTCAAATCACAACTGACAGTAAATGCAGTTGAGGAAAACTCGGCCAGTAGTGCGCACGTGCAAGCGCGCATGCACACACACACACACACTTTAGTAATTTCATGTGCTCAGGAAGTCCTTGACTATCTAAAGAAGCCCTCATAAGATTGACATGGGCTGAAAGATCAATAGCAGGGTGGCTAGTGAGAATTTGCCTAAACAGGCGAGTGAAATGAAACTGATTGTAAGGTAGAAAACCACCCAGGGGGGGAATCTGAAGGCTTGTGGGAACCAGAGGACAAACATGATGATCGTTGTTAAAGTAATTAACCCAAACAACTTTTGGGTAAATTCCAGGGAGTCCTCACCAGGGAAACTGATCCTTTAACAAATTGGTTTCCAGTAAATTCTTTTCGAGCTGAGCTGAGTGACTTCAGGGGAATGAATGCTGATTCATTAGTTGGCAGACTCACCCATGTCTTTAACTTTTCCTTGTTTCCTGGTCTTTCCCCCTCCAGAGCGACAGGTCCCAGGGTTGCTAAGCCCACACCTCCTTCCTCCTATAGTCAGATGGGCCCTCATCACAGTCCAGTGGAAATGGACACTCAGCCACGCCTCTACTTACCTGTTTCCTTTCCTATTGTAACTCTGTGGCTATTGGACCTAGACTCTTGTCCTTAATTAAAGACTCCTTGTCCTGGACTCTGGACCTCTCAATTATGCTGTGGTGTCTCCTAGACGTCCAGAGTTCAGCATGTTCAATACTGAACACTCCTTTTGTGTCCTAAATGTGTGCCCACTGTCAAAGCCAAGGAACCATTTTAAAACCTCTTTCCCTGACAATCACCAAATGTAAGCTATGGAGCAGTTCCTTTCTGCTGCCTCTACAAGCTCCATCCTTCTACCTGGTAGTTCTTGCTGGTACTTTTTTTGGGGAAGACTACCGCCCTTGGCCTACCTGTTTTAAGCTATTCCCAACACAGCTTCCTTCCCCAGGATTTTTGCACTCAGCTAGCTGGATCGTCATGGTACGTAGCCACAGACTGGTTATCTGAGAGCTCCTGGAAGACAGGCCCAAATCTAACCTGGCTTTATTGTCCCCAAGGCTAGTACATGGTGAACATTTGTCAAGGGAACCCCTGAGGTCACGGCATCACAGTGTTGAAAGCAGAGCTAGAGAGTCCCATAGGAAGCACCCAGGGGAGACACAGTGTGACCAGACTTTGAAAGGCTAAGGTAAACCATTTCCCCTTAGCTAGATTCACTTCCATCCTTTTGCCTCCCCATGACTGTATTCCAGAGTGCAGTCTCCCTGACCTGCTGTGTCTGGACAGAACGAAGGTGCCACACATATGGGCAGATTGTGTGTACAAATTGAGCTCAGCTCTGCCTCAGGCTGGAGGCTCATTTTGGATGCTAGGTTCTCTCCTCCTGCATCATCACACTTCAATCGTAGAAACTCTGGCCCTGGTTTGGCTAACCTTCGCCGAACTGAGAAGCCAGGCATATGACATGGTGGTAGTTGGAAAGGTCACATGGTTTAGAGCCTTGTTAGGTCAGGCCTGCAAGCCTTGAGGAGCCTCCATGCTGAGCCACTCCCTCAACAGCAGTGATCTGTGTCCAAGGACACGGTCCTGGCCGATCATACTCCTTTCCAGCCCATTGTCTACTGGGTACTCCAGGTACAGGTGATATCACCAAGAGGTCAGCCAAGCAGGAGATGGCATCTGGTACCCAAGTCCAGCCCAACAGGCCAAGTCCTGTTGGCAAGAAAGATAAATGGCTAATTGACTGTGACGGGACCAAGCCTTTGCCATGTGCTCTCTGAGAAGGGAGAAAACTATTTGAAAATAAAATTAAGCAGCTTCTATAAGGCAGAGCATGCCCCACATTAATGCTTAGTGGGGATGAACTTGCAAATGACTGTGAACGCTAACTTGTGGGCCAGGGAGAACTTGCCTGAGTTTGATACACAGGATTTATGTAAGAGACAGGCGTGGGCTTGGAGAGATACACCATAGATAAAGTGCTTGCCACATAAGTGTGAGGACAGGAGCTTCGATGTCCAGACCCCATGTGAAAGCCACCTGTAATCCCAGAACTCAGGAGGTGTGGCTAGCTACAGGAGCTGGCACTGTGAGCTCCAGGTTCAGATTCCGATTCAGTCAATAAGCCTGAGAACAATTTAGGGAGAGGTCAACTTTGGTTTTTCACATGCACACAGAAACTTGTGCTCACACATGCAAACGTGGAACTTTCTCTTTGTTTCTCTGTCTCCCTCTGTCTCTGTTTCTCTGTCTCTTACACACACACACACACACACACTTTAAAAAACAAGACAAAGGTGCTGTTATGTGCCCAGTGCTAGGGAGGCAGGGACAGGCAGCTCCCTAGGTCTGGCCTACTTGGAGATTTTGAAGCTAATGTCTCAAGAAGAAAGTGAACAGTGTCTGAAGAACAACATTGGAGGTAGCCTCTGGCCTCTGCACCTACACACACTCATGCAAACACAGAAACGTGAACAGTGCATGTGCACGCGTGTGCATGCATGCACACACATACTCATACATGCTCTCACATACATATACAGAAACCAAGGGAAAGATGCCAGAATGCTTAGCTGGCATAGAACCATGGTGACATAACTGGTCTGTGGGGAATTGTTCATGTGCACCTTAGTCATCTAACTAAGTTGGCGCACACCTTTAATACCAGCACTAGGGAGGCAGAGGCAGGCAGATTCCTATGTGTTCAAGGTCAGCCTGATCTACATATTGAGTTCTAAGCTAGCCAAGAACTTACATGAAGAGATTCTGTCTCAAGAAAAAAAAGTGTGTGTTTATGTGTGGGAGCTGAAGATATTAGTCATGTTTGGGCCTTGTCATGAGTGTTTTCATGACACTTCCAAACTGAGCCTACGGAGATGGTAAAAGTGCCATCATTGTCTGTTTCTCCAGACAATACACACTTGTCTACTCTCCCATGGAGGACAGTTTATTATGATGTGTCAGGAACTGCAAATGGGCTCACGACCCTCTGTACAAAGAAACTAATCCAGAATGTAGAGGAAAGGCTCATTGGAGTGTTCAATGCCCTTTTGATTGGCTGGTATAGCATTCAGGCATGGTTCATCATAAACATTATGATTATTGTTCATTTAGTGATCTGTACCAACAGTGCACAATACTGTCTATGTATAATGATGGCCCTGTGAATGAAGCAACTTTCACAGAAAAGGGAGTCCATGCAGATGGGTGCAGCAAAATCCTTCCCAATGTCCTAGGCATGAGAAGGGGAAAGTTTCTTCCCATCCAAGCAGACATTGGTTGCCTCTGGGTGTTGTTTGTTTATTTGCTTGTTTTTCAAATGTAGCACAATCTGATATTACAATAAAATAGTTCTTGAGCTTTGAGGGGTTCTAGGTCAAGATAAAAAGGATGAGTGATAATACAACTCAACAAGACTAGAGGGAGATGGAACTTTGATTTGGACAGAGCCAGGATGGAGCTGGGGACAGAGCAAGAGGCCCTAGCTGCCCAGTGTTTTCTCACACAGAAGGAGCGTGGAAAGAACAGCTAATCTACATTAGGAAAACGTTGGGACCCTCACCGAGGCCTCCCTGAGAAGGCTTCTGGCTCCGAAATGAGCAATATCTGAATGAATTTGTCAAGGGACCAGAAGGACCATCCTTACCCACTCCTCCTACAGCTACTCGCCACCAAGATGGTCATGATATCATGTCTGAAGAGGCACCAAGACCCTTGAAAGAAAAGAAACCCAGGATTCCAGGAGGGCATAGCTCTGAGGACCTTGGTGCTGAAGAAGGGCTTGTAGTTCTCCATTCGGTGGGAAGTTAGGGCATAGCTTTGGGGATGTCTTCAGGGTCCTCAGAGCACAGGTTAGAGCTGAAAAATGTAATGGGGCAGGTATTCAGGGTATGCAAAGTATCTAGAACATCAGAGCTTAGTTCTGTGTATTAAGAACTGAAATATTGGGTGGATGGCTGAATTCAAGGCCTCGAGCCAAGTGTTCATGGCAGCGGTAGAATTCCTGTTGGATCTGGCATTCATCACTCTGAACTGGCAAGTCACTGCAACTAACCTAGAAACTTCCATAATCACATCTTCAGATATGTTTACTATTGATGAACTTGATGATTATACTGTCAGAGAGAGAAGCCTTATGTGTGCAAAGAGGCTTAAGCCAGAGTTCTGTTTTACAGCAGACAGCCCATCACCTCTCGCCACACATATGTCCTCCTTCTTGGGTTTTTAGTAATCCCTTAGGGCCAACTATACAAAATCAGGGACAATGGGTTAGTACTGAGCACAATGGTGCTTCATGGAGCCAAGGGAGAAGAGTGAATATACCATGTGAGAAACAGTTGTGGATGTGAGCCAGGTGGCAGCAATTAGCATGTAAAGTACAGAAAAGAAAATGCAAGGAAGCCAGTGGGCCCTCCCCCAATGCCTGGGCTTTGCTTACATTTGCACTGGGGTGGATGAGCACGCACAGGGTTTATTTGCAAACAAGCAAAGATGGACCTAAACCACTTTGATCACACGTCTCCATTTTAATCAGTTTTGTATATTTATTACTGGAAATTAAGATAACTATCTACAAACTGGGAAATTCAATTATCTAATTATTTACCTTCTAACCAGATTACCCCTAAATTCTATTTATATCCTTTCACATTCTGGTACTTCATCTCAGACTATAGGCTTCTGAAGCTCATAGACTATTTGAATTCACTCATACTTCTTTGGTTCAAATTAAAACAGAAAGATATAATGAAGTCATTCACATGCATTCAAACTTTACACATCCCCTATATATCAATGGGGACAAGTTTGTAAGACGTACCCCAACATCAGAAAAATGGGAGAATGGAAATACATTACAGATCTCATGCATAGATTAGTCAAATGATTGCAGCAAATGAATCGAAATGTATCACAGAACTTGTGCATAGACTATTCACAATAATTGCCAAACAACTAAAATAAATCACAAAATACATGCATAGATTATTCAAAATGATCGTTGTACAGTTTCATCTCAAAACAACAGCTTTTACATCGGTATTATCAGCAGTAAAGGACAGTGTACGATTTTGGCCTAAATCGACTGTCCTACTTTATCCCTAGGGTAGCATTCTCCAAAGGATCCAGCTATGATATAGGCAGAAAGAGCAGATGTATCTGAGTGGTCCACTATTTTCTTCCATGAAGACCTCTATCCAATCCTTATAACCTGTTTTTCTTTACTATAGGATCATTCTGCACCAGCAGTAATGTCTGAACCTTTCTCCTGGGAAAGGCACTTTGAACCTTCCTCATGATCTTCACGTCTGTTCTCCACCCATTCTCCCTCTAGCAGTGGAGAAGGTGTCCTTTTCTGGTCAAGGAAAAGGAAGCTTCATGGCACTATGGTTGAAGGCCAGCTTTCCTCCATCTTTTGCCGGCATTTCTGGTTGTGGGATTTCTGAATCATTGGAGGATACTTGTCTGAGGGACATCTGAGGAGAGCCTGGGTTCAAACTTGGGTCAAACATCTTTGATGCCTCCAAAAGTTAGCTCCAGACAGAATTGCTTCGTCCTAGGAAAGACTGAAATCCAAACTCCAATTGGCAGAGCAGAGAGGAGCTGATAAGTGAGCTTTTTCGCCATCTTAGAAGAGCAATTGGATGACTAAGGACAATCATCTTCCTGACAGATTGTGATCTTGCTCAGTCTGGCTCTGCTGAGTCACTCTGCTAAATAGTTCCCCTCCAGTGGCACAGCTGCCACCTGCCCGCAGAGGCACCAGGGCCCAGCTGATCCCAACCACAACTTCAGCTCTCACTACTCAGTTGTTTCTACTGCTGTATTTGTTTTGTTCTTAGGTTAAATGCATAATATGTATACAAAGTTATGTACTAGGTAAATGTTCATATTTAACTTCACGTCAAAATTAAAATTAGCATGATCATAGAATTGTTTGGTTTAACCACGCCTTCTTCTAAGCAACGGTTTATTCTATTTTATGGGGTGTTCCTTGAAGAATGTTCAAGAAAAAAAGGAAGTTGCAAAATAATAGGTAGCGTTCTCTCCCTCTCTGAGTAACGAACAAACCATCAAGAGCTGTCTTCATGAGGCTGTGCGTGTGAGGAATCTTTTTTTTTGGAAGATTTATCTTCATGTTTACTTACGTGTCTGTGTGTGGGTATGAACACGTTAGTACAGGTGCCTGAGAGACCAGGAGAAGGGTCACATTCCCGGAGCCCAAGTTACAGGTGTTGTCACTTACCTGACATGTGTCAAGAACTCAGCTCATCTGGAAGAGCTGTAAGTGCTCTAGGCCGCTCAGCCATCTTGCCCAGAGGAATCTAATTTTTATTTATTTTTTTCTTTTCTCTAGTGAGCGATCATTTTATTGTCTATTTATATTACTTTTGCAATCAAAGTGTCAAATTTTACAGATGAATAGGCACCAGGGCGGTGTAAGACTGGGAGATTTTTCCAGGGATAAACCATCTCCCTAACTAAGCTCATCTACTGCAATTCATTCTCATTTCCTCTTTGTCTTGGGCTCTCTCTGTAGATGAGGGAAGTGTTGAGCCCCTGCTCTGAACTGAGGAGACTATACATACGTTTTCACGTGTCACTGTGAAAATGTCCAAATATAAAAACCCAGCAAGAAAGCATGGTGTTCTTCTCATGAGCACCCATAATTGTCCACTTTCTGCCCAAAGCCCCCACATTCTGCCCCTGCTTGGTAGCTACAGCCTAGATGGGGAGTTTGCTTTGATTGATGTGAGAAAACCTACTCCCCTATCCATCACCCGCGTGCATTGTGGGTGGCAGCTTCTTCAGGGAGCAGTCCAGATGAAAAATGGAGGGAGAGCATCCCGCCTTCTGCTGTCCTGGCCCTCATGCCTCTGAGTTCATGTGCGCCTGTGCTGCTGCTCCTGCTGCCCCTTGGGATTCCTTTGCCTGTAGCAGAACCAGACTTTCAGATAAGGGACCAGCAGTTCTCCAGGAACCTTCTGAAGCGTCCAGCCTGGTGTACTGAACAGCTACCACGATTTTACTGCTACAAATAACTTTTTACCCATGCTTTTTAAAGCAGCCCTAATTAAACTCACTGGGACACAGAAGTGAGAAGGAGGACACGGTAGAAGAGGAGGAGGAAGAGAAATAGGAGGAGGAGAAGGAGCTGGAGGAGGAGGAGAAGGAGGAGGAGGCCATAAAAGTAGAAGGCAAAAGTTGTTTGGGAAGAGGGGATCAGTGGAGTTGGGGAGTACGAGAGAGAGCATTGGGGTGGATATGATCAAAACATTATATATATACGTCTGAACTCTCATAATGAGATCCATTGTTGTACATAATTAATACACACTAAAAAGTTACCTATGCAAAAAGCACTTGCCATATGAGGAAACTGGACAAAAGTGAATGAGAAAAGCAACAGACGGTAACAATGGGATGTCATTAGTGTAAGACATGCTGAAGACCACTGTAAAATCGAATATACTCTTTTAAATTAAAATTTTCTTACATTTCTTTGTTCTGAATACATGCATGAAAGTGTGTGGGCACACAAGTACCACTCTGCACAGCTGGAGGTCACCCCACAATGTATTGGAATTGGTTCGTTCCTTCTACTATATGGAGCATGAGCTCAAACTCGGGTCATAAGTTTGGCAGTAAGCTATGGAGCAGTGGACCGTGCCACCAGACAGAAGAACTGGTAAGGTAGTAGCAAAGTTCAGAATCCTGATAAAACTCATAATTGAGAACAGCAGGAGTATGAACTAGCTCCTGACCAGATTCCTGACCTGGAGCAAGTGACCATGACATCCTACTAAGAGGACCATAACAACCGGTCATATAGTACACAGTCTAGAGTTCTCCATGCTAATGAGGTATTTAGGGACCCAGTATCCCTTCCTAGGCATTCCTTCCTGCAAAAGGTATTTAATCTCTGGTTCATCCTAAGTAAGTCATATGCATCCTCATCTGCCACGAATAAAGCAGTTTGGACAAACAGGAACCATCTCCTTCATCAAGGACCACAGGTAGGGAGTGGGGCTTTGTCATACAGACCAGTGCCTAAGTCTCCTGTAGAAGGCCCTCTTTCAGTCCCTCTGAACTTCTGGCACTCACTTTGAGCTACACTGGATTCCCCAAACCTGGGCTCATCGCAGGCCCATTTGACATCCCCAGTAGTGTCTGAGTATACGGGAGGATGGGAGCACCCAGTTTTTACAGTTCCCAGCGGTCTCTGGGTGCACAGGAGTTTGAGAACCACAGCCTGCCCCATACCCTGCTATTTCTCACTGGGAGAAACATGGGCTGGGACTCCAACCTTAGACTGCATTACACCTCCCCAAACAGCATGTTGGCATCCCGTGAGCTTGGCACCCCAGCAGTGAGGAAGAAATGCAGCATAGCACCCCTGTACTTAGCTTCTCTGAGCGGTCTATTAGCAACATTCCCGCACCCCAGTGATGCAGACCCCCAGTAAACACCTTCACCCAACTGAGCCACCTCCCAGGTCCTTGAATATACTCTTGAAACAAAATATTAAGACAAAAATCATGGCCATCTAAGTAAAGGAATAAGAACATAAGTAAAAAAAATAGAAAATTAAAAAATACAATAATTAAAATGTAAACTCAATAGATTGGCTAAGTTTACAGACCAAAATCAATCAATCAATCAATCAATCAATCAAACAATCAATCAATCAATCAATCAATCAGAGGCAAGGTTAGATAATTGGGGACTCTAGAGACTAGGAAATGAACTGTCTGAGAGATCTGTGGGCAATAAAAGACCCGGTGTTCATAGATCAGAGTCGCAGCAGAGAGAGACAGAGGAGCAGCAGAAAGCATATGATCTTTGGCAAACTTTTGACAACAGGCATAAAGCTATGATTTCTAAACAGAAATGGCAAAACAAATTCCCGAGAGAGAGAGAGAGAGAGAGAGAGAGAGAGAGAGAGAGAGAGAGAGAGAGAGAGAGAGAGGCCTAGAGTAGCCCACACCAAGACAGAGCACAGTCACATTTCTGAAAATTGAAAGACAAACCCTTGAAAGTAGGTAGAGATAAACAGTACCTGACTCACACAGGTGAAGCCAGGAGGGGGGGGGGATCAGCTTTCCCCAAGTACTGACAGAAAAAAAAGGTTTCCTTTCTAAATTCCACGCCTGGCAGCGCTGTTCTTCCTCTCTCAGTTGGATTCTGCCTGTTTTACCCTTTAGTGTGCCTTGTAACTTCTTGATAAGAACATGAGATGTGAAATAAAGGGGTTGCAGTAAACAGATCTTTAGTGATATGGTGGGAGAGGTGTGGGCCTGCTATTGCCGATTCGGTCTTCCTGATTCTGCAGCAGTGTACTGTGAACTACACACAAGCAGGTCCATTTAGAATGAGTTTGTCTTTATTTAGTGTGTGTGTGTGTCACACTCCAATACACATAGAAACATACATGTGGGCCCATGCCATGACATGTGTGTGGAGGTCAGAGGACAACTCTCAAGAGTCAATTTTCTTCTTCTACCCTGTGGGTTCAATCTTCAAAACCCACTCAATATAAGTCATGATATAAATAGCAAAATTAAGAACCTCATGGCCATCTTAATAGATGCAAGAAACAGACATTTGATGAAACCTAATATCCCTTCTTGGTTAAAATGATTAGAGAACCGGGTCTAGAAGACCATGTGCTTGACTAGTTTAAGAGCAACTGTAAAAATGCCCACAGTTTGTATGTTTCATGATAAAAAACAGAATTTCGGGCTGGAGAGATGACTCAGTGGTTAAGAGGACTGATCGTTCTTCTAGAAGTCCTGAGTTCAATTCCCAGCAACCACATGGTGGCTCACAACCATCTGTAATAGAATCTGATGCCTTCTTCTGTTGTGTCAGAAAACAGGTACAGTGTACTCATATAAATATAATAAATGAATCTTAAAAAAAAGAAACAAAAACAAAAAAATCAGAATTGCCTCATGTTGAAACAGAAACCAGAGGAACCACCTCTGATCAGTCTGGTTCTGAGAATGCTAGCCAGCACAATAAGTTACAAAAAAGAAATAGAAGTTTTGCACTGTGGACAGTCCTCCTCTATAAAAATCTATAGGAACATAAAAGTAGATTAGATCTTGGAAGTGAACTTAAAAATGCCCTAAGACACTATCTGTATATAATATCAGGTATTAAAATCTGACTTATTCATAGCAGCAGTCACATATGTAGTACTTATAAATAAATCTGGCAAATGTGTGTTGGGTAGCTGTTTCCTCCACTTTGAAACATTCTCTCCTGGCATGGGGAAGAGGAGGCTTTCAAAACTCACAAGAAAATACTAAGACTGTGCATCATTCACTTTTTCAGTGTTAAGTCTGAAACTATAAATCTTTAAAGATAAGCGAGATAAAAATGTGGGAAGGCCTGCAGAGACAGCTCAGTAGGAAGAGTTTGCTGACCTTAAATCCCCAAAGCCAGGCATGGCTGTGTGTGTGTCTGTAGCCCCAGCACTGGAGGGCAACGACCAGTAGGTCCTAGAGGCTGATTGCCTGGACAGCAGGCTGAAACAGTAAGCTCCCATTCAGTGACAGACTCTGCCTCAAGGCAAGAAGGCAGAAAGCAATGTAGAAAGACTCCAGTGTCTTCCTCTGACTTTTGCATGTGTGTGCTTGGGCCCACAAGCTAAAACTCAGGCAATGTATACACACATGCACACACATGTACACACCCACATACACCCACATACACACCCACATGCACGCACACACGCACACACACATACACACACACGCACACACACGCACACACACACCACACACACCATACACATTCGCACACACACCACACACACACACACCACATTTTGACTTTGCATCAGGCAAAGAGTTTTAAGATATGACCCCAAACACACAATCTAGAAATGCATTGGTATAATTAGACCTTTTCAAATTTAAAACTTCTGTTCTTTGAAAAGTTTTAAATGGATAGAAAAGACAAGCTATATAAACGGGGAGAAAAAACGTTATACAATAATTTTACAACTTTAAATTGCTTAACTTTTATTTACCATCTGTTTGCCTGGTGTCTGTGGAGGCCAGAACAGAACATTAGATCCTCTGGAACTGGAGTTACAGTTGTGAGCTGCCATGTAGGTGCTGGAAATCAAACCCAGGTCCTCTGGAAGACCACTTAACCCCTGACCTTTCCATCCCTAATACACACACATCTTATAATAGACTTATATCCAGAAAAATTTTTAAAAATCGTAAATGCTCAATGAGAAGAAAATAGCCTAACTGAGAACATGGTGGCCGTCCGGAGAGCTATGTCCACAGCTGTGCAAGCAGCAGTATCACTAGCGACTAAGGAAATGCAGACTTCAGTTACTGTGTAAAACCATCACACACACTTTTGAATGGCTTCCATGGGAAAGACAGACACTACCAAGTGCAGGAGATATGAAGGAACTAGAATTCTCACACAGCTGCTGTGACTGTAAACTTCTACAAACATCTCCAAAAACCGTTCAAAACATCTTAAAATGTTAAATATGCCCTGACTACATCACATGCCCCAGACTTTCAAATTCAAGAGAAAAGGAGCTAAATGTTCACAGAACATCTTGGATTTAAATCACAGGAGCTTCGTTTGTCATAGTCCCAAACTGAAAATCACCTGAGCGATCTGCATGTGATACTGATGTAGTTCAACTCTACTACTGGGCCAGAGAAAAGGAGGGAAAGATGACTGATAAATAAAATTTTCATGAATCATCAAAGGAATTCTGGCGAGTGAAAGAAATCCAGGAAAAGACAGCTGTTATATATTTGCATTACATAAAGCTATAGAGAAGCAAATCTACAGTGATATAAAATAGGTATAAACGGACTGGGGGCAGGGATACCACTAGGGATATTCTGGGAGTGATTTGGAGGTGGTTTTACAGACATATGTACATGAAAATTGTTGTTGTTCTCTATTATTAATATGTGTGGTGTTTTAAAAACATATATTTTATTTATTCTTTAGCAATTTCTCACATATTCACAGGGTATCTAGTTTCTCCCACAATTCTCTGCTCCCACTCCCTCCAATATGTCCCCCTCCAACCGTCATGTCCTCTCATCTTCTCGTGGCCTCTTTTTATGTCCGGCACACTGGGTTGAAGTTGTTGAAATAACAAAATGAAAGTGAGGCAGTGTGTGTGTGCGTGTGTGTGTGTGGGGGGGTGTCCTAAGACTTTGTCACCCATAAGTCCTCACACTGACCTTTGAACAAGTGGGCACAACTGGATACTTAGTGGGAGCTGGCCACCTCTGCAGCATCAAGCAAACCCCAGTGTAGGAGGGTCTGGGATAGATGAGTAGAAGCCACCTGAAGAAGTTCATTTCCACCCCACCCTCCTCCAGTCTGGGCTGTCTGTCGCCTTCAGCTGTTGGGGCTTTTCTCTTTGGTTTGGAGGATCTGCCTCTGCCTCCTCCGTTAAGTGAAGTGTTTGTGGTGGTTTACATACAGGGAAAGTACCCAGTGCTGACCCAAGACCCAAGCTACAGTCCCTGAGGCACCGCACCAACTCCTGAGCTGTTAAGAAAAACAAATCCTGTGGTAAACATTTAACACCTTTAAATTTTGTTCTCTCTCTCTCTCTCTCTCTCTCTCTCTCTCTCTCTCTCTCTCTCTCTCTCTCTCTCTCTCTCTCTCTCTCTCTCTCCACCCAGGTTCTCATGTAGCCCTGCTCTCTGAACCTGACCTCCCAAGTGCTTGGACGACAGACCTGCATCACCAAGCCCAATTTTTTGTGCATTTCCAACTGGTCTATCTATTTTCACCAACTTGGGATTTGCTGACACTGAAAGACTATGATGTCATCAACACTTTGCAAGACTGTCCTTCCCTCTTCTGCCTCTAAGAATAGACATCCCACCCCACCCCACCCCACCCCCACCCCACTCGCTACTGAGAAGGGACCCTGAAACAGATTTTCTCGGCGGCTCCACTAAGGTGACTTCACCTGCACACAGCCATGTGAAATAGCCATCCATTTCCAGTCAAATCATCTTGTGCCTCTGGAAAGTCTCTTCTAGAATGAACCAACCACATTACCGAGGGAGCAAAGGTGTAGAACATCAGCAGGGCAGTTTCCAGAATGGCCATTAACCCTAACACACATGTATAATAAATAACAAGAGTTTTCACATGTATTTGTCTGTAAAACCATCTTCAAACCACTCCCAGGACATTCCTTATGCATCTTCCTAAATGAAATTCTTAAAACAAATAAAAAAATTTAAAGAGTAGTCACAACTTTCAAGATGAAATAGATAAATAAAAGTTCAAAAGTCACAGCTCTTGGGAAGCCACACGGGTACAGCAACAAAGCCATCCTAGGTTTGAGTGGGTGTTACGCTTTGCATATAAAATGCCTCCACATGGTCATGTATTAGTCCCCCAATGGCAGGGTTATTTGTGGAGGTGATGGAATCGTGATGGATCATTGGGGTACGCCTTGGAAAGACATACCTGCTTGCTGGTCCCTTCCTGTTTCTTTTTCTGCTTCTTGGCCACCGTGACATGAAGAACCTTCTCTCCCACAAGCTCCCACACTATGATACTTTGTTTCTGTCTAGCTTCAGGCCCAAAGCAACAGGGCAAACCAGACATGGTCAGAGCTTTCTGAAGCTGTGAGCACAAACAATCCTCCCACGTTGTTTTCCTGGGACTGTGTCACACGGCTGAAAAGGTAACTAAGAAGGTGTGGGATCAGGTCCTCATAGTTGGAAGGATACTCCTGAGCCACCCTGACTGTAAAGGAATCTGCAGACTGAGGCTTCAGAGATTTTGAAAATTTAAAGGCAGTACATCGGTACTCATTCATTCATTCATTCATTCATTTTTGGTAAATTCTATGATTCCAGGAGTTAGTAAGGAGGTCTTGGGAATCTCCAGAGAAACCAAACATGTATACATGTGAAGAAGTGTATTTGGTTCATGCAGTTATGGAGTCTGACAAGTTCAAAATCTTCAGGGAGAACTAGCAGGCTGGATCCAGGAAGAAGCAATGCTATACTGTATGCCTGGCATTAGAGACCACTGGTGGGGTTTCAGGAGGGTGCCTGTCCATGCTTCCTACTTACTTTGTGCATATGTAATTCATATTACACAAAAGTGATGTTCAAAGTCCCACAGCCTGCTGGGTGTGCGGCAGTGACCTGTGAGCTGGAGGTGGGATTAAGAAGTCACAACCAGGGGTCAGAGAGATGGCTCAGAGGCTAAGAGCACTAAATGCTCTTCCAGAGGACCTGGGATCAATTCCCGGCACCCACATGGCAGCTCATAGCTGTCCTGTAACTCCAAGACCTGACACCCTCACATAGACAGACATACATGTAGGAAAACCACCAATGCACATTAGACAGATAGACAGAAAGAAAGAGGAAAGAAAGAAAGCCTGAGATAATGAGACCTTGTCTCAAACAGAACAAATATTAAAAAAGAAAGAACTGCCCACCCACAAAACCACGTTTTGACATGATCAGAATTTCTTTTAGTCTTTCTAGAAACATAACCATATACCTAAAATTAAAAAAAATCAATAAATGGTGCATCTACTTGAAATTATTCAAGTTAACTTTTGACATTTTGCCTGATCAAAGATCTGAAAATTTTGTATTATAGAAATCACTTATATCTTGTTTTCTTCCACCATAATGGGAGAAATTGGTGTCTTTGTTTTTGGTATCAAACTGATGGTTGTTTTAAAGATTTATTTATTTTTAATTATGTGTAGTTGTGTGTTTATCTGTGTGAGTATGTGCACACATGAATGGTGGTGCCTGTCAGGGCCTATCCCATGGAGTTGAAGCCACATAAGGAAAACTATGATGTGGTCTTATCCACATGCCTGCCCAGATGGGCAAGGAGGTCCATCAAGTGTTGGAAAGCACATGAAAGCCAGTAGATCTCTTACTGCTCATAGGAACTCAATAGATGGTACAGCATCTTTGGGGAAGTGTCTGGTACTTTCTAATAAAAATAAACATTCAACCTTGGTTTCTATGGCTGTGATAAAATACCCTGAAAGAAAGCAACTTAGGAGAGGGGAGAATTACTTTAGCTTACAGGTTCAGGATCTATCCTGCAGGGGTCAAGGAGGCTCACATGGCATCCACAGTTAGGAGCAGAAAGGAATGAACGCACGCTCAGTTCACGTTCTCCTCTATTAAAGTCCAGGACCCAAACCCAGAAAATGGTACTTCCTTTATTCATGGTGGGCTTCCTCTCTTCAGCTAACAGGATTGAGAAAATCCTTTATAGGAATGGTATACCTGGTTTAAACAATCCAGAGACTTTCTTTCTTTGTGACTCCAGATAGTGTCCAGTTGATAATTAACTGTAACTGTCACAATCATCAACTCAACACCAGCAATTCCACTCTGAGGTACCATCGAGGGCAGGTGGCTGTGAGCATCCACCCAAATATTCCTAAGCTTTATTGGTGATAGGAAATCCAGGATTTAATAAATGTGAGACGCAGCCCAAATTGAGCGATAGCCATGCATGCAATGTGAACCAAGGAACGAGACTTGAACATCTCTCTAGAATGTTCCGCTGAGCGAAAGAAATCAAACACAAAAAGACTGCTCTACGCTCTTCATTTTCATCATTATAGAGTTCGAGACTAGGAAAAACTAACCTATGACAGAAGCCAGGCGATGGGGAATGAGGGCAACTGGAGGGAACGGAGAGGGAGTGTGTTGATCAGGGATGAAGGATTCTAAATGGTTGTCCAGGGAATTAGACAAATACTATGTGTGCTGTTTGGTGGAGATGATTTGCGTCTTATTTTTGAAAATTACAGAGCAAAGTCAAAGAGCAACACTTTGTCCACTCTCTGCCTAGTGGAGGAGGAACTGCTTTAGATAAATGTTTCTCAACCTGTGGGTCGTGACCCCTTTGCGTTCTATGTAGCACAGATAGTTATATTACGATTCTTAACAATAGTAAAATTACAGCTTTGAAGTGGCAATGAAGATAATTTGATGGTTAGGGTCACCATAATAGGAAGAACTGTATTAAAGTTTCACAGCATTAGGAAGGCTGAGAACCGCTCTAGAGGGACTGAGGCAGCTATGAGAGAGAGAATTATTTACCCACGGCCCTGGAGCCAGTTTGGAATAGAAGCTTGGCTGCCCTTGCTGTCAATAGCAGCAGCTTGGCCTCTCCCTGTTCTCCAAGGTAGCCCATGCTAGCCCCAGCTTGTTGATCTTCAAGAGAGGGGGACTATCCTGTAGAAATCCTGGTGGGTCTTCTACCCTTACCTTCTCACTGTGGTCTGCATAGCACTGTCTGTTCCATTCTGAAACACTGGGCAACCCACCACAGTGTGGGGCTTCTATGGTGATGTGCCTGCCCAGGGCCAATATTCCTTTCCAGTCTTCCCCAGCAGAGCTGGCAAGGGTACAGTGATGGGAAGGATTCTTATTTCCTGGGCAGCTCTGGCCTAGGCATCTCGCCAAGCACTCTGATTCTTGCTTGTCTGAGTCTTTACCTTCCACTGAAGACAGGCATCCAAGTGCGAAGCCTGCTCTGTGGCCTGGGACCACATCTCTTCCCTGTCCCCTCTGTCCCTCTCTCCACTTCTACTTTACTTTCTTGGACACAATTTGAGTCTCAGCATGACATTTCTGATTTCAGAATGAGACCCTCTTCCAAATTTATCTCCCACCCCCACCCCAAAGACAGTTACCAGGCACAGGGCAGAGAGTAGCTCACCTTTGCCTGTCAGCTCCACCTTCAGCAGTAGGGAAAAGACAGGGTTAAAAGTTAATAGTTCAAAGTGGGTGGAGAGATGGCTCGGTGGTAAAGAGCACTGACTGTTCTCCCAGAGGACCCAGATTTGATTCCCAGCACCCAGCTCACAAACTATCTGTAACTCCAGTTCCATGGGATCTAGTGCCTTCTTCTGAACTCTGAGGGCCACAGACATGAACATGACAGACATACATGCAGACAAAACACACATACACATAAACGTTAAAAAAAAAATCTAAGCTCTGCCTGGAGAGAAGTTATGCATGGTCACTGCACGTGCCCGTTTCATGGATAGGCGACTAGGGCCTGAACTCAGCTACTGTTACTGTAGTAGGCCTTCAGTGTCAGACCAGCTGCTTGTGACAGATCAGGACACTGAAGGGAAGAGCCCCAGAAGCCTGTCTTTGAACCACTTTCACACAGAGAGTCAGACCAAGGCCAGAGTGGTCTTTCTCATTTTAAGACAAACAGTTCTGATGAGTTTTCTGTCCCATCCCCTGCTCCCTCCCTGTTCCCTTCCTTTAACAACACTCCCTTCTGATGGCAGGTGGGGTGGTTTTTTTTTTTTGGTTTTTGTTTTGTTTTGCTTTGTTTTACTTTTTCCTGTATATTAGTCAGGGTTCTCTAGAGTCAAAAAACTTATGGAATGCCTCTATATATTAAGGGAAATTATTGGAATGACTTATGGTTTGCAGTCCAACTAACCCAACAATGGGCAGCTGTGCATAGGAAGCTCAAGAATCTAGTGGTTGCTTAGTCCCAAGAGGCTGAGTGTATAAGCTGGAATCCTGAAGATGAAGGTTCCAACAGATGTGTTGGCAAATAACTACGAGCAGGTGTAGAAAAAAAAAACCCTTCCTTCCTCCATATCCTAATGTAGGCCTCCTGCAGAAGGTATGGCCCGAATTAAAGGTGTTTACCACCACACCTGGATCTAAACTGTTCTTTACTTGAAACTGGGGCAATCTGTCCCAGGTTTGCCTTGAACTCAGAGATCTGCTTGCCTCTGTCTCCTGGGATTAAAGGTATATATCATCTTGCCTAGGGCTAAGTTTTTCATAACCATTATGCCTCAAGATCCGTATTAGAAGCCTGTGTCTTTCAGCCTCAAGATGTGGATCACAGGTGTGGCTTCCATTTCTGCATTGTAGTTCATTGTACAGTCAAGTTGACAACTGGGAATAGTCATCACAACAATGGCACCGATCCAGGCTCCTTTTAAAGACAAGAGTAGATGTCCGTTTTGGTGGAGCATGTGCAGAAAGGATGCTCTTTAAAAAAAAGATTTATTTTTATTATTTATGTATATGAGTATTCTGTCTGTATGCCTGCATGACAGAGGAGGGCATCAGACAGAAGAGGGCACCACGTGGTTGCTGGGAATTGAACTCAGGACCTCTGGAAGAGCCGTCAGTGGCTCTTAACTGCTAAGCCATCTTTCCAGCCTAGAAAGGATGCTCTTATTGGGAGAGGAACACACATGAGAGGGAAGGTTCATGTTCTGGCAGAGGAGAATGCAGACACCATACATGACCCTATGCATGTCTTCCCTCTTCAGTGAACAGAACTTACAAGGTCACAAAAGTTGGAGGACATAAAGAACCCGGGGGTGTGTTTTCCCTATAGTCTGGAAACCCAAACTGTTGGAGGCTCAGACTGTGCCGGCACCTTAGGCAGTATGTACTCAGACTGCATTGCACTTTGTCCATGGGCTTTAGGATGTACCTCCAGTACAGCGTGCGGGGTGAAGCGTGCAGTCCAGCACAAACAGGTTGCTGCTGTTGCTCCCCGTAAGTGAGCTTTGTGTGAGGCCCAAAGAAAGGGGTCACTTCTGCCCTGGCTTGTGCAGAGGAGGGCATTTGGAGAAAACTTCATGAAACTAGTGACTGCTTGCATGGGTTCTCACAGAACAACAGGGGTTTCTATGTGAACAAGATGGCCTGGCTTCCCCCACACTCATCGTATGGCTGGTTGTCAATGCTGCCCAGTGGCAGGGGTCCCATCTGGTACTGTAGAAGAGCACTTGGGCTGTCCTCCATGTGACTCTCCATGAGGTCTGGACTTCTCCACAGCAGGAGGAGAGTGGGGAAGGACACAGAAGCTGTCGTCCACTTATGTCTGGACCTAGACACCCAGGATATACTTCTCTGTTGTCAGAACAGCCACGGGACCAATCCAGACTGAGAACAAAAGGTTAGGGGTCAGGGACTATTGAATGTATAGATGGTGGCCATCTTTGGGAAATCAAGTATGCAAATATTTGCTATTTTCCCAATACTGTCTTGAGAAATCCAACAGAAACATAAAATTCATTATTTTATATATTTATGTCTACTTGGGAATAAAGGTGTTTATCTGTCATTTGTTCTTTTCACTTTGCTTTGAGCAAATACAATACACCAATAGTACTGCCTCTACCAAAACACAAAGACATGGCCACCCAGGCAGTGAGAGCGGGCCTATTATCCCAATCAGAAGAAGCAGGGGCAAGAAGATCTGGAGTTCAAACTTGATATGTAACTAGCTCAAAGCCAGCCTGAACCATCTGAGTCCCTGCCTCAAAAAGCAAAATAATAGGAAAGAAAGAAATCCAAGTAGTTATGGAGAAGGAGGAGTAAGGGAGACTGATCTCAAAACTTGGCTAAGGTAGTTTAACATCCACTAGAAAGGGGAGCCAGGATTGCCAGAGCAGGGCTGCTGTTGTTAGCATCTTGGTCACTGTCTTACTTAAGGTTGCTGTGAAGGGCTACCATGACCAAGATCAAAACAACTCTTAGAAAGGGAAACATTTAATTGGGGATGGTTTACAGTTTCAGAGGTTCAGTCCATTATCGTCATGGCAGGAAGCATGGCCGACTGTAGGCAGACATGGTGCTGGAGAAGGAGCTAAGAGTTCTACCTCTTGATCCACAGGCAGCCAGGAAGAGACTGACTTCAACAGGCAGCTAGGAGGAGGCTCTCATTCCACACTGGGCAGAGTCTGAAGGTAGGAAACCTCAAAGCCCACCCCCACAATGACTCACTTCCTCCAAGGCCACACCTACTCCAACAAGGCCATACCTCCTAATAGTGCCCCTACCTATGGGCCAAGCATTCAAACACATGAGTCTATAGGGGGAGGGTGGAGAGGGTGGTGTCAATCTCTTCAAACCACCACAGTCACCTTTTCATTGTGTCCTATTTGGGACTCACGGTGTTAGATGTTTGGAGACTTGAGGAGCATAGTCAACAATCCCTTAGCTGTAATCAGCTGCAGATGGACGATGCAAAGAATGTTCTTTTCTGCCCCAGGACTGGGAAGAAGGAAGAATACCACCCCTTCTCCATGACAAGGATACAACCATAATTAAAAAACAGGGGTCCAGAGCAGAAGGCAGTCCAGGCCACTTCAGCTGTGGCTCTGCTGGCTCCAAGGGTGGCCAAAGCTTCACTGGTCCCTTCTTGGTAGCAGCTGGCTGCAATGCTGGGACCTGAGCAGAACAGGGAAGGGCTCCAGACCCTTCCCATTGAGCACACATTTCATCCAGATGTGCGGGTGGAAGCAGAGGGTGGAAATACCACCGAGGCTGACGATAATGTGTTAACCAAAACAGGAAGCAGGAGGAAGGTGGACGAGTGGGTTTCACTTCAGCTGTGTGATTTTTATCAATACGGTTATTGTTCTAAAACTCTTCTTTTTAAAAGGTATTTTCAAAACAAGCCCAAACTCTGCTTCCCATTCTGAATTATTGTGTTGACTCTATGCTTACTTACATTTGGGGGGAGAGTGGGAGAAAATAAGGACACTTGGTAGAGGTGGTAAAACATCAGGTTCTTGCCTAGGGGTGGGGAAAAGGAATTTTTACTGATTGAGAGACCTGTTCCTTGTGAAGAAAGGGCATAGGTCCAGGACCCTGGGTAACCCAGAAAGAATTAGGATGATCTGAGCTCCGAGGTGACAGCTTGATCTCTCACTATCAAGCTCATAGCACTCCAGTGGTAGACATTCAAAACCACCCACTGCCTGAGACCCAAGCAAGTCCTGTGCACGCTCAATGTTTCTGTGAGAAATTTGCAGAGCATGAAAACTAGACCTTTTGAGGAACAAGCTTATTAGTCAGAAATTATCAGCAACATTCTCTTGGTTTTATTCTGTGGAAAAAAAATAAAAAAGGAGATTTAAGTTCTTGATTTAAGTTCTTGATTTAAGTCAACTAGCTTTTTGAACAGCCATTGATGCTAATTCTAGAAGGAGGCCGGGTTAAATAGGCAGCAGTTTTCCATTCCAGGGAGCTCTATGCAGTCATGAGCAGATTGTTGTAACATGGACCAGTTATGAACATGGACAGGTATTCACAGTAGAATCACAAATGGAAAGGAAGTACCAAACTTGCACACACAGCGATTCTTCTTTGAATCTCTGACAAAGGAGCTGAGGTTTTAGATTGCCTGGCTGTACCTCCCACAAGGAGGTTGCTGCCCCCAGGGCTCTAGCACTCATCTTTCTATGTGAGTGAGACCTCAGAGAAAATAGCTCTTCTTTGGGTACTTAGATTCCAAAGCAAAGAAACAACATGGTACACATTAGGGAACGTGTGATAGTCACTAGACACCACAGATGTTAAATTCCAACCCTGCTGGAGCTGAACTGAGGTTTCAGAGTTGACTAAAATTAACTGAAGAGTCTTGTTACTTTCTGTGATTTCTGCCTGGAAGGCATTTGTCCCTTGGCACTGCACATGTGGCCAACCTGCTGTGGGATGAGCCTTCTCACTTCCTGATTCAGCCTCTGAAGTGGCTGCAGGTCAAGGTCACACTGAAGGGACTGTGGTGGGCAGCATGCCTGGCCTCAGCTTTGCCTTTCCTGCCTTCCCCATGGCTAGTCTATTGTGTGTAATGTCTAGGCTGTATTTCGACCCTGTCTTAAGTTTTAAGACAAAAAGCAAAAAGGAAGTCCCCCATCTCTATGCATCTGCATGTGTGCATGTATTCTTATACATATGATCTCATATGTGTACATTTTGATGCTAGGAGTCACCCTGAGCTGTCACCTCTCATTTTTTCCTTTGATGCAAACTCTTTCACTGGGACATGTGGCTTGTCAAGAACTGTGGGCTGTGCCCAAAGACTCCATCTGTCTCTACCTTCTCTGGACAGGGGTGACAAGTGGGTGGCACTACACCTGACTTCTTTTACATGCTGTCTGAGTATCAAACTCAGATCCTAATGCTTATAAGGAAATCACTTTACTAACGGAGACATCTCTCCAGTCCTTCTAGTTTTTAAAAAATGTTTATAGTAACCACAGAGATCCCTTTTTGTCCTCACTTGAATTTGCAAAGATTGTATGTGGTATGTATATTGATTTAAGTTGTCTCCACTGAATTCTGGGATTCCAGGGAAGGGACTAAGCTCCTAGAGGGTGGATGGAGAAAGGCTTCATCTCTCATCATCCCAGGGAAGAAATAACATCCTCCAACCCCACCCCCAATGAAGACCTTCTTACTGAACTGTGAGATGTCTTGTGGTGAGCTGGGGGTCTGTTTGGTGGAACAAATCTGATTGCAATCATCATTGCCTCTACCTGGTAGGTAGATAAACTGAGGCAGTGGGTAGCTAAGGTGTGACTGACTATTATTAAAAGTACAAGACCAAGGATTTAAAACCCAACAGTGGGTGTCAATACCCACAGTGATGATCACTCTGGCAGGCTACATCTATGCAGAGTTTCCCAAGAAAGTCCACACAGGTGCACGCACACAGTCTGACCTGTAGGAAGGGGGGATCGAGGACTAGGGATATATTCCCTGGGTAAATTAATGTGACAGGACCTTAGAGCACCCACCTTCTCTCAAATGAAAACCAACTTAGAGTCTCTGTATAGCCTGGCCCAACTTTACTTCTGGACACCAACGCTGTCCTGAGAAGAAGCTGCATCCAGAAACTGGACTGCAGAGACCAGGAGAGTCGGTCCTGGGAAGGAAACCAACAGCAGCTGCCAACAGAATCTAAAATTTCCCCAACCAGGCATCTCCCTTTCTTAGCACACAGCTCTCCTATCCCACACACTTAAGTGAAGCCCTTTCCCTGGACCATGCAAACTAAATGGATCCCAGTTCCCTGTGCCAGGGATACATCTCTGTTTTGTCTTGCCCAATACACTACACTGCTGACAGGGCATCGATAACAGCGAGTTAGGCTACCCTGCCAAGCCCCAGCTTTGCTCTTGTATAAAATGCCTGGTTTGTCTCACACAGATGCAGCCATGATCATCACTCTTCATGAGAGAACTCAGCCAACCCTGGCTCTCTTTACCCACTCAGTGGACCTCAGGGGTCAAAACCAATACCCCCATATGTAAGGGTAAAAGTGAAGAGTAAACAGAGATGAGAAACACACAGTTTGAAGGCCATGGGGATGTCATAACAGTGATGCCACAATAGTTGGCGACTTCTTAGAAAGAACAAAAATTCCATAATTTGTCCTTATTAACATGACAAATATTTGGACACTATGTTATTACCCAGAATGGGTACAACAAGATTTCCCATCCTAAGTGCTTTTCTCGATTTCCTAACGATCTGCTTGTCCCTTGAATTAAGGCACATTATGACACAAGTGACATTCAATGACACCTGAGGCCAGGTCATGAAGAAAGTACAGTATCCTTCTAATCTGACCGCCACATTCACACTTGACTCTCCCCATACAAAGTCAGGAAATATGCCAGCCAGCATCCCCATCCTAGATCCTTCTAGCTAGCACTGGCCACCATCCTGTTAGTATCAATTGTTTGGTGACTGTAGCCTAGCCGTCTTCCAACAGTAACTGCACTGAAGATTCCCGAAGGACAACAGCCCCCTTCTAGCTCTGAGAGCTAAGCAAACAATGGCAGGGTTTCACTACTTTAGCCTAGCACTTTAGCCGAGCAGAAGATGGGAACCTAGAGGCTAAAATGAGGTAACCGGTTCATTCCATTTACCCACAGCTCCACGACAATTATAGAATGCAACCATTTCCAATCTACTATATGGGATTAGAAAGAAAAGTAGATGCTGGGGTCTTTGTTGTTTTTGCTGAGGAAGAGGGAAAGGCTGACTAGTGAGAAAATATATATTTTAGCCTTGTTCAAGTTAATTTTTTAAAATAAAAATGGAATACACAGGAATAAAAAAAAGGTGTGTGTGCATATGAATGTAATTGTGTTCATGCAGTCTTTACTTTTAGTGGTCAAAGCTTTCAACAAATGAAGAAAGAATACACACCCACATACACACACACACACACACACACACACACACACACACACACACACGCATACACACATACACTTGTTAGGATCTGTAGTACCAATAGAGGCCCTGGGTTTTGCTGTGTTTTTGATATTCACTTTTATTTTGAGACTAGGTTTCAGGGGCTCATGTGGTCCAGGTTGGCCTTAAACTTGCTATGTAGGTAAGAATGTCTTTGCCTCTCTGGGAAGGAACTATAATAAGCGCCCAGCTTATACAGTGTTAGGACTTGAGCACAGGGTCCCGTGCACGCTAGGCAAGCACTGTACTATAGCTATGTGCTCTGGGAATGTCAAGAGACTATTCTGGCTACAGACTCCCTCTGAAAACTCTCTCCGGGGCTCTGCTCCCTCCCTGGTTGCTGACTTTAAGCCCTCTGCCCTCTCTAACTGACAAGGCCGAGTTAGCAGCCTCGCCCAGCACTGAGCAGTAAGGTGCATCTAAGAAGGCTCTGGGTTCTGTACAGAATCCTCTTCCTCCCTGTCTCACTAGCACCTGCCTTCACTTCCTGTTATTTCCCATGCTTCCTTCTTTGGCCCTTTCTCCCTTTCTGTTTGGAAGGAATTCTTACCAGGACTGTCTCAGTTATCTGCCCCAAATCATGGCTCCAGTGTGGCCTCAGAGAGAGCTGTGCTTTCATCTCTACACAGCTCAACAAAGCAGCCCACAGGCCTGAAGGAAGGGCTCTGTCTAGCTCTTTTCTTTCCATCCAGACAGGACACCCAGGAAGGCCTGTATTCCGTGGAATGCACGATGGTCTAGGGAACCTGGCAGCTATTGAGGGGTCTCTGCCTCAATCCTACCTTGACCCTAAACCACCCAGAGTCCTCAACACAGTCCCAGACTGCATGGGTCACTTGCTTTGGTGGAACACTGGGGAGGAGCTTGAGTCAGAGCAGTGGTGGGAGTAGGGGGGCTTAAGCAAGGAGTTAGGGTTACAGAAGGCCTGTGATGAACTGTTAGGTCCCACATTCCAAACAGCGTCACCCATGATGGTCTAGATTTTACAGAAGAGCAAACTGGAGGCTGACAAATGGTTATTCGTCCAGCCACACAACTGGTGGAGAGAGGACAGAACTCATGCCTATCCTAGCCCAGGCTCATTCCTCTACATCATACACACCTGGCGCATGGCAGGTGCCTCACAAACATGGTTGAAAAAGACAAACGGATGAATCGACAAAAGGAAGAATGAGCCCACCGGCCACAGCCGGTACTCAGGATAAGCTGCAGAAGACATGCCAAGATGTGTGTCAAGCTCGGACAGTGGGATGAGTTCCTGGAGCTGGGCCAAGCTGGAGAGAAAAGGCCAGGGCAGAGGGTAGGAAGATCCTCACCCTAGGAGAAGCTGTGCCCAGAAGAGTTGGCTGCAGTGGGAAGCTGGGTCTTCTGGCAGCAAGCCTGTGTGTGGGTGGCCCTCTAGGCTGTGGCTGCACAGGGAGGGAGGATATGGAACTGGTTTGGTGAAGAACAGCTCCTACTGGCATAGGTGATGCCTCTTCCATACGACCGTGCAAGCAGGGAGGCTTTGACTTCTAAGAGAGGCTAAGAATCGGGTGACTCATTAACAACCATTTGGGACATGACTGTTCATTTTTTTTCTTTCTCGTGTGTGGCATGCATGTATGGGTATGTGTGTGTTCATGTGTGTAGGCTCACATTTGTGTGGTGATGTGTATGGACATCCAAAGTTGATGTCAGGGGTCTTTCCTGATCACTCTCTACTTTTTTCATTGTGTCAGTCTCTTATTTGAACGCAGAGCTGGTTGCTATGACTAGTCTAGCTAGCCAGCTTGCTCAAGGAATGCCATCTCCTCCTTCCAAAAACTGGAATCGTGAGTGGACTGCTTTACCCATCCAGCATCTACATAGTGTGTTGGTTGGTTTTTGACACAGACAACTTGACACAGATAGGCAATCCTAGGAAGAAGGAAGCTCATTGAGGAACTGCTTCCTTCAGAACGGCTTGTGGACAAACCTGTGGTCCATTTTCTTGATTAGATGGTTGATGTGGGAGAGCACAGATCACTGTGGGTGGTGCCATGTCTGACCAGTGGTCCCGGGTTACATAAAAAAACCAGCCGAGATAGCATGAGGAGTGTAAAATGACTTATTTTTTTTTAATATAGATGTAACTAGTAAATTGATCTGGCGGCTGTATTTCTTTACCTTTGCTAGTCTCCAGTTAACCACACCAAGAAACCAAGATTTATTTCAAGTTGCACCTCAATATTTGGCCAGTTAAATGATCTATCTTAACCTCCTATGTTAATCTGACTATCTCCTAGCCACAATCCCAAATACTAACAATTCAGGCTTCAGATGTTTCTTCTCATGGTGTCTTCTCAGATCCTGTCTCATGACTCCAATTTCAACACCTCTCATCCCCCTCTCCTTGCTCCCTCCCTCCCTCTCTCTGTCTTTCTCCCTCTCCCCTCCTTCTCCCTTCCTGGCAGAAGCCCCCTCCCTATTCTCTCTTTTGCCCAGTCATGGGGTGATCAGCATTTATTGACATGTCATAGAATAAATGTTAAGAATAAATGTTAAGGACCGTGTTTACACAAACTGTAGACAGGATTCTAGACAAAGCCAAATCTGCCGGGTTGAGACAAGGAGTGGAGACAGAAATCAGCATTTGAATAACCCAAAGGTAACCTTTACACAGTGCACAAAAGCATTATGCCTACAGAGAAGCAAGCCAGGAAGCAGAGTTCCTCCTCGGTTCTGCTTTTGTTCCTGCTTCCGGTTCCTGCCTCGGTTTCTGCTCTGACTTCTGATGACAGGCTGTAATGTGTTAGGTGAAATAAACCCTGGGTTGTTTATAGTTAGTGTTTTATCACAGCAATAGAAGCAAAGACAAAGACACATGGATTCCAGGATCCAAACTCCAGTGCATGCTACTTGTGTGGCAAGCATTTTAACCGTTGAACTATCTCCCTTGCCTCTCAGTTAATTTTCTGTTGCCATAGCAACAGAAGCCAGATACTGGTAGCTAAATACTCTGTAAAGCATAGAAGTTTATTTAGTTCACAGGTTTGGAGGCTAAACTTGAAGGTCTAAACTCAGAGTGATTCCATCCATTCTGTCTCTGGCGAGGTTGTGTGGCTGCATCTCAAGAAAACAGATGGCATTATGGTAGAATTGTGTGTGTGTGTGGGAGAGAGAGGAGAGAGAGAGAGAGAGAGAGAGAGAGAGAGAGAGAGAGAGAGAGAGAGAGAGAGAGAGAGATATTTAGGGGCTTGTTTTGTTTGTAGCAATTTGTTTTGTGTGAACTACTCAGAGTCCTGAGAATTACATTAATCCCATCCAAGGGCATTATCTCCAGTAATCTATCTGACTCCCACTAAGTTCTGCTTCATAAAGGTCCATCACCATCAACATAGCCACTCCAAATCTTCGTCATCTAATAGAATAGTCTTTGGAGGACACACTCATAGCATTTGCCACTCACAGTGTGAGTCTTGGCCTCATCCTCACGAGCATCGACATTATCATTCTCAGCTTCATCACTGCTGTCAATCTTGCATTCCATCAACGCCTCTTCACAGTAAAGCTGAGGAACTGTGGTCCTTTGGAAGGCTGGTGGGTTGCTAGCTTAGCTCATCACTCCATAGGTGGGAGTACATTGGGTACATTTTAAGGCAAGCCTCATATTCATCATATATAAAATGGAATAACTCAAAAAAATATAGTGGAGGAGGAAATAGTAGGCAAAGGGACAATGGTTAAGGTTTTAGACAACAGGAATAACACAAGAAATTTATTGCACAGCATGGTGACTTCAGATAAAAAAAAACAAAAACAAATAAATGAGGTAATACATATAATAACTAGTTTGATTTAGCTATTTGTCTTAGTTAGGGTTTTACTGCTGTGAACAGACACCATGACCAAGGCAACTCTTATAAGGACAACACTTCATTGGGGCTGGCTTACAGGTTCAGAGGTTCAGTCCAGTATCATTAAGGCAAGGGCATGGCAGCATCCAGGCAGGCACGGTTCAGGAGGAGCTGAGAGTTCTACATTTTCACCTGAAGGCTGCTAGGAGAAGACTGACTTCCAGGAAGCTAGCATGAGGGTCTTATAGCCCACACCACAGTGACAGACCTATCCAACAAGGCCACATCTCCTCCCTGAGCCATGCATATACAAACCATCACACCATTCTACAACACATGCACTTTTTAAAATACTGTGCTGTGCACAATCAATATATACATATATAATTCATATTTGCCAATTAAAAAATAAATTAATTTTAAGATCAGGTCACATGTATCTGCGTCCTCAATCATCTTTTAGTTCTTCAAAGTGGAAACATGGCTACATGTATTAAAATGTCACATGGCCTCTGGGTGTGGTGATATAATACTGCACTCGAAAAGCAGAGGCAGGAAGATCTCTGTGAGCTCCAGGCCAGTCAGGTCTCATTTTGAGACCCTGCTTTAACAAACCAAACCAAAACACAACAAACACAGAGAAAGGGCAGAGTTTGTGGCCCACACCTTTAATCCTAGTACTCCCAAGGCAGAGGCAGGTGAATCTTCTGAATCTACAGAGTGAGTTAAAAGACAGTCTGGGCTACATAGAGAAACCCCATCTCAAAAAAACAAACAACTAAAAGATTTTATTTATCCAGGCAGGTGGCACACTCCTTTAATCCCAGAAATAGGGAGGCAGAGGAAGGCAGATGTCTGGGAGTTCAAGGCTAGCCTGGTCTACAAAGTGAGTTCTAGGACAGCCCTGTCTCTTGGGGAGGCTGGCAACAATAAAACAAAACAAAACCCCTAAAATAACAACGACGAAAACAACAACAAAACAAAACAAAACAGAGCAAAACAAAAAACCTAAAGCAAAGAAAAAAAATCTTCAAAAGTGGAACAAAAAATCATATAACTACCTATAAGCCTACAATTTTTACATTTTATGTATCAATTTTAAAAATTAAGATAAAATGAATAGGAAGAATTCATTACTAGCAAGTGGAAAAATAAATGGTTTCTATCTTCCTACAAAAAGGAAAAAATAAAATTCATGTCTTTGAGACAGAGTATCATTATATACCCCAGCCCAGCCACAAAACTCATGAGCCTCGGCCTCAGTGCCCTACGATTAACGAAAACTTAAAAAAGAAAACCCAATGCAAATATTAAAGTTCTTAGTTCCGTGCCTGTCATGTGTCATTAGTGTCATTCTCTGTGGCCACTGTCATCTCTGTCAGTGGGGGAGTCTGTAAGTGGGCGTGCTGAGGGTGCACTCCTCCATGACACCAGAATGCCACGGAGGAGATGAGGAGAAGCTGGAAGAAACCCAGCCAGGAGAACCTGGGTATTGGCGGGAAACTCCAAGAAGCTCCTCACCCCAGAACTCTGGCTCTCCCGAGGGTGGAGTCTACGCCTCTCCCTCTTGGGTCAGGCTTCTGGGACGTCGGCCAGCGACACCGCCACTTGATGGTTTGTTTGTTTGCTTCTAAAGACATAAAATCCAAGCTTATCAAACAAAGTCACACTTGGCCCTGCCATCTTGAGAGGTAAATTCCACCATTATCTCCACACTCCAACCCCTGCACAGAACACTTAGTTCCCAGGCGAGCCGGCAGCTGGCTGCAGGGTCGACCTTCACCGACTCACCCCTTCAGCCGGGGAGCCAGTCAGTCACGAGGCAGGCGTGCCAGTCACACAGACTAGGGAAATGCCCAAAGGTCCAGCCCACACGCTGGGAGGTTTAAAAAAACCTCTTTGAACTTCAGTTTCCTCGTTTCTATAGAGTGGCTTGAGGACAATTGTCTCCTTACCAGCTGGCTTGTGACGAGGAGTCATGAAAAGGTGATTAAACATTGACCCCAGTGCTGGTCTTTGGAGAGGGCTCTGCACAGAACAGCTGCGACCTCACAACTCAGGAGTGTCCAGTTCCTCAGAAACCTCTCTGGGTGGAAGGACAAGGTGAGGTTGGGAGAGGTTTGTACACCAAAGGGAAAAAACAGAGTTTGTGGCTAAAAAGCACAGGGCAAAATGAGGTCAGCTAGTGGAAACTTCATCCAAAACTCTGCCAGAGCTCTCTTGAGCCAAAGTCCTCAAAATCACCCACTCCTACTGTGTGTGTTAGAACCCACTGAAACGGAAAGGAGCATCCTGGCCCAGAAGTGGGGTTCACTTTCATATAGCATCTTTGCACAAATTACAAGCTGGGCATGGGAGGGGCAAGACAGTGACCTCTCTTTGAGAGCATGCAGCCCTGGTTAGGGTGGAAGGCCTGCAAGGTTGGCATGCTTCTACTCCGGAGCACTGTATAATAAATACTCTACTCGCTGCTCCTACCCCTCCTCGCTCTGCAAAGCCCACAGACCCACAGAACGAGAGGGAAAGAGACACGTCCCGTTTCCAGATGAGCACCCTGGTAAGGGCTGACTCACAGCTGTCCTTGTTCCTCACTCCCACCGTGGTGCCTGGCAACACTCCAGATGGCGGAGGCTCCACCAGCCTGTGTCCTCAGACAGAAACCATGGGAAAAACCATGGCGGGTGAATAGTACAGGACTCTGTTCCTCTCCCAGTTCACATGCACCGGTCATCGTGAGCCTCGGGGGTAGTGGGGGATCGTCACCACAGTCAGCCTGATTCACCCTCAGATGAGTGTGGACAAGGGTGGGAACAGGAGGAAAATAAAGCCCAGAGACATCCGTAGGAGGGACAGTGTCAGAGAGCGGAAGGAGATGGACCTGGCCAAGAGGCTGGGCGGAGCCGGGGGTGATGAGGTTAGTGTAGGATGCGAAGCAAAGGTGATCAAAAGCAGCTATTCAAAGAAAGCGCCTACAGGGGTCCCGGAAGATTCCAATTGCATCCACAGGCCAGACACACGAGGGAAATAAGATGGATTCAAAATCAACGCCAGGCCTTCATGACCAGCATTGAGTTTTACAAGGTCTGCTGTGATCGGAAAGCAGCAGAAACGTGACAGGCTCTCAGCTGTCTAGCCCCAAGTCTCTTCTTCCAGGAAGACTTCCCAGACCTTCTGCAGTCTCAGAGAGCCTTCTGTTGCTCTAAACAACTCTGTACTGTGATCGATCTTCTGCAGGACACTGTGTGAGCTGCATGTGAGTTATGACTCACAGGTGGCTCCAACCCTGCTTTCAGTCCTTCAGTCACCCATTTGGCACCCAATGGAGCATGTTAGGCATCACACTGAGTCCCGAAGGCGTATCGTATGAAGCAAGATACAGGCTTTCTTAGGTCCACAGCAACATCAAAAGGAGTAAAACGGACATGCAAAGAAATCTGTTTTAGCATTTGAGACTGATGTGCAACTGAGAAACACGGTAGGATGATGCCAGCTAGCACAAACGTTTTGAAAATATGTATTTTGTTTCCTATACATGTACATTTTTTCTCATCAAAAATAAAGATCAAATCAAATTTCAAAGAGATTTAAAACACAAAGAACAATCAATTTTAAGTCGTACTATTAGAAATAGAGAGAATAGGTTTGAGATTAAAAAAAATCTAAAAGGGGAGCACTTTAGAGAAAGCTGGTTAATGCTGATCAATTTGGATAGATAGCATTTGAAACAGAGGGAGACAGGAAGGGAAAACAACTCATGTGAAGACCGGGAAAGCTGGAACTTCAGGGCAAGACACGCTGTATACCCAGGACCTTCAAGTAGGAAGAGCTCAGGATCTGAGAGCGTCTCCAGGACAATATCTTCAGCAGAACCTGGACAAGATGGCCGTGCCCTCCAGGTCACTATACGGTCCAGATTTCAGATGACATGAGAAGACACTAGAGAAGGCTTGAGTGAGCTGGGGAGGCTGCCGTGTCAGCTTACAGGGATGGCTACTGCTGACGGGATCATGCTGCTGGGGAAAACTGCATCCGGATGTGTCAATTATGGGATGGCCAGTGTCTCTGTGGAGGAAACAGTGTAAGGCTGTAGCCTCTACAGATCCATTGGAAGGAAGTTCAGAGAACTGCAGGATGGACCTGGAATCACAGGCTTGAGAACAGTGATTGAATCCATCCACAGTCTGATGGAAACCACCCGGGGTTAGGAAGAGCTCCAGGGTGAAGAGCTCCAGGGGCCCAGGGAGCACTCACACTCAGGAGTCTGAAAAAGGGACCGGCTCACAAGGACCGTCATGGAGGTAGGAGGTGAGCTGGGAGAGTCTGTTGACAGATGCTCAGAGTGTGTCCAGACTCAGGATAAAGTCTGAGAGCCAGCCAGACAGGGTCGCTGGCAACCTTGACCGAGATCTCCAGGGAAAGCGTTGGGAGCTTCGCCAGACTGCCTTGAGCCCAGGACTGCAAAAGTAGTTAAGAAAATAGATACAATGTGAACAAATCCGATTATTTTGAAAGCTGTGTCTCTGAAGGCAAAGAGAGAGGAGCTCAGAGGTCTCTGTGCCAGAGGGGCTGAAGGCCAGGGGACCAAGGAAGCACTGTTGGATGCTGCTTGGAATTGTCCAGAAACAGAAGGGCACTGTGCAAGAGGCCAGAGACTCCCAGGGAGTGGGACGGCTGACTCCAGAGCCCAGCTGGGAGGCCTTGGCCATCCCTGCAGAGAGGAGAGAGACATGGCCAGGATGAGATGGCCAGTTTGATGTCCGGAAGATGAAAGTTGAGTTAAATGGGGCGGGGCGGGGGGATCACTTGGAAGGAGAGTGCAGGGGTCTATGGAGCAGAATGAGGGCCAGATGCACAGATGCAGAGACAGGACAGCACACGGGTCCTGTGGGCACAGGATGAGAGAAGACCGGAGAGAATAATGGAATCCATAGCCTAGCCTGGCAGTGTTGAGGGTCAGCCTGAGGCTGAGCTGAGTCAAGAGCCCAGTGCAAAAATACCCAGATTGTGTGATTCTCCCTCTAAACAGCCAGAAGCCGTGGGGCAGACACACAGAGGTGGAAGGGAGGGCTCTCAGGTTGGGATTTTGCCAAGGAGCTATAACAAAGGCTGACTTGCTGAGGGAATTCCCGTTTCAAAGATTCTGAGGAATAGAAGCCAGACAGAAAAGGGGAGAAGGCAGGAGGACAGCCTGAGAGAGAAGCAGAACAGAACAGAGGGTCACAAGTGTCCTGCAGGATCTAGATCAAGGGTGAGATTCAATGGCTGCAGAAATAGTGTCTGAAGGGAGGGGTCTCCAGAGAAGCGTGGGCTGCATGCTGCACAGTCCACTGGACAGGATACCGCTGTCCCCAAGGACAAGGTATTAAGACACCATGAGGGAGGTGGAGTCCATGCTGATGCCTCTGATTAGTCTATGAGCCACACCCCTACCAGGTTGGATCACTTTCTAGCTGTGAGGTTCCCTTCTCTACGGTTCAGTATGGATTGGTACCTACATCTTAATATTTATGTGAGCACAAAGGGAGATAATCCAGGTAGAACTCCAGAAGACAACACACATACAGGGTCAAATAGCGGCCTTTGGGGTGAGTCAGGGCAATTGGAGGAACTGGCTAAGACAGCCCCAGGAAGTGAATGTCTTCCTCCTGTGCCTCAGCCCTCTCAGCTTTAAAGTCTGACTTGGGTACTAAAGATTGAGCTATGTACAAGTGTCAGGTACACTGGGGTCGGTAGACCTGGTGGCCAGTTGTAAGTCATCTTCACTGTCAACTTGACCTGGATTTAGAATCACATTGGAGATACACCCCTGAGCTTGTTCGTAAGGGTGCTTCCGAAGTTGAGGAGGAAAAAACCATCCTGAGTACTAGCAGCACCATCCCATGGCCTGGGGGGACCTGAACTGAATAAAAAGGCAAAAGAACGAAAGAAAGAAAGAAAGAAACAAACAAACAAACAAACTGGTTTTCAGTATTCATTAGCACTGCTTCTGAAGATGGGACCAGTGTAAATTAAGTAACAACACAGTATCCTTCCGGCCTCTATCACTGGCTTCTGCAGGCAGGAACCTCTTGTGCATGTGACTTTGCTCTGTTCCTTGTACACTGAACCTGAGATTCCTAAAGATACATTGCCACTAGTGGCCAGAGGTAGGCAGCTAGCATAGGTCTGTGCATACATATATGTGAAATATGGATAAGATGAATGTCATATGTGATAAGGTCAGGAAAATGGGTACTACATCATTGCCAGACTGGGCATTTGTGAGGACCATACAACAGGTGGAGGAGTGCTGTCCTCTGGTCTCAGCCCAACCCAAGGCCCCAAATGGACCCAGGAGAGGCTGGGGCCAGCCATCAGAGGTGGGGACTGTCCCAGCCTCCCTGATGGCTGAATTCAGTCCTTAGAACTGCCTCACAGAGAGCAGCAGCAGGTGGGTAGAAGTTATCTGGAAGCAGTTCCATCAATCAATATTCAACGAAGGTCTGTGCCTTTTTTGTCTCAGATGCTGGGTCAGGACAGCTTCAGTCTGTCCTGGCCTTCTTTCTGAGTGTCTTTCCCATTACAATGACAAAAGGAGCTCGTACATTCTGGACACTTTGTTGGGTCAGGCTTCCTCCCGTCCTGGCTGCTTTTCAATAGAAAACTGTGTTGGGCTTCAGAGGAGC
Source organism: Tokudaia tokunoshimensis (assembly GCA_036184795.1). Classification (NCBI taxonomy): domain Eukaryota; kingdom Metazoa; phylum Chordata; class Mammalia; order Rodentia; family Muridae; genus Tokudaia; species Tokudaia tokunoshimensis. The sequence goes on along the minus strand of BTHU01000004.1, from coordinate 102,919,521 downwards.
TTGTAGTCACAGAACACACAGAGAGGAAGGCTCTCGGCATTTAGGAACACGGACAAAGAATTCTCACTCTTTGAACAGGGAGTTTCATTTGATGTTTTTGGAAAGAAAACATTTAGCTTACTTTATATAAACCTACAGTTCTTCAAAGACAGACAAAAAATAAAAAAACAACCCATAAATTACACAAAACAAGACTGTGCTTAACTATTGTCATTTCCTCCCGTGGCTCTGTAAGGTTGACTTGTGGCCTTTGAAAGTAGTATTTTGTGGACAGAGGGAGAGACAGATGCAATCCAACAGGGAGCAAGGCATTGTCCCTGGCTGGTACATTACTTTGTCATGGAGGTGTTGTTTACACACGATGACATCATGACTCAGGGGGACAAAGTCCTTTAGGTTTCACACCTGCCTTTCAGGAGTTTTTTGCTTTGGGGAAAGGGGCTTTGTCAATATAGCTGTGCTCAGTTATCAGATAACAAGATCTCCCCAGCTTCAGACACCTGGTTTTAACCTTTACCTCAGGGACAGGCCTGCCACTTTCTTTCCCTGGTCCATAAATAATCAGTAACTGATCTTCTGTGGGATTTTAGTCATAGGAGTAAGTGTACTCCCTCACATCTCATCGGTCTGTCTGTCTGTCTGTCTGTCTGTCTGTCTGTCTGTCTGTCTGCATGTCTGCATGTCTGAACTTTAAAGCCCCGCCAGGAGCCAGGAAGGTCAGTGCCATGTTTTGAAATCAAGTGGAGGGAATAAAGTTGTGACCTATGAGGTCACCAGCTGGGTCTTTTTGATGCTCCGAGAAGAGCTTCCAGAGGCCTCTGTCCAGACATTATCAGATAAGAGACATGGTGTCCCAAGGCTGCCTCGGCCTTCTGGTGTACAAGAATTTGAAGCCAAATTTCCTGTGAAAGAGAGTTCAAAGAAACATGGGTCTCAGTGTCTCTCTATCCCATTGCCCTGGGGCCAGGGCTCTACCAGAAGCCCCAGTCCCTCCCCTCCCCCATCCCCTGCCCCAGGCCAGGGCTGTGTTGTGAAAGGTCCTGCAGCAGACAGTCCCACCAAGGATAGCAATAGAGGTCTGGAGGGAACTGGGAAGGATGCTCTCTTTCCCTTCCAAAGCTGTGTTGGTTCACCGTGTCTGTGATAGAGCAGCCATGGCCTTTCCCTGAACAAAGAACTCTGTTGTCCTCAAAAGTACTGGAGATACAAAGAGTGGACCTCACACAGCCCTGCTCTCCCAGAGCACTAGAACCCTGGGCCTGAGTCCTCCTTGATGGGCTCCAGTCACTTCACGCTCACTAGATCTGCAGCACCCTGAGTGTGTGCAAGGCCTGCAGGCCAGAGGACACAGTTTGAAGGTAGCACTGAATTGTGGTCAGGGAATGCTGGAAAATGAATCGTCCTCTGTCTCTCTGTGAGAGAGCAAGGGCACCTGGTGGGAGCGAACTGGGCATTCTGGAAAGCAGTTTGTGGCGTGTTCCAGGAAAGAGCCCTGCTTACTGGAATTTATTTTCCCCAAGTGTCATTTTCGGATGACACATGGACACTGTTGCTTTACAGTGGCCACCAGGTTCTGATAGGAACCTGTCTGAAAGGAGAGGATGTGTGTGAACGATTACCAACCATTCTTTCTGGGGAGTCCCCACATTAAATCTTGCCTCTGCGGAGGTCTGGGGAGAGACTCTCACAGGGAGTTCAGAGGACTGGTCCCAGGTCCCAGAAGCTGCTCATTTGAATGGACCCAGTGTTCTCACTCCTTAAAAACAAAATGGTTACATTTATTTGTGTGTGTACACACATGCAAACATCCCACAGCAGGTATAGATGTGGCAGTCCGAGACCCACTTGTGAGAGTCAGTTTTCTCCTTTTCCCATTGAACTCAGGTCCTCGGACTGGGCACAAGCTCCTTTATGTCTTGGGGATCCTGCTGGCCATGCACTCTTTTTTTTTTTAAAGGTTAAGATCAAGAGGCCAAGAAGGGATCCAGCTCACATGAGGATGATTTACCTCAGAGTCCTAATCAGACATGGAAATGCCTCTCAGCCCCCTAGCAGATGGTGGTGTGCTAAATGCCTACAACTCAACTGGTACCCTCAGGTCCTGCCAAGTCAGAGGGCTGAGCCTCAGTCCAGAAGACAACTTCAAATATAACTAGTAAGGTACATATACCTACAAGTCAGCAGAAGATCAGCCTGGGACAATCTAAATGACCTGAGGGGCACCTGGGTTAAGCCCAGCCCCAGTGGGTGGGTGGGAGAGAGAGTCCGGTCTGGGATAGTTAGTTCTCACAGAAAGTCATCTCTGGATGGGCCTTTGAGATTCTGCTAGAAATAGCTGGAAATCCCCTTCTTCAAGACTTTCCAATCGGGGTCAGTGTTGGGGGGTTGGACCTCAGTGCAAAGGACCACTTTCCTCTTTCCCTGCATAGCTGGAAGGGAGTCTCAGAACCTTCTGCACATCCTCCAGGCTTTGTTCCTAAGGAGGCAATGATGCCTTCCTTGTGCCAAGACCCTCTGTGTTATCAAACCCCACTAAGCAAGATGTCAAGCCTGCAGCGGTCCATGTTATCACCGATACGTGTTGGACGTGACAATCTGTCTCTTCTGCCTCCCAGGGCACACTAATGGCTCCTCCTTCTCTCTGACCTCATCTAGCCCTTTAGGTTTGTCAACAGCAGGCCCTGACTCACCTGATGACTGGGTTATCCCTGGGCACACAGCTTGGAGCTGCTTCACCTGCTCCTTCCATGGCCTTGGCCCTGAGCCCTCCAGCCCACTCGGCCCTCCCACTCACCCTGCCTTTGGCAGGCGGCATGGGTGCCTGGGCCAGGGCAAATTGGCAGAGGGAAGTGGAGATGAGAATCGAACATTTTGCAATTACAACTAATTTAAACAAACAGCGAGCACCTGTCCTTCAGCATGTTTATCCTGTGTGTTTTTATTTGGTCCAACTACAGTGCTGACCACCCAGATTCTGTAGTCATCCATGAGAATTTGGGGGAAGCCCTGATCCAGAGGCTATGGGATCCAGACACACCTTGCAATCGCTTTCATAGTAGAGCCTCTGGGAGATTTGGAGAGATAGGCTCCTACCCCTGGTATTTTGTATATCAAAACAAACAAGCAAAAGCCCCTGGGCTGAAGGATGCCCCATTTCTTTACCATCCGGCCTGTGGGCAACCGATGTGCCATATGGGGATGAAGATTGGCCATTAGGTCCATCACCTGTCTATGACAACAACAACAACACCAAATCTGTTTGGAGGCCTGGGGGGATGACTCAGTCAAATGCTTACAGTGCAAGCATGAGGATCTGAGTCTGGATTCCCCAGCCACCATCTAAGAAGCCAGGCAAGCAGAACATAGAAGCGAGCCCAGCACCAGGGAGGTAGAGACACGAAGATTCCAGAGACTTGCTAACAATCAAGTCCAGCCAAATGAGAGAGCAATGGCGTTCATGAGAGACTCTAAAATGAGGTGGGGAGTGACTGAGGAAGACCCCTGATATTGGCCTCCGGCCTCACACACGTGCATACACGTGTGCACCAATGTGGACTGGAACACACACACAAAACACACATACACACACAGCACACACACACACACACACACACATACACACGAGTTGCTGGTTCTAGGCATTTGGTTGGTGAGAGTGTCTCACTGTAATGCATACCTAAATGCATAATGCTACCTTGTTGAAGCTTTGGTCTACACTCCCCACATTTTTCCTTTGAAGTAAATTGACAGCGTTTTGTTTTTTAGCCTTGAGTATTTCAGAGAAAAGTGCAAGACAAGTGGAGAAGCTTTGTACTCAGAGCCTTCACTCAGATCCCCAGCTATTATTACACCACTTGGTTACATTTCCTTTTTCCTTTGTCCTCCCTCCCACCGAACACCAACCCAGTCCTGAGACACTTGTAAGCACATTTTTCCCCCCTGAACATTGAGAGATGGTGATTCCTCATCTCTAAATACTTGAATGCACGTCTGAAAATAAAGATCTCTTTATTTTCTGTTGCTGTAACAAAACGCCCAAGGCTGGGTAATTTACAAAGAAGAGTTTATTCAGCTGGTGGTTCTATAGACTGGAAAGTTCAAGAGCTTAGTACCGCATGTGCCTAAGATCTGGCTAGAGTGTTCTTCCTGTATCATAACTTGATAGAAATCACACATTGACAAAGAACAAGCATGCTAGCTAGGGGCTCTTGTTACAAAGATACTATTGAAGTTATATGAGTCTTCCCCTGTGGTGGTTTGGATGAGAAATGCCTTCCACAGGCTCAGGTATATGAACACTTGGTTCTTGGTTGGTGGTGCTGTTAAGGAAGATTATGGAACCTTTAGGAGGTGGAGCCTCACTGGAGGAAGTATGTCACAGGAGGAGGGGACAGGCTTGGTGTCTAGCCTTGCCCCATTTCCAGCGAGCTCTCTCTGCTTCCTGTTTGTGGCCGCAAATGCGATCTCTCAGTTTTCTGCTCCAGCCACTGGCTGCCATGCTTCTCCCATTCCCTCTGGGACTGCAAGCAGGCCATACACAGTCTTCTGCAAGTTGCTTTTGGTCATGGTATTTATTACAGCATAGAAAAGTAGTCAATGTACTACTACCCATGTGATCCACACAATCCCCCACCCCCACCCCAAAGGCTCCAGTACAGAATACAGCATCATATGACTCTGGGGAAAGTTTCTAACACCTGAACTTCTGGGAGACACAGAACATAACATAACAGTGTTTGAAAGATGCATCAATATTATCAGGCTTTTTTATTTCTGCATTTTTACCATTTGTCCCCCAAATGTCCTATTACTAAGCAGTAGAAAACCCAGGTCATGGATGGCTTTCTTTCAGTCATTATGGAAGATCACTCTCTTTTAATCTGGAGTTTAAAGGGAACTCCCTAAACAATGTCTAGCAGCTGCTGGTACTCTTTGACAAGAGCCTTCCCCTACCCACCAAAGTTGGAGCTAACTCAGTTTTGGACACGTTCTCTTGGCCTTCCGCCAGTCTGCTCCTCACACCCATGCCTGCACCATTTCCTGTTTGTTCCAGCCGTACCAGCCTGACTTCTGGTTGCCCAGGATTACTGTGTCTATAATCTGTCAGTTTGGACTGCACATCTCCAACTGCTTCTTGCTCATTCCAGGGTCATGGAGGACAGGCTGGGCTGGCTGAGTCCCCTCTGCAGAGCTGTGCCACCACACTGGGCCTTGTTTGCTTTTTCACACATTCACCAGACAATGGAGAGAGAGAGAGAGAGAGGAGTTCACCTGCTCGTCATCTTACAACCCTCCTGAAGATAAGGTCCTACAGTGCAGGCGTCTTGTCCTTAGTGATTCCTGGATGTTTGGAACGGTGTACGCCTGCCAGGTGATAGGCACTCAACCACCATTTGTAGGATGAATGGATGCACGAATAAACAGAAGTCTCTTCAGATGACTGGATTAGAGACAAGAAAACCCTCTCATCTTCACCTAAATGGGACCAATACTTGTCAGGAACTGACAGAGGAGAAACAACCTTCCACTCCTCCCTCTATGTCCCTTTCAAAATGTCATTTGATGACCTAGAAAGCTTTGGTTCATGCTCTCCTTTTGATAGTCTCCAGATCTGAAGGCAAGAGAACTGGTAAAGAAGATATGACAGAGCTTCTACATCTCATGCTTTGTGTGTTAGGCTTTTTAGCAGAAAGAAGGGAGCATATTGACATGAGGTCAGGATTGAGAGACACCAAAAAGCAACCTATTGGAATCTACCAGGGGCTAAAATGGTCCCTTTTCTGTTGCAAGGGTCTTGGGCAGCCCTGGCATTCTGGAAAATCTACCCAAGCTGAAACTAGCATCTTCCATGGAACTATGAGCTTGGGGTGAGCCAGTCCATGGGCAGCCAGGATGAGATGTTCTCGTCTACACTGGGAAGGTTCTGCCTTTGCTGTAGAGATGAACCCTTGTCTGGAGAACCATGTTTAAAAGCTCTTGAGCAAGCCAAACCTAGACCCTGCACCATATACATGTGGACCTTAACTCATTTTCTGTACAGACGAGAAAACTGGACAGTGCAAGTCTCCAGAAGAGCAGCAGTGGCTGGGCATGGCCTGCCGGAATCCCTGGGGCTGGGGTGCTCGCATCTGGCTGCAATGCTCTCTGCTTTCACATTTGAGTAGGACACATTAGCCTCCCACCATGCCCAATTCATCCTCTTGCTCCAGCTCTATTGGACCAGAAAAGAAAGGGAGGCGGTCATACATGCATGCTTGGGCGGAGCCATGTGCCTCAGTCCATCCTGGCTCTGCCACTGACCAGCTAGGGGCCTCTGTGACTGTTTGTTCTGAGGTGACAATAAGATGCTTTGAGGCATGTCTCACAGGTAACAAGTATCCAAAAATTAGAGGTCATTATGGGGTCATTATAGCAAGCCCTGGAGACCAGGAGGGAAGAGGAAAGACACCCTATAGAGCCTTAGGCCAATCACACTCACAATGCAGCCGCCTGCCTGGAAATCCTACCTCTGACTTTTCCTGTGGTCCTTCCTCTCCCTCCCCAGCATGTCCTAGTTTTAAACCCTTACCGTTCTCTTCCATGCTAGACACATGATAGGGCCTTAATTGATGTCTAGTGTATTTTAAAATTATTGCAGTCTCTCTCTCTCTCCCCCCCCCCGCCCGCGCGCGCGAGTGTGTGTGTGTGTGTGTGTGTGTGTGTGTGTGTGTGTATGTGTGTGTGATTGCTTGAATGCATGTCATGGTGTATAAATGGAGGTCAGAGGACAACTTGTGGAGTCCTCACCTTCTACCATGGCTTGAATTCAGGTCATCAGCCTTGGCAGCACGCGCCTTTATCTATCTCTCCAGCTTTCTAGTGTACTTTTCTGAAGGCAGTAGCCCAAGTTTACTCTGTAAACATGAGAAAGAGGTTATTAAAAGAGTTAATTCACCCCAAGCTTGCTTTAAGGAGGTGAAACCAAGCAGTTATCAAAACCTTGCTTCCCAGGGTCCCTTTCAGCACTACCTGTAATGAAGTGATAAGGTGTGGGAAAGCGGCGACCTGTGACAGTTGAAACAGCTTCACCCTGGCGATACGAATGAGGATTTCAAGCTTGCTTCAGAAAAGAGTTGGCAGGAAAGAAAGACCAAGTGTAAGTTGCCCAGAGATTAGACACCCTTGTCATACTTTGCGACTCCTAACAGCCCTGTTCTGGTTAGTCTTGCCCCACAGGGCATTTTTACCTTCAACTTGTTGCCCCACACCGTTTGAATTCATACTGTTTGTAGAGAACTTCTTGCTAGCCTTCCTGACAGGTAGGAATGAGTCAGCAGTTCAGTTGCCAACAACAGAGGCCAACTTCAGCTAATTGAGCACAAAGAGAACTCGCTGGAGGGGCAGGCACAGACCAAGAGGAAACTGTTGCTGATGGCTAGGTAGTAGAGCATCATAGCCAAGGGGGCAGCAGGCCTCTGGCAGCCTTTTGGGTGATGTCCTCCAGACTATACTTGTCCCAGATGCAAAGTGCTGGGAAAGAGGGTTGAATTGGCTCTGAGCCTATCTTCAGCTGCACCATGGGCAGGGGAGACTTTCACAGGCAGAAGCGACACTGGGTACCAGGCACATAAAGAGAGCTGTACAGGGCTGGATGCCAGACGATGCATATCCCACCCTTCAAATAAGCCAAGGCACTTGGAGTGTTAAGGGAAGAAAATCTAAGTGTATTGAATTAGCCATTGTTTCCCAAATCTTTTCCATTTGTGATCATTTGATATTGGAGAAATATTTACACAACCCAGGGTGTACAAGTACAGAATATACATGCACAAATCATTTATTGGCAATGAATCATAGAAACGTAAAACAACCTTTGATGCACATAAGTTTTTTTTACTTTTTTTTTTTGAGACAAGGTTTCTCTGACTGTCCTGAACTCTCTCTATAGACTAGGTTAGGCTCAAATTCAGAGATCCACCTTCCTCTGCCTACTGAGGGCCACCACTGCGTGGTTATTAAAAACGAAAACAAATTTGCATCCTAAGAGATGTGCTCATTTGATTTCAGAGAAGGAATTAAATCATGGCTCAGTAGCCAATCCTGCAGGTTATAGAACATCTTCAGTATTTTTCAATTGACTGATATTTTGATTTTACAATCATCAGTGGTTCACTGAGGATATTGCCTTGAATAAATACATAGAACAAAATGGCAGAAGTTTATTTAGGGCCATTTTATAAATTGTTGGAAATTTTGTCCCAATCCCACTCCAAAATTCACTTGCGTATGCGTAGGTGTGCACATTCGTGTGGCACTCAAGTCAGCAATGCAGACAGCAATTCCCCTGCCCCCACTCGGCTTTTTCAATGTTTGGTTTTTTATTTGTTATCACTTTAGCATGTTCTGCAGCCTCCCCCCATCACTTTTCTCAGTGTGCTGTTTCTTCAGAGCAACATGTTAGCGTGTGTGTTGCAGGACACATGAAGTAACAAGAGACTGAATCCTTTGGGTGCTTTGGTCCTGGACTTCTGACCTTCTTTGTTTAAGGTTTTCTAACAACATATTGGCAGGCATCATCTTCTTAGAGAGACTGAAAAACTTTCAGATTCTGCAAGCTCTTTTGGGCCTCAAGCACAGAGGCATAGCAGTGTCTGTCAGTCCTGGAGTTCCTCCTCCTCCTCCTCCTCTTCTCTTTTTAAAATAATAACCAAGCTGAGCACACTCTGATTGGCATTCACAGTGCGTCCCAGAACAGACTTGTGTTTCCTCTCTCCAGTTTTCCTTGGTCTATAACAAGAATGCCCCTTACTCAACAGCAGGCACACTCTGCCATGGGTTAAGACACCCTGAATCCTGGGGAAACCCTGTTTGTTGTTCCCGTCACAGATTCCAGCGACACAACCCTTCCACTCTCCACCCAGAACATCAGTCAGTATACTTCTGTGGCCATGCGCTTCTCATAGAAAGTACAACATCTGCGTTCATTGCCTACTTCAGTGGGCTTCTGACAGCTGATGGCTGGGAAGATCTATCTTTGCATGGCTGACAGCCTAAGAGGTGCCGTGAGAAAGGAGCCTGAACAGCCATTTTTTCCAATTAAACATTCTAACACGATCCCTTCCAAAGATATACTCGCAATACCTACATCTTAAGGAACAAAGGTACAAAAAAAAATACTAAACTTTTTTTGTGATAAAACAGTGAAGAGCAGAATTTCCAAGTGCAGTAAGTGCTGCGTCCATGACTGGCAGCACTGTAGGGGATGAGCTGAGGTAGCATTTGCTCAGGTGGGGTTGACTATACCACGGAGCATGGCATACTGATATGCAGTCAAGGCTGCAGGAAAATCGCAAGACCCAACAAAGCTGAGTAGCGCCAGGGCACCCCCCATTCCTCATGTGTCTCGTTTGAAATTCATTTCTGACCATCGAGCATCCAGAAACCTTTTACTCTCGTCAGATTTTCATGACCCTCACATTTAACTACATTGACTCCAGGCTTAGTAACTGGGTAGGAAACCACATCTAATGAATTGCGGACAAAAGCCTTGGAAAACATACAAGCGAAATGGCAACTTGCTCCTAAGTTAATGCAGACTCGCACATAGGACAGAAGGTGTGGGGGGCAGTGGGGGAGAAAGAACACTGAAAACAAAAACTAGTAACTAACGTGAATAAAAAGATCGGAGAGAGAGAGAGGAGAGAAGGGAAACAGAACGGCATGTGAGAGGGTTAGAGTGTTTCGGGCCACTTCAGGACAGACAGAGGCAGACACTGTATGAAGTGTAGAAATAGTCATACTGTGTGCCACTAAAAAGCAACTCCACGTGGGTTAAGAAGAAAAAGCAAACCGTGGGGTTATGTGAATAAAGTATATTTAAAACTTTGACATAAAGAGATTGTCACAAGCAGGACAAAACACAGAAACCAAAGCAAGAGACTGAAATCTGGCTTCTTGGTTGGTAACTGGCATTTTGCATGAGAACAGTCACATAAACTTTGCTCATTGTCACTTCTAGAGGTCAAAAAGTTCAGGTGTCCATTAGACAACTGCCGATCACTAGGCCTTGTAACACAACTCTGGAACTTGCCTTGACCGAAAGGAACCAGACACAGACTATTCCACTCCTATGAAGGTGGGAAGCAGGCAGAAGTAACTCACAGTGGAAAAAAACAAGAGGCCACACTTCGGGGCAGCAGGGGTGCTATGGGGACAGCACGGCCTGGGAAGGGACTTTCTGAAGTGGAGTAATGCTGCTCTTTTGATAGGTCCATGAGTGACAGTTGTTTCTGTAGTTGAACCTTAACGAATGCAATGCTTAATATATGTGCGCTTTTTCTTAATGTTTATTTTTATTCATGTTTGTGTGTGTGTGTGTGTGTGTGTGTGTGTGTGTATGTTGTGTATGTATGAATGAGATCCCTTGTAAATAGATCTATGGAAGATTGTGATCCGCTGGTCATGGGTGCTGGGAAACAAACTTGGGTCCTCCCAAGAACAGGAAGCGCTCTTAGCTACAGCCCTGTCTCCTCAGCCCCAAATCCGTGTTTTATTGTGTGTAAATTTTATCTTTAATGATAGTTTAAAAAAAAAAGAATGGCATATATGTTGAATTTAGGAAGTTTACTGATGACTCTAACTTTGAAATATGCAAAAAAGAAAAAACTGTCAGTAGATGCTTGCATATCACATTGTAAGAGCTAGGAAGTCATGTGGACTTTCTCACGTGCGTGAAATTTTTCACAATAGACTGTAGGGAGAAAAGAAGCAACAGACTGAAGGGTCATTATGCATTACAAGTTGATCATTGATAGGAAAATGTGAAACAAGTGGTTAAAAATAAGTCTGCTTCCTTCAGACAAAATGGCAGTGCCAATAGGGCCACGGGAGCTGTGAACAGGTCGGTCTGATTTAAATCTGGAGGGCCAATGCCTCCTCACACAGCAGGCAAGTCTGAGCGTGTCACTGAGAGTGCTTCCTCAGAGCATGAGTGAGCATTCTGGCGGCTCCTGCTGGGGACCCAGGCTGGAGGACTGTCTCAGTGTCGGATGCAGTGTCAGGGTGAAGTGGAACCATTCTAGAAAAATCTATGACCTGTTGCTAGGTAAAGGATGTAGTTACAGCATATATGCAAAACCCCTAGGTGAGAAGACATGCCCACACTCACAGGGCAGGAAAAGGGCTCTAGGAAAATGTAGGCTTCTACCTGGATAAGGATTGGAAACGGGAGCCCAAGCAATTCCTTTGCAGCGAGTTAATGAATTTTACAAAGCCCTATTTATGTGCTGCTTAATTAATTAATACCATGAATAGATGCCTGGCTTAGAACTGTTCAGCGTTTCCCCAGTATCAATTTCAGATCCAAATAGTCAAATCCGGTACTCATTCACATGGAGCTTACAGCGTGCATCCCCTCAACTGTGCCTCAGTGTCTCCTCACTTCTAATTTAGTCTACACCCAGAGATTAGCAGTCCTTCTGCAAGCTGACCAGAGAACAGTCCACTCCCGACCCACTTCTTCCTCCCAACACCTTTCCACCCAAGTATTGAGTCATGGCTGGTTCTGTGGGCAGCGTGTTCTGTCACCTGCTTCAAAACTCTTCAGCATGGTTTGCTTTTAACTGTATATACTACACAGACTCATTACCAAGCAAGACATTACAAGCTCTACATGCAGTTACTCTGCTCTGACTGAGAGTAGGCAGGGGTATATGTACCCTCAGTTGTCGGCCATTTTTAATAACACAAATCGAACAGTTCATGAAAGCTAGTCGCAAGTTTTATTTATATAAAATTCATTAAGAACATAAAAGATTGAGTTTCTTAAAAAAATCTGCAGTTATTTACAGCAGTATTGCACAGGTACAGTGGCAATTACCCTGTCAAAATTCATCAGTGCAAAACATAAAGGAAGCCAGGGAACTGCAATACAAATGCTACATACGCTGGGTTCTGACACATCAGTGGTGGGGTACTATACATAGATCAGTGCTGTTCACTAAAGGATACCTGACAGGTCTGGATACAGAAACCAGTGGTCACAGAACTTAGACAATAAAACACATTTGAAAGAGATCAAGTACTTTGCTGGGAACTTGAGGATGCTTTGTGCAATGCTGTTTGAGGGGGATTCCCCGCTGATTTAGCGACACGTGTGGACACGACCCGCACACAGATGTACTGAGCGGATGGACACACACAGGCACCAGGCTAAATCAGCAGGGAGGACAAAACCATTTACATGAAGTCACATGACTCTAGAGCTTCAGCGAGCTTCTCCATCTTGACACCTGGGATGGTGGGGACTCGGACCGGAGGAGCAGGCTGGCCTTATGCAGCGAACGGGGAGGGAGCCGAATGGTATAGGTAAGTTCAATCCACAGACCTCAAAACATAGGAAGCACAAGCACACAGCAGGTGGGGACGGCAGCCAGCGAGTGTGCTGGTGACACAGGTGGCCTCAGCAAATGCTCTAGAAACAGGTCCCACTGGCCCTTCTCTTACCCAAGGGAGCCATTCAGCAGTACCTCAGGAAGCAGCACTATTACAGTTCTCTCAACACTGAGCTGTCAAAGATACTCTTTCAATTAAAGAAAAAAAATCTTCCCCATCTGCTGCTAATACTTCTCTAAAGATATGGCCAACTTATCGGTAACTCTGTTTTTCTCAGAAGCCAGCTGCTTTACAAATGGGTCCAATCTTCCAGGCTACTGCATCTAGGGTATCTCACAGGCAGCAAAACACTCATTTCATCCGAAAGGCGGCAGAATCCAACCAAGCACTGAATGCCAGAAGCCAAAGCAGAAGCCACCTTGGGGGACCAGAACCAGTCACTGTCCCCCTTCATCAGGAGCTGAAGCAATTCATGGCATGGTGGGGGTGTCAGGGATAGGGATGTCAACACTTTCAAGAACTTAAGACATTAAATAAGCGGAAAATAAATATACAACATCTCTACAAGTTACAGCATTATGAAACAGTAGGGCACATTACACAGAAGAAGAACCTACGGTATTTACAATCCTTAATTATGAGAAGTTTGGAAAAACAGTGATTTTTTTTTTTTACTCATTTATGCTGTACAATATTTTACAAAGAAAGGTAAAGGGAATACAATTGCACAGAGACATTTGGCTCAGTTGACGAGTGAAACATGACTTCCTAACCTAATAAATAGTCAAAATATATACAACACTGGAAGGAAACAAGAGAAGCGGACATTACCCATTACATATTTTAATAAAGAGAGACTTTAAACTGATTTTTCAGACCCTCCCTCCCCCAATTCATCAACTCTTTTCTGGAAAAGAAATTTGAAGAATCACTCAGGATGCCATTTTGTATGTTTATTCCAACTTGAGGAGAAGTCACAGGACGCTATTTACAAACCTCACATGGGGAGGCTGTCAAGGCACAAAACCCGCATTATTTTTACACATACACACACCCACACACACTCACCCACACACGAGGGGGAGGGAGATCTAGTTTCTGTTCTACCAAAAAAGAGAGAAATTATCTTTAAGTACAAAGGCCTACCCACAGTAAGCAGGGATACTCTCTGCAGGAAACGTTTGCACTTTAAGAAACAGATACAGTACAGGGACATCCAGTCATGTTTAAGTTCTGGGTGCCGCATCCTGTTCTTGAATACTTCTACAATTCATAGAATCTCTTATTTCCCTATGAGCTGCTCCAGCGGCCAGCCCCAGGCTGGAGGTAAGCATGCTTTAGGGGCCACACATGCCACTGGCACCTGGCTCTGGGAGCCTTCTGCACCTGCCCAGGCAGTACCACAGAGCCACGGGGCTGAGACAGTAAAGTGCTCCAGTCAGGGAGACTGGCACATGAGAAGCGGTCCTAGGAGATGGCCCAGGACCAAGTATGTCTTTGGTGTGTGTGTGTGTGTGTGAGTGTGTGTGTGTGTGTGTGTCAGAGCCATGGTTGCACTTTTAACACCAACTTACAACCATAGGCCTCATGGGAACCCATGAGCAGGCTCAATACATCAGGAAAGGAGGTGAATGCCAAAACAGCTTTCAAACCATTACAAATCTAAGGAAACTGGGAAGGCGGTTATAAAGACTATTTGGAATCAGATGATCTCAATCTAGAAAGAAGCATATAGGCAATATACATATACATATAAACACAGACAGACAGACAGACAGACACACACACACACACACACACACACGAAAGTAAGAATGAATGGATTTCTCTACTTCATAACCTAAGAAAAACCATTGGCTTTCTACAGGCCAAAAGCAAACAGTTGTTGGCACCGTTGACTTGCGTGGAAACTCACACACCTCCCTAAGCAAGCTGCCTGATGTCTGAAGTTCTCACAAGGTAGAGGGCTCGCCACTCCCCCACCCCTCCCATGTTCTTTCCTCTTGGTCTTTGTGTATCTCCCCTGGCTGTCTGCTTGTTTTGGGAGGTGCTGGGGGTGGGACACAGGGCTTCTACACGTTAGAAAGCGCTCCTCTGCCAGGCTACACACTTCCAGTCCTGCCTGCTCTTGAAATAACTGACCAATGTATGGCTGCTGGCACATGTGGTCCTAAGGGGCAGGCACCAAGAAAGAGCGCCCCACCCCCACCCTAGACACAAGGGGCCCAACAGGATCCACATATTAAGAAAATGGAGAGAGCCAAGTGGGCAGACATCTTGTGGAGATAAACGCTTTACTTGGCATAGTGGAAGTTTCCTATGTTTGGAAACTGATGAAGTAAGAGCCAGTCCCTAACTCAAAGGAATGGAGATGAAATCCAGGAATCACAGGCCAGTTGCGGTGAGCAGGGCTACATACCAAGAAGCACGGGAAAGGATCACCGGAGCACCTTGCTCCTGAAACGACCTGGCCAATCCCCAAGAAACTGTGGGCTCCAGTTCATCCGGTAGACGCAGCCGAGCAGAACCTACGGCGAAGCCGGCAACCAGAAGAACTAACAGCTTCAGCAAGTGGTGTGTAAGCCCACGGTTCTCAGGATAAAAGAGACAAACAAACCCACCACAGTGAAGTGCACAAGAGCCCTTCCTACGAGTCAGCGTGATTGATGGAGCCGGGAACAATCCGGGCAGCCCCTAGCCCTTGCTGACACAAATACACATTTGAAAATACCCTGGGCTGAACCTGTGCATCAGTGTGGAGACAGGCCGAGGGGTCTGAGGAGTTGAGGGGAAGCAGGAAAAAAGTGTGAATTTCTGCCACAGGAGCGACTGAGCTAAGGAGGTAAATATTTACAAAATGGAAGTGGCGTACCAGAACAGAGCCTCTGCCGCTTGAACTCATTCCGTTTCATAAGAACTGTTTTGGTAGTAATAATTCAAAAGGAAACTCTAAGAGGCCATGGCAGAGGAGAGAGAGGGCAACACCATACTCTTCCTGTTTAAAAAATTCTGTACAGTAATTTCTAAAAATAAACTAAGGCAGCCTTATAAATCGGCTGGCTCAGTTCCCACCGCAGGGTTACGTAATCCTCTGAGCAGGTAATGGGTTAAGAATTTGAGTATAAAAATCATCCATAAATTGGCTAAAAAGCTTTCCTTTCTGAAACAAAACAAGACTAAAAAAAAAAAAAACAAACAGTTATCAAAGAAAGTGGGTTTAAAAAAAATTAACAGGCCACATGTAAACACCTCTCTTGCATATTTCTCTGTTCCTAGGATAGGATCTGTACATTAAAAAGAGAAAAACCCCTCCCCCCTTCTTTACATTCACAACAAATATTTACTGAAAATTCGGCCATGTGGTGATGAACAGAGGTTCCTTTCACATCGACAGTGCAGAGCGCTGTCCACGCTCAGCACACCTCTCTGGGACAGAACCACTGGACGTACGGTCGCCGCACCAAGAGATGGAAGTGCTGGGGTTCTCCCAGTCTGAGCAAGAGCAATGTCCGCCATTTATCCTGGCTGCGTGAAGATCCTGTCAATGCCTCCTCCATACCAGACGGAAGATGAAGCGTAACAGTTGTAAGATAACCATTTGAGGGTGGTCTTCAGCCTCTCGGTAATCATTTACAAACACCTGCAACAACAGAAGCAGAGTCTGAGTTACTCCCTAGTCATCTGGGGAAGGCACATTTAAGGCAAGAGACACATCCCATCTGAATCGCTGGGAAACTCAAATTCCATCCATCTGCCCTGCCAGGGCTGGGGAAGGATGTGACATCATAGAGTACAAGTGTACCGAATGAACTCTCCATCCCTGGGAAAATAGAGCGAACAGAAGATCAAACTATTCCAAAGGTATCCCGGAGCTGTAAACGTTCACGTGGGGGCTAGACAAGAGCTACACCAGGTCACCGATGTTGTTGGTGTCTCAGGAGAAGTGGCTGAGGGTGTGGGAGAGAGCAGAGGAAAAGAAAGAATGAACTCGGGTTTCTTTACCACTAGCCACGCTCACTGATACTCAGTCATGTTAAGACTCCCTCAAGGTGAATTCTGGTAACTGATTGACTTGAGGAAGCAGTGATTTGAGGGTAATGTGCCCCAAGAAGCTAAATAAAGTGGAAGTGATGTGCCTCTGACTGCAAAGGGAAAACAACGATCCCGGAGGGACTGAGGTCAAAGACAAGGGACTGAGTCAACCCCACACTCCCACATCAGGCTCAGGAAGGAAAGGGCAATTAAGAACAACCTCAGTAGTTGGGACACATGGAGGGTTGTTACAGTCTGAAGACCTCGGATTCATGTGAAGACTTCAGAGCGCCTTGCACATTTCCAGAGTGCTGACATCTGGGTTCTACCTCATCTCACTAGACAATGAAAGGCAAGGGAATACATTTGCCTCAACGCCGTGGTTCAAAGTCAAGGCTGAGGTCGGCCCTAGTTGTTTCCTAAATGACTAACCCACAAACGGACCTGGCTGTGTGGGTATCCCAGCCTCTGACAGACCCCCCTTCATTTTGGTGGGAAAGGCTCCTAAGGACTGTCTGGGAATGACCATGAATCAGACTGGGACTGTCTGTTCCCTCTCAGACTCCAAAGGTCCCCGCAGACACCAGCTGTGAGGTGAGCTCCCCTCACCCCAGTGTTTACACAGCTCTCAAGCTCAAGGGGCTAGGGCATTTCCCCTTCTCCTTCCATAAAAAGATGGGAGGAAATCAGCTTCAAGTCAGCGATTCCTGTGGAGGTGCTCCCGTGACCACAGGCTGCGATTTTATCAGCTCCACACACACAAGATTGCTTTGTTTTGATTTAACTTTCAAAATTACTTTGCTCCTTTTGTGTGAGACTAACTCAGGGGAAAGTTCCTTTTGGTGAAAATGAATATTAATAGGCCGAAAGAGGTTTATTCAAAATAGAACCACAAGTCACTAAAACAAAGAATGCATGTACTAGGACTGACTAAGCCATCAATCCAAGGTGGAAAGACCTGTACCGACCAATGTCACCGCTGCCCTCTGCATAACCAGAGGTTGGGGTTGACTGGGTGATGACCGTCAACTGCTTACACTTGATAAGCTTCAAATTCTAGCCCTGGCAAGATCTGGGGAGACATGGACTGGCTAACCATTTGAGGTTGACAGGTGGACCACGGTAACTGCAGTCAAGGTTAATGAGAAGACACGTACAAAGGACACATACGCTCCTGCCAGGCGGCACTGACATAGGAATGCAGAAATTTTTGGCAAAGGGAAGACCCAGCCCTTGGAGCGGGGGTGAGGTGGGGGAGGTGCCGCCCCCTCGGGCCGGTGTGACAGCACGGCACGTGCTTCTAACAAGCAAACAATTGTTTTTGGACAACATTCAATGGAGGAAGCCATTAGTACAGATTGAGAGCACAGTGCCAGTCCAGAAATCCCTTGACAGCTGGCACGGCGGCTGGAGCTGCTCCTCTGGCCCAGCACATGTGGCCCACACAACCGAAAACAGTTGGAGGATGGGCAGCTCTACCTTACTTACATCAGATTCAGCATTGAGGCTGCCACAGGTGCGCCTCAGTCTGAGCCTGGTGTTTGCTACCGGGTGCTGGGGTAGAGCAGGAGACTGGAAAGCTGAAACAAAATAAAGCCAGGAAGCCAGGAAGTCAAGCTCCCCATAACCCCCCCCCCACACACGCACACGCGCGCGCCCACACACACACACACACACACGCACGCACGCACACGCGCGCGCACACGCACGCGCGCACACACACACACACACACACACGCGCGCGCACACACACACGAACACCTGGTGAGAGGTTGGAGGAAGCACAGGCTCCGGGGCGCTCGGGCCAGGACAACATGTCAAGCCTGAAAATGACCATCATCTGCAGTGGGGGTGGGGGTAGTGGCTGTCATCAGCTAAATGTCAGAGTCCAGGGGAAAGCCATCTATGTGCTGCTAGGTCCCTCACAGCTTATGCAGAACTAGAGAGACAACAAAAGAAAACACAAGGGCGTAAGGGCATCAGCTCTTTCTCCCTGGGCCTGCAGCTCTTGGCAGAACCACCCTTTGGCCTGTGTCCAGCGGGTCTGCATCAGTAACTCACACTCAGGCACTCCCAGAGGCATCTGAGTACTGGGGGTACAGTTCAGTACCACACCTATACAAAACAGACCGCTCCTCCTGATTAAAACCTCTTGAAGCAGAAAATAAAGTACAATAAGGTCTTCCTCCTGGCAACCCCTCTACATGGGCCACAGTGTCCCCCAAATTCTCAGGTATGGCTGTCTATGGGGCAGGACCTTCAGCAAGGTGGTTAAGATGAACTCTCTGCTGAGAGGCACAGCACAAACAAGTCAAAGAGGGGTCTGTGAAGACAACGTTGCTGCTGAGACTGATGTTTGACTTGTGGTTCGCAGAACTGCAGAGAAATTAACTCCTAAATCATAAAGATATTTGGGAGATCTACTATCCTGATGCAGTTGGGGGAGGGGGTTTTTTAAAAGGCATCAGAGACAAGCAGCCCCCTGAAAAGACATTCTAGTGCCCTTAGGACTGTGTGTCTAAGAGTCACCCACTGCCACTGCTAGCTGAACAAAATAATTACAGGCTTTTAAGCCTTTAGAGCAACCCACAGGGCCAGTGTGACTGCCCCGACACTGCAAATGGCTGGAAGTGGCCAGACAAGAGGCGACAGGGCCAGGACAGGTACCCTGGATCCTACTCACAACCTTCCTAGAAGGCACATGACACCTTGGACCTCATACTCAAGCTCCCAGGATGGAGAGCAGTGATTGGGGACCGAGGTGACTCTGGAGTCAACACAGCTGCATTCAGAGGCCTCTCATCGCTCGAGGTCAGAGGTTTCAGACTGTGTCTGTGGAGTGGGAAGCGAGACCCTGCTAGTGAGCCCAGCAACTCAGCTGAGACTTCTGCTACAGCAGAGTACAAATGCCAACCTCTAGTGTCGAGCCCTCACGCACCACAACACCATGTAGACAGTTGACCCGAGCGAGGAGGGCTTGGAGTGACAACCACATCACAGCAAAATGTAAAGGTTGAGAGAGATTTCAAGTCACATCAAGGAGGGGACACAGTGAGACCTGTGTCAACATAACCACTCAAGTCCTGTTTCCTGGCAGTCAGGGTAACGGCAAAAATGGTTGTGTTGGCTAGAAAGACAGCTCAACAGTTGTGAGCTGTTGTGAGCACTTGCTGCTCTTCTTGTGTACCTGAGTCCTTTTCACCCTCAGATGGCTCATAACTGCCTGTACAGCCAGTTTCAGGGGCTCCCATTCCCTCTGTCCCAAGAACAACCTGCACACACGCGGTGCGCACATACACACAAATAAATCCTTTTTAAAGACTGACAGCATCCAATCCCAAGTTCTTAAGAGACAAAAGCATCCGAGAATAGGCACACCCTCAGTTGGACGGGTGTTTTATGTACAATGTCCACATTGAAGAGTCTTAAACTTCTAACAGGCTTACATGTGTGCAGAAACTCAGGAAACTGAAATTTGGACTGAGACTAGGAAGGACTCTTGGTAGAGGGTCTCTGCTGCAGGTGCTGGTTCCGAAGAAGGTAATGCAATGGTCCTCCTGGATGGTGCACCGGCCTCCATCCTCACCACTCAGAGTGAGCCATCCAGGAGGCTGAGGGTTACCCACAACACAGCTATACCACGCCTCTCTGCGATCCTAATCCAGCCATCTAAACAATGTTGACTATAGCAGCCATGAGGCCTTGCCCCTCTCCACCTTCAGACAAGAGAATACTGAGATTTCCATGCTGGTTCAATGCCCACAGCTGCCTTGAGGCCAAGCGACTGCTGCCCAAGGGCTGCATTCACTTCCCATTTGCCACAAAGAGACCACGTGCATCTAAACAGTGGGCTGGAGACAGTGCACAAGAGGCACCCGGTGTATGATGTAATACCTAGAGGGACAAATGTGCTCCCACCCCGCCCCCAGCACGGCAAGCGAGCAGAACTGTCACAGATCGATCACGGCCACACTTGGCTTGAAAGTTACGTATAGGCTGCAAACATTCTCAAGGACCAAACCTGTATCCTATCTCCTATGCGCCATACAACAGTCTCTGCTAGAAGTGGAGGCCTTTTATAGGGACACAGAAACCACTTCACAACTTTACTCACAGTGGGGGAGGGGGGCTATCTCTCTAGCCACCCTGGAGGTATGACACACAGTTCTACTTGATGGGGATCCTGCCAGGCAGGCCTCAGAAGCAGAACTGGGTTCTGCTCTGTGGTCAGCCAAACAGGGTTCAAGATTGGTAGTCCATCTCCTGTGAGAGATATGATGGACCAAGTACTCAACTCAGGGCAGGAACACGCTGTTCTGAAATGCTAAGTGGGATGTAACACACTTTAACCACAACTAAAACCTCCCGCTTTGGTTCAGCGAGGTGGAGTCTAGGCAAGGGGATGATGCAACCACCTTATTATTTTTATGTGTCTGCAGAAAGGCCAAACCGTCCTTTCTTTGCATCTTCATTTCCTCCTCCAGAGATTAAAAAAAATTACCCTGAGAACCTGCCTGAAGTTCCCCTCCGGGCACCTGCACCTCCCCTTGGTTACACGTCCACGGCTCCCTATCCCACAACGGCCGGGGGCTCCTGCAGGTGTAGCACCTGCCAGGCCGGCAGCACCCTCACACGTGGTGCAGATCAACACAAGATGTCTAGCCCAACACCCGCCAGCCATTCCAACACACCCCAGTGCTTCAGTCTCCTCTCATATTTGCCTACACCCAGACAGATGCAGCCTGCGCCTGTAGGGTCGAACGCACTTGCTTCAAAAGCAAGTCCTGAGCATCTAAAGGCAGCCAGGTGGACAGAGTTCCCGGCACCACTCAACGTGACAGAGAGCGCAGTGATAATGGCACCCAGATTCTGGAGCACGCAAGGTTCAACATCCGGACACTAGAGTAGACCCACGCTTCTTGGTGGGGTGCATGTGCTGATGAGCCAAGCTGGCCCTAGGTCTACAAAGAACCCTCATTCAGAAAAGCAGCTCAAAGCTAGGGAGTGAATCTAACACAGGGAGAAACTGAAGCACTCACCACCTCCAGTCAGTGAACAGAGAAGGCGTGTGTGGTTCAATTCAGGTGTGAACAAAGCCTAAAACCAACATGCCAAACTGCTCCCTCCCACTGCAAGGGAAACACACAAAACTGTGTCACAGAGAAGAGCAGATACCAGTACACCTCACCTCCTAGTGATCGTGTTTGCTACAAGAAAGACCTGCTCATCTATAAATTCCTACGACTACCATTGAAGAGACCCATCCTTCCGTGAGTCAGGTCTAGTGTGATTTTACATTGGTATTCATGCCTTTAATGGCAACAGTTTAAGAAAGCAACTTATCTTATTAAACTCCAGCTTTCAATTACTGAAAGCCTCTGGAGAATATGGCCTAAGGCCACACATCTCTGGTTGGTTTCATCCAAGCAAGCTATAATTTAGGCCTCTCCCTTGTTGGTGATTTATAGGAACCACCTTCATTTCTAAAAGCATGAAGTCTGATAGTACAGTGGGCTCCCTTTCTTAGGAAGGCGAGACAAGCAGGCTTCAAGTTTAAAAGACACAAATGCTCCTGTGCATATTGCTTTAGTGAAACTGGTTTTTTATCAGAGCTAATCTGTGTGGACCCCTGTTTTGGCTCCACTTTATCTGATTCAGGGCTCTCTACGTATACCCCAATCAATTCATGCCTGCACATGTCCCGGATATATCCCGGGGGAAGTAAGCAGTGTAAACCAAAGGTGTTTCTTGTGACCACACAAAGGAAGTGTTTCCATTCACTCACTGTTCCATCTGCAGGGATCTGTCTTAGCTTTAGGCTGGTCACTTTGAGGACATCCCCTAATCAGCTAACTACCTGAAGGGTTGACAGGCCTTTCCCAGCAAATCAGCCCACGGCCAAAATGCCCACAAGTGGACACCTTTCAGAATTAGTGCGCACAGGTGCTAAGGACTATGCGACATGCGCTTGGTGGGTGTAAGAGGAGCAGCTGAGTCACGCAGACAGCCCCGATGACAGCTACAGTAGCTGAGTGTGAAGTGGGTTGTCAAACACTGACGCATCCCTGCCATGAGGCTGAAGAGGCTTCAAACATAGGCTGCAAGACACAAACGACCCCTCAGCCCTCAGCCCTCAGCCCTCAGCCAAACCCAAACTGCTCACTTTCTCCATGACCTCTGGACAACTAGTTCTTCCGAGTTTCTCTCTGCACCCACTGACCTCCTAGAACTGTCGAGCTCTCCGCAAAGCCCCTGCCCTCCTCCTAAGTCCTACATTACAGAGTAGACACTAAGGTTTGAAGTACAGTACCTGGGTATAACAATCAGGAAAAATCTTTCAGGAGGCACAGCGCCTCCCTAGTGTGGCTTCATCTCCTCTGTCTTAAGCTCTGGGGTCCATTACAGGGAAAAATACTAATTCTACACTGAAGACACCACCTCGGCTTTACACTGTCAGCCACCACACACCTCTCGGTGGAAGGAACCAAGGACAGCTTGCCTCTGCACCACTCCTAAAGAAGCATGAAACCTAACACTCAACCCATGGAAGCACCAGGTAAAAGAAATACAGGGAGTCTTATGGAGTCTCAAACTACCTGAATCCTCCATAAGAGTCACCTCTCCAAAGACAGAGGACCAGGCCAAAGTGCTCCTTAATTCAATGAATGAGTTTAGACTGCGTCTTCAATCACTTTCCCCTCCCCCAACTTCCAGCTAAAAGGGACATTTCAGGACAGAGAAGTAGTTTAGGTCTGCAGTCCCAAGACAGCATGAGGACACTATCCATTCGCTGATTACGACTGTCATGTGGTAACATATAGATAGGAGAGGACGTTCATACTCTCAGGAAGCATACACTGCAGTACTAATAAGGGGTGGGGTCAAACATACTGGGGGTGCCAAGGCGACATGTTAGCAAAGTTCTCTGAATGTTTCTTGAAGTTTTTTTGAAATGAAAAGCAGCCCTCAAATTCCCATGATATAGAGCATGCGTGCTCCTAGTGACAGCTGCCCACAGTGGCGCTCTGGGAGTCCCGAAGTCTACGGCACATAGGCCTGGGCATTCACTTCCAACCTCCTGTCTCTGTCTCACAGCTCCATCTCACACTGCCCCACCGGTCTTAAATGGATTAAACATGCAACTACAAAATAGTGTTTCTAATGCCCTAACTGGTAACCTGGGAAGATATCCTGTCAGGCTCTGTGAGGTTAGCAATACAAGCTAACAACCCTGGGGAGAAGACAATTGCCCTGGGGCAGACATTAAATCTTTTAGAGGCTTCAGTGAATCCTGTCAAGTAGGCGAAGGATGGGCAGCAGCTCAGCAGACGGTCATCTGAAGTCATTCTTCTTCCACTTCCTGCCCGGCTTCCTGTCCCCAGTGTTCAACAATGGACCATTGGTGTGATGACAGACAATGGCTGCTCTTCTAACTAGCTAAGCTGGTGGCTGTGGCTTTAGGGGTCACTGTCTTCTGCATTTCAGGGTCTGATATTCTGAAGTGGCTGCTGATACCTACCATCTGGAGTATCTGCCTTCATTTTAGAGGAATTAGGGCCTAGCCTAGGATCTATCCCTTTCTCCACTAAGAAAGCTAAAGCCCTTTATTAGTGACCAAATTTCAACAATGGTTAAGATATGCTAAGGCTTGGCAAGATGGCTCAGCTAGCAAAAGCACCCTGACCAGGAGCTTCATGGTCTGTGTCAGACCCCTGAGACCCACAAAAGAGGACTGGATGTGATGGTGTGTGCATCTGCAATCCCAAGACTGCTGAGACGGGAGGCAAAGGACCGGGAATTGCTAAGAAGTTTGCAGGTCTGCTAGTTGGAAGCAGAGAACTTAACTCCTGCAAGTTATTCTCAGACTTCTATGACATGCACGGTAGCCTGCAACCGTGTACACAGAGAGAGAGAGAAATAAAAAAGATAAACAAAATAAAATATAAAATCTTGCAAAATAGTACAATGATGTTTATTTACATTCATTGTATTAAAAGGATGGAAAATTAAAATGTTACTTCTCATTTAAAACAACCGATGCAACCATCACAAAATGCATACAGAAGCATGAAACTGTAAAATAACATTGGGAAGAAAGCAGGAGGCAGACCACATGTAGTCACAGCCTCACCCTCTATAAGGCAAGCCGAGCTAGTGAAGAATCTGGGACAGTCCATATTTCATCGGCACAGGACTTGAACCATTCATTACCCGGATACCCTTCCTGAGAGCCGGCCATAGAATGTGACTACACTCTTCGTAGCCATTCCTCACCCTGACCTTGTCATCACTAACCACTCAGTCCCCAGGGAGCTGCATCAACCATCACTCCCATTGGGGAAGGCCTCCTAGTCCTCTGTCCTTACCTTATGGTCTAAAATGAAACTTGTGCAAAAGATCCATCAACATGCCTGGTTCTGCAGACAAAGGCTTTGATACAACCGGCGTGGGGTGTTGCGCCAGCTCATCTCCGTGTACAAGTCCCAGCAGTACAAAGACCTGCCCACAGCTGCGTCCCTCCTGAGGCATACCCACCCACCACCGGGTCCAGCCCCGAGGGCATTTACGGTGTTCTAAGACAGACACAGCATCTCAGCCTGTTCATGCCTACACTTACGTGTCTCCCTGTTCATCAAAAATGGCATATCCTCCTGGACTCTGGCCTCAACTCCAGCCCAAGACTCAAATGTAGCCCCTTACCTCAACAGTCTCATGTCCCACTACTCCTGCCGTCAACAGAAGGACCAGACTCCCAAACATACCATGGCCTCATATAGTCAACTAGCTGGCTAAAATTTCTTTAAAGAAAACAAGGCAGATGGACTAGTGGATGTAGTTTTAGTGGTGAATTATAAAATCAACCAATCTTCCCAAAAGACTGCCACTTTGGACCTAGGCTATGAAGGAATTTATATTCTGTGAAGTGATCTACGTTAGGGGGAGGATGCCATGCCTGTGCCAGCTACAAACAGTTTCACAAAAAAATTCTTCAGTCCATTCATCAACACGACAGTTCCCATTTATGACAGAAACGTGACTGTAGCACACACATACACCCCACAACGTGCCCCACAGAAAAGCAGGAAGGGGAGCTGAGATTACTCTTGAGACCCAGACTCCCCGATAGATTTGCTACTCAAAAGGAACAAGATTCTTCAAGCAGTTCATGGGGAACACCTACTTACTTTGGACCGGTGGCTACATAGGAGATGTCTATGTAAAGACAGAAACATCTCAGGGTCCCTTGACTGACATCTCTCCAGAGAGAAGAGAGGTTACATTTGAAAGAAACTGAAAAGGAGCCAAAGTTACCTCTGGACTCTTTTTAACTGGTCACCCTCTCCCAGCAGTCCTGTATCGCAGAGTCAAAGCCTACACCCCCAAAAGTGTATTCCACAGGAAGCAGGACCTCAAACAGACAAATGTCTTCATTCCATATCAAAATTGTTTTTAAACACAATTGCTTCTGAAGATGTTGGATATCTACGGGACAGCCAGCTACCCTTATCTAGCCTTCACTAGGTTCACATCGTAGGCTATTGCTGACTGGTCCCTAACACAGTTTAGTAATCAAGTGGGAAAAGCCAGCAGCAGGGTTGAGAACAAGGCTCCCTTGCTGCTAGCCCTGGCTGAGCGACTACAGAACCCAACGGCTCCACCTACGTGGAGAAGCACCTTCCATGAACTGAAGAGCATGTGCTCATATTTACATGGAACTATTTCATGTGTGTAAATAACCTTTTAAAAGAATTTTAAGCACTAATATGTTGAGGTCTCTTGCACATAAAATACCTCTTGCAACTTCACACTCTATCTCCATTAAAGCCAAACCCTTAGATGCATCAGGAGCAGAAGTTAGGAGAGAAACAACGTAAGGTCCAGAAGTAGGCCACATCTCCTCAGTCTCATTTTCTATGGGGATGGGAAGAGGTCCTTACCCTCCTTGTGTAAGTTTCGTTGAACTCGTCTCCGATCCGCCGCAGCTCCTGTGCAATCCGTATCTCTGGGCGCATATCTTC
Organism: Tokudaia tokunoshimensis; assembly: GCA_036184795.1. Classification (NCBI taxonomy): domain Eukaryota; kingdom Metazoa; phylum Chordata; class Mammalia; order Rodentia; family Muridae; genus Tokudaia; species Tokudaia tokunoshimensis. The sequence continues at coordinate 102,893,098 of BTHU01000004.1, read as the reverse complement.
AGGTTCCTCCTGAGATTGCCTTATGGAAGCTGTGTGGGAACAAAGAGATCGGAAATCACGCCGAGGTCCACAGCACTTAGAACATCACACACAAGTTTCCAGGAACAAACCAACTCACACACTTCTGGAAGCTCCCTGGACGCTCCACCTTGTGCTAAGAACTGTGAAAAAAGTATCATCTTAGGCAATGTCCTAGTTAGCTATGCCCTGTTGCTGCGATAGCACTAACTAAAACCAACTTAGGGAGAAGGGGATTATTGGGCTCGCGCGGTTGATCATAGTCCATCAGGACTGTGAGAAGTCAGGGAGGAAATGCAAGAGGGGATGCCGAAGCAAGGAGATGCGAGAAGCAGCGAGCGGGAGCACAGCTGCCTGGCTTGCTCGCCATACTGCTCAGCTTGCGTTTGTTCGTATACAAGCCAGGACCGCCTGCCCCAGGGTGGCCCTGCCTGCAGTGTGCTCAGCCTTTCCACAGCAATCATTTATCAAGAAAATACCCCACAGATTTACCTACAGGCAACCCGATGGAGCTATTCCCTCAATTAAGAGTCCCTTTTGCTAGAAGACTCTAGCTTGTGTCAAGTTGATGAGCCAGCAGTCAGTGTTTAAGTGATTACAGAGTGATGTCAAGAATTGGAAACTGGGACTTATAAGAATGAAAAAACACCCTGGCCCAGCCTTACACACTCCCATTTCAAAAGGAATACTAACAGTTCAATGGAGATCACCAAAGAAACACAGCAGGGACTTGTGCAAAGTGCAAAGACACTTGCTTCCAAGCCTGACAACCTTGAGTCTGATTCCCAGAACCCATGTGGGAAGGTAGAGAACTAGCTCTCACTGATTTCTTAATTATCATTACGTGTGTGTGTGTGTGTGTGTGTGTGAGAGAGAGAGAGAGAGAGAGAGAGAGAGAGAGAGAGAGAGAGAGAGAGAGAGAGAGAGAGACAGACAGACAGACATTTGCATGAGGTCCTAAGGTCCATCCCTAGAACTACACTAGAAAAAAAAAATACAAAAAACATCAGAGAACAAACAATTTTAATTTCTCAGTGAAATACTCACTTTTGGTCTTAGAACAAGGTATAAAATCCTAGGAAAAATTCAAACCTGATGAAATGTTTGTCCCTTCCAAAGCGGAGTACGGAGAAATCTGAGATGCCTGGAAGGTGGCTGTCTACAAGTTCAGTGGAGTCAACAGATCATCCAATGGGAGCATAACTGCATGTGCTGACTGAATATTAACTCAGTCAACAAAGAGGGCCTCAAGTCTGCAAACACAACACGCAGGGAGGAAATGTTTTGGGTTTGGGAGTAAAGGTATTTTTGAGAAGAGAGAAAAAGATTGGATTGGGGCAGGTTATAAGAGGCAGAGGCGGGTATATCTGTGAGTCTGAGGCCAGCCTGATCTACAAATATACATCTGTGAGTTCTAGGTCAACCTGGGCCACATAGTAAGATCCTGTCCTCCTCCTCCCCCTCACCCCCAGCCCCTCCCCTACCGCACTGAACCATAACATTAAGTTAATGTTAATGCTATGTTGTAACTTTGCGAGAGCATTGCTTAGTTAGTAACACGCCCTGGGCTTCCATTTACCTCAAATTTTGAAAGCACAAGGAACTCACAACTAAACTCCCCACTCAGTAAAGTAGGAAAAACCTACTGTTCATAAAAACATTAAATCTTGCTTTTTTTTTTATTTGAAAAGGACATAAACTGCAGACTCACAACTAGACAAAAGTATATACAAGTGAATATTTCAAGACTTACTTAGCTAATTCTTTTCAAAGTGCTTGACACATCTTTCCCTGACCAAGGGTTACCAATGGTTCAGAAGAGTTGTTAAGGATGAGCTCAGGGTGCAATCCCAGCACTCCAGAACCCGAGGCAAGAGAAAAATGTTGGGCTGCATTGAGAGGTTTTCTCAGGGGGTGGGGGGAGGGGAGGGAGAGAGGCGGGGGACACAATACCAAGAGCTTAAAAGAGAAGCAGACACCCCATAAGGCCTAAGTGAGGGGGAGATCTGTGCTCCATTAAACTACCTACTCTGAGTATCAGAGGAGACGTCCCTACAGGAAAGTATTAGTGGAGACAGGAAGTCTCATGGAGGAATTAAATTTTTAGGCTAAGTCAGATCAGGAAGTCACATCCAGTCACAAAATATTTCCCTGGTCATACAGGTTTTTAAGCACAAATATTTCTAATATTAGCACTATGATTAAGTCTATTAAAACTACAGTTTAATTGTCAAAAACGAAACAAAACAAAAACAAAGGGTGACACTATGCCAAGTGAAGCAAGCCATCAGTCCCATGCCTCTTTCAACCCTCCTGTCTCTCCTAAGTGCTGGGACGACAAGCGTTACCAGCAGGGTCATGACTAGGGGTTGTAAGTCTGGACCATCAAGCGCTCTCTCAGGGGCTCCCTCTGTTGTGTCCTCACAGGGACACCCACCTTCACAGAAGCAGGCCAGGGAGGCAGCACGCCACCATGACAGGTCCGTCACCCACCTCTCCCACCGTCACAGTTCACTCTTTATTCCCATACACACTGAAGAAAGCTATCTAGCTTCACCTCTGGGGTTGGAAGCAAAGAAAAGTCAAGTACTAAAAGACAATGGGTGAAAAAATAGATCAAAGTCGGTGGCGTGACCCAAGTCGCTGAGCGACTGACCTGGTGTTTACTGTGTGGCAAGATTCAGTGATGTATAGCAAATGACTGTGAGCCGTGTCGTTCTAGGAGGTCAAGACGAGGTCCATGGAGCTGAAGTTCTTGAGGACAGACACAGGCTATGAATTTCTCCCTCCCTCCACCTCCTCTGAGACAAGGTTTAATGTAGCCCAGGCTGACACTGAGCCCCTGATCTTTTCCTTCTACTTTCCAAGTGCTGGGATTACAGGTATGTGTCCCTGGCTCTGTCTGCACTCAGATACTTACCACATGGATCATATTTTTGTGGTCTATTTAAAAAAGAAAACCTTTGGTAGAGAATTGTTTTTGCTCTCAGCAACCCATTCTGAGTCCTGAGGAAGCTTTTCTTCAATCTTTCTCGTTGGCAAGGGACATTTGGGGATGGTTTCACGCCTTTTTATTGGCTGGGCCCTCTTTTGTAGCAGCTTGGTCTTTCCTACACATCTCATATCTGTAGCTACATTGTTCTTTATGTACAAAGAGAATTACACTTTAATAAGCATCACCATCTTCTTCCATTGGAACACAAAACAATGCCTACCCCAATTAACGCCTCCACACTGTAGAAGAGGCCTTCTGCATTCTGGCTAACCCTTCCTTCAAATGTATGCTTCACAAGGTGGTTTGGTTTGTGCTTGGCTGGGAACTCCAAACACCACTGAAGGAGCTATCCTGGGTCACAACTTAACTTTATCAGAACCAGCACTTAGTATGCACACCGACACTGCCGGCAGCTAGGGATCTCTGGTGGCCAAGCTCAACTTGTTTAGAGATAAATGCCCTGTTGTTTGAGGAGATAAGCGACAGCCTGTTTCTCCCATAAAAAACAGTTCCACAGCTGTTAGTACAAGTAGGTGCACAGATATAAACAGATCTCCATAGCCCAGCAAGGGGGCTTAGGGTGAGAGGAATGGAGGCACTGAGGTTCACGGACCAAAAACAGCGGCTACGCCTGGGGTCCTGATCTGTGTTGGTGGTGTCAGGACAGTGTATTGACCCAAGATAATGGTTAGATCAGGCTTAGCCTAAACTGTAATTGGCTGGCAATAACTCTGGGTTACCAAGAGGCTGTGTTTAGGTGTAATTTTAAAAAGCTGTTACAAAACAGTATTGAACAGTATAAACACCACTTGCAGAGGAGGCTGGTATGTCGTAGATACTCTTTAACATTCCGTCCAGTCCCTGGCTGATCTGGAACTGGCTATATAAACCAAGCTGGCCTCAAAGTCAGATCTAGCTGCCCTCACCACCTACATGCTGGGATTAAAGGCATGCACCATCATACCTGGCTGGTGTTTTAATTAAGGATCAAGAATATTTATTTCTCCCTGTCTGTGGTATTAGAGATCCCAAGGCCTCTAGTGTGATGGGAAAGTGTTCTATCACCGACTCACAGGCTCCTGGATAGTTGTGCTTTAAAATGTATATATATACATATATATATATATGTATATATATACACATATATATATACCCTGCATGGATTTATGCTTATGCTGGGAATTGAACCTAGGTCTCTGCAAGAATGGCCAGTGCTCTTAACTGCTGAGCAATTTCTCTCTCTGGTTCTCTGTTTTTTGATTTTTGTTTTTTTGAGGTGCAAATATTATTTCTCTGATCTAAACTAAAAATTAAGACTAGTGCCCACTCCACAAGGCAAAGGTAATTAATATACACACAGTAGATATGCACCAAGCGATACACTATGACCATCTGTACACTTTGTTTGTCTATGTGCACGAGCACAAGTGCTTCTGTTGGTGTGTGTAGAGTCCGGAAGAGTGAGCGGAGGGCATTCTCCGTCCCTCTTTGCCTACTACTTTTTGAAGCAGGGTCTCTCTCTGACCCTGGGGCTCACATTTTCCTCCATTATGCTGGAAGTCAGCAAACCTCAGCAATCCTGTCTCTGCCGGCATTCTGAGCTGCACTCACAAGTAAGAGGGCAGATGCCTGGGGGGTTGGTCCTTGGGTGCTGGGATCTGAACTCTGGTTTTCATGATTTTGCATCAAGTGCTCTTAACCAATAAACCATCCCTTCAGCCACAATATACTAAGTTTATACAATAAAAATAGGTGATGAACTATGTCTTTTGAGGTACAGGGATGGGGTGTAGGGAATTCTTTCACTGAGCTCCCCAAACAGCTTAATGCTAGTGAGTGCCATAATTGGTCTGTGCCACAGGAGAGCAAGCAGAGGTAAGAATGGGGTCCAGCTTGGCCACTCTACAGTGTGGAGTGAGCTGGAAGTGAGATTTTCATTCCCAACGTGACATGGCTTTGTTCCCTAAGCACAGGTGGCCACAGTATGCAGACATCCCAGCTATCGGTCTTTTGAAGGTCGCCTGCTGCCTGTGGGCTGGGGACACAATGCTCGGAAACCATGCCACCCCACCTTCCCGACTCCTGTCCCTCTGTCCTGCATGCACCCACTTACTCCTACAGTCAGTCGCCCAGTCAAAAAGGTAATGCAGTCTTTAAGACGGTTAAGAACAAACCACAAATATTTTATTCTGTGACTAGTGATGAGCCCGAGAATCCTAAGTGCTGATACGTGTTCACCAGAAAGCTGTTTACAAAAGCTTTTCTAAGCAGGAGGGCCACACCAATGAGGAAATTTTGCACACACGTAAAAATTCTTCAAAGGGGAGACTCTTGAGTATTCACCCTCAGAAAGTAGTTTCAGTATTTAAGAAACATTTCATTTTGTGAATTTGGTGAATTTGGCATGAGTGTGTGTGCATACAGACACACACACACACACACACACACACACACACACACACACACACACACACACATCCATACCCCAAGCAGATGCAGCAGAGTGCTTGAGACCACAGATATACTGTGAAGCTCCAACCCTGCAGGCCACTAGACTGCACCAGAGGGGACTTCCCAGGCCCTGTTTCTTCCTCTTCACTGTTAACAAATACCATTATTAAAACGTTCTTATGTGCTTGGTCAGACACAGGACGCTTTGCCCAGTGTCCTCTGCCCATTGAGTTTTCATCCAAACTTCAAAAATAACCTTTTGAAATCCAAAACTGTATCAGTAACATGATTTCCTATGGCACCATACCAATTCATTTTTCATTGCAGAAGGAGGGGGTGGGGGAAAGGAGGACATTCCTGATGCCAAAGGGCCTTAGATATGCAAGATGTGGGTCACCCACTTGGCTAACAGTTTTCCAAGTCATGAGGTAATACAAGGTATCTTCAAAACTCAGTACCTATTAATATCACCGGGAAGTGGCTGTTAGCCGATCAAGCTGAGACTTTGTTGCAGTGTGTAGCAATGGGTTCAAAGCACCATGGTCACATTGTGACATTCACGGCCATTCTGCCAGCTGTCCTTGCCTGCCACAGCACAACACAAGCACACATCCTAGCACAGTGACTTGCAGTTTCAGCCTGGGAGCTGGCTAGCTCAGTCTCCGTAACTATGGGGCAGCTCCTGCTCCCATTACTATTGGCATTACAGAGCAGCAACAGCCGGAGCCAACTCAAACCCTGCAGGAGAATTTCAGCTGTCTCTAGATGGTCAGTAATCCCCAAAGATTAGATGTGAAAGTAACCAGCAGGAACTAAACCAAACCAATATTCAACTCAGAACAGAGAACGGATTTCCTGGTGTCCAAGTAGATATGGAATGTGTGACTTTGAAGAAACTGTTGATTGTTTCAAACACATAACAGAACGTGCCGTGACGGTTGAGGGCAATCGGCTCATGGACTGTAGGAAGAAAAAGACCTCTCTATAGCCATCTCAGGGCTGTCCATCTCTGTCCCTGAAGAAGCTCTGAGGGGACAAAAGGCCCCCACAAAGAACCACTTCCTTGTGGACTCAAACTAGCTACAAAATGAAGCTCTAAGAAATACTTCAAGAATGGTGGGGTGGAAGAGAAATGTCTACAAATGGCCACTTTGATGCTCAGTGTTAGGTGGGGCAAATAAAAAACTCTGGGATGTTGGTTAAATACAATAACCTGCTTACTTAAGTAATCTCCATTTAGACATACCCACAGAAGGGATGAAGCAACCGGCTAGAGTGCTCAGGCAGCTTTCAAAGACACCTTAAAGGGGCCAAGTTGCCCTGTCTCTTCCCAGTCAGCCAAAGGCAAAGAGATCGCTGTTACCACCACGGGGGGGGGGGGGGGGGCACACACAATGTCACGGGAAGCTCCTTTGAAAAGTGTAATCAGGAATCCTACCCAGAAACCAGTCAGTCTCCCTACCCTCTCTCCCCTCCCCCTCCCCCAAGCTCCTTCCAGGTCTATTTTTGTTTCATCTACATCATTTTATGTCTTGAGAGACAAATCTACCAGTTCCACTGAGTCACTTGATGAAAATGAAAGCTATTAAGGACTAAAAATGCAGGAGTCTACAGGACAAGGGCACGGTCAGTTAAGTGGGGGCTGTGCAGGGGAGACTGGATCCCTAGCACCCAGCAGGGGGAGGTGGAGACAAGAGGATCTCCAGGACTCACTGGCTAGCCAGCCTAATGGAATCTGTGACCTTCAGGTTCAGTGAGAGATCCCTGTTTCAAGGTCTAAGGCTCAGATGAATAGAGGAGAACACTCCACACCTAAAGTCTCTGCACATCTGCATACCAGCGTGTACACACACACACCACAAACAGGCACACATACAAATAACCTACAAATAAAAGTAAAAAGGAGAAAGACATAATAAAGCAACAGCATGCAGCCTAAGAGCTCAAGTTTCCTTCAATCTGTTTTTCTCTGGCGCACATTTGTGTCAAGCCTGAGTTGTCACATGAATTCAAGCCGGCGCCTTACAAACGGCTGCTAGAATAAAATGCTCAATAATGAAGTGCACGACCCAAAGCCAGAGCTTCCCACTCGCTCTTCCGGCGTGTCCTCCCGCTGCTGCCGTCATGTAGCCCTGAGCTAATAGGTTGGAACGGGCTGCTTTCATCCATTTCCAGACAGTTTGCAAAGCCCTAGTCCCGGAGGCTGAAGCTGGACAGAGACGTGGAAACTAGTATTCACAAGGCCTTTTTCCCTTCACCAAGGTCTGTTTCGTGCAATAAAGTCCAAGCCTGGTGGCAACTAAGAACCAGGGCCTTTTCATTCATTCCACATCAGAAGGTCTCCTTATCGCCTCCATCTGAGCTATCCCCCAAACACACATTAACAGATTTACTAGACACAGGAGGTTATGTCCGGAGCCTGCGCTTCAGGGCCTGTGTCCAGGGACATCTCAGTCCCTGGAGAAGCACAGGAGAAGCACGGGTGGGAGGCAGGGCTGGGAGCCGGTTGGTGGGTGACAGGCTACCTGGTTTCTTGGCCTTTTGCTCACTTCCAGGATCCTGAGTTTCCCTGAGCTCTTAGGCTGCATGCTGTTGCTTTGTTATGTCTTTTTCCTTTTTACTTTTATTTGTAGGTTATTTATATGTGTGCCTGTTTGTGGTGTGTCTTTGTGTGTGAGTGTGTGTACACGCTGGTATGCAGATGTGCAGAGACCAGAGGTGTCCTGTTCTCAAGGTGTACCAGGAACACTAAGCACCACAGAGCTCTCTTTGGGGAACTGAAATCCTCTCTTTTAATCTTCCACCTCCATGATGATTCTGCCCCTAGGGCTGTAAGACAACCACAATAATCCCTCTCAACCAGCAGCTCTTTTTGTTGTTATTATTTTGGATCTTACTTATCTTTATTTATTTATCACCTGGCCTGAGTGAGGCCTGGGGTTGAGAGCCTAGCTGGTAGCTCACACAGACAACCCCAAATACTAGGAAAGCCTGGACTACAGGGTGTGTTTGAGGCAAACCTGAGCTACTTACGGAAAGTCTAATCCCAAGACAAACATCCAACCCCCATATACATCAACACACTTAAAGACTCCAGAAACAAATAATGTAAAACCCCTAAGTCACTACCTTTCGGTAACTATAAATTGCTTCTAGACAAAAATCATATTGGGCTGAGGGTGAGGGGAGCTAAGAATTCACACTATTAAATAAAGACTCCTGGGTTTTCCGAGTTAAGTATGGCTTCCTGTATGTAACTTAAAACCAGTGGCAGAAAAAAAGCAATAGTAGTTTCCCCTAAATTTATATATGGTTTCAATCATGTTTTTATCCCAGTGACAACAGAGACCAAGACACTGGCTAACAACAAGGGTAAACCAGCATCTGCAAGTCACCCCTTAGCTTCTTCCTTTTTTGTTTTTTTTTCTAATGAAAGCCTTAGTTACAAACTTAGCATTTATAATAGCCATATACAAACTGAAGCAGTAATTCAACACAGATGTACAGTTGTTGCGGGTAACTCGCCGTGAGGACAGAGACAACGAAAACGTCCCACTTACAGACACACACACACACACACAGGCAGCTGTTTCCTTTATATCCATCTTGTAGGAAAAGAATAGGCCTTTCTACCTCAATTCCAGATGCTGCTTTGCATAATTGCAAAGACAATCATTGCACTTGGACAGTTAATGGTTGAAATGTCTGTCTCAGCTGGGCTTTGAGACTCTTTCCCAGACAACCCCAAAAGCATAGTAGACACATCCAGAATGAAGGTGACATCTCTCCACGAAGAGACACAACAGGGGACAATGCCAGCCAGCCCTGCAACAACAACAACAACAACAACGTAGGAAGGATGAAACGCTGTTGTCAGAAAAAGCTTGCCAACTCATGTGGTGACGGAGGGAGTATGAAATTAGTCAGAGGAGGTGAGAGCCAAGTTCCTTCACCGCTGACCTGACGGGCCAACTTTGTGACACTAGTGTGAGAGAGGTTGCAGAGAAACAGTCCAAACTGTACAAATGTAACCTAACTGTGCTCCACGCCCAGCCTCCATACAGGTAACTTCTCAGTTGGGAAAATACCAGACTGAAATAAAGATCAAAGTTAAGAGTGAAATTTATAGCCACGCTTAATAGGTTCGTTCTGATTACAAACGCTGGCTACGGTGACTGCAGGTGCAGGAAGACATACATGGAAAACGGCTGTCATCACTGAGTTTATGGTGACAGTCAACTCATCTGTGCAAGCTCCTGACATGTCTCTCCGCTCGCCCACAAAGGCAGGGCAGACACAGCTGCTGACAGCTCTGTTGCACTGGACTCCTGACCCAAGCAAGGCAGCTCAAGGACATTCTGAAACAATCCCCGGGGTAATGGGACACTGGAGAGTTGCTCTCCTGGGCTCCAACCACTAGAGTGGCCTCCACACCCTCCTACGTCAGGTAAATGTTCCAGTTACCTTTCATGAGAATGGGACTATCATAGTGGAAGGACCAAGACTCCATGAGGGTCACAGGCTAAAACTTTCCACCACTGGACTTCAGCACAGGAAGAGGGTGGACACGAAGTAACCCTTGGCACTTACATTGTCTGAGCCCGGCTTTCAGCTGAGAACCCACAGAGCTAAAGCCCAGGTGCAAGTGCAGGGTGGCTGCCAAGGGGCACACCACGCAGGACAGCAGGGCAGCAGGACAGCAGGACAGCTCTGGCTCTTCCTGAGGAGTCCATCTTTTCCTTAAGTCACCAAGCTGCTTCGACTGGCTCAGAATCTACACACTAGTTTAAGTAAAACCAAGATTTGGATTCTCATATACCCTAACATCATATTCCTCCTAACCTCATCATCACTCTTTTGTGCTAAGAAATTTCTCAAGGATCCAAAAGAAATCAACAAGAAACGAACCCCACTATTTATGGGGCTGGAGATGAAATCCAGGGCCTCGGATGTGCTGACAAGTGTTATCCCACGGAGCCCCAAGAAACCCCCTTGCATTTTCTCTAGCACAGTTATACTATAGAAAAGTAACATTTAACACAGCCTGTATTCTGTCATACACAAGCATTCCCAAAGGTCAGACAGATCCTTTTCCTTTTTAAGACAGCTCAGAGGTTAAGAGCACTTGTTGCTCTTATTTACAGAGGGCCCAGGTTCAGTTTCCAGCACCCACATCCAGCAGCTCATAGCTGCCTGTATCTGCCATTTCTGGGGATTCAATGCTCTCTTCTTACACACACACACACACACACACACACACACACTACAGCAAAAAAAAAATCTTTTAAAACTCAAATTTCTCCTTTATTCCTAAATTGCTTATATTTAGATGTTTTAGGAATAAGAATGGGAAACTACATTCTGTATCTGAAAGTATAAAGTATCATCTACTCTGAGAGGCGAGGGGTGGGGACTCAAGACAGCTGACAGCTGAACTGTTACCGTTCAACCTGTTTCAACTTAACATGTATACTCCTCCTGAGCTGAAATGGTTTTTATTATTTTTCAGTTTCAGCTTCAAACCCGCTTTCATTCCTAAAGATGCAGAGCTAAGCCCTCGCAGACCAAGTAGACTGTGTTGTGCAGAGGGCCAGGCAGCAGCGCCAATGACCATAAGGCAAAATTTCCTTATTAGACAACGCACTCCCAAGCTTTTATATTAGGAAAAGGCAGAAAACAAAACAAACACTTGATACACACACACACACACACACACACACACACACACACACACACAGAGAGAGAGAGAGAGAGAGAGAGATAGAGAGAGAGTGAGCGAGAGCGCCGTGCCTCTAACTGGCTGGCATCAACTGTGAGCCCCGATGGCATACATGAGCCAGGACGACATGGGCTCTCAGGGGAGACAAGTCACCAGTGCCGCACTCTCTTGTACCATTGACAATGAGCCAATGCAACAACAGGAGGAGCCAGCACCCCTTTATCACCAACATTACCAGGGGACAGACCACAGCTCTCCAAAGAGACATGGGGCTCTGGGGAAAGCAAAGTGAAGTCAGAGCTTCCCACAAGACACCGGGGACTTGAAGACTCATCCTAAGAAACACTTAGAGACCAAAGAGGCCTGGCCTCTTATAGACCTAGGTTCAGCTTACCATTAAGGAGATGCAGATGCCATTAAGGTTTTTGCAGCAAATGCTGGGTTTCCCCAGCACCGGAAAGCCTCATCTGGAAGGGCTTGAAACTTCCTATACCAACACTAGGCTAAGGATAGCTCATCACCTCTCAAGGTACAGGGGAAGGAGGCACTTTTTAAGTGTTGACTCTTCAGACAATGGGCCTTCCAATGATGAAAAGTGTACCCCTTGCTTTTAGAAGCTGTTCCAGAACACTGACCTGCAGGGGAAAGTGCTTCTCTGCCTGTCTTTAGACTGTTCTTTTCAAAATACACATTTCTGAACTCTAGTCAAATTTCTGCCACAAATGGTCCGTCTCCAGCAGGTGGCCTAGGCTCAGCCCCAAAGCAGACAGAGCTGGTGTGGGCAGGGTTTCCAGATGTCCCTCCACGGTCCAAAGACTTGCCGAAAAAGCCAAGGTTCCTCTCACGGCGATGTTCAGGCCCATCGGCAGAGCTGCAGCAGGTTCAAACGTCCCACCACTCAAGCGGGTTTCTAGAAAATATTTTCCTTTTTTGCTTGTTTACTCTGGAACCAGAGGGCTTCTGAATTACACACAACGATATTCCCACTACCATACACTTCCCTGTGAGTAGGTTCCGGAAGGGCTGGTCTTTTCCAGAGATGTCAGTAGAGACATGGCCATGCCTATGATCAGCTGGGACAACTTTCTGGGAGCAAGGAGACGTGTTGAGTTCCTACTAGGTGATTTCTGTCTGCTGGGTTTCTTTAATTCGCACAGCACGTAGAGAATGCAGGTCCTCACTGGATGGACGAGTAAACTGGAGCTCAAACAGACTTGCCAGGCACACCAGGGTCCTTGGGTCAGCAGAGAAGCAGCCCAGATCCTGCCCAGACTTGCTCTGAGTGGTTGTACAAGGCTGCAGAGAGAGGTGACCATGGCAGGCAGTTGACAGGGTTCCATGGGCTGGAGATGTTCCATTTGGACAGTATATACAGGCAGCCCTCAAAGGAGTAAAGGGACAGCATTCCTGGAAGACCTCTAATGCAGGCTGCAGCTAGGTGTGGCTTCACCAGCAGCAAGAGTATAACACACAAGAGAGACACGCATACCCAGTGACAGGCTGCTGCAAATGCCTGAAACAGAGGTTACAGAGCCAGATGTGCTGTAGACACTATTATATTTGTCTAGGTGATGTCTTTATTTCTTTCAGTAGTAGAAAGTCACACATCTGCATCTGTACTACTTATAGCTAGGCACAGTTTCTTCTTTTAGGCTTAGGAACTTCTTTAAAACAAAACTAGCTATTAACAATTCTGTCATCTTTTAAAAGAACATGCCAGGGCATGTTCCTCATGCTGTCATTGCTACTTTAGGTTTATTCTCATTCTCTCTCTCTCTCTCTCTCTCTCTCTCTCTCTCTCTCTCTCTCTGTGTGTGTGTGTGTGAGCGCACGTGCACAGCACCAGCTGTAAGTAGATGGATACTCTTCAATCTGCCTCCACCAGCACCCGGCACACAAACTAAATCCAATGCCTCTCCAGTCCATCTCTTCTATCTCACAATGCAACCACACATAACTCTAAGACTCAGGATTCTCTTTAATAAATGCCCCAAGGGGCATTATCTATTTTGAAATTAGACCCAGTTATCCATCCATACAGGAGGCAACAGAGAACAGCCTGAGGCTATGCCACTGTCACACAGGGACATAGGTCACAGGAATGACAGACAGTACGGTTATTAAAAAGAGGATTGTGGCTAAACCTCTAATCTCTTTCTTTTTTTCTTTCCTTTTTTTTTTGAGACAGGGTTTCTGTGTATACAGTCCTGGCTTTCCAAGAACTAACTCCCTCTGTAGACCAGGATGGTCTCACACTCAGAGATCCACCTGCCTCTGCCTCCTGGGATTAAAGGTATGTACCACTACACTCAGCTGCTAAACCTCTTTCTAATGTTATTCCATGTAGACAATAGCAAAACACAAACAGGAGAGGTAATTTCTAAAATCCTGAATTCTCTGTGGTCAAAGCCAATTAACGTAACCTTGGTCTAAATTGATGTTCCATAGCCACTAAACGGTCAGTATTAAAATGTGGGGTTTTCTGGGTGTGGTAAACGTCTTTAGAGACACCACAACCTTTTCTCTCGAAGTGATGACACCTTGGGGACGCTATTGTTGTGCCGTGACTTTTCAGACACCAAATCTACCTCGATCTTAGATTCTCAGCCTCTGGAGTTGTGAGCCACCATTGAGCCACGCAGTCTGGAATTGTCACGACATCTAAACAGAGTAAGAAAAACCACAAGCAACAACAAGACCTAGGTAAGAGATACAGACCTGTTCCCCCAAGGGAGGGGCAGCTCCATAGCCAGGCCAGGCCCTCCTCCTTAACATAAGAGAACACTAACACTGTGTGCAAAGTGCAGGAAAATGGAAAGGAGGAAAGAGGAGAGCTTCTGGGCTCTCAGCACCAGACACTGGGGCAATTACACTGTCTTCTCATTGCCTTCACAGAGAGAGCCCAGGCAGGTGGCTCTAGAAGCCTCTCCCTGGGAAGCCCCCAGAGGCAGAAAGAGAGAGAATTCACCAACAACTGTTTGGGGCTCACAACTTGGGGAAAGGATGACTGAACACAGAAACAAACTGTAGCAAAGGAAGCCCACCGTTCAAGGAATGGCCATTGGAGAGATATCTTCCTGCCCTGCCCACCCTACCTCGGCCAGGGAAGGCCAAAGGTGCTCTGATATCACCAGGAGATAGATACTCCGGTCTGAGTGTCAAGTCTCTGGCAGAAGCATAGTTGCACATATCTGTAGTCTCAGCATCTGGAAGGTGGAGTTGGGAAGATCAGAAGATCAAGCACCAAGAACATCTTTGGCTACACAGTAAGTTCAAATCACCCTGGGCTACATGAGGCTCTGTCTCAAAAAACAAACAAACAAACAAAAAACCCTCAAAAATTAATACTGCTTTTTCGTAGTTTCTTCTGGAAATACTAGAGAGGGAATATTTCTCCACTCATTCAGGTCTTGATATATAAAGCAAACAGCATTAACAAACACCTTTCAAGGTGTAAAACTAATAAAACACTCAAATCAATCCCGCATTGTACACAAATTATGTTTTGCCCAAGTATAAGTTATCCCGGACATATAAGAACACTTAACAACGTTTAAACACTGTACGGCACCATGCCAACAGGCTAACAGAAACAGGGTAAAACACTTCATTAAAACCTAATTTGAAAATCCTCAGGAACTTAAGAGTTTGGTTAAAATTTCCTAATCTTTATTAATAAGTACCCCAAATACCTATAGCTAATTTAATGATTTTACTCTTTAGGCAGAAAGCTGACAACCCTTGAGACTACCTTTATCACTTCTATCCAACAAGACTACAGAGCTGCAGTCAGCGCAGTAAGGCAAGAAAAAGAAATGAGCCGCCCCCTGTGTGCAGATGACCCGAGGGTTTGTGTAGATGACCCGAGAAATTACTTCATTTACTCATGTAAATATGTACACATGTTGATGTGTCTATAATAGGGGCACATACTTGGAGGTCAGAGGACACTTCCTGTGCCACCACAGATATGCCGGGATTAGATACGTGCTTTATGTGGGATCTGAGTTCCATTCCCAGCACTGTAAGAACAAAGCACAACTCCATGACAGGCTCACAGAGCACCATAGGTTCCTTCGTCTCTGTTAGCCACACACTGACATCTGCAGGATCTTGCCTTCCACAGGAAGCTCTCAATCTAAAGCCGGGGCCAACTGCACAGGACGCTGAGGGGTGTGTAAAGATGATGACATTCTGCTATGCCAGTCCAAAGTTGAAGACATTCACAAATACCTCAGAGTCCTTACTGCCGATCAATATTCATCTGCTTTGCATTTCCAAGTTCGCACTGCTGATGTTTCAGATTGAGAATGTATGCAAAGATCAACTGGTGAAAAGACATGCGGCACACACACACTAGAAAAGACAGCCGGGGTGTAGGGAAGGTTTTTTTTATTAAGATAATCAGTCGTTCACCAAGAGATGGTTTGGCAAGTCAATCCTCCCAGAGTATACGGAGACTAATATTGAGTAAAACGATAGTTTCACTACACTGACTTCCAAACAGTAAACAAAATGTTCTTGCAAGATGTTTTCAAAACAATGGGATACGGAAGAAACTGTGCCGACATCTCTAATACAGTATCAGTTTGCCATGTATCTCCAATGAGACCCTTCCTTTCCCACTACAGTAAAGATACAAGGACCTGGGTTTTCTGCTCTGAAGGAGAATTTGCCTTAATGGGGAAAGCTTTAGGTTCAATCTCAACACAACAGTGGAGAGAGGGACATGGCTCTTAAGACACCCTCAGTCTCCACTTGCCAGCAGAAGAGCCCTTGGCTAAGCTGGACCTCGGTGCAAGCAGTGGTTCACACCGATCATAAAGGCTCCTTTGTGAAAAATGTATTTTGCAATAACTTATCGAAAGCAGCACTGAAGATCTTAATGGTTGAATAAAAAATACTAAACAAGTCCAAAAGATAAAGAGATCACTTTTTAGCTGAGCCTAAGTAGTCTATAGGAAGAAGTAAAATTGCGAGGTGGTTAGAAAAGCAGCAGTGGTGGGCAGAAACTCTGAGTGTATCTAATTTAATAACCTTACATCTGGCTAAGTCCTCTTATCCTGTCAGTAATTTCTGCCCCATCCCATCCCAATACACCCTCTCCCCAAACAAATCTCTCTCAAGAACTTACTGTTAAAAACCTACTTTGGTGCATTATGTTTACACAAACCTCAGTCACTTGCTGTTTAAACTCATGCATTAACCTTTAAGCTAACATCATCCCAATCCACTGGAACGTAGTTAACACTTCATAGATATGACCATTAACTCTGCTTAAGAATTTAGACCGTGATCTTTAAAGCTCTATATCAGTCATCTCAAATCATGGTGAATTATACTGTAATTAGCTTCCTAAATAGTACAGGACGCAAAATAAAACAATTGAGACTATTAGAAAATGCCCTAACTCATCCACTACTCCTAGTTAACAGGAAAGGAGAAAATATTTCCCCAGATTGTCCACCACCTGCAGAGACCATTACCTAGGCTCACAGTATTAAGACTCTAATAGCTTCCAGAGGGTTCTTAAAATGTACGGGTTTTTAGGAACTTATACCAGGGAGCTTTGTTAACTCAGTACATGCTGCAGATGTACGCATACACTGGGGATATTTCCTGGTAGAACAGTAGCAAGTGCCTGTTCCCCAGAATGGTTCATATGGGAAATGTTCTTAACGGACACCATGAGCAAGTTCCCAATGTCATCTACAAGTCTGACTAGCCAGATGCATACCAAACATGACTGTGGATGATAAGGATCAAAACATAGTTTTTCTTTTGGAGGAGAAGAACACACTGAGCCACCCCTTCCCTGGGGTGGACCAGAAACACGCATAGCCCAAGCACAAGCGAAGAGGTCTTAAGAGTCAAACCGAGTCTACAGATGTCTCAATCTTCCTTTTAACAGTGACTAAAGGATCTAAAGTAGTTGTTAAGGTTTAAAGGTTGGGATATTTGACTTTAAAATCTGCACGCCTGGTTATGATGTGATATAGAAACCCTTGTACTCTATGAACTCATAAGAACTGGACATATTCAGGGGCAACTTTAATGCTGATGGGGTAAACACTCCAAAATGTCCCCACCAGCTGTTCCCTCATCAGCTGTACTAGGCATCACCATGGATATTTTCTGCCACTTAGTTAAGGTTCTCCAACTGATCTGGGAAGTGTTAAGGGGAGAAGTTGGGGAAGTGGATGAGTTTGGTCAAATGTAATTTTATGCATGAAATCTTAAAACTAAGAATATAGTTTTGGGGGCTGGAGAGATGGTTCAGTGGTTAAGAGCACTGACTGCTCTTCCAGAGGTCCTGAGTTCAAATCCCAGCAACCACATGGTGGCTCACAACCATCTATAATGGGATCTGATGCCCTCTTCTGGTGTGCCTAGAGACAGCTACTGTGTATTCATATACATAAAATAAATAAATCTTTTAAAAAAGAAAAGAATATAATTTTTATAAGATTCTACAACTGACTTTAGCCCCTGAAATTTCAAAAAACCTACAATCTAATCTCATCCATCCATTCAAAATCCAATCTCTTGAAGCAAAATTGAGCTTAAAGGAGAATTGGGACATAAATTCATCTTCAGGTTTCTATGTTGGTTCTGCTGTCTTCAGATATGATCAAGTTGTCCATCACTTCCTTTACATACCTGGTGGTTATTAAACTAGTTTATATATGTGACCGGGTTCCTTTCCAACACAATGACATTAACATCTAAGTTTAGTGGTTAAAACCAACTGTACCATGGTTATAAACATTGGCTAGAAGCCCACGGATTCAAACTTTGCAGCTCAGTAAGGTGATGCTTGCACATCCATAAATTCACGACACAAACTTTACAAGTTAAAACAAAATTTTTGTTGAGATCTCCATACATCTTGTTTCCATCAAAATATAGAATGAGTCACTTGACCAATTCTATGAGGCTTTAAATGCTCCCCACAGCCTTGAAACCGACATTCAGACGAGCACACAGGAACTGCCTCTTACCCAGCTATGGCTTACCCATTGCACTGAGATAATGGTTGAAGGCCTGGCAAGGAGGACTTGGGGTTTGTGTTGACTTGTCACAACTCATGGGTGCCGGGCTCCTGTCTGTGTCAAAAGAGAAATACCCACTGGAGGACCGGGACAGCAGAGAAGATCTTCTCACAAAGATGAAAAGTGGGGATCTGGTAGCAAAAGGGCCAGGGCTGGCCGGTGGGGCCAGCGGGCCCTGAGGGCTGCCGTGGGGGCAGCGGTCCCCTTCGCCGTCGGGATTACCTTGCGGTTCTGTCTGTAGAGAGGTCGGGGCCCCAGGCCTGAGCTGGGGAGGCCTCTCAGCAGGCTGCAATTGTCCACCTTCTCTGTCACACTCAGAACTTACATCAGAAGGTTGCTTGGCCATTTGGTCTTTTTTTCTGCAAGGAAACCGGAGGGGGGAAAAACAACAAAACGATTATCTTCAGCAAATTAAGTTTCAAAATCATTTCATCCACTCGTTAAGAACTCTAGAGTCAGCCTCAGATTCTGTTATGCTGTTTACTTTTCTGACTATCTTCCAAGTAAGACCAAAAGGGCACCCCAAATAATGAAGGTGTGTTTATTTTGATGCAGGGTGGAACTAAATCAGACTACCAAACAAAACAAAGTATCAACCCCATAGCTTGTGGAGTCAGTTCGTGCGCTCACGCATACACAAGCACAGACGTTTTAGGAGAAGCAGCCCGTGGGAAGTCTACATTTCGTGCTTTTTCTTCAGGACAAACTTGAATCAAGTCTGAAAATCCCAGCGGGCTCTCATTTCCCGGGCTCAGATGCGGCGCTGGAGCACAGGAGCGGGCGCAGATGCAGAGATTGCAGGCGGCTGGCCGCCTTCCCTGCTCCGGCCCCATTGTTTGCCGAAAATGCTGAGGGCAGCAAGTCTGGAGAAGGTTTGGCAGCGGCCGTCAGTCGTAGTAAGTGCGTCACAATAGAGTTTGTAACTCCGAGCGCAGCTCCGCCCGGGTCGGACGCCCTCGGCCGCAAGGTCCCTCCTGCTGCCTGCCCTGCGCGACACCCCAAACACTAAACCACTTCTCTCGGGTGCAACCTTGCTGGAATGTTCACACTTCCAAATGGAGGCCTTCAGAGACATCCCTTTGAAAGTTCCACACCTAGCTGCGCGCTTTTGGCAATAGCCGGCGCAAGGCTGACTCTTTCCCTCCCCGGGCCACCACGCCGAGACTCACGTCCGCCCCTTCCCTTCCGAGCGCCTCGTGTTGCGCCGATCGGACGACCCCTGCAAGTCGCCACCGAGGAGGCAAGGGAAACAAAGCCGGGTCCGGGGTTCAAGGGCCCCGCGCCTGTCCGTCCGCCCTCCGCCACGCTCCGCCGGGGAGCCCAAGGTTTCGCGCGCCGCGCCTCTGGCCCGCGCCGCACCGGCCGCCGCCGGGATCATCCTCCGCCTCCTCCCGCTCCGCCCCTCGCGCGCAGCTCCCGCCGCCGCGCGGGCACCGCCAGCCCTGCGCCCCTGGCGCCGGCTCCCAGTGCTCCCCATTGGCCCGCGCGCAGTCGCTCCTCATCGTAACCAATGGGCAGAGGCGGCGGGGGCGGCGCCTATGGGTCAGGCAGCCGAAAGCAAGGCGATTGTTGACAAACTAGCCGCCCAGCGCCGCTCAGACTGTGCCGGCCGCCGCAGCTCCGACTGGAACTTAGGGGGCCGGGCTGCTTCGCTTTGCGCCCCGCCCCACCCCTGGGCCAGGCCCGGACGCCCCGCGCCTTGCGGGAATTCCCGCCGTCAGGGCATGGGACATTAGAGACAAAGCGAGACCTGCACCCCTCGGAGATCCTGGATCACACTCCAGGCCACTCCGGGCAAAGGCCCTAATGGCCTCCGCAGTCCGGAGCGGGAATTCTCAGCCACTTCACCTGCCGTGCCCCCATGTGCTACCGACACGCACCAAATATGAACGACCAACTCGGGTCTCAGGCGTGCACATTCAGATCTCCGCCCCCACTGTTCAGTTAGCCATCCGCAAAGCAGTGCTTGCCCCGGGGGCAATAGGCTGGAGAGCTCAAGGGTCTGCCAGCCAATGCGAGTGGGTCCCGGTGCAATCGCACTAGAAGGAGTAGTCAGCTGGCTGGGGCTTGGAATGCGCGTAGCCTAAGTGGTCCTAGTGGGGTTACGGGGTCTCTTGTCTCCTGTAGATACGGTGCTCCTCAATATCCACAGGACGCTCGCAAAAAAGAATCAGGACGCCAGGGCTATCCGGAAAGGCGAAATTGGCCACTGTGGCCAAACTGGCTTAAATGAGTACAAGCGAAGTCTTGGGAGCGTTGTGATTTTAATACTCAAACCTCCGCAATGAACCCGCGCCAGAGAAGAGTTAAGTCTACCCGCCCGCCGCTACCGCGCGGCTACTTCTCCCGGGCCGCCAGGGTCGCAGCGACGCTTCCCTGCTGGACGCACTATCGGCACCACGAAGCGGGACCTCCGCTCCAAGCCAAGACCATGCGCCCTCCTTGCCCGCGAGAGATGCATCAGCGGCCCCTCGTGAGGCGTCGCGGCCCAACCAGTCTTCGGCTAAGTGCCCGTAGCTTCTGTGCCCACGACCCTTCCCCAGAAGTGCCTTGGCACGCAGCGACCTCGACCCGACTCCCAGCGTTCGCCTCCTGCAGACGCGCGCCACGCGGGACAAACCAGCGCCTCCACCCGCACGTGCGACACCAGAGACAGATGAAGCCGCAGAGGTGACTGCGGCGCCTGTCTTCTATCCATCCCCAGCCTGCGCCCCGGGAGTCGCGGAGTGTTTACCTTGCGTTTCTCAGTCCGAGAATCAGAGTCAGACATTGGGTGGACAAGAGCCAGGGGAAGGGCGCCGAGGCGGTAACAGCGGGAGCAGCGGAGGTGGTGTGAATCCAAGTGGAACACAGCTCGCAGAGTGGCTGCAGGAATCCGATGACGGCGACCGCGACGACGACGACGGCGGCTAGGACCGCAGAGCTCCAACCAGCTGGTGACCCAGTGCCTGCGGGGAGCGAAGTGAAAGCAGCCTGCCCCAGCGACTCTGCTCCTACTGAGCTCCCGCTCCCGCGCCCAATCACCGCGGGCTCCGCCCCCGCTCAGTCCGGCCCCCGGCGAGCCGGAAGGTAAGCCCCACCCCCACAGCCCCCAGGCCGCTGGCGCGTGCACGCTGCGACAGGTAGTGGGGAGGGTGGCCCCGCCGGCTGTCCTGCAGTTTACGGCACCGCCCACCCCGGCGTGTTTACCCTAGTGTCTTGGCCTGCGGGCAGCTGCATGCACGCCCATCCTCCACTCAGAATGTATCCGCCCCTCCCAGTCCGCCGGTGGCGGCCACCTCGCAGAGCGGAACTTAGGGGGCGCTCAGGGCACGCTGCTCTGTGTCCAGCCTGGCCGCGGGCGCCAGTTGGAAGCCTCAGGAGGCGTCCCTGCGCTCTTGCTTTGCAGAGCTTCTCAGCCCCAAACCAGGGCGACTAGATTGGTGCAAGGATAGGTACTGGCCTTTGACCGTCCTTTCCTAGAATTCCTGGCCTCCGGGAGACTCAGATCATCAAGATGCTCACCCCTCCTCGGCTGCGCCTCAAGCGCGACTCTTCATCGCCGCCGCCTTCTGCCTTCTGTCCTCATTTAGGCTCTCCGTGTGTGTGTGTGTGTTGTTTTTGTTATTGTTGTGTTTTATATGTTTGTTTCCCCAGTGCCCAGTTACTTAAGAGGCAGAGCTGGTGGCGAGGACAGTTGAGAGACAAGGGA
The DNA here is from genome assembly GCA_036184795.1 of Tokudaia tokunoshimensis. Taxonomy (NCBI): domain Eukaryota; kingdom Metazoa; phylum Chordata; class Mammalia; order Rodentia; family Muridae; genus Tokudaia; species Tokudaia tokunoshimensis. The sequence goes on along the minus strand of BTHU01000004.1, from coordinate 102,871,172 downwards.
AGCTTCGGGGAGCGATGGGCGTGCACGACAAGCAGATAAAATAGGGGGATGAGAAAGTTAACTAGAAAAGAATAATTACAAGGAAAAGGAGGGGGGCTACCAAGGAAAGACGGTTGTGCCATGAGCGGTGTTGGGAGTCTCGAAATGTATTGGGCTCACAGTGTACCGCCAGGAACTGTCTATTCATCGGCCCGCCAAAGCTGGCGACCTCGGAGGAGCGGAGTTCAGGCCGAGCTAGGAAAGCCTTAACGGGGTCAAAAATCCCCCGAACTTCCTGAGGCCTTCGTGATCCCAACGGAAGTCTCGAAGTTAATGGTGCCATGTGCATCCCCACCCCCAACTCCTCTCATAGCGGCGACCCAGAGAAGCTGGTCTGCAAATGGAACGTCCCGCACCTTACACGTGAGGATTAAGCAAACTCGATTTAAGGGCTACCCAACCTGCATCCAGGCTGGCAACAGGAAGGACATAGCCTTTTCATGCAGAACAAGTGTCGCGGCCTGCCGTCCCAGTGTTGGGCCATCTTGGTCATTTTGGTGTTCATAAGCGGATCTATCGTCACCGTGACACAGCACAGCCCCAAGCTAAAGTCTTGGTTCTCAGGTGAATCCTGAGCGAGATCAAAGAAGCCATTGGTTCCCAGGGAGGCTGGAAGGCTCAAGGCAAAGCCTCGCCCCTGCTGGAGAGGAGGGGTGATCGCTACAAGAGCGCACAGGGCAGGGGCGCGGATGCAACCAAGTACTCCACCGATCCAGGTCTGTCCTGACCCAGGCTGTGAACCAAGACTGTGCCTTGGCCACTTGGCATCCCATGCAGCCCAATCTGCTGCTGCTACCCCGGGAGTCCAAAGCCTGTAACAAGTCGGTCTGCTCTGCTCCCTCAGCGGGGAGCAAGGCGCCTCAGACTTTGACTAGAAAAGAACCATACAGGGGTAGGGAGTGGGGGTGGGGAAACGCCGGTGTTTCTTTGTAGGAGCAGACTGCTCTGGAGTCTTCCGAGTTTGCAACCCTGGACACGCTAAAAGAAAACATACAGGCACTGGGGAAAGCAACGGGCTAGTCTATGTGCTCTTATTTAGGGCTTAATTAGGAAGCCGGCCTGGAGGCGGGGGCTCTTGCATCATCAGGGAACAAGGCATTCAGCGGAGCTTCCATCAAGTGCTTCAAGTCAGGTAGCCGTGGGCCTTTGGGCCCATGCAGCTTTCTCCCGCTGTGTCAGGAAACCTCCTGGGATCGGATTTGATGGCAGAGAAGAGCAGCGTGGGAAGGGCCAGTGGGTCGCCCGTGCCTTCCCGAGGCTGCCCATGGATGTAGAGGGAGGGAAGCGAGGCGATGGCTAGAGATGAGAGCGAAACTGCGCAACGTCAAGTCAGAACACAAATGAGAAATTCATTTCCGCCCGTGTAATCTCTCCAAATTCCAAAATCACTTTATTCCAACTGTTCCCCAGGCCCGCCATCCCTACCTCTTCAAGCCGCCGGAGCACCTTTCTATCATTTATTAAACTTTGCACATCTACGCTTTTCTGAAGGGTGGGTAACAGTTTAGCGCGGAGGACCGTTTGTCGCGCATGGTCCTGCGGTCCGGAGATCGCCTACCTGGTAAAACTAGGGCGACTCCAGGCTCAAGCTCTCCGCTCTCGCCAGCGCATTTCCTCACAGAGCTGGAGCAAGTCTGATTGACTAATCATCCCTCGTTGAACTTTTGCCCGAGCTTGGAGAGGGTGGAGCTTTCCTCCACCCCTTTTGCCTAAGGGTGTTTGCTTTTTATGTTTTGATTTTTTTTTTTTTCACCCAGCGCCAGAGATTTTCGAAGTCTCTGGGAATCTGAGTGACCGCCGACAGTTGCGATCTTTGGTGGCACTGTGCGGAGGGCGAGACCATTGTCTGGGGATTCAGGGCCATGGCTGGGAGAAGTCAAGGCAAGGGCTTGGTTAGGTGACCGGGATAAGTCACTGGGGCATCCATCTAGGGCTCCCTCTCCCGGACAACTTGCCCTGCTCTCTGCCAGCCTTAGCCGGACCTCCTTTGCCTGACCAAAATCCCCAAGGTGACTTCCCTGCACCTGCCACTTTGGCCTCTGCTCCAGCTCTGGTCAAATACTTGGAAGATGGGACACTACATTTCTCGCCTGGCTCACAGCTTGGCCAGTCGAGAGCGCGCTCCATCCCGCACTAGCGGCTGCGTGGGCGCCGGGTAGAAGGCCTCAGCAGCCCCGGGGTTGGGGATTCCTGCTATTGGTGCACGGATGGTGATGTGTGGAATGTTGAAAGCAGAGATCACCTTTAGGGCGTCATCCTTCACGGACTCGCACAAATTCAGCAACTGCAAAACATGACATTGAGGGACAGGTCAGATGTGGGCGCGCTCACGGAGTACTTGCCGTCTGACGCTCAGAAGTGCAGAAAATTCGGGTTCCCCACAACACAGGAAGTTATTGTTTCTAAACAAGCTGCGTCTTTAAAATCTCTAAGTCTCTGACCCCCAGGTCCGGCCGAATCCTAGGGTTTTTTTTTTTTTTTTGTTGTTGTTGTTTTGTTTTTTTTTCCAGCCCGGGGGGCGGGTCGTGTCAGGGACTGAGGGTAGCAACATTTTGCAAAGATACCTAGATAACCAGAGACCTGGGTCTGAGAATCAACGCTGCCTTCTCTCTATCCACTCCTTCCTTCTTCCCGCCCTTCCTCTCCATCTCTGGAGTGCCACCCTCTGGCGCACAGAGGCAACTGACAAGAACTTCTGACTAGATGAGTTGGTGAAAAGATCTGCCTCATCTCACCGGAAGGGTGCCAACAGAGCCTGGAAGGCAACAAGGAGGGGCCCAGGGACTGCAGTGGACCACCGAACAAACCAAGACTCAGCCTTAGTCACTTTCCGGCCTCTCCGACTGCGCAAAATCGGCGAGTGGTCGACCCACTCGTTAGACAATGCAGGTCCATCAGGACAGACTTCCCTGAAGAAGGGAGGGAGGTTGCAGAACAGGGCTGTGTTTCTATTTCATTTTCTATGATTTAGACGCCAGCACCGTCCCACCCACCCATCCCTGCAAGGAAGCCAAAATAATGGATTATTTTTCTAGATCTGAACAAGGGCAGAGGCCTGTTTTCCTTCCCCTTAAGCAACTTCATACTGTACTCCAACATTTGAAGTCTTCGTAAAGCTATACATGCCTTCGTCTAAATCGCAACAACCTCCAAGCTTCATAGTTTCTTTTTGTGACTTTAAAAACCACTTTTATGGACCCCATTTTGTCTTTGTGTGCTATTACCCTTCTGGCATGAGCCATCCCCAAAACATTTCAGGTGTTCAGAAACAATGGGAACTCCCCAAAAGAAAGAGGAAGAGGAGGCAGAAGTGTGGAGGGGAGGGCAATTCAAGGCCCTCTTCCTTCACAATGCACCCCATTTCCCAATGATTTCTAATGAAAAGTTTCGTTCTTCACACACATGGTTAGGCACCATCAAATAAGTACTGAAAAGACTTTGATCACATTTGCAAGATGCGACAAGACAGACTGTCACTAACCGAGATTTCCAAGTCTGTAATTAATACTCTTGACAAATCCCCAACTAATCTGTCAACTCTTGATGTCTTTTACCACACATTTCAAAACCACGAGATGGTATACCCAGCCCCTGAACTTGCCACGTGTACTCTTGTAATTATTCAAGATAATGTTCCCTTTGGGTTTCATTAAGGCAGATAGGCCAACTCTTGTCATGTAGCCACCAACGGGGGAAACTCACTTTGAAAGAAGGCTTGTGAAAGAACATTATGGGTTTGGTTTGTCTAGTGCTAAATCTAGACTTAAAGGTTTGAGGTAGAAATTACAGAAAGTGATTTCTATTTGCTATAAGGAAGAGGTTTTTGTTTGTTTGTTTGTTTGTTTTTAAAAAAAAAAAGAAAAGGAAAGGAAAGACTGAATGCTGGCGAAGAACAGTATTTCTGTGCTCCTCATGCTCCAGGAGTGAGACCTCACCACAGCTACTGGAAAAGAGCATTGAACTGGCTAGGGAGACTGAACATTGACTGCCAAGAGCGCTCCTAAACCTTGGGTTCTGGAGCGCCCTCCGGCTTTCCCATCCTTACTTCAACAGAGCCTGGAATGTGTAGCTGGAAGGGTGGGATGGGGCTCCCAAGAGCACCCCATCCGTCTTCTCCTATGAAGAGCATGATCTTTAGCCTCCTTGTACTCACAGTATGTGAACAGTAGTACTGTCCCGTGTCACGGACTACACTGGACTTGAAAAGCTTACGTGCACATCACACACTGCAGGCAGTCAGGGCCTCTTACAACGGGAAGCTACCACAACGTTTCAGGGGCTTTAAAAAAATGCAGTTTGGGTAGGAAGCTGGAGAAATGGCTCAATGGTTAAGCACACTTGCTGCTCTTGTAGAGGGCCTGGGATCAGTTACTGACACCCACATGGTGGCTGACAGCTGTCTCTAACTCCAGGTCCAGGAGATCAAGTTCCCTCTTCCAGCTGCCCGCCCCCCTCCCCGCACCAGGAACACATATGGTGAACATACATGTAAGCAAACACTCATATACAGAAAGCAAAAATAAATCTTAAAAATACAATCTGCTTAATAATAATAAAAAAAGTATTTGGACAGGGCCTACATAGATGGCTCAGTGGTTACCAGCCCTTGCTGCTCTTTCAGAGAACCCAAGTTTGTTCCCAGCACCCAGGACAAGTGGTTCACAACTACCTGTAACAACAGTTCCCAGGGATTTGTCACCCTCTTCTGGCCTCTGCAGGCACTTGTATGTATGTATGTATGTTTGTTTGTATGTAGTATGAGGTGCACATACAGCTTAGCAGACACATACACAGAGACATATAAGATAACAAATGCAAAACAGAAAGCAGGCACAAGCATGCGGCCCCAGGAAGCCCTGAGTGTGGATACACGACTCTGGAACCTAGGGGAGCGTTCCTGTCTCGTTTGGCTCTTTATGCCCACCTGCTTGAATATTTTCTTTCTTCTCTCCTGTTTGACTCTCCCAGCACTGCCATATCCAATTAGGAAAAGGAGGTGGCCCAGAAGCAGCAGTCTCTAAGCTTCCCACCCCCTAAGCTTTTATAACTTCCATTCAGCTAGACCCTGGCCACATAGGAACTTGCAGGGTGTGGTACCCCACCATTGCTTGCTCTCTGTGCATAGGTTTTCCTGCTTTTGAAGTGTCTTGCCTCTGTTTCCAGCTCCAGATGCTTTTGGGGAGATGCACGCTGAAACACCTGGAGAGATGGATAACTAGTCAAATGAGCGGCTCTTTTCCTGCTTGGACACTGTGCTAGGTTCTTTACATCATTCCATGTATTGGAGAGGACACGTGACTCATTAAGCCAGTAGAAGGTGAAGAAAGTGAATTCTACAGGCTAGGCCTTGACGAGGCGCCGAGGACCCTGTTCTTGTTCCCCTGTGACCCTGATACCACCTGCGGTCCAGTATCACCTGCTGGAGGATGGAAACCTAGGGAAGAAGAACTGAGGAGACCTGGCCAACAGCCAGCACCCACTGCTGATGCGGCAAGGGGCCGCCTTGCCTCCCCGCACTCCCAGTACTCTTGTGCCCACTTGACTGTAACCCCAGGAACGATCACACACAAGATTACCCAAAGAGCTTCAGCCTCACAGAACTGAAAATAATTACTATTAATGGATTATGCCCAGAAATGTAAGGCAAATAAATTTGCTATATCAATTTTAGCCCATTTTCAAAAGGAACTGGTTGGAGTTAATATCCATTGTCTAAAGGTTTGGTACTGAGTAATTTCCTGTCCATGATTTTCAGCCAACTTGATTTCTGATGAACCTGGATATTGGGAGAGAAACCAAAAAAGAAGAGGAATTGAGGCTAGGGATGGCTCAGCAGGTAAAGGTGCTTACTGCTGTTGCAGAGGACCTGGGTTCCGTTCTCAGCACCCACATGTCTCAGTACACACAACTGTCTGTAACTTCAACTTCATGGGATCCATGTGTGCATATGTACACAGACACAGAGACACACACACACATAAATGAAGAAGAAAATAAATCATTTTAAAAAGCAAAGGAGTCTTCAAGGCTGGAGAGGTGGCTCAGTTGTTGAAGTGCTTGTCACACGCGAGAGGACCCGTACCTATGCTAGTAAATAAGAGGCATTGAATAAACACGTACAGTCTGCAGCTGCCATGCCAGCCAGGGAGAGAGGGAGAGAGGGAGAGAGAGAGAGAGAGAGAGAGAGCTACTGAGGAAAACATTTATATGGACACTGGCTCCCACACGTTCCGCACTTACATCTATGCACATACATACAAAGGAAAGGGAATCTTCAAATAAATGAGAAAATATTGTTTAATCTAAAAATGTGTTGGGGACAAAATTCAAGCTATTAGTGAAATGAAGTTTCTGTATTACTTTTGTTTTATTTTTGATACCAGATCCTACTATGTAGCCCTGGCTAGCCTGGAACTTACTAGATAGAACAGACTCTTCTCAAACTAACAAATATCTTCTCATCTCTCCCTCTCAAGTGCTGAGATTAAGGTGTGCACAATCATGTCCAGCTTCTGGATTATTTGTGGCTCTCAGTTACTATCTTTGTTCCTGTTGTAACATATAAACTGGTCTTCTCACTAAACACCCAGAGTCTTGTTCTAACTCAGTCCCTACCTATTTGTCTCCCTGGAAGATTTGTATCGTGACTAATTCTGAATGCCAACTTGATTGGATTAAAAAACATTGGGCTGGGGCATGGTGGTACACGCTTTTGATCCCAGTACTTGGGCAGCAGGGACAGGGGGAATCTCTGTGAGTTCAAGGCCAGTCTGTTCTACAGAGTGAGTTCCAGGACAGCCAGGGCTATGCAGAGAAACCCTGTCTCCAAAACAAAATGAAACAATTGAAAAAGCAAGCAAATAAAAAAAAAAAGATAATTCTTGATATCAATCTCTGGCCTCTACATGCATGTCCATACATGAGTGAGCACACACATATGTGCTCAAACAAATATAAAAGGACTCATAAAAGGACTCAGATACACACACACACACACACACACACACGCACACGCACATGCACATGCTGCACACACATGAAAATAAAAAAGGTGGTGGTGTTGCTGCTGCTGCTGCTGCTGGTAGTCGTGGTGATTTGTGATGCACAGGCTTGAACCCAGGATCTCATGTTTTTCCAGCCCTTCCATGATTATTATCACAGATTCTCTAGTTAGCAATAAGTACGATTTCTTTACATGCTGGCATTTCCTTTAGTGAGAATGCTAAATCACCATTACCTAAAACAAGAGTGCTGACACAGGGGCATTGATTTAACCACTTAATAAAAGCGCCTGACATCGATTCAGACTGCTGCTGATTCATAAGAGGAAAAGTCTCTACAGAAGTCAAGTGCGCATGGCTTTCCCTTTAGAATGCAGGAAACCATATGAAAGGATCAGCAATGGAATTAAAGTAACCACAGGGCCGCGCTTGGTAGCATTTCTAACAGACAAAGGCATTTACACAAAACGAGAAAGAATATTCAATTAGGTGGTTATCACAGAGCTGCAGCGCTCCACTTTCACACCTTTTAATACCAGAGAATATGGTATTTGAATCAACTGATTGTTTAGTCTGATAAGCACATAACCAAGAGGGAGTGATTTTCAGTCACAAAAATTTCTTCAAGGACAGAAACCTCACAATTACACGAAACACAGCACTAAACACAGCCAGTCCTTTGGTGTCCCCAGGGTGTGCTTCTGAGACTCGGACACTTTCTTACAGACACGGGATCTGTGGGTGCTTAAATCCCCTAACTGGAATGCAGTGATATTTGCAGCCTCTTCAGATCACCTCTGTGCTTTCCGCCCCCACACAGTGGAAGTGCTGGAGCAGCGCACCTTTACGTGCTCCAAGTTTTGGCTCTTCCTTTAGAATCTCTCTCATCTGGTGAGCCCACACTTCTGTCCCTTCTGTCCGTCTGCATTCGCTCACCCCATGTTTGAAGCCTCGGGGGCTTTGGTTTATCCTCATGGACCTCATTTCTCTATGAAGTTACTTCATCATTTGGATCACAGCGCTGCTTCCTAGTAGAACTTCACTTTGTCCAGATTCTGTATCTTCTTCACATGAGAGCAAAGTTCTCTCCACTCCTTTTGCATCCTAACTAGAATTAGGAGCCCTTACAAGTTGCTACTAAAAGCATTGGTGCACATGAAACTCAAAAGTCTAGGACACAGAGCTTCTTGATAATAATAATAATAATAAATCCATACTCTAAAGTTGAATACTTAGGGAGGGTTCAAGTAGGATATGGACTTAGTAGGCTTGGGTGTACAAGTCAATGTACAAGAATAATTGTGTCTACACTACATCTGGAACACGTAACTAGGATATGTTCAATTAAAATGTGTCATTTAATAGCTTCAAGAACATGCAAATTAAGGCTTAATGTAGTGAAGTAAGCTGAGTTCTATTGCTAATTACAAAGATCTGCTGGAGAGACATGGCCGGATGAAGTGACACACCACGCTCACAGACATGAGAGCGTCATCAGCTCTATAATGTATAGATTGATATCTATAGATAGAATCTATAATGTATAGATTGATAGATGATTTTGACTATCCCATAGTTTTAGAATGTATAGAGAAATTAAAACTATAGGATAGTCAAAATCATTTTGAAAAGGAATACAATACATAGGAGATTTGGATTATCCAATATAAGATTGATTATAACAACCAAGACAAAATTAGTAAAAATAATAGACAAGTCAATGAATGGAGTAAAATATGAAATCCCCAGCAGCCTCATAATCTTATGTTCAGTTGATTCTCCCCAGAGAAGGCAAAATACTTGAGTAGGAAAAGGCAAGTTTATTAACACGTCGTGATTAGATACTTGGCTAATGTCATGACAGTTAACCCACTTCAACCTCATCGTATGCTCAGAAAGTAATTTGAGATAGGAAGTAGACATTGTTGTAAAAGCAAATGCCATTAGCTTTCCAGCACAAGGGCATATCATTACAGCCTTCAGTTAGGCAAAAAGTTTTCAGAAAAGACACAAGGGCACTAGTAAAAAATTAAAAAATGACGACTTATATCCCACCAAACTTAAAGCCCGATGCTTATCAAAAGATAGTAAGAAAATGATTAAGCCACAGGATGAGAAAATTAAAACTTACTTGTAATTACAGTGTCTGGCAAATTCCTACCATATAGCATTATGCAGTTTTTAATAGGACAGATGACAAAATCATATATTTTATAAAAATATTAAGACATATCAAAGAGCAGTAAGTACTTGAAAGGATTCCCAACATGGCCAGAGAGATGAATATTAACATGGAGAGATGGCACGCCTGTAAGTGTCCATGACTGCTGCCTCTCTGGGACAATGCGACTGTGCCTGAGGTCACCTGGAGGTGAAGACCAGTGACGAGGCCGTGACACAGCAGAGTCTTAGAGCAAAGAGCCTTGGAGGGGGAGAAGGGACAGTGACAGAGAAGTAGACATAAAGAAATACCAGTCAGGGGGGATACAGAGGAATGGACCAACTCATCACAGACATACGCTGCACAGAGGGAGCCTGTCTGTCTGCTCCCCCAAGTTCTGCAGCAGGAGAACTGAGTTAAACAGTCGAAACTGCAGGGGACAGGGAAGGTAGGAACCCAAAAAGTGGCTCCCAGAAACTTCTCCAGCAAAGGACACTTTCTCCAACATAGTTAAAGTCTGTGTTATATAGTCCTGCCCTCTGTCAAAACTCACCAAAGTATACTGATATTTACACATTTCAGTGTTTGCAAAATGAGCCCCATTTTTCCATGTTAATTTTTAATTAACATGTTTAAGTTAGAAGAAAAAGAAAGACAAACAATTTTAGGGGAAGCAGTATGTGAATGCAAACTTTAAGCTTTAGTTTTTGTTAAAAATAATATAAAATAGCACCTACCATCACATCATAAGATTATGAGGCCATTGGGGATTTCATATTTTACTCCATTCATTGACTTGTCTATTATTTTTTACTAATTTTGTCTTGGTTGTTATAATCAATCTTATATTGGATAATACAAATGCAAAGGGTGCATTTTAACTCCTAGAAATTAGGAAGAACATAATAATATAGTTTTACATTTATGTAGTGTGTGTGTGTGTGTGTGTGTGTGTGTGTGTGTAAGTCATGCATGTGGAAGTCAGAGAACAACTTTTGGTAGTTTGGTAGTCTGTCTTCTCCTTCTATCATGTGGACCCCAGGAACTAAACTCAGGTCATCAGGCTTGGTGGCAAGTACCTTGACCAACTGAGTCTCCTCGCTGGTCCAATAATACAAGTTTTTAAATGGAAAATGCAATGCATTTTGTTTTCTTCATTTTACCATAAAAGAACAGCCCTTCCCAGAGGGATCGCCCCTGTTTGGAAGTTGTTCTCTACAACTGGAAGGAATGCTCTAGATTAGATGAAGGGCAATAAGTTCACAAGGTCAAAGAGTGAAGGAAATGTAGGGGTGGTTCTGAAGTTGAGGTCCTGTTCCCAACTGCTACTTGATCTATCAGTAAAGATCCAATGGACCAATTGTTGGGCAGAAGAAATAGGCAGGACTTATGGGTCCCTGCAGACAAACTAGTAGACATGAGGGGAGGAAAGAGTTTTCATCCTGCTTCAGAGGGACAAAAGGTGATCAGCCATGTAAAATCTTGAGAGAAACTGCCATAGGCTGCTTCTCCAGGTGAGGATGGAGTGCCGAGCCGGGACTAAAGGTAACTGAGCAACTAAAGTTGAGGACAATTGTAGGGTGCTGAGCTGAGAGTATTGGGAAGGGCACACTAGCTGCAGAGATTAAGAATGCCTAGCAATTGAGCCAATAAGGCAACTGAAATTGGACAACTGTGTGTGTCTGTTTTTCGTCCACGGATCTGGGCAGGGGCTGGTGGTGTGGTCTGTTCCCGGAGCTTAGGCGGGGTAGCAAAAGCTACGCGTAACAAGGAAGTCTCTTTAGCATGAGGCCAAGGGACCAGAAATGGCTCAGGTAAAATGGGACTCCCAGAGCCAACTGATGTAGGGCTTGAGGAATTCAGAAAGTTTTCTAGAAAGGGCTCTGACTGGGCTACAGCCATGGCTTGGCGGGAGCATGCAGCTCTAGCACACCCGAGGTTCAGGCCCAGCACACTTGTGTAAGTCCTGCCGTATCTGACCACACTTTTCTTTGCATAAAAGTCACTATCAATGCTCATTCTGAGAAGACAAATTCTCTATTTCCTTAACCACAGCGGACACCCTAGATACTTTAGTAAAACAAACTTGAGAGGACTTGAAAGGATAAAGAGAGAAACCCATCTCTAGGGCCTGTGGGCTCTTGGGTGACTGGGATGGTATCTCTGGTTGCCAACTTGACTATATCTGGAATGAACTACAATCCAGAAATGGAGGGCACACCTGTGATCCAGATCTTGAGGTTGGAAGACAAAGGCTTTTGACCCAGATCTTGACATGGGATGACATGTGCTTTCCATCTAGATCTCGAGGCATAGTGGCCATGAAAAGCTTAGGCCCAGTCAAGGTTGTACACACCTTTAATCCCAGGAGACAGAGATAAGCAGTCTCTGAATACAAGGCCAGCCTGGGACAGAGCAAGTTCCAAATCCAGAACATACCTTTAATCTGGGCCACACCTTCTGCTGGAGGCCTACATAAGGACAACAGAAGAGGAAGGGTTTGTTTTTTGCCTACTTGCACTTTACTTGCCAGCGCCTATGTTGGAATCTACTTCTCCAGGATTTCAGCGTATACAGAAGACCAGCTGAAACAACCAGGCTCATAGGACTGAGCACCTACTAGACTCTTGGACTTTCCCACTCACAGCTGTCCATTGTTGGGTTAGTTGGAAGTCATTACAATAAATTCCTTTAATATATCGAGACATTCCATGAGTCCTGTGACCCTATAGAATCCTGACTAATACAGGGATGGTGGTAATTTCCTTGGATTTTCTTTCTGATGCACAGATCCCCAGTAGAGATATCAACAGATATTGACAAATACCCCAACAAACATGTGCTGTCTCTCACCAAAGCATCAGGTACGGGCAGCCTTACCACACTGTTTTGCCATATGATTGTTCTAGTTCATCCAAGCCCCACAGAGAAAGCTGTGTCCACACTCCCAATAGCTCAACAGGCTACGCAGATAGGCTTCTATACAAACAGGTTGTAGCAAGATCCTCATGGGGGGTCATGCCTTCTACCTCCTGGCAGTAGAGAGCCCCTTTCCTCTCCCACATAAGGTCAGAGAAGGCCTGGTGAGAACTTAGCATTAACATGAAAGAGACCAGGCCACTTGGGAAAAGTGATGAGATCTACCTGTCTCTCCCTACCAGAGGAATCAGTGAGGCCAAGTTGAACCCTCTACACCCTAGAGTTTCCTTTCTGTTGCTGAGTTTAAACATTGTGACTAAAGCAACTAAGGGTAGAAATGGGTTTATTATTACACTCTCAGGTCTGGGAGGAACCAAAGTAGAAGCTAGAAGTAGCAACTGTGGAGGAACACTGTGGCTTGCTGGCTTGTGGGCTCACTGATGCTTAGCTAGCTTTCTTATACAACCCAGGAAATGGTGCTACCCACAGGGGCCTGGGCCCTTCTGCATCAATTAACAATCAAGATAGTTCCCCATGGCAACCTAGTCAGAGCTATCCCTCATCTGAGACCACCTTCTCAGATTACCCTAGACCAGCAGCTCTTAACCTGTGGGTTATAACTTCTTTGAGGTCTGAATGGCTCTTTCACAGAGATCAATCACCCAACACCATTGAAAACACAGATATTTACAATACAACTCATAATAGTAGCAAAATTACAGTTATAAAGTAGCAACAGCATAATTTTATGGTTGGGGGTCCCTACAACATGAAAAACTATATTAAAGGGTCTCAGCATTAGGAAGGCTGAGAACCACTGCTCCAGACTGTTGAGTTGACAGTTAAAATGCTAACTAGACCATCTATCAACAGAGATGGGGTGGGGAACTCAGAATTTTTATCTCTATTAAGCAGTGCTTAGGTGAGATACCCCTACCATCCCCCCCACCGTGCTAAAGGAAGCCAGCTAAAAACATTTAAGCAGATCCAGATTGTTTTGCAACATAAAGCCTCAAACATTCAGGTTTCAATCAAAAGACACTCAGCATACCCAGAGCCAGGAAAATGTCAGGCTAAAAGAAGTTGAAAACAGTGAGGCCAGCATAGAGATGACATAGATAAGAACACCAATGGGTGGAGACTTAAGTAGCCTTGTAAAAATGCTCTGTGATTGGTTACGAGCAGGCTCCCACCCAAGGACCTTTATCTGCATACTGTCCAGGGTTGGTGAAAATAGAAAACAGTGGTATAGACTAATGCTGCGCTCAGGGTCAGAAAACACGAACTCCTGGATCACATGACTGCGGCGTGTAAAGATGTCATGTCCGCTCTAGCGAGGAAGGATGGATGTCCAGGCCTTTAAAATATCAACATGTATCCACTGTATGATCCAGCAAGAGTTCCCGGGCATTTATTCTGGAGAAATTAGAATTTATATACACACAAAATCCTGTCTACCAACGTTTTAAAACCAAGTAGTTTTAACTTTTTTTTTTAAGTGGTTTTAACTGTTAAAAACTAGACTGGATGGGCTGGAAAGATGGCTCAGCAACCGTTAAGAGCACTGGCTGCTCTTCCAGAGGTCCTGAGTTCAAATCCCACAACCACATGGTGGCTCACAACCATCTGTAATGGAATCCAATGCCTTCTTTTGGTGTGTTTGAAGATAGCTACAGTGTACTGATAACATTAAATAAATAAATCTTAAAAAAAAAACCAACCCACTAGACTGGTTATTCACACACAGCATGTATACCCACAGTGTGAAATACTATCCGATAATTATAAATCAGGCTCTTGACACATGAAACAGCATAGATGTGTTATCTCCAGACAATGATACAGAAGGGGAAAGCTGATTCTGAAGCAGGTACGTTATGTGACTCATTGCTGAAAAGATTATTATGCAAATGAAGAACAGATTGGTGCATGTGACCTGGGATTAAAAAGAGGGGATAAAGGTAGACAGTATGACCACAAAAGAGCCATGAGAGGGTTCCTGTGGTGATGGAAGCACACTGCCCTGCACGAGATGCTCTAAAGCTTTGCAAGGTATTTTTCCAAACATTGAACACACTTATTTATCACACAGGTTAAGAAATAGAACATCTGCCTCCCAAAAAAGACTTTAAAAAAATAGTCCCATGCTCACACCTGACATTCTTATTACACGGGCTCAGCAGTAACTCATTAGCCTAACAGAGTGGGTGCCTGTGGCTATGTGTGAGCCAGTGGCTACCCTGTGAGCAACTAGGTGCCCAGGAAGCAAGGATGCAAAAGCCTCAGCTTCCCACAGATGTACCAGCTCCCACAGGTCAAACTTGTTCCTTTTCTGTCACCTCCACACGCTATCCTTGTCTGGTTACTAAATCCTGAGCATTTTGAGTCTCCCAAGGAGGAGAAAACTTTAAGCTTTTAATGAAAGAGCACGTGGGGACAGGGGAAGACACAGGGATGGGGCAGTAGCTAGCACACTTGGGTTTGGTTCTCAGCACCCACATCTGGCAGCTAACAACTGCCTGTAACTCCAGTTCAGGAGGACCTAACACCTTCTACTGGCCTCCTCAGGTATAGCATGAACATGTCACACATAAGCCCATGCAGACACATATACATACATGTACATAAAAATAAATGCATAGATATTAAAAATAAGAATTGAAGGGAATAAACAACTTACCTTCAGGAAATGAAAGGCAACCACAAGGAGATTTGCTTTTATAAGTGTTAACTTATGTCAAAATGGTTACACTGAGGATTATTTGTTTCTGTTTCAAGTAAAATCCATTACATTTTACAGGAATCATAGTAAGATCATTGTAACTGTGACTGGGGTCCGGTGGGATACATCTCCTGAAAAGTCTTCTTGGTACAGGACAATCACTCTTAGGTACAAACCCCAACCATCACAAGTTTGTGAAATCCTGGGTTGAGGGTATGAACCCTCAGAGAGAAGAGTGACCCACTTGCTCAGCACGTGAGGTATCCCCCTGAGGGTCTCAGGCTGATGGCCCTGGAAGAACTCAGGCTGGATATCTGTCAAACTACTCACCTCATCTGCTGCTCTTGAGCGAAGGAAATAGAGAGATCCCGGTTCAGTTCCAAGATACACAAAGCCCTACTGTGGGTATGATGTCTGATCAGGTGGCTGTCAGGTGAAAATCAGGACGGGCGGCTGGGTATGACCTCATGATCTTCTGCTACTGGTTAAACAGAAGAAACCAAGCCCCACGTGTATTTTCTTAACCTCAGCTCAATGACTCCATTTTATCAGTTCAAGCCAGTGTTTCATGCCACGGATGCACACAGGCGGCAGGAAGGGCAAGGAGAAGGAGACATCCCCAGCTAAGGAGCAGTGATCTGCATCCCTAATAGTCTTCCCATCTCCCTGTTTTAAGGTCTTCGGTCTTAGGAATAGGTGGTTGGCTAGGATAGACGCTCTGTTTGCTCCGTTGTCCTTCAGAGGGTCACTAGCAGTCCTACAGAGACAGTGGGTTCAGCCCCATTTTGGTTACCCTTTCAATTCCAACAGGATTTTAAGCCTTTCTAGTTAGATGTCCAGTGAGACCATTCCAAAACAACGCCCCCACCCACTCCTCGACCTTGGTCTCCAGCAGGGCCTGTATCCCCTCTCCCTAGAAGACTAGCTCTTACCACCTTTCCCCTTTGGCAGGTATGTCACAGCAGGGTTTCTATACCTCAGCACTTGCCACAAGCCACACCAGATGGGCTTTAACTGGTGGGAGGCAGGGATCTTTTCTGACAAAGGAAACTGAGAGTTGTAGGCAGTAGCTGAGGCTTTAAGGCCAAGGAGCCCTGCCTCAGTTTCCTACACCTGTGGATTTTGTCAACATCCACTGCTTGAAACCTCAGCTCATGCTGCACTGACCTTGCCATCTGAACGTCTGCTGAGCTGCCTTGGGCAAAGGCGAATGAATGGGAAATCGTTCTTCAGAAAGAGCTTCCCATGGAGCATAGAGAACAGCCAAGGGGCCTCTGCAGGAGGTGAGATCTCCACAAACCCTCTCCGCTTCATGAGTTTGAATGGGGCATACATTCTTCTGGAAGCCCAGGCTGAGGTGAAGGGCTCATAGCCCACACCATCTTTCCCCCTTCAGCTCTCCCCCTAATTTTTTTCTATTGCTTTTTCTTCTCCAAATCTTTTAGCATTTGCATTTCTAGTCTATGCTTAGTTCAAAATGAATGAGTAACTTGAATGAACACAAGCACCAAATATAAATAAATAAAAAACCTGTAAGTTACAAATGCAATAAATGAGCATCACCCATCTCCTGAATTCAAACAGTGGCCCAGAGGTCCTTGCTTAAGGGATGCTTCTGCTCTTTCTTCCTCTAAGCCATATTTAAGAATGAAGCCCTGTGCCAGTGGTACTGGGAACTACAGAAAGTACCCATCAATCATTAGTCTCGAATGCCTCTCCTCTCCAGCAATTCGACTGTCTGATTGACTGAACTGAAACTTAAACAGAAGGGTCATTTCAGTAGGAGCTAGCAGAGCCAAGAGCCCAGGTCACACCCCGTCAGTAGACTCCCAGAGGCTCTCATCTACCCTGGTGGGGAAATGAATCATCTCTTCCTGCAGGGAAGACTGAGGCTGTTGCATCTGCTCTCTGCTTTGTCTTACAAGTGAAGCAAAGCAGAACACGGGCTTTGCCTGGCACATCTGTGGGTACATTGAAGAAAACATCCTAAGAGTCATAGGAGTGGGCTTAGCTCCAGTAGAGACGTGACCTAACTCAAAATAGAACAGCATTTGGGCAGAGTAGCACAGCATGCTTGAGTGTAGGGGTAGGGGTGTCAAAATTTCTTGGACAGAGTCCTGGCTGGTATTTCTCTTCTCATTTTATGAATGAGTTTTTGGTGTTTGACTAATGGAATTCTCATTTTTGATTTCCCATGGCCTCTGAGAGTTAGGTTAGGCCTCTGAGAGGTAGAAGGTTAGCCCTCTTACTGAATCCAGGTTTCCCGAGTCTCCCTTGATTCCTGGAAACTCCTTCATCATTTGTGAATCATTGACATCTGTGTTTCAGGTTCAGCAGGAAACAGAACCTAATTCGATATTTTGCTAAGTCTTATCACCACCACACTGAAGAGGGTCCTCTTTTGATCTGCAGTCCATAACTCAACACACACCAACTAGAAAGCTTCCTTCAGTGTTGGTTTTGCTATTAGTGAGAGTAATATTACACAATTCCATATGGTGAAATCTGTCAGCTTTCTCCTCTGCATACTCTAGGTCTTTTAAAAGATTTATTTTATTTTCAATTAAGTGTATGTGAGTGTCTCCGTGTGGAATATGTGCACATCAAGAGCAGTGCCCTAAGCGACCAGAAGAGGGCGTCAGATTCCTCTGGAGCTGGAGTTACAGACCATGGCGAGCCTCTTCACTCGGGTACACACTTTTCATGGCTAAACCATCTCTCCAGCCCCAGTTATTTTCACCTTTCATCCCAGTCCTAGCCATTTTCCAAGACTTATTGCTCCTTTTCTCAACAAGTGGTTAGGAGCCAAGAATGGACACCGGCATGTTTGCTGTTGCTTGCTGGTACCATTTCCTAGCAAGCACATTAATAAAGATTATTAATAAATTAATAATCAATAAATTGTAGTTGTCTCACACCAACTTTTCTGCTGAATATTATCAAAATATTTGGGAAACATCTTCAAGCATCAGTGATTTGACAAAACAATAAAAACAATTTTAAGAAAAATTGAAGAAATAAGAGAGAAAAATGCACTTCTCTTGAAGCCATGTACCATTTCCAGAAGACCTGAACTTTCTCTGTGACAGGGGACAGTGGCTGAGGAGATGGGGTGACAGCAAAACACCAAGATAGCACTAGGTAAAAACCTCAACAGGAGACCTCGTCACATCAAGCTGGATGCTAGGGGACAGGCAGGTGAAGTAAGGCCCCCCGAACTGTATGAATCTTTTGAAGAAGCCTCAAGCAAGGCATTCAGCTTAGGGATGGCCTCGTCTTGAAAGTTCCTTCCGAGTGCCGTGTAAGGTGAAGTAATTCCAACTGACTTCACGAGAATCATAGAGATCACTATTCAAAAGCACTGAGCAGCACACCCAGAAGGTAACACAGCTGACACAGGAGGAAAAGGAAATAAAAGCTTAAAGATGCACGCACCTGAAATTGTTACCTGAAGGTAATACAGTCTACAGGAAATTAAAGGACAATGTCAAACATATTTTGGGAGTAGAAACTAAAATGTGCCTCAGGGAACACAACAAAGAAAGCAGGGGCCTGTTGAGATAAAAAGTCTAACATCTAGAATAAAACCCAGGGGAGGGGGTGGGTTAGCCCCAAGGAGAATCACACCTGAGGAGCCAGGGAACTTGAAATACTGGAGGAAAAACCTAGGCCACTTTCAAAGACACAGAGAATCTCTGTCAGTCTCATATAGATTTATCAGAACCCTCCTGCTGGGCATCCTCCATTGACCAAGGATCCCAAACCTATTTGAAGAAAAGCTAATGATTTCCTGGATGACTTAGAGGTTCCTGCAAAGGGGTATGGTGGAGGTGGTAGAGAGAAAGGTGATGGAGGGGAGATATAGAGAGGGAGATGATGGAGGGGGAAGTAATGCAAGGGGAGATGATGAAGGTGGGAGATGATGGAGGGGGAGATGATGGGTGGGGGAGGTGATGGAGGTGGGAGATGATGGAGGTGGTAGGTGATGGAGGGAGAGGTGATTAGGGGGAGGTGATGGAGGGGGAGACGATGGAGGGGTATGATGCAGGTGGGAGCTGATAGAGGGGGAGATGATGGAGGTAGAAGATGCTGGAGGGGGGAGATCCTGGAGGGGGAGGTGATGGAGGTACACCAGCTTCCTCATTCTCTCCCTTTCGAAAATACTTGCATGCTCTAAATTGGTAGCTTAGAAATCCACTGAGGAAGCCTTTGAGCAACCCCATTTTCCCTTCCAGAAAAAAGGTAGTTCTAAGGAGGCTGGCTCCTTCCTGCTCATTTCCCAGGATGCTGTGAGGGTCCCATAGTTGACAAGTATGGAAATCACGATGCCCTTCAAGAATACAAAAGCACTTTCGAGTCTTACATAAAAGTTGGTCTTCACTTGGCCTGCCTCTGCTACATGTTTTTTCTAACTCAACATTACTGGTGCCATAGATTCAAAATATTCTCTTATATAGCACTTTTAATTAAAAAATAATTCTAGACAACTTCATAAGTCCTGTATTTACATCATTCCATCCCTTCTCTCCCGCTTCAACTCCTCCCATGTCCCTGCACTTCCTCTCAAATTCATGACCTTTTCTTTAATTATTATTGTTACATAAATGCATGTGTACACTCATGTATATGTAATACACCTACTGAATCAACTTAGTGTTTATATATATATTTAGGAGTGTTAGCTTGATTATCTAAAGATAACCAACCATGAGTTTGTCCCTGAAGAAACCTGATTTGCTCTCTCATAGCAGCCATTGATTGTCATCATCTAGAGGTGGGGCCTTGTGAGACTTCCCCCATCCATGTTGGCATGCCAACTGTTGTCTTTATGTAAGTCTTGTTCAGCTGACCATGTTGAAATTTCATGGGAGCAGCTTTCCTGTCATTTCTAGAAGACATGATTGAGTAGTGTTTTGGTTCTCTGGCTCTTCATACTCTTAACCTTTCTTTCTTTTAAATTAAGTTCCAAGCAAGTGCTGTCTTTGAGAAATGTCTCCATCAAAGACAGCTGCCACCTATTCATTGCTTCTCTTATGGCCACTTGTGCTCTCAAAGTTTATGTGTCAGAGGGGCTGGCTCAACAGCTACCCTACTGGCTTTTCTTCCAGAGGATGTGTGTTCAATTCCCAGCATTCACAAAGGTGGTTCAGAACATTCTGAAACTCTGGTCCCAAGGGATCCAATGCCATTTTCTGGCCACCAAGGGCACTGAATTACATGTGTAAGACATGTCTTCAGGCAAACACTTATACATAGAAGATAAAAATGAATGACATGCATTGTCTTCAGCAATAGGACCCTACTATCAAGTTGTGAAACACAATTTATAGCCTTGGCAATAGTCTGTATGGTTTGGGAGTTGCATGGGACCCCTTTGGTCAACAACTCAATAAGATACAGCCCATTCCTGGCACAGGTTTTACTTGGTGGCATAAGAAGTCTAGGTTGGGCATTGTACTCCTCAGTATGTGGTGACTCCATTTGGATTCCTTTCTCTCTCTCTTTCTCTCTCTCTCTCTCTCTCTCTCTCTCTCTCACACACACACACACACACACACACGCACGTGACTAAGAGGATGACTAAAGAACATCCTCTTCCAGACACAACAGGACTGATGCACATATGGACTCACAGAGACCATGGTATCAAGCACAAGACCACACAGGTTCAAGCCAGTGGGATCCCAGCACTGAGAAGGAGACGCAGCCTCACCCCTAAGGAAGAAGCTGCTTATAACTGATAACTGCTGGCGAAGGAGTGTCTCTTATTGAGTGTCACTAGGCATATTAGCCACAGTTTGTGTTTTTACAAATCTGTACTGGGACTCTCGATATAATGAGCCCCTCTGAAGACTACTGAGTCTTCGGTCTCTGTGCTTCTGCAGAGGTGTGCCAGGAACAGGCTTGACTGCTGCTGCTGCTGTCTGCGGTCGGTCTCTATCCCTAGAGCAGTGATCTGGGATGAGTTAATGGTCCCACCTTACCTTCAGGCGGTAAGTAGCTTTTCACTTTCATTGTCACTGCTGACATAAATTTACCACAGGATTTTCTCCTGAATATGAAGGATGAATTAATATGCTTTGGAAGGAGTAGAAAAAAATATTAATACCGATCCCCATCAAGACAAGGAAAACACATGTTCCAGTTTCAGCCTTCTATGTCAGGAAGTTCATGTACAGCGAGTTAGTCTTTGTCATTTAATAGAATGATAACAGTCTGAAACTATGCACACAACATCCTAAAGGCTTAAAGTCAGTGCTCAGAAACTGGCGACAGAGTGGCAGGGACCTTTTCTAAGAAAGCAAGGAGCGAAGGCTGCTGCGCAGAGTACCTCCTCTGCACCGGGCCTCTTACCTGAGCCCTGATCCGCTTGCTGGCGGCGGGAGTCAGGTATTTATGTTCTAAGTACCAGCTCCGCTCCTGGAACACCAGCTTCGTTCCATACAACAAACAGAACTGAAGAGTGAGAGACAGGAAACAAGCAAACATTAGAAAAATGGAGACTGTAAAGAGTCAGAGGTGACATCACACCCCATTTCCAAAAACCAGAAAGACCTTAATTAAAATGGCCATGTTTTGAATAAAAAGTATATGTTTTATTGTTTTAACTCTCTGACGAACCTTTGAAAGCAAATCTAAAAGTAGAATAGATGGTGAAGGGGGTCCCCCGGTTTCAATTCCACTCAAGAAATCTTAATACCAATTGATCTTGGTTCACATGTCCTCCCCACCAGGGTGACTTAGAATAGATTTTGAAAGACACATGTAGTTCCATTTGCTTCCCTTCTCATTCATGAAAAATACTCTGAAATGCCATCTTGATATTTTTCCATTGAGCAGCACTTGATTAAACTTCCATAAAAATAGCTCTCTTCACTTACATCCTGCCTCAGTGTGTTTCCTCTGTTACATTTCTGAAAGCAAGCACCCTGGGTGACATCACAGGCAGCCACCAAGCAAAAATAAACTCGTTTTCCAGAGGCAGGGTGACTTTTCGTTTAACCACCTCCTTCACCATTTACTGTCCCAGCATTTCAAGTCGTGGGGGCGCACTGTGCAAGAGCCTTGGAGGCCCCACTCGAGCTTCAGCAGTTAGACCTCTGGCCTTCTCACGTCATGTCCATGCCTACTCAAGTCCCCTCTGCAGTACTGTGGGACAAAGCCTAGGCCTACCACTCCATCCACAAACACACTTCACCTTCATATCTCTAAGATAATGGCTTTTGTGAAGATGGTCTTATGTGGGAAGACAGCTCAGTGACAGGGTGCTTGCCTATCACGTGTAAGAGCTCAGTTTGGATTCCATTCATCCCCTTAAAAAAGTAAAAGCTGGGTTTGGTAGATAATGCCTGAAATCCCAGAGCTGGGAAGTGGAGACAGGGCTTCACTAGCTAGCCAATTCAGCCAACCATTAAGCTCCAGGCTCGGTGAAAGACACTGTCTCAAAAAGTAAAGAGGGCAATTAAAGAAGATCCCATTGTCAACCTCTGCCCTCCCACAGGTACATGCATGGGTGAGCATATCTTCATACATGAGTGTACAAACATGTGCATATATGCAATATATGTGTAGGCAAGATGGAGGAAAAGCACGAGGGACTGTGGAGTTCCTTACTGTTGGAAACTCTGGTTGGGAGAGTCCGATGGGAAGATTGGGTACCTTCTGCAGTCTGAAAGAATGGTGCAAACAGGTGCTATAAGGAAAGCCGTGGACCTCAGCCAAGGTGGCTCCCCTCGGGGAGGTAAGAAGGAGATGGGGAAACTCTTAACAGTGTACTATTTATTCCTCTAGAGTCTGAATCCAACAGAGTTGAGAGGGCAAGGATCTGCCATGATTTGAACACGTTCCCCTCAAGTGGAGGGAAACACAATCTTCAAGTTAATGGTGTTTGGAGGTGCTTTTGAAATGATGAGACCAACATGATGCCTTTTACAGGAAGGGAGAACAGGACTAGAACCTTGTCCTCTGATGCTCTCTGCCATGTTTGTTAGGATGCAGCAAGAAGCCAGCCCCTCACCGGACACGATGGGGGCCCCACGCTCCTGGAACTTCCCAGCCTCCAGCGCAGCTGCAAGCCAAATATATTTCTATTCTTCATAAAGTATAAATTTGGGGTGTTTTGTTACAGCAACAGGAAAGAAACTAAGATAGATTGCATCCATGTGTGCTAAGTGGGTCAACTTCCCAGGGATATCTAGGATAGAGAAGAGAGAAAAGATACATCCCAAGCCCTGGCTTTAACATCCGCCTCTCCTCCAGGCCTACCAATTCAAGTCAAAGTCCACTGAATTACAGAAAGCTACTGGTAAGCCAGCCTCTACCTACATGATGTAGGCTTAGATTCACACTGCCAGCTACACCAGACTCACAGGGCGCTTGCTCATTGGCTGTCTGCTCTTTTCTTTAGGCTCGTGGGTTACCTTTCTGCTGACAATCTGCGAGCTGACTTTCAAATTCCAGTTGTTTCAGGAACACAGCTGAGACTCTACAGAGCCTTCGCTCTTGGCTGTTCCTGTAAGCAGGATGGGTGCTGGCTCTTTGTGGTTACCAGAATCACATCTAGGCAGAGGTGCCAAGGACCCAGGCTTAATCCCTTCCGTGTCCAGCTCTTCAGGGACTCAGGGCCAGAAAAGTCATTCTATTAAGCTCTTCTTCATTGGGGGATTGATGCTATGAATGAGCTCAGAGGAGCTCTAGGAGGTACTGGGATTTCCTGCTTGGTCCTGTCTAGAGTCCAGCAAAGGGACTGCCAGGGACAGTCTCCAGTGATTCATACTATTTACTATGGAGCCTGTGACTTCTGCGGCCTGAAAAACAAATCAGGAGTCTGTGACAACTTCTAAATACCAGCCCTTAACAACACAGAGACTTTCATACTTCTAGGCATTCTTTTCTCCCCTGTGGGATGTAGGTGTGTGTGGTGTATGTACTGTGTGTGTATGTGTGTATGTGTATGTGTGTGGCGTGCATGTATGTGTTTGTGCATGGTGTGTGCGTGTGTGTGTGTGTGTGTATGTGTGTGGTATATGTGTCCATGCATGTACATACAGATGCTGGCCAGGGGATGGGGAGAGGGGGTTCCTGCTCTATCCCTCTCTACATTATTCTCTCAGCACTGAGTTTCTCACTGAACCTGGAGTGAGGCTGGTGACCAGCAGGCCCAAGTGATCTGTCTGTCCACTCTCTAGTGGCTTTTCACATGGGGACTTCAACCCAGATCCTTATGTTTGCACTGCAAGTACTCTTAACCACTGAGTCATCTCTCCGGCCCCTTTTCTCTTTTTGTTTATCTATTTTTCTATTAGAAGCAGGGTGTCATTATATAGCCCTGGCTAGCCTGGAACTCATTTACACAGACCAGGCTGGCCTCAAATTCATATAAATCTGCCCGCTTCTGCCTTTCAAATGCCACTACCTGGCCTTTTCATTTTTAATATAATCAGCCTTAACTATTACTGCCCCACCCCCTTTTTTTTGTTTTTCAAGACAGGGTTTCTCTGTGTAGCCCTGGCTGTCCTGGAACTCACTCTGTAGACCAGGCTGGCCTCGAACTCAGAAATCCGCCTGCCTCTGCCTCCCAAGTGCTGGGATTAAAGGCATGTGCCACCACTGTCTGGCTTACTTTCCTCTTACTACATGAACTTACATTTTTTTTAAAGATTTATTTTATGTGTATATGTGCATGCACGTGTGTGTATTTGAGTGTGCATGTGTGTGTATGACTGTCTGTTTATCTGTCACACTGTGTGAGTGTGCTCATAGAGAGCAGAAGAGGGGGTCACAAACTTAGAACTGTAAGTTACAGGTGGTCCTAAGTACCTGATATGGGAGCTAGAAATTGAACTCAGGACCTCTGGAAGAGCAGCAAGTGCTCTTAGCTGCTAAGCCACCTCTTCTTCCTACAAGCTTAGTTTTTGTGTTTTCTTGAACCTGATGGCTTCTAGATAGTTATTCCCTTTTTAGGATGCCAGAAAGGAGGAAATGTATCCAGATGTCGTCTCGTCTCAGTGGTTCCTGCAGCTTCATTAGGCCTTGAGTTTGGAATCTGTGCTTTTATATGCAAAGTAAAATACAATGTACTCTCATACAGTCACATAATATTTTTAAATAAATGAATTGGAAATGTATCATATGTATTTGGTTTATAAAAAATATTTTATCATTTAATACTTACACCTACACCCTTCCTACTATGAACAGCTTTTAATGAACCCATGAAGACATAACTACATCCTTAAGTAGATTCTTACAAATTTGTCCTTTTAAAACTGTCTCCATGATGTGCCTTACCTCAAGCCCTTTGAAATCACTACAGATTTTGATTCAATCACCTGATATAATATGATATACAAGTTTGTAAAGTCTTGCTTACCACAGAACCTTTACTCTTCAGAGCTTAATGAAAAAAATGAGATAACTTTTTCTAAAAACATATTCTAGTTTGGTTAGAACTGGGTTCTAGTTTGGAGTAGGATGATCATAATGGTTAATGTTAATTGTTGACAGAACTCAAACACTTTATTAGCCAATTGGATCTCACAGGCATAACATTCCATCCCACAGGGGGATGAAACACATTGTTCTTCAAGGGCATATGAACCAGTCAGCAAGATAGATTATATCCTGGATCATAAGAACAATTTTAACAATTAAAAATGTAAATATTATATACCATTTTAGTTCTGTCCGGGCTTTGCATCACATATGTACATAGCATATATGCCATATGGTAAATAATGTATAATACATGTAAAATAAATGTATTATGTACATATATATTTGTTTCAATATGTTGCTCTTGCTATTGGTGGTGGTGGTGGTGGTGGTGTGTGTGTGTGTGTGTGTGTGTTTAGTGTATGTATGTGTGTGTTTAGTGTATGTATGTTTGTGTGTGTGTGTGTGTGTGTGTGTGTGTGTGTGTGTTGCATCTGATTGTACAGCATGCATATGCATAGGTGTGGAGACCAGAGGGGATGTTGAGTATCTTTTCTATCAATCTTGGCCTTACTGCCTCAGGGTAGGATGTCTCACTGAATTAGAAGAAGCTTACTATTTTAGGCAGGATTGCAAGTGAGCTCTCATGATCACCCATCTCTGTCCTGCCAGTGCTGAGATTTCAGACGCCCATAGCCAGGCCTATCTTTTCATATGTGTGTTGGTTTCAACTAAGTTCCTCCTGTTTGCAGAGCAAGCTTGCTTACCCACTGTAATTTCCTCTATTTCCAGATATTTTCATTGCTCTACTGTCTGATTTTTCTGATATTAAAAACATTGCATATCCTGACCAAGTAACCAATAACAAGAGAAACCAGGACAGCCTTTTGACATTTGGAGACTAAACTACATCCTTCTTAATAATTTATAAATAGAGAAATAAATCTCAAGGGCAATGAAGAAAATTAAGACAAAATATGCAAATCCTTATGTGATATAGAGAAAGCAATTCTCAGAGGCAAATTCACACCAGATTTTTAGCTTAAAGAAGAAAAAATCGAAGGGAGCCATCTGCCTCAAGAACCTTAGAAAACTAAGAGTAAAATAAATCCAAAGCAACCCAACAAAAGTTAATACAGGATATATATGACAATAAAAATAAAAATGAAAAAGCAATTGTGATAAATGAAAATCAACGTTTGTTATTTTAAATTATGATCAACATAATTAACATAATCCTTTTGGGCTTGAGAACGTGAAAATAGACACACCAATCATTAAGATCATACATGAAGAAGCAGAAAGCTATACAGCCCCACAGAAACCAAAAGGAAAACTGGGAAGCCATGGGCTTCACTCATGCAAATCTCCCAACTTACAATAGAGCAATTTATAGAATATTGTATGTAACCAAGAATCACATAAGAAATACTTGACTAGAATGGTCTTACAAAAATTAAATAAATTAAATCTAGCCTTTTAAAGTGTTGGGAAAACAGCCATGAAACATGATGGTGTTGTTGGTGAATCACAACCATATCTAATAATGAGTGGCACTGAGTATATACACTAAGTGTATACTTCAGGAAAATGCAAGAGCGGGGAACCCTGCTGTCTTCATTATTAGGGTTTCTATTCTTGTGCTAAAGGCCATGACCAAAAGCATCTTGGGGATGAGAGGATTTATTTCTTCTTACAGCTCTCAGGTCACCCCAGTGCACTTACCTTGGGTAGTGGTTCTCAATCATGAGTTTTGCACTTGGCAATGTATGTAGTCATTTTGCTCATTGAAATTGAGGAATTTTACTAGCGTCTATTGAGGTAGAAGCTGGGGATAACCCCCCAAACACCCTGCAGTGGGCAGGAACATTGCCCTCCCCAAACACTGAGGCTAGATGGGCTGAGTATCTATACACATGAGTATAACAGCTCTCTGCCACTGTATCAGATACCTGATTTTACCAACTGATAGGGAGAAAAGTTAATTTGAGCTCACAGTTTTGAACTCTAGAGTCCACAGATACTACTTTTAGGCCTCTGGTGGGTGGTATATGATGTAGCAAAATATGCTGATACATTAAAAAAAAAGGAAGAGACTGTGGTCATACCTATCATTACCAGATAATGCTCATAATAATCTAAAACCTCTCAAAGGGTCTCATCTCTTACACTGCCAATGTAGGCATTAAACTTTTAAGACATGGGAGACATTTATGATTCAAAGATGCACCAAAGTTGAAAAAAGCTGTCTTAGAGAATTAAAGGCCTATATTCACATAACAGCCCACACAGGAAAATTTACAGCAACCAAACATTTTCTAATGGGTGAACAGAAAAACTTGTAGATCCATATAATAGAGTATGACTCAGGAACAAAAAAGAATTACCCATCGATCGTCACAACAACTGGCTGAATCCCATCGTCATCACGGCAAGAGAAAGATGTGAATGTAAAAAGTTCAGGGCTGTGGACCTCTGATTATACATTTTCTAAAAGAGAAAACTATAGCCACAGAGACTATATCACTGGTTTCTAGGGAGCATTAGAAAGGAGAAACAAAAATTATAAAGCCATCACAGAAGACTATTTTTAGGAATGGTTAAATTACATAAATCTTTGTGTGTCAAAATTCACAGTTCTATAAATTCCTGAACAAAGTCATTAGGTTTCATAGTAACTTAAAAAATACATATTTTTTTTAAAAAATTAAACTCTAAGTCTGACATCACAGTCTACAACAGACCACCCATGAACCCATGAGAGTAGAATGGAAGTGACGGAGCTGAGACAGAAATGGGTGGCCACTAGCTTTATTCTACCTGAGCTGTCTAGCAAGTTCCAAGTCAGCCTGGGTATTGATCCAGACGTTGTCTCAAGACAAAACAAAAGATCGTAGTGATTTGACAATTTCCCCTCAGAGATACAGACATTCTGACACGGCAGAGCAAAGCGTCTCTCCTGTTTGTAGTGATGTTGCTTCGAACACCCCTGTGGTGCTACCAACTGTTGAAGGGTTTAACAATACGATGGTGTGTGTTTCGTGATGATAATAATGAACTTGTACTGTGAGTGGTGCTGATCTAAACACTGGCTAGACTGTGCACCATCATCTGTAGGGTCTTCCCTCTTACAGAAGCAGCTGACAATGAAACCCTTATGCCAGCCACAGCCGCATCTCCGCATCTCTTGAGTGTGACAGGGTCCGCAGGGTTTCTCAGACCATACCACACTGCTCAACAACATGGAATGAGTGTGGACTATACAGCCTCTGCATCTCATTTCATGCCCAAACCCTTCTCTTTTGAAATGGCAAACTCCAAGCTGAAACGTCCACATTCTTAGAAGTTCTCTGTATCTTAAATCTTGTCCAAGGACCCCCCTCCATTAACATGGCTTCTTGCCTCTTGGGTTCTCACAATTACATGTTTTTCCCCTCTGTTACACAATCTGCCTGCTGGTATAATTATCTGAGCATGTGATTCACTCCTTGATCACAACATGATCAAAACGCTTATGCATCTTGGAGTGCCCCACTGTGCCCAGGCCAGTATTCAGGCCCCATGTGCATTTTGTGAAACCGATGAGTTCGATGTACCTTGGTTCCCAGGAGCCTAGGCCTACTGGGATGCACAGCAGAAGAACTAAGGGGGCTGCCTGTGATTTGTGACAAGCTGGTGGCCTGCATACATAGCCTGAGCTGCATAACAAGCTAGGAGAAGAAGCAAACGGGTTGAGTTGGCCTGTGGTGTCAGAGAAGATGAACAAAGCCTATTAACACAGGGAAGAGCAGCGTGAGCACAGAAGAGCTTCCCCCAGCAGCAACCCAGTTCTCTCACTGTGATGAAGTGGTCTGCCTCTGGCCTCAGCCTTTAGCCGCTTGGGATTCCCATTATCGCCTTGTAAAATTGATGGGCGATGGTGCGATCTCATGGCTTAAGGAATTTCTGTCAGCATTAGCGAGAAAATACCAGCTTTGCGAATTCTAAGGGCATCCCTTACATCAGAAAAGTGACTTAAATTGGGCTGGACTGGAGCAATGCCTACCTCTGAGCATTTGAGTTCCCCATTGGGTCCCCTCCAGGTCTCAGCCGTGAGCTCAGGTAAGGCAGCCATAATCATTTTTAACTCCAAAGCAGGGAAGGCAGTGGTGTTCATTTTAGTGTCCTTTTATTTGACCATCTGAGGAAGGTGTTCATAATTAAAGTTAAGCTTCCGAACTATGTGGAGATGTGTCTCTACTTAAAAATCCCAATCCAGTCACAATCTAGGTGTTCTAGGAGTGGGAGGTGGGGACGGAGTTTCATGTGGCTCTTTGGTTGGTTCTGTCTTTAGCACCATGTTCTGTAGTAGAGGTGACTTTTCTTCAGGACAAGTCACAGGCTGGTGTCATGGTGGATTGAACACGTGGGAGTTGACAAAAGGCAGGGACAGCCCCGGAGCAGCCTTCTGCCTGTTTTACTGATAGGCCTAGATGCAGATGCATCCTGGTCTCCAGATGACAAAAGTGAAAAGCACAGGAAGTGAGATCAACACACACACAGGGAGATGAAAGAAAGCTATGAAGAAGGAGACTGCGGTCATCTTTTTGTGAGCTAGTGAAGAGTCAGGACATCAGGGAGACTAGAGCACTGTCTAGTCCGAGTAGCAAGTGAGGATGACAGGAAGATGGTTCTCCTGCAACCTGGTGTTACAGAGCTGGCCTGAGGTTGCCATACTCTGGCAAACCCACTCTCCATCTTGTGATTTTATCAGGTAGAGCAAATTCAGCAAGCTAGCCATGTGTGCTAGGCTACGGCCCCAGGGGCTCCTACATAGCTTACTGTGCAGGCTGGTTGAGACAGTCTGGCTCTTAAATGTCCTCCAAAGGCCTGTTTCTTAGAGGTTTTATCTCCAACTTGAAACCTTTAAGAGGTAGGGCGTGGTGGTACATCTTTTGGTCATTGGCACAAACCCTTGAAGAAATACTGGGAGCCAGGCTCCTCAGTCCATTCTAGCTCAAAATGAATGGCTTTGCTTTATTATACAGCTTCCCAAACCAGGCACCCAAAAGTAGGACAACCACCCAATCCTAGACCAAAACCTTTGAAACTATGAGCTAAAATAGAGCTTTAATCTCTTTTCTCCCCTTTCATTTTGTGGTGTTGGGAATCTTACCACTGAGCTTTATCTCCAGCTCTCAGGATGACGGGCCTGTACCACTATAGCCCCTAACCTTTTTAACCTTTGTAAGCTGCTTAGTCTGGGCATTTGTTGTTACAGTCACAGAAAGCTGACTCACACATTGGCAAAGAAGCAGGTCCCCATTGCATGCGTTGGAATTGGAGACTTATGGATAAGTGCTCAGCTCAGTCAGGCTTTTCTCCCTGAATTGTATTAACCTGGAATCAGACTGATCCCAACTCAACTTACTGCCATCCCCAATTATCCACCATCTCTGGCTTCTCCCTTATCTTATTTTGTCTATGAGCACCCAAATACTGCAGCACCGTTTGTTGAAGAGGCTGTCTTTCTTCTGTTGGATTTGCTGTTGCCGTTTCAACAAGCCAGGTGGCCCCATTGGTGCACACATTTCTGCATTTCCCGGCAGAAATTTCTCAATGGTGTGAACCATTGAGCCATGTTCGCGTGCACATATCAACAGTAGTCTTGATAACTCTTAATTGTAATAGTTGAAACTGTTCTGACCGGTGCCTCCCACTTCATTTTCTTCTCACAATCTTGTAGGCTCTTCCAGGTACTTTTCATTACTTAAACATTTCAGGATGATTTTGTACCCAGTGATAGGAGATTTTTAAATAGGAATTATGTTAAACCTGTATATCATCATCATATTTACTGCATAGAAGCTTCTAGCTGATGAGGTTTTCCATGTATATAGATCTACTTTGATTTGCTTCGTCAGCATTTCAAATCATTCACATGTTCAAACCCCACACATGTTTTTAGATTTATTAATAGGTACTTGTGGGTTTTTTTTAATTTTTGATATTGTACATGGTATTTTAAAAAATTCGGAGTTCAGGTATTCATTACTAGCATTCAAAAATAATATCAATATTTTCATGTTGGTCTTGTATCTATAGCTTTGGTGGATTCTGTTTTTAAGTTCCAGGAATTAATTTTTTTCTCTTTTCTTTTGCCCCCTTACTTCTTGTTTTGAGATCCCTTATGGGTGTGTCCAGCCACTTGACATTGTGACACAACATTGTCATCTACAAAGTTCATACTTGAGAAGGATGCAATCAATCTATGTGTTTCTTTGAAAAGCATGAAATTTTAAGTAAGTTTACTGTTCTGCATTGGGTACCTTCATAGCTACCCCAGGCCACATGCAGCATGTGGGTGCCAGTTGGACCCAACTGCTAGGGTTTTTAAACAGAAAATCAAGCATGTCACATGTAGGTCAGTGTTTGCTTTTCTTCTTTCTTTTCTAAAAGGATACAGCTTGTAGTCTTCTGTTTCTCGTCTTATTGCACTGGCTTCTGGAACCAATGTCAAAGACACTCTCTTTATAGACTGATTCCTTCTTGGACCTTTTAGTAAGTATGCCTCCTTCCTCTTCTCCTCCTCTTCCTTCTCTTCCTCTTCCTTTTCTTCCTCCTCCTCTTCCTCTTCTTCCTCTTCCTCTTCCTCTTCTTCCTCCTATTCCTCCTTTCCTTCTCCTCTTTTCTCATTTTCCCCTTTCTTCTTTTCACCCTCTTCCTCCCTGTTCTCTTCTCCTCTTCTTCCTCATCTTCCCCCTTGTCCCCTTCCTCCTTCTCCTTCTCCTCTTCCTTCTCTTACTCTTCCTCTTCTTCCTTATGCCACTGTGGCAGTATATGGTAGCCTTTTCCAGTTTTTGAGTTATCTTTGTATTTTGTTTTCAGCAACTCTGGGATAAGAAGTCTTCTGAGAATGCAGAGAACTCCATATGTGCACTCCATGCCCAGGGTTCCAGCTTGTCTGTCCTCCAGCATCTATTTTTAAGTGACTTCTTACATTTAACAGAAATAATAGCCATGCATAAGTCTGAATTTTTTTTTACATATTCTGGGTCTTTTACTTTGAAAGGCAAGCCAGCCTTGCACACTTAATTGCTCCCAGTCTTAGCATTTAGTGCTTTCAGCTCTGTAAAAAGCCCTTCCAGAATGTAATATATTAACCAGACAGCTGTGCATGGGCTGTACCTAGCTGCCTTTCCCATTCGGCTAAGGCTTCAGAATACAAGTTATCTTGATCCTGTTCAATCCTTGACAGTCCAGATGGAACAGAAAAGGAAGAAAGGCTTTCTCAAATTTGGAAAGATTGCAGCAGGAGAATTTGAGAAAGGACAGCAATTGCTTAGCTGGTGCCTTCATATTTTCCCCTGATATTTTAGTTTAAACATAATGTATGTTTGATGGGTGCACCTTTAATTCCAACACTCAGGAGGCAGAAGCAGGCAGATCTCTGTGCATTCCAGGCCAGACAAGTTCCAGGACAACCAGAGCTATATACAAAGAAACCTTGTCTTATGTGAGGTAGAGATTAAAATAAAATATAAATCCACTTTCTTTCCTTCCTGTGTCCCTCCCTCCCTTCCTCCCTCTCTCCCTCCCTCTTTTTTCTTCTCTTTGCTGCCCGCCTAGATTTTGGCAGAAGAAAGCAGGAAACCTAACTAGTCCTTCACCCTTCCTGCTATATACTATAACTGATATCCTGGTGGGCTTTTTTTTTTAAATGGAAAGTTAAACATAAAACCAGACAAATTTAAGCAACTAAAACTTAGTAAGGACAAAAGGAAGAGTTCATCAGGCATAGAGAGCAGAAGTCATGAACTCTCAAGCAATTCCTGTTATTACTCAGGGTGCAGATGTGACTAGTGGCGAGCTGCCTCCTGCAGGTGCAGGGGTTCACTGCCTTGTCAACTTTTGTGACTTTTCCCCATAACGGTAGCACCAGTGTCCTCTTAGCCATGTTCTGGGAAATCTGTGTTCTGCTAAATACAGGACAGCTGTGTGACTGTCTTCTAGGCTAGATCTGCAGTCTGGTGAAAGGGGCAGTGTCCGCCTGGCTCTCTTCCCTCAATATACTGCCCTGCCTCTTAGAGTCAAATGCTGCTCTGTTTCCCTTGTGTGATTCCCACCAAACGCCTCTCATTTCTTTGCTCCAAGTGATCGCCGTCTTCTTTCCCAGTCTTTTAGAGTTGCACCTTGAAAGGAAATCTACTCTGTACATCTGTGCACGGAGGAAATGGGGGACAGAGTACGCCAGGAGGCCTAATCGTCACAGGCCCTGTGCCTGGCATGCATGGGTAGGTCCCCAGAGAGCTGAGCCTGCCATGCTTGGAGGAGCAGCTTGCTGCGTTTTCAAACATGAGGATTGC
This sequence comes from Tokudaia tokunoshimensis, assembly GCA_036184795.1. NCBI lineage: Eukaryota > Metazoa > Chordata > Mammalia > Rodentia > Muridae > Tokudaia > Tokudaia tokunoshimensis. The sequence goes on along the minus strand of BTHU01000004.1, from coordinate 102,837,551 downwards.
TGCCACCATACTGCCCTTCTGCTTAGCTATTGATTTAGATGTTTAACAATCTAACAAGGGCTGCTTAGATGTCCTCACAACTTTGCAATATATTCTAGGGTGTTTGCTTATTTGGGTACAGCGGTATTTCTAACTATTCACCTGGTTCTATACAAAAGTAGCTGATGTCTTACTGACATTTGCACACCGGGTGCCCAGCACAGAGCCTGACATCTCAGGCACCCACAGATGCTTTAGAAGCGGATTGTAGCAAATATGTGCCACAGTCAGGGAAATAATTCTTCTGCCTGCTCATCACTGGGCCTACTAGTCCAACAGTAGTCTTTGACTTTAAAAGTCCTGCAGGCTGAAAGGTTAGTCCTCCATACCAGAGATTGCTTCCAGAATTACAAGTACACTGGGATGAGACTTGGCAGAGTGGTTTCAGCAGATCACTTCAGAGTTTTGTCGCACTCACTTGTGAGAAGCCCTCCAGGGGTGATGAAGGGGGGGGGTCTTCCAGTGTCGCAGAGACACAAGAAGGAAAGGAAAGCATTTCTTTCTGGGAGTCAAGGTTTGACCCTGATTTTTATATCACCAGTATCTGCTTCCCTTCTGGTGTGCATAAGCATGGAGATAAAATTTTGCAAAGGAGCCAGGCATCAAACTTTTACCAGCCACATACTAGGAACCCAGTCAACTTTTGTTATGTAACGTGTCTTAGGACTGTTGTGGTCATTCATACGTTCTTGTCTGTGTGGCCCTTGGTTGCAAGGAGTAGAAAAGATCTTTGGAACAGAACAGTGTCTGAAAGCTGGCTTTCACCATCAGAGTCCCTGACACCAGTCACGGCGTGAACGGGACTCAGAACACGGACTGGTGCTCTTCATCCTGGCCTGGGTTTGGATAGGCAGTCAAACTTCAGACGAGAGCTCATTTCTTCCTGTGTGGGAGGCTCAATCCCATGACCAGCCCCAGGTGATGACTGACTGGTGGTCTTGGGCATGTGTGTGGCATGCAGCCTGTACAACAAACAGCCCCTAAAGGGCCCCGGCTTGACAGGCAAGGGGAAACTTTTTGCCGACCGGAGACTAGGGATGGAGTTTTGGGGCCTGAAAAGGGGCCACCTGCAGAAGAAAGGGCATCCTATTTGGCTCAGCGCTTGAGGAGAGGTGTTTGTGATTAACCATTGGTTGCTAGGTTTGGTTCTTAAACTGGCTACCTCCTACACACATTGAGAAAAGGAAGAAAGAGCAGTTAGAGTGCAGGAAAGAGGGAAAAACCCACCTCGCCCACTTGACAGGCGCAAATTGCTGCTTGCCAGAAGCCTGTCTGGGCGGGACAGTCCCCTCTGAAAGCTCTGCTCAGAGACTTAGTTGCCTTGGTGAGTACCCTTTGGGAACCAAAGGTCTCTTCTAAGCACAAAGGGACACAAAGGGCACCTGTGTGGAGGCTCAGCACTGTGCCCCACTTTGGATGCTGAACAGCTCAGGCCCTCCTCTTTGGCCAGGCAGTGTGGGGGATGGGGAACTTTGAAAGAAGTGAAGCAGAAAGAATCTTTGTGACAATGACAATTTAAGAGACACTAGACAACCAGCTTGCTGGGCGCTTCTGAACTTTCTGGAGGGGGGCAGCGCAGTGGAGCCGTCATGTGGAAAATCTCCTTTCTCCTCAGCACAGCCCTTTCCAAGTGAAGGCACAGGCATTGTGTTCTTGGTAAAAGCCCTTATTCCTGACAGGATTCCACCAGGCTAGGAGAAAATGCCTGCTTCTGGAAGAGGTTGACTTGGTAAATGTGGAAGGCTGAAGGGCCAGGTCGGGTCTGCTGCTAGATTTCTAGTTTGAAGAAAGGCTCTGCTGTCTCTGGTCTCTTAAACACTGGTAGGTGGAAAAACAGTTGCTTCTGGCCAGGCTTAGCCGCAGGAGAACGTGTGAGAGGGAGGCCCTCTTTCCATATCTGCCCAGGTTCCTCTTTGCACCTGGGGCAGCACTAATGCTTTGTGGGTGGTATGGTGCTAAAGAAGCTTCCAGAAGCATTTGGCCCTGCAAACTCACCACTATCTCTGTTGATTTTGCTCAGCCCAGGCTTCACACCTAACAGCTGTGTCTCCCATCCTCAGTGGGTCCCATGTATGTTGCCAGGTGGATGGCAAACAGGAGAGATGATCCTCATGTCTCCTTAAAATGTAGTATCACCATCCTACCACGAGACAGCTCAGCTCCTCTCCCAGCCAGCACTCCAGAGAACAGGTCAGCACACCGTGGCTGCTGGGTCCTAGGTAGTCCTGCCAAAGGTCTGCAGTTTGGGAGCAGAGGTGGACGGCTATGTGATAAGCCCAACTGGCTACCTGTTGGTTTGTTTATTTAGTTATTTTCACAGGCAGCTTCATTCTTTTTATTGTTTCCTGTGGGCCATGTGCTGTGATGTCAGGTTCAACCTACAGGAAGGTCTATCTTTACCCTCACAAGGTGTCCTACCCTTAGGCAGGGAAACTGAGCCAGGCCCAAGCTGGGGGCTTTAGTCTGGGCACTGGCTGGCTAAGGAGTGCCTTGCTTCTACTGTCTGGCTTCAGGGATGACATAAGCCAAGTGTCCTCTAGGAGCAGTGGCAGCTCCCAGGTAGGGATATTGTCCTGTGAGCATGCTACTTATTTTTCTAGCTTATCCCAGGGAGGCATGGAAGCCTTGAAGGTGAAGGCTTTGAGATATTTTAGACCCAAGGAGGCTTCTGACCTCCCAGATGGAGAACAAACGCTGCCTATTAGATGTGCCCAAGTGAGAGTTGCAGGAGCAAAGTAAGGCATGGTGACTGTCTGACTAGAATACTATGGCCCAGACGCAGTGTCACCTAGATGCCGACCACCACTAGTCTGTCACCCTCCAAAGGCATGTAAGTTTCAAGTGTCAGGACAAACCTGGTGGGAATGGGGACTGAAGAGTCTTCACAAGCGCCGAGAGAGAAGCTGGAGCAGCAAGGTAGGACTATTTGATTGAGAGAGGGTATTAGTTACTTACACAAAGCTGTGACCAAAATACCCAGCAGAAGCAATTTAAGAGAAGAAAAGGCTTATGCCTTGTGGTTTCCAGAGGTTTCAGTTCCTTGTGGTTCAGAAAGCACGGCAGCATTCACGGTGGTGTGAGACTCTAGTGTGTCTTGTGACTCCATCAAAGCTTGCCTTCCTGTATATGCTCTTAAGGTGCTGGGGAGGAAGAGGCATTGGAAGCAGGGCTTCTCTGTTGGTTCTCTTACCCTAGTGGTTGCACTAGGGAGAGGCCAAAGGATCTAGAAGTCTAACTTCTGGCACATTGCTTCTTCTGATCTAGACAAAAGCTTTGGCTTCTACCATCTTGAATTCTGCTGCTTCTGTTTCTTCCAGGATATCTGAATTTGGTGTAGCTGCATGTTCTCTCTGGTCATCTCTTCTATCTTCTTGGAGGTCCATATATAGAACACCTTCACAGATTAGACTAAAGCACGTGTCCTCTGGTTTCAGTAATATCTGACCACAGTAGCAATCAACAGTACGCATGGAAATATCATACTTGGTCTACTCCTTTCCCTATGTGTATGTGTTGAAAGTGTACTCCTCCACTACCATAAATATATAAATCAAGTTTCCCAACAAGGGTCAGTACATTCCAAGTGCAGTGAATGTATGTTGTCCTGGGAACATCACCCTTTTGGCCATGGTCTACTCTTGACAAGTACGTTTTAGTTTTTGTTGTTGTTGTTGTTTGGATCTCAAGAAAGTATAGTAAGAAGAAGTCAAAAATTGAAATTTATAAAGGAGAATAATGAATAGAAAGTGGTAGATTGGGGTGGGAGAAGAGAGGGCAGGGTAGAGGAGGGAATATGGGGAAGGATAAATGACACTAGGGACCTTTCAAAGGACAGTATATGTATATGCATATGTATGTATATGTATACACACATACATATGTATACATATATACATATGAATATATATACATATATATTCACACATAAAATGAATTAAAATAGAGTTAATCCAAAACAGGGTGACAATGTCTTTACTAGACACATAGTCTAATAAATAAAAGCCCAGTGCCAAGAATGAGTGACTTTTTTTTTGGTAGTTGTTGGCCTGTGAGGTCCCTTAGACCTCAAATATTATAGGCTCTAGCCAGTATTCTTGGCCACACTCCAGAAGCTACAGTAAGACCTTATTGCTGAAGGTACCAACCACATTTTTTAATATGAGAATGGAATGATCAAACTGGTTCTAACCTGGATGCTTCATCCCTACTGGCTAGATTTCATCATTCTGAAAAGTTTTATATATACTATTAGAGGATAAAAGTAGTCATCAATGTTATCTAGCTGTGAATTTTGTGAGCTACAGTAATGATTAGCTTGGCAAGACATGCAATAGTGGCAGGAACAACATGTAAGTAACCTACAACTTTATCATTGGATTTAAACCCTGCTCCATATGTTGAAACTCATACTAGGCCTGATAATGGGCCAAGAGCCTATGGCCATGCAGGTCACAGGCACTAGGTGAGAATCTGCTATTCTTATCCTCTAAGTGGACATAGTATTAAATTGACTCCTAATGACTTATCATTAAACATACAGGTCAATGAATCCTCAACCTTCATCAGAGAAGCTTCTATTTCACAACAGATGATGATTAACATAGAAACCCACAATTGGCCAAAGTGCAGAGAATTAGAGACTCTGGAATGCTCAGCTCTGAATGGAACATTTATAATACGCTTTCTCCTTTCAAGGCTTAGAGATCACTGTAGCAGAGGTTATATGAAGATTGTAAGAGCCAGAAAGTGGATAACTACAACCGAACAGTGTTTTCTGGACACAGCAGGACTGCTGCACATGCGAACTAGAGTTGTTGTGACAGCGTACAAAAGACTTGTGCAAACCCAGATCAAATCCCAGTGTGGAGAGGAGAACTGGGCGTAAAGTCCCATCCCTAGTGAAGGAGCTATTGGCAATTGACTCTTGAAAGAGTTGGGGAAGGGAGATGAATATGATCAAAATACATTGAAATACTCAATTGCGCGCATGCGCGTGTATACACACACATACACACACACACACACACGCACATTCACATGCACACAAAAGACATTTACTATATATAAACTCCAAGTACACTAAAGTGAACACCAAATGGTCAGCTGATTGAGTGTTCAAAATGATCTACTGTTCTCTTACATGCTTTTATACATATCCACAAAAAAAATCCTACACATTCCTGTCACGCCCACATGGTGGCCTCTCATAGGTGACATGAAAGAAACCTCAATCTCTTGAAAAAAAAATTACAAAGTAGTTTTGGTAGATATGAGCAAAGCACACACTTTTGTTCAGTGAAACTTCTTTGATGAGGCCTGTTCAAATATCTTGAAGATACTGTAAAAACACCCACAGATAGCTCTCTCAGTTACTGTGGTCATACAGTCTGAAGAAACATCAGGGAAAACACAAAATACTGAGAGGTACACACATTCCAGAACAATTTGGGAAAGCTTGATCTTCTCCCAAGTCCAAATGTTTGTGTCTAACCAATTGGACTAAAGGAGCCATCTCTCCTGGTGCAGCCATGAGAGGCAACAGGAGGCAGCTTGGGAGGAGGGGTAGACTTCAGGTAGCTTCTGTTTTTACTTACTTGTCTTAGACCTGAAGAAATCGAGAGAGGGACTCAGACACATAACCACAAGGGCAACTAGAAGTAGCCGGGTGGTGTGGCCTCCTGAGTTCAGTGGCTCTGTTCTCTGAAAACACACCGCCTCTGAGATGCCCACATTAACTTCAGCAGGGCTTGCTTGCAGGATGGAGTGGAACCCAGGAGTCTCTCTCCCTGAACAGGGGTCCGGGTGATCAAGAGAGGAGAAAGAATATGCCAGACAGAATGCAAAGGAAGAGGACGAAGACTCTGGGTCTTGAACCATGAATTAGTGATGGATAAAAGGTGAGTATCTGTGACCCAAGGCTGCTTCAAGGTCACAGGAAACTGACCAGTACTGGAAAGGCCAGGCTGAGGCATGGAGCTCAGAGCAAGGAATGAAAACCAGTGTGCGAGATCTCAGACTACCAAGAGATCTCATGCACTTGAATCTTTCAGGCCAAGTCAGTGCCTCACACAAGTCCACACAAGTGGACTCAGATGAACTGGGCTTCCCAGATCAACCCAACACTTGAAATCTGCAGACCTTCCTTATTATAAAATAAACATCATTGAAAGTTAAAAAAACAAAACAAAACAAAAAATAGACAGACCAAAAATATCACACCTTAGGCAAATGAGTTGAAAATCCCTTAGAATGACATCCTATTTTTTTCCCACCCATTTCTCAAGTCAGAAGACACCTGGTAAAGAAACTATTTAGGTAAAGAAGTGCAACTCCTGGTATACATGGTTTCCTGAAGGCACAGGATGGAAATGACATCATGGAAACACTGGTATTCAAGGTCAGTATGTACATTTCTAGGTGAAAACAGGAGACTTAGTCATCAGTGGAAATGCGCGTGTGTCTCAACACTTGTGAGCCACTTTTTTTGCCTTTAGACATAGTTTTTTATTAAGAACATATAGGCTGTTTGCCTGACCTTTTTTGGCTCTCCTAAATGCACACCCTAAATATAGGTTATGCTGCACCTCTGTCCATGCCATTGAGGAAGAAATTAAATGGTCATTCCTAAGAAGAAAAGGAGTTTGTTTTCAATTCAAGGACAAAGAACCTAAGACAAGAGTTGACTGTCTCAGCAGTTGACACAAGTGGTCTGATTTGTGTGGCATTCTCGCTAGCGACGAAAGGGAGGATGGGGCCAACTGGGAAGGTGTGGGGTTCTTTGTCTTAATTAAAAAGTATAGTCGGAGACATGGAATTTGGCCAAGTCTCATAAATCTGCTGAAAGAATCGAGACTGTCAGATAAGTTTAAATAAAACCAACCAGGTCCACTGAGAATCACACAGGCTCCCTGCTAGTTGTCGACACCCACTTTCCTGTCACTTCTGTGTTCCACAGACTGTGGTTGTGCTCATTAACCAGCCACCCTCCCGCCAGCCACTGACAAGCATATCCCCGTGGAGCACAAAATTCAGAGATGATAAATTTACTCCCGCTTGTAAAAAAAAAACCAGAACTCTCCTCCGGGCAATCAAAAAATGCTAGGAGGCTTTAAGGAAACAAGAATTTAGCTGATAACCTACCTTCATTAGCAAAGCCTGGTCCTCCCTGTTGGGACAGTGCCTCACTGCCATTGTGAACTGCTCTAGTGCAACTGGAAAGGAAGAGACAGAAAGGTGAGTGGCCTCCCTGGGGACTGCCAGCCCTGCCAGGAGGACAACCTCGTGGTTATGGCAGAAATAAATGGCATGCTGGGTGTGGTTGCTTGGGGACATGTAGAGTTCCCTGCCTGCTCACTACATGGACTGAAATCCATGTTAGTGACTTCCCAACAGGCAGCTGGGCAGATCACAAGGCCATTACAGCCAGTCAGTATTCAGGGGAACCACCAGAAAGTCCTGGGTTCAGCCACTGCATGAGCCATCCTGAGAAAACACACTCAGTCTTCATTCCAGTGACTCTGTAAAGAGAACCCCAACAGCCTTGGTACCTTTGGTATCTACCTTCAACTACCTTCTTCCACAGTGATTTCCATGGCATCAATTCACTGTGTAGTTGAAACATGATTTGGCCCCAGATATTGACCCAAGCAAGCCCCAACTCCCCCAAATGTAGTTAGTCATCTTTCCTCAACCTTCTCCAACAGAATGGTTAAGGGAAGCACAAGATGGCTTACAGAACATATGTTAATGGGTATTTAAATTAGCTTTACTGGTTCTGGGCATGTTACAGTTTCTATAAAGAACCTTCCTCTTTTCTGTATCCAAGGCTAGTCTCTCATCAAAGTCCTGCTATGTGAGCACTGGTTTTTAATCTAAGTAAGCACATAGACTTTTTTTCCCCTACTTGTGGTTTTGACTGTGTTATTTCACTTTTGAAGGTGTTTGCATAACATAATTTCCTGCCATCCCTGGACTTTGGTCCTCTTCTTTTGACAGGGATGGATGGACCCTTTACTGTCTACCCTTGCCAGGATTGCCCTCCTGCTGCTGGACTCAGTGCTGGCTTCATACACCTGCCTGTCCACCACTGCTCTGCTGGCAGCGGAGCCCTGCATACAAACACTGCAGGCTGCCTCAATCAACCGGACATAGAGATACACTACCCTAGGCTCCATCCCGACCTGAACAAACCCTGCATGGGTGGAGAGATTTAATTCTGAAAGGTTTCCTACCTCTCTTTGTCCCCAGGTGCCATTTTGGAAGACTCTAGAAATGTTTGGATTTGCGTCTAGTTAGTAGAGGTAGACCATTGGGGTGGTTTTGAAGATAATTCCTTGTCCTGCCTCCCTGCCTCCTACTCTCTGATTCCTGGACTATTGTGGTGAGAACAGCTTCTGCCACACATTCTTGCCCCCACGGATAGACCTGTTCTGCCATTTATTTGATGGACTGCAACCCTTTGATACAGTAATTCAAGTGGAATAGCTTCTTGCTCTAAAGGCTAGCTCGTTGTATAGCTGTTGGACTGAGAAAATGGTAGGAGACTTGAAACTCCAGAACATCTGGCTACCTTAGTCCCCTGGCAGAAGGCAATGCCTTGGTTCTGCTCCTTATCACGACTTGCATGCTTCTTACAAGAAGAGAGAGAAGGGCAAACTGAGGTCACCTGCTCACAGCTGCCATGTGCTATGGGAACTTTAGGAACCTCTGAGACCTAGGACAGAAGCTATCTCCTTAAAACAGCTCTTTGTGACAGTTATCAGAAAAAAACTCAACTGTGCATTCATGGCCTAGAATAGGTTGGCACACAATTAAATTTGTCTCAACTTGCTCAGGGCTGAAGAGCAGTGGCATAAGGGCAGTGGCATAAGGGCAATGGCATAAGGGCAGTGGCATAAGGGCAGTGGCATAAGGGCAGTGGCATAAGGGCAGTGGCATAAGGGCAGTGGCATAAGGGTAGGTACCACTGCCGCAGGGACCTCTTTACACACGGAGGCATGGTGAGTGTGAACATTCATGCCATGCCATTTTGTTGATTGACTCATTTATTATCCTCAAGTTCACAGAAAGAGCTGCTGAGAGCCATCACCATACTTTCTCTGTGTGGTCCTCTTGGATACAGAAGAATATTCATATAACAATATTCATATGTACATATAAAATCTGTGGGGATTTCTTAATTAGCCAGACTGCCAATTAAGAGAGACTGTTGGAGTGATTTTGAGGTACAAAACTCTGTGTGTGTGTGTGAGTGAGAGAGAGAGATATGGACATAATATATGTTATTTCTCTGTCTGTCTGTCTGTCTGTCTGTCTGTCTGTCTGTCTGTCTGTCTGTCTGTCTATATCTCTCAAAATACCTTCATCAGTTACTTGGATTGATCTAAAATTCATATCCCCACCAAATAGTCAATATCCACTCTACCATTTCAGAGGTTTTAAATGTCAACAGATGAAGGCAAGATACTGGTAAAAACCTCACTTTAAGAGGTGGAGAGAGAGCAAGACTCATCTGTTAAAAGCCCTTGCTGCTACTGTAGACAATCCAAGTTCAGTTGCCAACATCCATGCCTGATGATCCACACCCACATGTAACACCAGCTCCAGGGATCTGACACCTTAGTACTCCCCAGGCACCTGCATGCATGAGGTACACACTGACACAGAAACACACCCACGCACACAAACTGAAAAATAAAAACTCAAATATTCTTAAGGCGTCACTCTGAATTACCTTGTGGTCTTTCCCCTGTTTAACACTCTGTGCCGCTTTAGGCCGATATTAAACCGCGTTAAATTATCAAGTCTGACAATGCATGCTTCCCCTTTCCCCCTCAGTTCTCAGGTTTCTGAGCAAAAGCCATCATCTCGCCAGTCAACAGAGCCTTGGGCTTTCTCTGCAAACAAACCCCTGTAAGTCATCAGCAGGGAGAGAGGTAAACGCACATAGAGAAGACTCAGCACTATTTTTCCTCTCAGCACTTGGGATCTACGATAAGTTAAAAATGAAGTTTTTATCTCTGGTGATTTATCAAGCTCAAGATCTCACAAAAGATAAACAGATGCTCCAAAGAAAGAATACATCATCTTAATGTTTCATTTTGACACTTTGGGTATCTAAAAAGCACATATCTCCAACAGCTCTCCTCTAAAAACATAATAGTTTCCATGATTTACACATTTAATATTTGTTTTAAGACACCCTGAACTGAGAATATGTCAGGAGGGGCCTCTGAAGACAATGGTCAGTCTCGAAACACACAGATTATTTATAGACCAGAACTCGAGGGCTGAAAGAAAATCTGGCTGTCAACAGACAGTTGCTTTTGCAATTTTTTTTTCTGTGTAGTTCATTTTGGTTTTTGTGTGGGTGGCTCATGTGAACTCAAAGGTTATTTGCTAAATGTTTTGGAGACTAGAATATGCTGCCCTTTAAAACTCATGTTTAAGTGTGTATTCCTTGCAAATATTTCTAAATTTACAATGCCCTATAGGGTAATGCTTTTTTTTAAATATAACATCATATCCAGAATTGCTATGGTAAGGCAAAAGTTTGTGCAACATCTATTTTTATTGATGGTGTAGAAGGTCTTAATCTTTTAAAAAAAAGATTTTGAATTATTGTGTATGCATTTGTACATGCATGCATGCTGTGTGCCTGTGTGTGCCTACGTGTGTGTGCATGCATACATGAGTGTGTACATGCATGTTGCAGCCAGAGGTTGATGTTATGTGTCATCTCCTGTGGCTGATCACCTTATTTGTTTTGTCCCTACACTTGGTGGTCATTGCTTGGGCTAGACTGGCTGACCAAGGAACTCCAGGAATTCTGCCTGGCTTCCGAAGGTCTTATTGATCCAGACAGACGCTAATGGAAACATGCCCATCTATTCTGTTTTACTCTTTTACATTCATCCACATGGGTACTCAGGGAATCTTATTTTGAGATGACTTGCTGTCCCCTCCCTTTGTCCTCCCCTCCCCCACTACAAGTTTACTTATATTCAGCTCAGAATGCTGACACAGATCTTTGCAGTTTAATGTACAAGGTATAATTTTTAAATCACATGGTGAGAAACAAAGGGGTAGGAGCTTATTTCCAAACCAGGGAGGGCAAATTTCTGTTGCCCTTTCAGAGCTTCTGAGCAGCCAGACTACCATGTGGCCCAGATGTACCACTCCTGGGCATGTGCACAAAGGACTCCGCGGACACTTGCTCAGCCTTATGCACTGCTGTTCTATTCACGGCAGCAAGGACATGGAACAACCTAATATCCTTAACCAGACAAGAGGAAAATGAAAATGTACATATACTCTACAGAACACTACCCATCGGTAAAGAAAATTGACGTCATGAACCCTGGCAGAGCATGAACAGAACTAGAAAAGAGCACATTGAATGAGGTAACTCAGACCCAGATGGACAAACACTGCATGGATTTTCTCATCTGGAGCTCCTAGTTCCAAATCTTCAGATGTGCATGCGTAGCCTGGAGCAACTGCAAAACTCAGGAAAATAAGGTACCATTGACATGGTGGGAGCTGGGGCAAGCAATAGAGAGGAGACTAGTGGAGTACATGTGACCTGATCAGGAAAATGGAAAAGGGGAGGCTAAATGGGGGGAGAGGAGGAAAGTAGAATAGCACTAAAGATGTCTGGAAAAAGTCAAAAGGAATCATATTAACTATCTACCTAAAAATACCGGAAAAACCCTGATTCGTATAAATATACATATGTAGTTTAAATGAAAAATTTCCATCTGGGCTGACAATGTTCTCTCCAAGAGCCAAAGACCATCTAACAGAAACCCTCACATCAGGCATGAAAAGCCCTCTTTGAGGTTGTCCAAGAGGGTACCAAAACATTATAGACTTGCTATTGTCCTTGACTGTCCCCCAGAGGTTGGAGGTAAGTCTCTATTTATATAGACATCAGGCATGGCAGACACAGGGCCCAGATGTCCCTGAGTTGGAACTGACCTGAGCTTCTCTTCCTTGAGAACTAGTTTTTGTGGTACCAGAAGACACTATGAAAGCTTCCAAAGGACGGAAGAAACCAACAACCCTACCCAGCTTTAACATTTATGAGACATAACTATAGTCAGCCCAGTGTGATACCTCCAAGGGTGCAGTAGTGACCTTTGCCTCAGCAGGAACCAACAGCTCTCCAAATGGACTTACGACCCACTCAACAAGGGAAAATCATATCCTCCTACTGGAAGACAGCTGACTATGCAAGGCTAGTGAAGTCATGGGTCTTGGAAGAGACCTAACATCACTATTTTACTAAACCAGCAAAATCTCTAATTACATCCTAAATATTTGTCTTTATACTCACAGATAAGTGTAATCTCTAGCCTCATCAAGGAAATTTCTCTTTGCAACAGAGACCATTACAGAAAACTATAACCAATCAAAATACAGAGATCTTTTAAAAAAGTTTTTTTTGTGTGTGTGCTTGTGTGTATATGTGTGTCTATATGTATGTCTGTGTGCCATATGTATGGAGATGACTTTGGAAACTCAAAGAGGACATCAGATCCCCTGAGACTGGACTTGCAGGTAGCCCATGATGGGGTTGGGAACTGAACCCCAGCATTCTGGGTGAGCAGCCAGCCATCTCACCAGTCCTTAATCATGTTCTTTTTGAAGAGCACAAGGTACCTCATGCTTCCGTTTAAAATGGATTCCATGTAAAGGGCTTACCCTTGGCCTTCACCTTCATGGCTGTCCCTGCTGAACATGTGTAGTGAGAACATGGGTTCTTGCTCGTTTCTATCACATTACCACCTTCTGGGGTTTTCTGACTTCATCTGGGAGAGACACAGAGGTCCAGAACTTCTTGGGTTCTCACACAGAGCATGTGTAACTAGTCCCCCAACAAGCCGGAGTAGATTCTGTAGAATGTGGATCCTGCACAATGAGCACCTTGTGCTCACAGAATACATTTATGGGTCTGAGTTGAACATCTGACTAGGAGAGAGAAGACAAAGCAGGTACATCCCTTCCCTTCCTGGGGTCTCCAAAAGTCCAGCTCTGTAGAGACCTGTCAGCCAATTATATTTGCCCTTTCTCAGCACCCTAGATCCCTGGCCAGTCCCACCACTCACATGTGTGATGGGGACAGACACACAGAGAAGATAGGACTAGGGACAGACACACAGAGAAGATAGGACCAGGTACAGCCATACTGAGGACTCCCTCCCTCTAGCCACTTGCATCTTGTTGGTGTAATGACTAGTGTCCATTATCAATTAGACAAAATCTAGTATTCTCTGAGAGATGGGCCTCTTGCAATCCCCCTGAAGAATTATCTTAATAATGACAATTGAGGTGAGAAAACCTGCCACCGGGGCCAGGATCCTGCTGCAGAGACAAAGGGGCAGAGCTGAGCAGCAGCTTGTGTTCATTCTCTCTTTTGACTGTGGATGTGATGTAACTGCTTCAAGCTCCTGCGCCTTGACCTCAACACTGTGCTCTTGGACTGTGAATGAGAAGCAACCTTTCTCCATTAAGTTGTTTCTGTGAAAAGAAACTAAGACATACGGATCTGCATAGGCCACTGTGGTAAAGTTTGTGTTACAGGTTGATGGGGACCAGTGGCGAGAGAAGAAACACCTTGCTGGCACAGGGCCTTGAGTTTCCCCTCTGACAGCACCCCTCCACCATTCAATTTCTGGCAGGAACAACACACACTGTGCAAACCCATTATTCACACAGTAAGGTAAGTTTACTTGAAACTTCTGGTTCTATCAAAGGACAAACTTGTCCTGCAGGTTTAAGGACTGAGGATGGCACAGGGATGACACTTCAGTAGTTGTAATGGGTGACAAATTCCTAGACTCACGCAGGATTGTGTTGAAGAGGTGGCATTCGGTGCTTCCATACTGTTAAAAGACATTCAAGGAGGTGGTAAATCTACTTTCACAATTTGTCCAAAGACTAACCCCATTCACAACTGGAAGGAACGTGCTAACCCCACGAAGAATATTGGAATCAGCACTAATGGGCAAAACACGACATGCTGTTTTAAATAATGCATGCGATCATGTTTTTATTAACAAAGAAAGCCTCGTTTCAAAACACACACGTCCTTGAAAGGAATCTGAAATTAATTCTCAGTAGGCAGAACCCCACGGCATTCTGTGTTCTAATTATAATTACAACCTGCCCTTAACACGGACATTCAAAATTATCAGGCGCTTTATTAAGAAGCAGAAGAGGGGCTTCCTGCTGCATGAAACGCCCCAGCTCTGAGAAACGTCACAGACGGTTCTGCACAGAGCTGGAAATCGTGGATGATGCCATCTTTAATGAGTGCTTCCTTTCTTTTCTTTTTTTTTTTTTGCCTGGAACGGGTACACCCTTAGGGGTTCGGATACCATGAGGTCCAGAGCTGCTCTTTCTAGGGCAAGATAAATATGTGCATCACAGAAAAATATCAATTTATCACTGTAATGGTTACACCCCACTCCAGAAGCCACTGGAGACTGCTTAACATTTTTATCTCAAGTCTAGTTTTCCCCAGCCTCCAGGTGACAAACTGATCCTGACGGCAGAGGCATTTCCTCCCCATTTGTCCCTAATAAAACCAGCTCGATTCTGAGTTCATTTCCATCTGGGGAGATGTTAAGGTCCGAGCTTCAACAGACTGAATCCCCTCTTTCCTTCTGTGTGCTCTTCCTTCAAAAGTGTTGTAGGCAATGTCTGTGCAGGTGAGCAAAGACTGTTGGGCTCTTAGCAATTTTCCTTTCCCCTGGAGACCTCTGCTGGAGGGCGGCAGGATGCAAGGCAGCAGTGTGGGCTCCTCTACCTGACTGGCAGGCTGTGTGCTTCCCTACCCCAGGACCTGATACAGGTCTGTCTATTCAGACCTTTGCATTACATGCCTTGTTTTTCTGTATGTAGTGTAGGCACATGAGTGTGTAAACAGCTGCACACTCACAAAGGCCAGAGGAGTGAGGTCTCCTACTTTTCGCCCTTCAGACAGGGTCTCTCATTGAACCTGGAGATAGGCTAACAGTCTGCAAGCCCCAGGGATCCCCTGTCACTGCCCATCAAGGCGCTGGGGTTGTAGGGACACACAGGCACACCTGGCTGCATAGATCCTCACACGTGTGCAGTGAGCATTCTTACCCACAGAGACATGGTCGTACCCATTAAACCTATTCATCACCGAGTTTTCTATTACAAATTATTCCTGAGTTCCCTAAAAACTGTCATTGAATTAATGTTCTTCTTTTTATACCCAAGAACTTTGCATCTGGTCTTAAACCTGAGGGTAATTTTTTGGAAACACTTTTTTTTTTTTAAATTAGCCAACTGACAGTTCAAAATGGGTTGAATTTCTTTTGTGCTGAGGATACAGCAAACCTTTGATATTTCTTCCTGGCACACAGACCTCAAACGCTCACACTTGTTTAACTTCCTCTTAAGAGACAGGATCTACTTCAGTTACAGAAACTAAGGTTTTTTGGTTTTTGTTGTTGTTGTTAGAATTGTGATTAGCAGTGTTTTTCTTTGTATTCCGTAGGATGAGTCAGACAGTAAGACAAGGTCTTGAGAGGATCTTCTGGATCCATTTTTGCCATAGTCTCACAGTCTCTGTAAGTGACTCTCAGAAAGGCTGGATATCTCTCTTGTAGTCACAGAGCGGGTAGAAGGAGAGCCAGAGCATGAACCCAGATAACCAGCCTCTTAAGCAAGTGACCTCAGACCTCACACCAAACTCAACTATACTTGTAATGTGCAGAGTCACCGGGAGACTCACAGTCTTGCTTCTAAGGTGAACCGTACGAGCCCCAGACGAAAAACTAACAGCTATTCAGAGATGTTTGAGAACTGAGAGTCAAAGATGGCCCGTGCCTTCACCTTAGAACTGGGTTTTGGGATGGACAGTATCTGTGATCAGTACACAGGGGCCCAGAGGGAAGATCCCTAGCACCTAGGCCTTAGTACCTCCAAGAAGGAGGCCAATGAAAGTTGCATGCTGTGGACAGAGGTCTGGGACACACCTGCCTTCAACTAGGGTGTGTGGGTCGGGGTGCCTTGTGTTCACTGCGTTTCAGCCTAATCAACAAATACAGAACATAAGCAAGCAAAACCTCGAATAGAAGAAGGTGGTTTACACGAATTTCTTAAGCAAATGTGGGTGGAACCACAGTTACCAGGATGGTTCATGGACACAGGTAGCCTGTGACCTATAGGGTCACTGGCAGCTCACAGTGGGTCCTCAGATCAGCAAGCCAGTCCTGAAGCCCTGAAGGCATGATGTACGTAGGTGGTGTGACCTGCCGTCTCAGGTACCACTTGATTCCAAGAGGCGTTCTCCCCATGGGAAGGATGATCTGCAGGTGGGTTCTGACTTGATGAATAAACTGGCATTGTGGTTTAAACCAGTCGTTTCTGAGTTCAGTTACTATGAATCGATCAGTTCCCTCACAGCTAATTCATTTCAGGGCATACAGATAACATCTGTCGATCTCCAAATGAGGGAACCCAATGTGAGTGTTTTCTCCATTCCCCTTCCTATCTGTCCATCTTCTTGCTCCTCCTCCTTGTCCCAAAGAGCAGAAGGTAGAGTTCAATCAGAATCAGGGCTGCTTATAAGGCACTGGTTGCTGCAGGGTCGGGTCACTGTGTGTGAAGGTGTCTGTGGGTCACCAGCTTCCTTTCTCCATGAAGAACCTGTGTTCCTGGCACAGCCTCATTCCAGCCTGTGTTCACTGGCCCTGAATTATGATGCTCGCTCTAGCACACAAAGTTCCCAGAGTCGAACCTCAGAGAGAGGGAAGTAACCATGTTCCATCTGAACTGAAAGCATTTCCTCTGGTTTGGCTCTGAGGGAAGATGGGCATCCCTGAAGCTACTCAGTTCTTTATAGAAAATGGTGGGCAGGCTGGGAAGTTTAGTCAAATACTTTCATTCCTGTGTTGTTGCCCTGACGCTTGCAGGTCCACTGAAGAATCCCCCGCCTGCAGTTGTGCTGGGAGGGGGGATGTCAACCTGGCCCTGCTCTACATGACCCTCAGCAGCCCCATGTGATGGAAGAAGCCCCACACAGTCAGCAGGCTTGGTGAGAGCCTGGCCTTTCTCTTTTAATACCTTTTACTCGCACAGTGAAATCATGTTGTGAATAAAATGAGTCTCAATATTAAATAATTTCAGTGGCATGAATCCAAATGCTTAATGTTTCATTTTCTTGTGCTATTTTAGCCTCTTTGGAGCAAAATGAATATTCTTAGTCTCAGTGTTATTTACATAATGGACTGTAGGGACTGGCCTGTGACCTCTAGGACAGTTGACATTTATTTTAGCATCTACCTACTATCAGCCAATAATGTTGTTCCTATCAAACAATCCAAGCATCTTCAAACATGGTGAAATACTCCCTTGAGGTAAAACTGTCTTTAGCTGAGAATCAGGGACTTATGGGTTGACACAACAACCTAATTTAAGGACTGGTTTTAGTCAGCTATTATAGTGTCTAGAACTATTCAGCCAGTGGCCTTTGTATTAGACTCGTGTTTTGCTTTGTTTGGTTTTTAGTATATATAGCCTCCCCCATTTATTTATTCAGAGATTCCAGATGTTGTTGGACAAAGGGCTTGGGAAGATTGACGTATACAAACTAGCTCCTGCCTGGTAAGTGGGTCCTAGTGGACTTTCTGACCATTATCTGACTAGTTTTTGTAATAAGCAGGGAGTTTGAGTTACAACAGGTTTCAAGACTCTTGGAGTTACTTGGGGCCCTAAATCCAGCAGCAAGGCTCAGACTGATGGCGAGACTTTCTTCTACAGACTTATGTGTCCCTGTGGCATTCAGGGACCGGAGCCATGCAACCACCAACATTCAACAGTAGCCAGCTCACCTCTGTGAATGTGTGCCAGAGACAATGAGGTGACATGGTGCATACAGGAGTTCCAGGCTCTGAAGAAGTCCCCCTTCTCAGTCACCACCTGTCAAATGGATGGGAAATGAATAATATTTAGAGAAAAAAGAACTTGAAATTTCCCTTTTTCTTTTGTTTTCTTGTTTTTTGACTGTGCATAGTGGGAGGATTGAAACTTGGGCCTCACGCATGGTAGACAAGCACTCTTCCATGGACTGAATGACATCACACAACACTACCCTGTTCTTTATGTTTTGAAACAGATCCTCACTAAGTTATCTGTGGTGGACTTAAACTAGTGATCTTCTTGCCCCAGCCTTCTAAGTAGGTAGGCTTACCAGCCTTTGCCAACAGACCCAGTAAATACCCAAACTGTCAATAGAACACTAAGCTTGGGTACTGTGAAAGGTCATTGAGAGGCTGCATGACCTGTAAAAGCAACTTGTGAGTGGAATGAATGTCCTGGATGGTGTCAAGGGAGTCCAGTCCCTGTGCGTGTGCGCGCGCGCGCGCGTGTGTGTGTGTGTGTGTGTGTGTGTGTGTGTGTGTGTGTGTGTGTGTGAAGTCCTCACACAGCAGGCATAGTTCTAGTCATGCCTGACACTTAAGAGGTAATCTGGGTGTAATCTCAGTTGTTCAAGAGGCTGAGGCAGAAGGACTGTAAGTTCACAGCTAGCCTCAGCAACTTAGGGAGAAGACCCTGCCTCCCGGGAAGAAAGAAAGAGAGAGAGAGGGAGAGAGAGAGAGAGAGAGAGAGAGAGAGAGAGAGAGAGAGAGAGAGAGAGAGAGAGAGAGAGAGAGAGAGCAGACTATACAACTGGTGGTGGAGCACTTGCCTGGTGTGTGAGGGTCAATCCTTAGTACCACAAAACAAAAGTAAGAGAGAAATAATTTCAGTGGTCCCCCAGGCACATACACAAACACAGTGAGACTATTTACATGGGACTATTCATTTCCTGGGGATTTTCAAAAAATCTAATATTTTAATTAATTCCTTGAGAATTCATATGATGTATTTGGTTCACATTCAATTCCCTTCTTCCCCACTCCTCCCTGGCCCACCCCACTTTCCTCTCTACCTAACTTGATGTCTTTTTTTTTCTAAAAACAAAAACAAAAACTCTTCAAGTCAAACTTGTGTTGCTCAAATTGTCTTGGGTGTGGGGTCAAATCCTGGAGTGTCACCAGCCTGCCAGGGGTCACCCCCTTAAAGAAGACTCTCCCCTTCCCAGGAGCTGTCAACTGCTAATAGCCCCTTCAGCTGGGGCCGGGGTTTCATGCCCCTTCCCCTCTCCATATTGCAACCTTACCTGGCTTGAGCTTGCGGCCTCGTGCATGCTCTCACAACTACTTTGAGTTCCTAAATGCCCTGCTGTATACCACTGGCTTGCAGTCACCCACCATGACTAGCTCTTAGAATCTCTTCATCTGCCATGATCTCAAAGATTTGGTGATATAGCTATCCCATTGGAAGCTGACAATTCTTTTTATATATAATATTTTAATGAAATTTTGAAACTCTTCATCCATATTTTGACCTCTTAGTTCATACCCTAGTCCCTCTCAGACTGACTTACACTTCCCCACCCCCAACTTTAAATAACCTACCAAGTCCAACTTGTGGTGCCCATATACTCCCGGGTGTGGGTACATTTACTATAGTGTGGTAAACTTACCAGGAGTCACCCCCAATAAGGGAAACTGACTTTCCCTCCCCCAAAAGCCATTAGCCGACTGGTCCTCAGTCAGGTGTGGGGCTCACGAGCCCCTCTCTCCTCCAGCTGGAGTACTGCATGGCTTGACCATGCTCAGGTCTGCGGCAGGCAACCATGTCTGCTTTGAGTTCACACAGAGGTCCTGCCACAAAGACACTATTTTGTTCCAGTCCTCCCTCACTTCTGTCCCCACCTTTAACCACAGCTCCTGAAACTTTGTGGGGATGGGGGCAGTGATACAGATGTTCCACTTGTGGCTGAGCATTCCACAGATGTTTATGACCAGTTGTGAGTTTCCGTGCTAAACACCAACCATTGTATGAAGAAATGTCTCTTATAAGGTGTGATAGGTGCACTGACACGTAGATATAGAGATATGAACTTAGTGGATGGTTTGATACTATGCCCATTTATCAGAATAATAGTAGTAGGTTCACTTGTGGGTGCCTGAAGACCAAACTGACTGTTTAGATGTAATACTTAATGTCAACTCCCCTGTCCCTCCTTACGTCCACTGTCATCGGGTACATCTTTTTGCTTTCAATGGCTCCCTGCGGGTCTGTCACATCTCACTGTTGGTATCTAGTGGTCTCCGTGTCTGATCCACGTGAGGAGTTAACAGGAGCCACTGGCTGTCTGTGTGGAACTACCGTGGAACTTCGTTCAACTGAGACCTTGTGGGTCAGATATGCATGGAACCCGAGGCACGTCTTACCTCACCAGAGTAGAAAGTTAAACTTGGCACTTCTGACCTTTTCTTTGCACCTCCTTCTCTTTTCTTTGTTTCAAAAGCTAAATGACTTGATATTGAACTTTGAGTGATTCTGCGTGAGTGTTCTCAAGGAACTGACTCTCAAATAGAAAGTTACACTTGAGGTCTCCACTTCCCACTTACATCACCCCTAAGCCGACAGGCCCCTCAGTTGGAAAGTAACCAGCTCTGTGGTAGCTTCTTCGCCTCTGCAGGGCCTGGTGCTCTCACTGTGTCAGAAGCCTCCTCCAGCCCTGCTTTGTGTGCTAGTGGAAAAAACGGCTCTGCAGAAAGCCTCTGCCATGTATAATTCAGTATGAGGACCTGGGGGCAGTGGGCATGGTCAGGAGAGCTACGCATGTCATGTGACCCTTCAGCTCACATCTCACAGGGCAACTCATGACAGTCCAGGGCAAGGATAGACAGTGTCAGAGCTGATGATTCCTGAATCTATCTGCTTGTACTGGTGTTACACTGTTCAAATGAGAAGGCAAGGCAGAGGCCAGAGGCCAGGGACTCTCTTAAGCACATTGTGGGATATTCACAGAAGTTCCTGGAAGTTCTCAAAGTCTGGCAACACTAATCATTATCTTACAGAATAACTCCAGGGCTAGACTCTTCTGAAGATCACAGGGAGGCAGATGGAAAGAACAAACCGGTGTGTAGATAGATGCTCTAGAGAGAATCCAGGGTACTATTTAAAAGCAGTTTGACATGGGGTGTAAGTTTTTCACTGGCCTGATCCACAAAAAACAGGGACAGAGAACAGGCTGGAAAAGCCTCTGGGGGCTTCTTTGCCTCTTCAAAGACCACAAGAAAGAGAGAAAAGGCAATTCAAGAGAGCAGCAGGTTCCCCCCAGGCTCCCAAGAGGGTCCTTAGACCTCTTCCCTAATATGTTGGCCTCGGGTGGGAGAATGTCACTGCCCACAGTCCTAATACCCCATCTCCAATGCAGGGAATTTTGTAGAGTTATTTGCCACGTAAGCAATGTTACAAAACAAAGGAAATCAACCCTCCTACCTAAAATACCTTGTGGGAGGTTACAAGCAAAAAAGACTTTTACATGACAGCTGTCCTTTATCTTAGGCGGCAAACAGCTACTGAAAACCTGTGTGTGTGTGTGTGTGTGTGTGTGTGTGTGTGTTTAAACTAGGCACATCCAAACTGAGCCCCTAAAATGCACAAGGCACCAGACACTGCTTTTTAAGCATTTAATTTTATTTGCTCACTTATTTAATCTCCAGGAGCCTTCAGGGTAGGTAATTACCGATATTTTTATTTCGTGAGTAGAAGATGGTGACCCAGAGAAGCTGAACAATCTGCCCAACATTGACGAGTGGAGTTGCAACCTCACACAGAGGCTTCAAAGCTCATACTCCTACCAAGGGACTGACTGCACTGACTCCCAATGTACCTAGGGTGGAACACTATGTGAAGCCCACCCTTCCCACCTGTGCTGCTTATATTACCACAGGTAACCTTATGCCTGTAAACAGCAGCCATCCTTCAAGTGTCCAATGAAAAGACACACTCACAGCACAATCAAGATACAGTATGGAGAACGTGGAGAGGTCAGACCTACTTCCCTTTGTTTCTAGAAACTGACCTCAGATGGATGTAAGCAGCATATCCAGCTAGAAACATTCCTTATAGATGACCATTAATAACAACATCCTCAGCTAGCATCATATTTAATAGTAAAAAAAAATGCTTTTTCCCTTCTGGAAAGGGAGACAAATCTGTCTGCTTTCACCTCTCTCCTTTGCATAGTGCTGGAGGAGTTAGCCAGGGCAATAAGGTAGGAAAAAAAAAGAAAGGCATAAGCAAAACCCTTTATATTAAAAAATACATGATTGTCTATAAAGAAAATGCCAAGGGATATATAATTAAGATCATAGACATTTTAAGTGAATTAAGCAAAGTCACAAGGTAGAAGATTAATATTTAAAAAGTCAACACTGTGTTTATGTCCCAGCAGTGAACAATTAGAAGTATGAAAAATAAATCCCATTATAGGGCTGGAGATACAGTTCAGTGATTAAGAGGACTTTCTACTCTTTCACGGGATCCGAATTTATATCTCAGTACCCATAGTAGGAATCTCACAACCGTCTGTGTCTCCAGCTCTGGGAGATCTAACATCTTCTTCTGGCTTCCAAAGGAAATGCATGAGTGTGGTATATACTTACACAGACACACACATATATAAATTAAAAATAAAATATTTTTGAAAATATTATGGTAACTTCAGAAACGTGAAATACTTATAAAACATGTATAAATGCGTACATGAAAACAAAACATATGGCATATAGAAATTTTTTAATTAATTATTTGCACCCCAAATGCTGCCTTCCCTCCCTTTTACCTGAGAGGGCAGCCCCCATCAAGGTATCCCCCTACCCTGGTACTTTAGTCTCTGCAGGATTAGGCACATCATCTTCCACTGAGGCTAGACAAGGCAGTCCTCTGGTACATATGTGCCCAGGGCCTTGGAACAGCCTGTGTATGCTCGTTGGTTGGTGGCTCAGTCTCTGGAGGTCCCAGGGGTCCAGGTCAGTTGACACTGTTGGTCTTCCTGTAGGGTTGCCATCTCCTTGGCATAGAGGAATTTACAAAGACCTCTAAATGAAAGGAGGTACTGCTGTGTTCCCAGATGGGAAACCTTGATATTGCTACCATGTCACTTGTCATCCTGATGTGCAGAGTCAGCACATGCCCATCAAAACTCCAGCCAGTTTTCAGGTTTGATAGGCACTTGTGAGGGCTACAAAAGCTGTAGGGACAACAGAGGTTCTAGAACAGGCAAAGGTGGTTTCGAGAAAGGAAAACCTTGAAAGATTCACATGATCTGATTTAAAGATAAAGCTACAGTTAGCACAGTGGTATATAATTGGGACAAGGATAGAAATATAGAGGAATGGAACAACCAGGGAGTCCAGAAATACAGCCACACATCTTCAGTCATTAAAGTAACTGAAGGTGGGAAAGTGACGTTCTGAAGGAATATTGCCAGGATAAATGCACCAGCACAAGCAAACCCAAACAAACCTCAGCCCGGGCTGCACACTTTGAGCAAAAGTGATTTGCTGACCTAAATTTTAGAGCTACACTTATAGAAATTTAGGAACCACAGGAGGAAAATCTGAGCTGCACTGGGTTAGACAAAAAGTTCATGAGCTATGATATGGAAAGTTTTATTTTAACAAGTTCTTTACTCTTGCAGCACATTGCTATAAAAGGAAACAGATTAGTGGAAATGTTTGTCAACCATATATATGATAGTCTTTTATCATATATATGCAGCATTACAAGTAAATGGAAAGGAATAACTTATATAAAAATACACCATGAAAGGGAAACCCACTTAAACACATGGGCAAAACCTTTGAGCAGACACTTCACCCATCTGTATCTGAAATGGAAAATAAACACACAGAGAGGGTTTGAGAAATGCAAATCAAGACCACAGTGGGAAGCCATTTCACACCCACCATGGCGATAGCGAGTAAGACTGGCGATCAGAGCATGAACAAGAATGGTCAGCTGCCAGAGACCACATTGCTGGGAGGGATGCAAGGTGCTGTGGCCACTTTAGAAACAGCCTGGCAGTTCCTTTAAAAAATTCAGCATGTAGCCACCAGAGAAGCTAGTCATTGCATTCTGAAGTATTCACACAGATGAACTGAAACAGTTATCTATGTAAAGAGTTGTAAGAAAATGCTTCTTTCATAATCACTAAAGCGGTATCAGTCTAACAATAGGTTACTGGGCAAATAGGTTCTATAGATCTTATAAAGAAATTCTACTCTGTAGTGAAAAGGAACACCCACATATACACAGCCACAGCTGCGTGATCCCAGAAGCACTTTGTAGAGTAACAGAAGCCAGAAGCAAAAGGCTTACTATTCAGTATACAATAAATTATGCAAAATGGAGATGAAAGAAATGGCTCCGTGAGTCTATAGCGAAGAAAAACTCAGGGTTGTATAGGAGTCACATTTGGAAGTAGAGATTGACAGATGACAAAGTGACTTGAAGGGACCTTCTGGAGTGATGGGTGCATTCTGCCTAGATTTGGTGAGAGCAATTTGACCACATGCCTTTGTTCAAACTCAGTGATCATATACTAGAGATTAGTAAGTTTAAAATTATATAATATATAAATTCTGTATGTATGTATATGCATACTTGTATATAAAGGATGATTTTCTACAAAAGTTTTCTGTCACTAGGGTAACATGTGCAGCCTCCGAGGCCAGTGAGAGCAGATAATTGTCTGCTGGGTGCTCTGTGGAAGCCACCACTTTCCTGAAAAGACCTCACCCAGGCTGGCACGTGCTTTTTTTTTTCTTCTGTTCTTTCCACACCTACAGGCCAGCCATCGCACAGCTGTGAGAATAGCAGAAAGCTACAGAGCTTCCTGACTTCTGGAGGTTGCTGTAGGAAATGACCACAGCCTCAGGGGCCTGAGACAACAGAGGTGGGTGTTCTCTCATGGCCCATCCCATCCTAAGGTGCGGTCGGTCCTGCCTTGTTCAGCCTCAGGTGACGGCGGCTCTGGTCTACCCTGTCCTGCCACTGTGGGGCTCTGATCTTGGTGGCCATTACCACAGCTTCCTTCCCTGCATCTGCCTCCGAATATCTCCTCTCTTCTTACAAGGGCACCAGGCATATTGGAGTAAGGCCATGCACCCCAGGATGACTTTCCTGCTCATAACTTGGTTATAGCTACACAGGCCTTTTTCCAATTAAGTTGGCATCCATGGGTCATGAAGATTAGGATTTGAACCTACCCTTCTGTTGGGAACAGTTTAACTCACAACATGGGAGCAGAGAGGAAGGATAGCAAGAACCTGGCCAGGCTTTGGCCACAGAGCCACAGCAGGGCCCTGGCTGCCCGCCTCTGTTTTCCTGTTCTGAGAGAATGAAAGCACATTTGGATAAACCTCTGCGGGCCAGCACTGTTGCTGATATTCTCCTTCTTCTGGGTGTTTAAGGGGCACCTGGGTCCCTTCCTGACCTGACCAGTGGAATGTGGGCACTTTAATTCCAGTGCTGGATGTGTGGATAGACATGGTTCCTCCTTGCCATGGTCACCTGATCCAGACATCACCCTTTTACAATCTCAGCCCTGGACTTACCCTCGGTATCTCCAAAGTCATGGGGTACTCTCTGCCTTTTTTTAATCTCCTCAGAAACCCATTTTCAGGCTCCTGTGGTAGCTTCCCCAACAAGGCTGTAGCAAATGTCTGGCCTGTGTCTTCTCCTAGCCCTTGTGCTCTGTGCCCACCAAGTTCCTCAGCCAGGCAGATAAGCTCAGCGCTCCTCTTGTCAGCTGCTCCTGGTCTGTTCCTGGCTGGGTCCTTGTGAGGCTTGCTCACTGTCTGCTGGCCTCTCTCTATATGAAGCTTCCTGGGCTTACAGCTAATGATTCTCAGCTTACAAAGTTCTCCCGCCAGCAAAACTCTAGTCTGAGAAGTAAGCCAATGCAATAAATCCTCTCATTTAATCACATATATAGTTTCTTGGTTCTGTTCCTCTGGAGAACTCTCTTGGTTTGTTTTTTTTTGGGGGGGGAGGTGGCAGCCATTTCTAGAGGAAGCAGTTCCTTCCTTTTCACTGTGTGGGTTTCTAGGGCTCAAACTCAGTAGGCAGTGAGTACTCTTATCCATTAAGTTGTCACACTGGCCATAGGAGAGTCCTATTACACAGACTAGATGCCCCAGACTAGGTTCTTCTAGCTCCAAAATATGACCTCCTGGTTGGACTCCGAAAGCTCAGGAGATGAAGACACTGAGGCAGGTTGTCACCTCAGGGTCCTCTGTTCTGTCACCCCGCTCTTTCTTCCCCCTGTGCAGACTGATGCCTGTCCCTGGCTCTGCACCAATGTCTGTTGCACCAGAATCATCCTTCTCCAGAATGTGGTAAACTTGCCTGGGGGGAGTGTTCTGAGGTGCAGAGATGGGGCTCCCAGCACATGCTCCCGGAGAAACACAGAGTAGATGTCACAATGGTAGGAAAGGTCTGTCTCGTAAAACATACTAAGCACCATTGCATGTGCCAAGCACAGGCATAATGTGACTATCATATGTAAGAAAACATTCTGATTTTACAGAGGAGGATTAGAAGAATCCAGAAACTGTCTCCAAGTCACATCCTGGAACACAGGAGCACGTGGTTTTAAGGAGTATGACTGAGCACCTTTTCCTCAGTTATCTGAGATGTGGCTTGGACTCACATGCTCACTCACACAGAAGTCTTCTGCACTGCCCATAGCAGCAAAGGCACCAGCTTGCCAACAATGCCTGGGAGAGTGTGTGCTCAATAAACGTGGACTCCTATCTGGGCATGGAGTCTCACACACGTAATTTCAGATGAAGCAGCAGCAGGAAGAAAGATTGCTGCAAGTTCAAGGACAGCCTTGGCCATAGAATGGGTTCAAGGCTGCCCTGACTACAGAGTGAAACAGTCACAAAAGAAGGGAACTTAGATGTGTGGCGTGCGCGCGCATGCGCGTGCATGCGCACACACACACACACACACACACACACATGCATGCACGCACGTACACATCCAGATCTGTGTTCACTTCTATGATACATACTTCTCTCTCTTCTTTAAATAGGGTCTCATGTATCTAAGATCAACCTCAAGCTTGCTATGCAACAGAAGATGGCCTTGACTTTCTGATCCTTCTTCCACCTCCAGAGTGCTGGGATTATTACAAGCGTGTGGCATCACACTTGGTCTGTGCAGCTCTGGGGAATGGCTCAGCACCTTGTAAATGCTAGATAAGCACTTTACCAAGTGAGCTTCCCATCCCCAAGCCTTGTCTGTAGAGGGTGGTTCTGATGCTAAGTTCCCGTTCTCCAATTAGTTCTTGATCGATCAATGAAGATGCCAGGGGCCAATTGTTGGGCAGAAAGAAAGAGGTGGGACTTCCAGGTCCCCGCAGGCAAGGTGAGAATCGCAGGAAAAGGGAGATTCCACCATGCTTCGGAGGGAGAAAAAGTGAACAACCATGGGAGATCGTGAGCACAGCTAGCACAGGCCGCTTCCCTAGATGGGAGATTAGAAGTGCAGCAAAGCTAAGGGCAGATTGAGAGGTACTTAGCTAAGAGTATTGGGAAGGGCACACTAGCCATAGGAAAATTGAAGCGCCCAGCAATTGAGCCAATAAAGCAGGTTGAAAATAAGTTGTATGTGTGTGTGTGTGTGTGTGTGTGTGTTTGTGTTTTATCCATGGATCCCAGGGAACCTCGATGGGGCTGGTAGCGTGGTCCACCCAGAGCTTAAAGCAGGGTAGCAAAAACTAAACGCTACATTGTCCCAGATATTTCAGCACAAAATTCTCTCTACCAGAATGTCTTCTTTCTCCCATCCCTCCTCCTGGCTTCAAGAATTCCACCTCCTCCTGGAAGCTCCCCAGTATCTTTTCTCAGTGTTTTGGTGTTCTCTTCTACCTTCCCACCCAGTTGGCACAGTCCTCCTGGAAAGTCCTTGATGCTGGAGTCTAAGTACTGCTCTGGCTGGCCACATGACCCCAGCACCTAGCACAAGTCTGAATGTTTGGTCAGGGCTAATGGCTACATGAAAGGATTGGCCATTGTAGATGGGTGCTGAGATCAGAGGAAGACACACAAGAAGGAAGAGAAATAGAGTAGGTTCAGCAGAGGGGGCCAGCCTCTCCCATCATGGCAGCGATGGCCGTGCCTGGGCTCTCCCATGCTCTTCTACGATCAGAATGAACATATCCCAAAGAGAAGATGGAGTTCCGCATCGCCATTGGAGACACCACCACTTCCATACACTCCCAGAGTCCAAGTAGTGGGAATATGCATGTCTTAGATGTGATCAGCTTCAAAAGTGTTTCCCTATGGAGATTTAACTGAAATTGTCAGAACATGAAATCAATGCAGTCTTGGCAAAGGGCTTCTACAATTGAATATATTACTTCCTAATTTCCCCTGCTTTCATGCCCAATGAAGAGTCTGCTTTTCATTACCTAGCCATCAGGGATAGAAAATGATTATGGGCGATACATTCTCCTTAGTCATTTAGAGCATTTTTTTTTGAAAGCTCAACTCCTGAAATAGATCTTGATAATTTCCAGTAACAGATTTGTAGATAAATGTTTGCTGCCTTGTCCCTTTCCTAACAGCATCCTCATTTTCAGAATTCCTCCTTAGCTGCTGTATCAGGGAAAGAAGCAGAAGAATATACAGTTACAGGGTTCTGAATGCATTGTACAGGCACCAATGCGCGCATCTGGAGTCCAGTCAGCTAGATTATGTTTCAACAGCCTGCACTTCCCATCCAGCTGAAGACTGCGTCATGGGACTCGATTGTCTTTAGTGACTGCTTCAAGTCCACAGAAGGCAGAAAAATGTACATTTATTATGGGAAAGAACTTGAGATTTTTTTTTTCCTGAACATGCAGCAGTTTGCTGGAGAAGGATCTGCTTGGCAGGTGGAGGAATAAGTCAAGGAGCAAGAGGTGAGAACAGGATGCAGAAAACGGGGGTTGGGGATGAATTCGGAGAAGAGGCATCTGGAACAGAACCACGGACCCACTGTGATCTGGGACTTCTTATGGGTCTTTCTTCTTTGCTGATGCCATTCTGGAAACAGGATGTAAGCTGGAGCCCCAGTGCACCTTTGCTCTCTGTCAACCACACTTTGGCTTCTCTGCTGCTGTCTCAGCTGAGGCTCACTCGTCTGAGCTGCGGGTGGCTGTGGCCATTACACAGGTCACCCTTGTAGCACTGATGGACGGAGGATCTTCACAGGACACCTGTGTCACAGTCATCTCGTGAAGGGAATGTAGAAGATCCTCAGTGCTATGTGTGGGATGTCTAAGGTGGTGTTCCACCAGCCAGCCCTGTCACCACCCTTACTGGTCTCTCTAGCTCGAGGCATGGAAATCTGTCTGGTTTGGTTCTCTGACCTCCTTTAGGGCCCTAAACTCTCACAGTGCCTGGTATACGTGAGTCCTTATAGACAACATTTTTCAAGTAAGAACATATTTAAAAATAAAAGCACCCATAACTCTTTCTTGCCCAGACTTCCTTACTTAAATATACACGCTAAGTTTCGACTAAGCATTTATGTATCTTTCACTGAACTAAGGAACTTACTTTCTTTTTCTTTTCATGTTGCCCAGGTTAGTCTCAGACTCCCTAAGTAGTCAAGGATGACCTACTACCTTTACCTCATAAGTACTGGGATTACAAATATGTACCACCATACCAGTCTCATGGTGCTGGGGATTGACCCCAGGGCCTCAGGCATTTTAAGCAAGTACTTTACCTGTTAACCCTCCCCCCCCCCTGCACACACACACAGGACCCAGCACTAATGGCCTGAGATGCTAGTATGCAGAGGAAGGAGAGAAGCAGGAGTCTGAGCAGGTCCACAAGAGCTAACATAAAGGAGTCTAAGCCAGCAAGGGACCTCTCAGCCTCTAGAACAGAGGAGTGAATCTGGAGTTAGCATTGTCTTCCAAGTGAGCAGGTCGGATGTGTGCCCTTTCGTGGACACAGTCTGATTCTGTTCTCTGAACTTAGTCTGTGTACGGATGCCACATGTCACCCTGTGTTTGGTCTTAAATGCTTTGTCTTCAATGACAGCAGCTTCAATCTGGCTAGTGGAATCAGAAGTCTCCCTGCCCGACTGTGGTTTAACTGACATCCCTGCATGCAGGAAGGTTGTTGCCCCACTGAACCAGCATCAAACCAGTGAGTGCATGTGCAAGGAGTACTTTATCGGTTCAATTCATCTAGTCTAAGCTCACAGTGGTAGGGACATCACCGAGGACTGTGACCTCAACTGACCACAGGGATCTGTCTACCGCCTTTGGAGAGGACACTCATGAAGAATACTCTTGCATGAGCCAGTTTATCTGTCCCTGTGCCAACCCTGGTCTGGGAGGTCTCTGAGGAACTATATAGGTCTATCAGGACTGGCCCATCCTCACCAGATCACCAAAGCCCTGTTTCCTGAGGTCTGGCCTCAAATCAAGGTCCCAATAGAATGTCTAGGCTCTTTGGGCTTACCTGTCTGCTGTCAGGGCTGGACCTCCACTGCTCATCTCTTGGAGTCAGACCTGTCACCAGTCTGACCGTGTAGATTCTATGCTGCTGGGTGGCCTGGGGACCCATTCCTATTTTCCCGTGTGATATTGAAAAGTGTCTAACACAGAGCCCAGCATAGGACAGACCCTAGTGAATCCTCATTAATGTCATTAGTCATTGATTCTTTTTCTCACATGGTGAGACAAGTAAGGCCACCTGCTGGACAACAATGTTTCTAACTTATGTAGAAAAATTGTAATGACTTTCCTGTATACATCCTAGCCACTGGGATGCCCTGTTTGAGTGAGACCTCAAGTCCTGTCATTGAGATATACCACATGCACAGTTAGATATGAAACATGTATCAACCTTAAGCTTGCGGCTCAGTGGTTTTTAAAGTGTTTGGGGAAGGTGCATGCAGATATATGTGTTCATGTGAATGTATGTGGGGGCAGGAATTCAACGTCAGTATCTTCCTTAGTTGCTTTCCATTTTTTTTTTGAAACACTCTTTTGCTGAACCTGAAGCTCCCCTCTTTGGAAAGACGAACTGGCCAGAAAGGCCAGAAAGTGCCTCTTCACCACTATGACTACAGGTGTGTGGTACATTAGATGCTGGGACTTGAACTCGGGTCCTCACGGCTGCTTGGCAGGCACTTTAATGACTGAGTCATTTTTCAATACAAAAAAAGTCAACACTTATCAGTGATTTCTTTCATATGTGTACATACCCACTGGAACCATGTCAATCAATCGAGAGACAGCGTGCCCCAGATAACTTCTGAGCTTCCCCATGCAGCACCACCCTCTCCCTCTCTGACTGTGACTGCTGTACTATATCCCTCTCAGCTGGCTTTCCTCCTCCTTGACTATGGCACACATGGGGTATCTAGTATACACTCTTTCACATCACTGAGCACGTCAGTAGAACTCACACATGCTGTGTCACATGATTCACTATGTGAAATCAACCACAGTTTACTTGTCTAGTTTCATATCTATAAACATTCAGTTTCCAGTTTCCAACTTGGGGTTATTAATAGAGCTGTTAGGAACACTCCTGTATAAGGCTATTTATGAACGATATAGTGTCATTTCTTGGCTATATCTCTAGGAACAGAATTTTTGGATCATAGAATAATTGTAAATTTAACATTACAATAGATCCCCAAACTAGTGTGTGTGTGTGTGTGTGTGTGTGAGCTGGAACCCAGGGCCTTGTGCATGGCAGTGAATGAATGTTCTATCACCATGCTATATCCTCAGCTTTTATGATTCCTTTTAGAATGGCTTACTTATGAGACCCAGGGTTGCCCTGCGTTACCACAGGGGCTGAGTACCATCAAGCACTTCAGTTGATATGCGTCAGTGGGTGGGTGTTGGTTCTTCTTTGTGGTTTTGATTTCTAGCTCTCTATGACTAATAAGATTAGGCAAAGTTTCACGTACTCATTAGCTTCTCTTTTATCTTCTTTTATGAGGTGTCTTTTGAAGTCTTTTGTGACAACTTTTCTTAGATCATATCTTTTTCATTATTTCATCCTGAGGGTTCTTCACACATTCTAGATAAAAGTTTTTGCCAGACACAGATACTGTAAGAAATTCTCCCCAGGTTTAGTGTTTGCCTCTGTCCTGATGGGTGTCTTTCAGACAATAACAGTTTATCAATAGCTAATGTAAACAATTGGTGCTTTCTGTGTTTTCCTAAGAAATCTTCGTTTACTACGGCTTCTAGTAGATATTGGTGGTGTTTTCCTGTTTTCTTTGGAAATTTTACAGTTTCCCTGATTATATTCAAGTCTATGCTGGTCTTTAATGAACATTTGTGTATGGAGTAGGAAACAGACCACAGCTTCTTTCTTTTCCATTCAGAATCTACTTTTCCTCGATATTTAAAAAAGAAATCCTCCTCATTGTTTAATTTATTTCATGTCAGGATTTGAGAGGACAAATATGCATGACTAAGTGGGCCTGGCAGTGCACTAACTGGGCTGCCTAACTTCCTACCAGCGTCCTCAGACCTGGACTAGGACAGTCTGACCACACACTTTGAAATCAGTTGGCATCAGCCCTCAGTGACTTCCACTCTTTTCAAAGTTCTGTGGACTGTTTTTGCATCATTTGCATTTCCATATAAACTGTCAAGTGAACTTGTAAGTTTACAAACATTCTTTCCCAGATTTTGACTGAAGTGGAGCTGACTCTGGGAGGAGTGAGACTTCTCATGGCAATGTTAAGTCTCATACGCTAACGTGATATGTGCCTCGCCATTATTTAGAATATTTCTCGACTTACTCTGTGGATATTTTGTAGTGTTCTGTGCACTGATCTTTTATGTTTTGGAATTTTTACTGCTGAATATGTGTATAAGATAATTGTGCTTGTGAGTATACTATAAATTGACCTTCATTCTCCAGTTGCCTATGAGAGGATGTACAAACAAGCTTTGTTTTGAATATTGAATTTTACATCTTACAATCATACACTGCTCTTTTGACCCTGCAGCGTTCTGTTTGGTAAGTTCTTTTAGGTCTTTTTTATCATGTTCTTAATTTGTTGACTGTTGTGGTGTGTGTGTGTGTGTGTGTGTGTGTGTGTGTGTGTGTGTGTGTGCCTGATGTGTCACAACATGCATATAGTGGTCCAAGAACAGCTTTGTGCAATTGGTTCCCCCATCTACCATTAAAGAGTTCTGGGGATTAAACTCAGGTCTCAGGTTTATGTGGTAAGTTTCTGTATCCACTGAGCCACATTTTAGATCTTCTACAAAAAAAAGGTTTATTTCACCCGAGAGTTAAGGCAACTTTATTTCTTGTTACAATCTTTAAGTCTCCTTCCTTTCTTTCTCCATCCCCTTCTCTCTTCTCTCCTTTATCTCCCTCTCTCCCTTTCCTTCTGTTCCTGACTCCCCACCTCCTCCTGCCAGTTATACTGACAAGACTCTGAAATACATAGATGTGCCCGTCTCAAATTGAGGCGTATTCTTTTCTATTCCTACTAAGATTTTCTTTTCTTTTCTTTTCTTTTTTGTCAGGAGTTTTGTCAAATGTTTCCACGGCTGGGCACGGTGGTGCTCACCTTTAACCCCAGCACTCGGTGAGCAGAGGCCTGGGCATCTCTGAGAGTCTTAGGTGATTCTGGTCTACACAGTGAACTGCCTGTCTCAAAAACAACAACAAGAAAAAATTCTGTTCATATTATATTATCATACACATCATCTCCTCTGGAGGTTTTGTTTTGTTTTTGTATTATAGCTTTCATTGACTGATGTTTATGTTATCGGTTACTATTTAACATCAAGCCTATCTTACAATTCTGGAATAAATACCTCTCAGTTATAATGTAATTTGTTTTTAAGAGATATAATTGGTGTCGGTCACTATGTTGCTGATATACATTTATGAAGAATGCTTGCCTGTTGTTTTTCTCTCGGGCACACACACTGATCCAGGCTTTTGCTGTTTTTAAAGCAGGCTGGTACTGTGGTTGGGATGTGAAGTCCCCAGCAAGCTCCTGTGGAAGGCATGATCCTCAGCTTGGGGTATAACCTTTGGGAGCTGGTGACTTTTAGAGTTGGAGCCCTTGAAAGAAGCAGGTCTCTGGAGTGTGCTTCGAGTGGTGTGCTGTCTGCGGCCGCTCCCTTCTCTTCCTTCTGCTTCCTGGTGGCTGAGGGTGAGCACCACACCCCTGATTTACCACAGAGTTCTGACTCACCCCAGGCTTGGACGAGAATGCCAGTCAGCATGGTCCGAGTCCTCAGAAACTGTGGGCCAAGATCACCCTTCTCCTTGTTGCACTGTGTGTGTGTGTTTGTGCCACAGTGACAAAACACTGGCCAGCAGACATGGCACTGTTTTGTGTAAAATGAATGACAGATTCACAAAAAAAAAAAAAAGACACAAACCTGCAGCTTTTCTATTATAATTTGGTTTTCTTAAAAACCAAATTAATTTAATAAATACTTTTAGATGTTTCTTTTTTTGTTAGTATTTGCTTGCTTTGTTTTAAGAGGGTCTTACTATGTAGCAGCCCTGGCTGTCCTGGAACAGCTCTGCAGATCAGGCTGGCCTCAAATTCAGAGATCCCCCTGCCTCTGCCTCCCGAGTGCTGAGATTAAAGGTGTGCACCATCATCCCTGGCTCCTTTTGTTCAGTCCTTAGCACAGAAAAAAAATTGATGGGCAAAATATCAAAATCTTATGGAGAAGGGTGGACCTGGCAGGGGCAGAAAGCACAAGAAAGGTAGCAGTGGCCCTCACACAGCAAAAGCCGCTCATGCACACGAACACAACATGGAGATAACACCTGCCACCCATCAAAGGCTGCCGGTACACACACATGTAACATGGAGATAACATGCTACCCACCAAACCAAAGGAAAGGAAAGCACACAAGCAGACTCTATCCTGTGGATGAGATCATGAGGAAGTAGATACAGCTGACTCCACTCTCGCCCTCTGAGCAGAGTTTCAGAAATTATGAAATCGTAAATGGGAGATCAAATGTGTAAGAGATGCCGAGCAAGCTGAGGTGTAACCACAATGCAGACGGCTCTGCAGCACGAGGGAAGGAATGGTGGCTCGCTTCGCACTCACACGGAGCACTGTGAATACGCTGTAAGAGGAAGGAAAAGATCTAAGTCTACATAGGCTGCCCTTTATATAAGAAAAAGGCAATGTGAGCATGCGCATGTGGACACTCGTGGACCCAGTTCCTCCACATAAGATCTACCTCCTCATTTCCATCATTGATCAATAATACCATCAAACTATGGATCCATCAATGGACTGCCCCACTACCCAGGTCTGAGTCCTCGGTCACCTCTCAGGAACTGGTAACTAGGAGTCAGGTCTTCAACACTTCAGAGTGGGTAGGGGCATTTCATTTTCAAACCACAACAGAAGAAGAAGAAGAAGAAGAAGAAGAAGAAGAAGAAGAAGAAGAAGGAGGAGGAGGAGGAGGAGGAGGAGGAGGAGGAGGAGGAGGAGGAGGAGGAGGAGAAGAAGAAGAAGAAGAAGAAGAAGAAGAAGAAGAAGAAGAAGAAGAAGAAGCCAAAGAGATGTAGTTTTCTGTATAACAATAAGGGGCTATGGAACTTCACAGGTTCTCATAGAGACCCTAAAAATAGTAAGAATTTTTAAAGGAAAGGAAAAAGTGAAATCAGTCAGTGTATAGGGGGAGTTGAAAGAAGAAGACACGTTGGAATGAGTCGGTTTGCTACACACGGAGAGAGAGCCATGCAGAAGAGTAGGAATGACCTAGTTAAAGAAATGTTGGAATTACTGTTTTGATTTGATAATGTAGGGCTAACAGTACAGAGAAAAATACTGTGTTCTACTTAGTTAATGTGTTCCTCACCAGGAGAAGTTCAGTTAAGTTCTCAACATATATCTTGGGAACACATACACAAACAAGAAGCAACAAATGGAAGAGAGACTTCAAAACGAACCCTATCGTTCACACTGAAGTCAGAGCCATCATTAAAAACTCATGGCTTCTGACAAACATGACTTAATATATGGCCAGATTTATATTTACTCTATGGCTTTGAATAGGAAGCAGAGGGAACTCAAGGAGAAGACACTGGATTTTAAATACAGTTATCTACAAAGCAGCCTGTGCTCCCGATCTAGAGTTGCCAGTAACAAAGAAAGATAAACCATGAAGTAAGAAAATGCTCAAAAAGAAAGACAAGAAAAAGAAAGAATGAATGTGAGAGGTGTCAGGGTGTTACATGAAAGGGACATGGAGACAAAGCTAAACAAACAGCTCACTGTGGCCAAAGCTGCGAGCATTTTTCTTGATCAAAATCAAGAAAGTAAGCAACAGTATTGGATTATAATTCAAAGCATAAAATAATTATCGATGAATTCATCCTAATATAATAGGATTTCACTGAATGAATTATTTGGGGAGATGCTTTTGTTTCCAAGTAATACATGTAGAAATGAGGGAAAGAGAAGCTCCTTCCCAGCTAAGGAGTCAACACGGTGCTTCTGGCTGCAAGGAGGAGCCCCTGACTGTCTTCACAGTCCAGTCTCTGGACTTTCCTTGGTCTCCTTTTGCCACTGGTGACCAACACCATGAAGAAACCATGTGCTGTCTTGACCCAGGCTGGCAGCCAGTAATGAATGGGTGTGACTATATGATCTCAAAGACTCCTTCCAAATTCATAGACTCCTGTGGAAATGGCCACAACTCCCATGTAATTATCCGGAGTAAAATTTTCTTTCCTCTTCTTTATTTCAACTTCTTCTTTACCTTCCCAGTCCCTCTCAGAAAGATAATTTAGGGCTCTGGGTATGGGAAAAAGGGAATATTATGTAACTATTTCCTCCAAATGGAAACACTCCTTCCAGGAGGGAGGCTCAAAGGCACAGGAAGCAAACACAAGGTGCAGGAAGCTTCTAAAACTTACAGTTCACAAGGTCTCTCCATAGTTTATACAAGCTGGAACAATTGGGGCAGAGAGGAAGCTTTCCAGTGGAAGATTGCTGGGAACTCCAAAGTCATGACCTCTTCTGAGGTAGGCTTTTCACTAACGTACCTGCCTCTGTCACCCACGCCTTTGAGTGACCCCTCACCTATTTCCCTGTATACCCCTCCCCCCAAATCACACTGAGTTACTAGGCTACACTTGGATGGAATAATTTCTTTTGTCTATTATGGTGTCTTGTCTGGAGTGAACAGACACTTGCTAATGTCTTTCTAGTAAAAGTCATGTACAAAGAGGGTTGGAAGCGAGAGAGGAGAAGAAAATGTGAGTCCTAATATTAATATGTTTCTGGGCTCCTGTGGGTGGAAAAGGGAGCAAGAGAGAAAAAGACCAAGTAACAGGATAGTTTTCATGACACAAGTCTTAGAGTTCTTTAGAGGAACAGAAACAAGGGGATAAATAAATATGAATGTGTGTGTCTGCATGGGTGTGTGCATGTGTGCATGCATGTGTATGCATGTGTGTATAGATGTGTGTGCATGTGTGTGTGTGCATATTTCAAATTTTATTAAGTGAGCTTTAAAATAGTAATGATGGCCATGACAAGGAGGGAAGAGCTAAGCAAATGCTTGGGAGCCCTGAAAGCTGAGAGGGCACAGCCTACCTTGGGGCTTCCCGACTTTCTGTTCCCAGAACTCTGCAAAGCACTGCCTACCTCTTCCTGGGTGTGTCGCCCCTTCCTGGGCCATGCCATCTCTTCCCTATCTCAAGACTTTCTGTATTTAAAGCCTGAGCAACAGAATCTGTTTCACATTCCAGAATTTTTAAGCACTAGACAGCTGAGAGGAAGTTGCAGTTTTGTACAAAGCAGCCTTTGCAGACACAGCCACCATGCTCCAAAGACACAGGAAGTTCCCTCCATCAGGTCATCTTCCCAGCCCAGCTAGACCTTGAGGCGAAAGAAAATGCATTGAGGTTAACATAAACTCTGAATTTGGGACATGTGACTTCTCATGGCATCTTTTGTCTCTAATGATCTGTGTGTGAGGCAAAGCTCTTGATGTTTCTGTGCCAAGAGACTTTTAGGAAAGTACCTGCTTATTTAGGTCACCACGCTGGTTTTTTGTTTGTTTGTCTGTTTGTTTTTAAAAGATTTTATTTTTACTGTTAATTACGTGTGTGGGGTGTACAGATGTGAGCACAGTGTCTGTGAAGGCCAGAAAAGGACAGTAAGTTCCTTGGAACTGGAGTTGCAGGCTGTTGTGAGCCATTTGACATAGGTGCTGGGAATGAAACCCAGGCACCCTGAAAGAACAGTATGTGGCATGCTTTTAGCCGTTGAGCTGTCTCTCCAGCCTGTTTTTTTGTTTTTGGTTTTTAAACTTGACAAGTATGAGCTGGAAAGATGGCTCAGCAGTTACCAGCATATACTGCTCTCGTAGAAGAAGAGGAAGGACCCTTCAGTAGCTCCCAGCACCCACACTGGGTGAGTCACAATCACGGGTAACTGCAGCTCCATGGCATTTGTTGCCTTAGGCCTCCGCAGCTACTGGTGCTCACTTGCACTTAACCCCCCACCCACACAAGCATGCATAACTGAAAATAATAAAAATAAATATTTTACATTTAGCAAGCAGATTGCCGACTACCATTCTGTCCTGTCTGTACCCTCAAATGGATACAGTTAGCACTGGATTCTCTGTCTGAGATGACTGACAACAATGCTTTCCTAGGTCCATCAGCCACCACCTAACCAGTTTTCTTGAAGATCCTTGATTGAGTGATGTTCTGAGCGGCCTTCACCCAGGCATGCGCCACTCATGGGCCACCCAGTCACCGACACTGGCACTTCTTTCTCTACAGATGAGAGCTGAGATGAGATTCTCATCCCCAACTCTTGTCTCTGAGCAAAGGTGCTGTCAGGTTTAAACTTGTAACAAACAGAACAGCTGCATTGTTTGCAGAAGCTCTGTGGTATTGTTACAATGTAAAGATCGACACTGAAAGTCCCAGGCAGTCAGAAAACTCAGGTTGTGCATTGACAACAATAAAAACTGGAGTAACAGTAATTGTCTAAATAGAAAGTGCTACATAGTTATGCTTCTAGCATTTGAGTACTTCTCTTTCCTTTCAAGTTGACCTTGAGGTGTGGCGGAGGTCAACCTACATGGGCTATCTTAAATCAGTCTTTCCCAATGGATTCCTATACCCTCTAAAGTAGAGGCACTATCTTAGTTAGAGTTTCTATTGCTGCCACGAAACACCATAGCAAAAAGCAAGTTGGGGAGGAAAGGGTACATTTGGCTCACACGTCCTGATTATAGTTCATCATTGGAGGAAGTCAGGACAGGAACTGGAACCTAGAAGCAGGAATTGATGCAGAGGCCATAAAGGGGTACTGCTTACTGGCTTCTTTCTTATGTCTTTCTCAGTCTACTTTCTTATAGAACCCAGGACTACCAGCCCAGGGGTAGCATCATACACCGTGGGCTGGGCCCTCTGTCATTGATCACTGATTGAGAAAATGTCTTACAGCTGGGTCTCATGGAGGCATTTCTTCAACTGAGGATCCTTCCTCTCTGATGACTCTAGCTTGTGTCAAGTTGACACACAAAACCAGCCAGTACAGGCACATACTGTAAACGGAACCAACTATCTGTGTCTGGAGGAGTCACAGATACCAGACAAGAACCTAGCATTGCCACTTCCCTAACCCAATAAAGCTTTAAGCTGTATTCTAAATACTTATCCTTATACCCATAGATCAGTGTTGCTCTTTCCCCTGGTGGTGGTCAGAATGAGAACGGCCTCCATAGACTCATATGTTTGAATGCTTGGTCCCCAGATGGTGGTACTGTTTGGGAAGGATTGGGAGGTGTGACCTTGTTGGAGGAGGTGTGACACTGGAAGTGGGCTTTGAGGTTTCAAAAGGCCCACTCCATTCCCAGTGATCTCGCTGCCTTTCTCAGCCTCCTAGGCTCTCAGCTACTATTCCAGTGCAGTCCTGCCTATCTGCCGCCATGTTCTCTACCATGCTGCCTATGGACACTAACCCTTCTAATTACAAGCCCCAAATTAAACATTTATAAGCAGCTTTGGTCATGGTGTTTTATCATGGCAATGGAAAAGGTAACCAAGACACCACCCTTCATCAAAGGAACTTCCTGTTGAAACAAACGGAGGCTACAACAGAGTTCCACAACTGGTCAGAATGCAGAGGATACATGACCAGGGGATGCTCAGCCCCACTTGGTACACATACAAAACCACCTCTGCAACCAGGACTACTGAAAGACAGTATAGTCTAGACTGGACAGGGATGCTGCACCCATGAAATTGCAACAATATGGCGGCCTAAATAAGACCTGCATAACAATAACAGGGACGGGGAAATTCCCACTCCTGGATGAAGAGCTCCAGGCATTCAATAGCTTGAGAGAGAGAGAGAGAGAGAGAGAGAGAGAGAGAGAGAGAGAGAGAGAGAGAAAATCCATTTTTTTCCCAGGACTTATCTAATCCCAGCCCTAAACACATTTACATACAGCAACACTGAATGTATTGTTACATCTGTGTAGCAGCAGTGGTTATAGGAGAAGTCATGAGTATAAAAGGAACAGGGGAGGCAGGAGTTAGAGGGGGGATAATGGAAATACATTACACTTATATGAGGAATTCTCAAAAACTAAAGAAACCTCAAAAAATCAAGTAGAGGTTCAACTAACATGAGGGAATACCCTGTGATGAGAGGCAGCCCATGAGGTAACTCTACACTAACTAGGACTAGTTTACTTACCTAGGGTCTCATCTCTCTACCTACCCAACCTCGGACACGTACATTTGCAAGTAAAGTCATTTTTCAAATACACTGATTACTGATAATCTGTCTTCTTGTCTACAGATTTCCCTTGCATATGGGCAGCTTTTCCTGGTGCAACATTCTCAATATGACAAACCATTCCTCATTGGTGTATATTGTCACAAGTGGAGAAATGAGACAGCAACTATGAATGGCCCTTACAACATAAGTTTGAAAAACCAGAGAACCAAACCCCCAAGGAAGACCAGTGTGAGCGCCCTATAGCCACCAGCAAAGCAGAGGCTTCTCTGGGATGGGGTGTGGGAGAAACACACGGTTAAATGGCTGCAAAGGGCTGGTTCTGTTGGGGGATTCACTGGTCACTGCAGGGCTGGAGGCATAGTGGCTGTCCAATGCTCTGAGAAGATTGGTCAACACATGTGTTTTTGAAAAAAAAAAGTCAAAGCTTTACCAAAGAATTAGAAAGACACACATGTTCCTGAAGCCACCTTGGCTTTCTTCTTCTTCTTCTTCTTCTTCTTCTTCTTCTTCTTCTTCTTCTTCTTCTTCTTCTTCTTCTTCTTCCTTCTCCTCCTCCTTCTTCCTTCTCTCTGTCTCTGTCTCTCTCTCTTAATCCGAAAGCTCTAAGCCAAATATTACAGTTGTTTTCAGGAGAATTAGGAATTATAGATGAACTTTCCCTCCTTTAAAGCCAAAGACTACTGACCAGCCTCTGCTTAGGTTAGATATTCAAACTGCAGATAAGAATCATTTTATTACAACATGCAATTAACGTATGGAAGCAAACACAAGTTCACCTGTATCAGCTGAGGGAAAACCTGGGTGAAAAATACAAGCTACAGTAATAGATGTCCATATTCTTTCTACTAACCTTGTAGGTTTTTTTCTTAATTTTGCCTCAGGCTAAAACTGGATGTGGACTTTCCCCAGGGCAGGAGCCTGTTTGATAATCTTGATGGTCTTCTTTCTGATTAGCCCTAGAAACTATCTGTGCGCTATGAATATTTAATCATATTGTCTGTAAACAGGTTACACGGACGGTAGAGACTAATCTAATTCACATGAATGCAGGACTTAGGGCTTCCACGGCTACTTTGCATATCCAATGGTATGCTAGCCATGCAGCACATTTGCATTGTACTCAGCCTTATTATTCCAAATTACAGAAGAGGATGCTGAAGTTTGGCAGCATTGAATCTTAACCATCGGGTTCTAAAGTCTTTTCCAATTTTTCGGCACATCCTTTGCCGAATGTTTATTTGATGTTTGGAAAACACTCGCATGTGTAAAAGCTTTCTTTTTTCAGAATCAGAGTAGACATTAATGAAAACGATTACTCCTCCTCTGGCAGAGGACAACTGTAAATAGAAAAATGTTTCTGAATGTTTAGGAAGTTTCAGAGCATCCATACTACGTGGGGAATAGGACTGAGGGCAGAAGAATTACCATGAAAACACGCTGTGTGTGTGTCTCTGAGGATGCTTCTATGTTTTTGGTTGTAAGCCTAGCCTTTAACAGCTGAGCCATTTCTCCAACTCGAGGGTTTTTCTAGAAAGGTCCTACTGAGAAGGAAAGATCTACCCTGAATGCAAACAGTAGGATGCCACGGGTTGGGTCCCAGGCTAAATATAAGAGAAGAACGTGAACAGCACTTGGTGCAGATGTAATGTGACTGACTGTCTTGAACTCCTGCAGCCATGCCTGTACTGCTGTGATGTACAGGGTACCTGCACCACTGTGATGGACAGCATGCTTCCACTGCTGTGATGGACAGGATGCCTGCACCACTGTGATACATAGGATGTCTGCACTACTGTGATGAACAGCATGTTTGCCCTTCTGTGATGGACAGGATGCCTGCACCACTGTGATACATAGGATGTCTGCACTACTGTGATGAACAGCATGTTTGCCCTTCTGTGATGGACAGGATGTCTTCAGTGCTGTGATGGACAGCATGACTGCTCTGCTGTGATGGACATCATGTCTGCCCTGTTGTGATGGACAGCATATTTTCAGTGCTGTGATGGGCAGTGTGTCTGCAGTGTTGTGGTGGACAGCATATCTGCCCTGCTGTGATGGACAGCATATCTGCCCTGCTGTGATGGACAGCATGTCTGCCCTGCTGTGATGGACAGCATGTCTGCACTACTGTGATGGGCAGTGTGTCTGCCGTGCTGTGATGGACAGTATGTCTGCAGTGCTTTGATGGACAGCATGTCTGCCATGCTGTGATGCAAACAAACCTTCTGTAAGCTATTCTGGTCAGATATCTTGTCAGAGCAGTGAGAAAAGCAACTAGTATATGGGTACAGGCTTCCCACACATAGACACATTAGTAAATATATAAAATAAATATTTTTTCATTGTGTCTGTGATTAGCACTACGGTTCCCTTTGTTCTGGCATTTTGGGATTTCCCACCCGTTGGATTGTTAGTGTTTTCCACCCGTGTCTATTTTCCTCTCTTGCATTTTCATCTTCAGCTCTTTCTTCTACAGTGTTGAAATGATGGTTCACAGGCTACATTTTCTCCATTCTCAGTTGCTGCATCTTCACCCTGGGTGTGTGGGTGTGTGGAGTGACTTAAACATGCTGCTGTGGCTTGGCAGAGCCTTACCTCACATCTCTACCTGAAAGTCGGACCAATTTGCTCATCCCCAGCCCAGCCCATCCTCAGGCAGTGTGGCACTGTTCCGTCCTCAGGCAGTGTGGCACTATTCCATCCTCAGGCAGTGTGGCACTATTCCATCCTCAGGCAGTGTGGCACTGTTCCGTCCTCAGGCAGTGTGGCACTGTTCCGTCCTCAGGCAGTGTGGCACTATTCCATCCTCAGGCAGTGTGGCACTATTCTGTAAGTGTGAGTCTTAACTGCTTATGCATCGCCAGGATTCTTGTGCATTCAGCCAGTTCCTGAGAGAATGCATGTCTCCAGATGCATTGCATTCTCTTCATTCCTACCTCCTGTTAGGCCAAGTGACATCACTGTGCCATTGACATAAAGAGGGTGGATTGAAAGAGTTCCAGGACCCAGTTCTTGTCCCTTTAACACCGAGTTCCAGCACAGAAGAGCAGATCTCTGTATCCTGGTTCTTCAGCCCTTAGCGCTAATAGAGAATGGATGAGTAAAGCCCTCTGGGGTCTTGTTGACCAGTTGCCTTGGACCAAATGATGAACCCTGTAGAGCTGGAGTGTCCCCTTCGAGCCAACCCACTGGCACTGTGCATGACAGCTATTCCTTCTTGGTATCTATCAATGATGCCATTTTTTAAAAAATAAGTGTGTATTTATATGTAGGTATGTGTGGGTGAGTGGCTGCCTGTACATGTGTGTACACATGCTTGTAGAGACCAGAGCTCAACATATGGTGTTTTTCTCCATCCCTTCTCATTCCCATTCTCTTACTTTTGAGACAGGGTCTCTCACAAACGTGGAACTCACTGACTGGCTATACAGGTTGGCTAGCAAACCCGAGGAGACTCTTGTCTCTACCCCTTTAATACTGAGATTATGGGCAGGTGCTACCATGCTCACTGTGTTCTCTCTCTCTCTCTCTCTCTCTCTCTCTCTCTCTCTCTCTCTCTCTCTCTCTCTCTCTCTCTGTGTGTGTGTGTGTGTGTTGGGGGTGGGGTGGCTTTGGTCCCCATGCTTACACAGAAAGCACCTTAGGAACCAAGCCATCTCCCTACCTCCTTTATTATGTTTCCATAGAA
Source organism: Tokudaia tokunoshimensis (assembly GCA_036184795.1). Classification (NCBI taxonomy): domain Eukaryota; kingdom Metazoa; phylum Chordata; class Mammalia; order Rodentia; family Muridae; genus Tokudaia; species Tokudaia tokunoshimensis. The sequence continues at coordinate 102,793,116 of BTHU01000004.1, read as the reverse complement.
ATCCATGGATTTCTTAATAAAAAGTTCAGTACACCTCAGACCAGCACAATGCTAATTTTACATATGTTTGATATACAGATTTTCTTCAGAGGACCATTTTTTTTTCATTCCCAATGAAAATTACCACACTCTACACCTACTGTGGTATCAAATGATGCTTACAGGTAGAATTCTAGAACAGCACACAAAGGGTTAAACTACCATCATGCTTCAGGAGCAGGCAAGGTTGCCCTGTAAGGCAGCCTGTAGAGCTCTGAGTACTTCCCCATGCTTCTGATTGGGCAGATTCATCCCCTACTAAATTTAGCACAGGGTTCAGCTATGCCTTACACATTCACCAAAAGGGAAGAAAAACCAGCATCATTACCTTATAGTAAATTCTGGACACCAAACTCCGCTGAAGAACCCTTTCTCGAAAATTCACTGCTTTCAGCAGAAAGGCAAGATGTCCTACTGTGTCAGTGTTAAACATCAGGAAACTGGAGGGGGAAAAAAAAAACCACAGTGACTATTGCTGTTAGTTTGTCTTAAAAAAAATCACAGCTAAGTTGGAGGTGTGGGGGTGGGTGCCTTTAATCCCAGCATCTGGGAGGCAGAGGCAGATCATTGTGAGTTCCAAGCCAGCCTGTTCTGCAGAGCTAGTTCCAGGACAGCCAAGGCCACACAGACATGCTCTCTCTCTCTCTCACACACACACACATACCACTATCTCAAAACAACAAACAACAAAAACAAAACACTTTAAAGCGCCCCCCCAGAATGATTTATAATGGCTGGTGAGATCTGGGGATACCATCCAGCAGTGGTTATGAGCACACACTAGTCTTCTAGAGCATCTGAGTTCAGTTCCCAGCACTCACATCAGGTAACTAACAACTGCTGGTAACTCTAGCTTCAACTGAGTCAATGCCTCTGGCCTCTGTAGGCACGTGCACTCACATATACACACACAGACGCACATGAATACACATATGATTAAAAATATTAAAAAAAAATGAAAGAGCCAGACAGATGTCTCAACGAGTAAAAGCACTTGACACAAACCTAATGGGTTTAATCCTTCTATCCTGTAGTGGAAGAAGAAAGCCAACACAAAAGTTATCCTTGAATCTCCACACAAGCATCATGTCACGTGTACACACACACACACACACACACACACACACACACACACGACCGCGAGCATGTACACACACAGACATACACACACACACACACACATATGTACATGCACACATACATGTACACACACATGTGGTAGTAATGATGATGGTGATGGTTAGAATGATAGTGATGGTGATGATGATGATGATGATAGTAATAATAGTAGTTATTATTACAACAGAATATGTATTTTTAAACCCCAAATGACTTTCTTCCTAGGTAGGCATCACGGACACGCGCCTCACTGCAGCTCTCATTGGCGTTCGTTCCATGCGCTTCTTTTCAGTACTTCCTAGTGAGTTCTTGATTCTGGTTTATTCCACATATTTGCCCTTGTGTTATAGAAGGAATATGACTCCCTGCTTTTCCTTCTGACTATGGCATCTTAAAAATCAATATTTTCTATATAGTTTTTCTTTTTTTTTTGGTTTTTCGAGACAGGGTTTCTCTGTGTAGCCTTGGCTGTCCTGGAACTCGCTCTGTAGACCAGGCTGGCCTCGAACTCAGAAATCCACCTGCCTCTGCCTCCCAAGTGCTGGGATTAAAGGCGTGCGCCACCACCGCCTGGCTAGCTTTTCTTTATTGACAGTTAGCCATTTCCATCAGGTGAAGCTTATAACAACATTCAAGATTTTTGAGTTATTATCATCTAATATTGAGTAATTGAGAATTGTCTATATTGAGTTATTATCTAACATGCAGATACCATCATAATTAAAATATTGTTTAGGAAACTGAAGCTCAGAAGGATGCAGTCACCTTCTGGATGTCACACGGAGAGAAGACCTTCAAGCCTTGGTGGGTTTTATTCTGGGGGACCCAGATACCGGAGGGAATAAGTGCCTGGAGGACTGTAGGCAAGCACAGGATAAATAGATTATGCTTTCCCTCTGGAGGTAGCCACTGAAACCTTTCCCATGGTTTCTCAACAGGCATAAACACCAGTAGTCAAATGACTCCAACCCTGGGGTTTTTCTCACACAAGTCTGACTTGGTGCTGATTTTGTGTTTCTTCCCCCACGAATCTCCCGATCACAAGATACAGGAGTACTCAAGGCTGGCTCTGCATGTAAAGGCGCTGGCCATCCAGCCTGCTAACCGAGTTCAGTTCCTGGGATCCACATGGTACAAAGCATGAACAGACATCTGTAAGTGTCCTCTGACCTCCACACACATGCTGTGACATGTACACGCACATACGTGCACACACGTGCACGCACACGTACATAAATAATTAAATGTAATTTTTTAAAAGGTGTGTTTCATTAGTTTGTCTCTCTGTTGGTTTGATAAACACTGACCAAAACAACTTGGGAAGGAAAGAATTTATTTAACCTGTATTTCCTGGTTATAATCCATCACTGTGGGAAGGCAGGGCAGGAGCTGAAGGCAGAAACTGAAGTAGAGGCCGGGGATAAACATTGTTTACTGGCTTATTCTTCACAGTTTGCTCAGCCTGCTTTCTCATATAACCTAAGAGCGCATGCCTAGGGTTAGCACCACCCCACGGTGGGATGGGCCCTCCCACTCCAATCATCTATCAAGAAAACCACCCACAGACTTGCCCACAGGCCAATTTAATGGAGGCCTTATCTCAGTCGAGGTTCACTCTTCCCAGATGACCCTAGGTTATGTCAAGTTGACTAAAAGCTTACCAGTCCATAGGACGTTAATTCATAAAAGGTTTTCCCACATATCACTTTCCCGTTCTCCTACATCCTGGGAAAGTGAATGATTGTGAGACCCAAATAATCAGGGCCCCACTAATTAAACCTTAAAACTCCAGGTAGCTGCTGCTCATTTTAAGCAGAAGAGCTCTCTTCAAGAATCAGAAGGGCAAAGTGCTCAATGAGCCGTTGCCTTCCTCAGAGACAAAGGTGGGGGTGGGGTGGGGTGGGGGCGGGGAGAACTTACACGCCAGTTCCTGGGAAATCTCAATCACTATACAGCAATGCTCGTTCTGAACCTAGCTTCAGAAAGCTGAGTTCCTGACTCAGTCTAGTTCATAAAAGGGATAAGGAACTTGCATGGTTATTTTTCAATATGACTTAGCCATCTAGTGGCTAGTCTATGCAGCCTGGAACTGTGAGTGTTTGTGTTGGAACCTGCTGTTCTATCTCGGGATGTTTACCACAGCTCAGTGTATATTCCCGTTAGGCTGTGCGCTGTGTGTGCAGGGCCTCACCCACACATCCGTGTCCCCTGTGAGTGCAAGGAAGTCACCCAAAAGTAGAAAGCCTTGAAACTTGAACCACTGCCAGGAGGGACCTCGGATAACTGCCTGTTTTTCAAGGAAGCCACAATGACTAAAGAAGGAAAACTAGATTTAAGGCAAATGCAGATCACCACTGGTCATCAGAGAAACGCAAATGAAAACCAGAGTAAAATGGCATGGTACACTCAGCAGTCTGTCCAAAATTAAATATACTGTCTCAAATGTTGCCAAGGACCTGGCAGAGAAGCCAGACCGCTCATATCTACCCAGGAAAGTGCCAAATGGTCAGACCGGCTCTGGCACTCCCACAGTCTCTCATAAAACAAGCACATACGTTATGACGAGCAACTCCATGTGCCCTATATACCCAAGAGAAATCAAGAGCAACGTTCATAAAAAAGCTTATATAAGACTATTCATAACTGTCTTACTCATCGGAGCGAAAAACTAGAAACATCCCAGGTGTCTGTCTGTTATAAGAGAATGGAGAACAAATCACAGAATATCCATAAAATACCACTCAGTAATAAAAAGTGGGAAAGTAATACATATGACACCATGAATAAATCTCAAAAAGCATTATATTGAATTATTGAGGCAGCTACAAAAGAGTATAGACAGTATGTTCCATTTACATGAAACCCTAGAATGGGAAACTCTAGGCTTTGGTGGAAAAATATCAGAATAACATGTATGCACTTGCCAAAACTCAACAAGTGTACATTTAAGTTCTGTGCAGGATATCATAGGAAAAGTCTACATAAGAGGAAAAGGAATCACCCCCACAGGTTGAACTTGAGTAAACGATGCTATTTCAGAGTGTGCTAATATCTGCAGTGTACTTTAAGATGCATAGGAAAGAGATAAGCTGATGCTTGATATCAGCAGCAGATTCCAGTTAATGATGCCTACACTGTATAACTATCCCATAAGCTCACAATGGAACTAACACTTAGCATTGCTTATTGGTACCACGGCCATTATAAGATCCCACAACACTAGAGCGAGCTATGGTGGCACACAACTTTAATCCCAGCACTTGGGAAGCAGAGGAGGGTGGGTCTCTCAGTTTGAGGCTAGTTGGGCTGTAGAGCAGGTTTCAGGACAACCAGGGTTACGAAGAGAAACACTATCTAAAGAGAAAGGAAGAAGCACACAACACATCACAGGACTTGTGTGTTTGCACAGATGCTGTTGTGAACAGATTTACCGTGCTGCCCACCAGGTCATATAATAGAACAGCATAAGTAAATAGGTGTAAAATGTAATGCTATATAATGACAATAAACAACTATATTATACCTTTATCCATTCACAAGGCTATAACTTATCATTATTTTAGCATATAATAAAGAGTTGTTAAAAAATATTTACTGTTAAACAACGTGCCACATTCCCACAGCAATGGTCACATAAACCCATGGTGGTACCATGTCCTGTGATTTCACCAAGAGTCCAAGCTTAACACTGATCTATACCATCCCATTTTGTGGCATATACTCCATGATGTTCCCACTACAAAACAGCCTGGGGACTCACTTCTCAGAATTCGTCCCTGTTGTCAAGTGACACTTGACTGTACATGTGATAGAGATTTAGCATGAACAGTAAGTAAGTAGCATGTTCAGGGTAGATTTTTTTTCATGGGAGGCAAATATGTAAATGTTCACCCTAGAATCCTTCACATTTGGTTGATTATCTGAACATTTTCACAGTTGGATATCGATAATACCACGCTGTGAGGCAGAATCTTGACTCTCCATGGTATCCAGATGCCACTGTGAAGCCTCTAGACTGATATGAGCATGAGGGTAACACTGGCAGGCTCACCTGCAGGATGGTGAGAGGCAGAGCTTCCTGAGACAGTCCAGGTACAACCTCTGCTCACACCCTCCTCCTTCCTGTGAGTCTTCCCTCCTCCCTGCCAACCCACAGCTGTACCTCCCAGCCCAGTCTTATGAAGCCTTTCTGAAACAGGCTTGGTTCCTCTATGGTCCAAATGAACAATAGCCTTAGGCAACCCCATAATGGCTGCCTGCTTGGAGAAACTTCAGAGAATTGGGAAGTTCTCAGCCCTTCATTCTGTGTGCTCTCCCCCGCCCCCACCACTCTTGGGTACTTTCCTTGGACACTGTCATTAAGACTTAATTCATCCTATTCAAATAGAGTGTGAGTCCCATGGAAGCAAAGTCCAGCTACTGCTGTGTCATCATAGTGAAGTGCAGAGTTATGTCTGGCACACAGGGAGTACTGGACATGTGTTGGTAGCAATAGCTTTCCTTTACAGAAAAAACAAAGTGTGGGATTTTAGTGACTAACCGCCAACACATGGAATGAGTAAATCCTGGCTATGTGAGAGATAAACTGTTCTAGAAGTTGTTTCAGTTTCTTTTCTATTGCTACGAAGAGACACCATGACCAAGACAACTTATGGGAGAGAAAGTTTAGGGTTTACAGTTTCAGGGGTTTAGAGTCCCAGGACCATCATGGCAGGGAGCATGGCAGGAGGCAAGCAGGCATGGTGGAGGAGCAGTAGCTAAAATCTTACATCTTGAGACACAACTACTAGGCAGAGAAAGCTAATTAGGAATGGCATGGGCTTTTGAAACCCCAAAGCCCACCCATAGTGACACTTCCTGCACCAAAGCCGCACCTCCTAATCCTTCCCAAACAGTTCCACTAACTGTGCACCAAACATTCACACATATAAGCCTATGGGGCCATTCTCATTCAAACCACCACAGAGGTGAATAACTGAGATAAAAAGAAAAAGTGGGCTAGTGCTTTCCAAATATTTACAATTGGAATACTGCCTTGGCACATCTCAAATCTATCCTGGAAATTTTGCAGGGAGATATCAATTTGCATATGTTGAGAGCATGCCATGTTCCAGTGAGAAAAACACATCTAGCTCTGCTCTCTGGAAAGGAAACAAAGAGCAAAGGATTTATAGCAGGCTGTGAATAGGGTTCCTGAGAGGATATGGAGACTGTGCTTTCCTCTCAGCTCTGTTAGAAAAACAGTCAAACCAGTCAGCTGGGGGCTTATGCAATCCCCAGTGTGGGTGTCCCAACGCTAAAGGAGAGTCATTGCTGGTTTCCTAAAGTGTGTGAGGACAAGGTGAGAAATAAAAAGTAAGAAAGACTTCAGTAAAGCAACTCAAGCTTTAAAATGAAGCACAGTTTGAATAAATAGGAAGTTAAGGAGCGAGGATGAAAAGAGACCAACTGCAGATCTGTACATTTTTCTTTATCCCAATGGTTATGAGAAATGTAATATATAATTTATTGTATACGTTGTGTGGTTTTAGATTTATTTATTTTCTATGTATGATGTTTTGCCTACACATATGTATGTGTACCATGTGTGTTACTGGTCTTCTCAGTGGTCAGAAAAGGACACTGTATTTAATAATAAACAAATAAATTATAAATATCAAATTATTTTATTTTATATATAAATAAATAACAAACAAACAAATAAATGGAGTTACAGGTGGATAACACATATCAGATGGGCGCTGGAATTGAATCCAGGCCCTCTGTAAGAGAAGCAAGTACTCTTAACCCCAGAGCCATTTCTCCAGTCTCCTCCTCCATGATTTTAGCCATGATTATAAGATTGAATTTCCTAATAGCTTCTTTAAAATTAATTCAATATATTTGGGTTATAGAGAGCAATAATCAGTTTCTAAGTAAATGTGATTATTTTAAAAATACTATGAGCCTTCCCAAAGTAGAATTTAAAAAATAAAACATTTATGGGCATAAATAAAACAGAAAAGAGGTATCTTGATTTTACTTCCTGTTGCTGTCACAAAGCACTTGGGCAAAAGCAACTTAAGGGAGAAAGGTTTATCTGGTCTACAAGCTCGGGTTATAGTCCATCACTTCCGTAAAGTCACAGCACAGGCATCAGTGGCAGGCAGCGAGTCACATGACATGCGCAGCTAACAGCAGAAGGCAATCACCTGACCCGCGCTCACCAGTACTCAGCCTGCTCCCCGTTCATTCGTTCACTCAGTGGGGGGGGGGGGGGGCAGACCATGAAATGACGCTGCCCACATTTGGGGTGGATCTTTCCACTTGAGTCAACCCAATAAGACAATCTCTCACAGGCACGGCCACGGGTGTACCCAATCTGGACAATTCGTGGTTGCAATTCCTTCTGAGGTGATTCTATATTGTGTTGACAAAGAAAATTAACTACCACAGCAAGGTTCATCTGAGGAGCAACAGAGGGAGCAGTGGCTGTGTGAAAAACACTGGACCAGAGGAAGCTCTGGGGAGACCAAGCCACACCAACAAAGCAAAGAGCACGGAAGGACAAAGGGGAGGGAGCTGAAGGGGGAACTTACCACCGACACGGGGAGAAAAAGCTTTAACCGCCCTAAAGCCACTGGATTAAATCAAGGTCTTAAATATTCTCCCAAGCTCGGATCATTTTCAAACCATTTATTGAATTCTTCCACCAAATAAAAAGTTCTCCTCAAACAGTTCAACAATAAAACCCTGAGGTAAGTCTAAAGCAGAGGCTTTCCCTGCATGCAATAAGGACACATGCTCCACTATGTTCATAGCAGCCTTATTTATAATAGCCAGAAGCTGGAAAGAACCCAGATGTCCCTCAACGGAGGAATGGATTCAGAAGATGTGGTATGTTTACACAATGCAATACTACTCTGCAATTAAAAACAATGAATTCACGAAATTCCTAGGCAAATGGTCAGAACTTGAAAATATCATCCTTAGTGAGGTAACCCAATCACAAAAGAACACACATGGTATGCAGTCACTGATAAGGGGATATTAACCCAGAATCTCGGAATACCCTAGACACAATCAGCATATCAATAGTTTTCTAAAAAGATGGAAGGAGAGACCCCTGGTCCTGGAAAGACTGGATGTAGGGGAACGCCAGGACAGAGAAGTGAGAGGGGGTTGAATGGGGAAAAGAGGGAGGGAAGAGGGCTTATGGGACTTTCGGGGAGGGAGGAAACGGGAAAGGGGAAATCATTTGGAATGTAAATAAAAAAAAACTTAGAAAATAAAATTAAAAAAAAAAGAACAAAAATCTAGATGGTTCAGTGGGTAAAAATGGATGATCCAGGTTCTAGCCCCAGAACTCACAGGACAGAAATCAAGAACTGACTCCTGCAAGGTTTCCTCTGACTTCTACACATGTGCTGTGGCACAGATGTACATGCACACACAGACACACACACACACACTCACACACACACACACTCACACACACCCAGTGTAAGAAATTTTACAAAGGCATATCAAATTAAGAGAATAAAGAATAAATTCATTTGATAAATTTATAATGTAGCAGTAACAAATGTGCACTAAAATAATAAATGGAGATTTTTAGGAAATTATGTCTTTCAAAAAAATCATTTTTTCTTAAATTTTATTATATACTTCTTAGTGTATGCTTGTGTGTATGCATGTGCACGTGTCCATGTCTGTGCATGTATGTAGTCTATGTGTGCATGCATATTCACATGCATTTATTATATATGCATATATTATGTATGCATGTGTATATGTGCATGTGTGTGCACACGTGAATATGTGTATGTCTGTATGTGTGTGTGCATGTGTTCATGCTGCACATGTGTGCACATGTGCATATGTGTGAGTGTGTGTGTGTGTCTGTGTGTCTGTGGACTGGAGGTGAGAAAATAACTTGCTCTCTAAACATTTGCTGTGTTTACTACTTTACACATAGAGTTTAGTGGCCTTCGGTACACTATATTATTATTAATATTGCTTAAAGATTTATTGTTATTTTAGTTATGTGTATATGTATGTGTCTTTGTGTGGGTATACACATGTGTGTGCGGGGTCCAAGGAGGTCATAAGAGGGTGGGATTCTCCTGAGCTAGAGTTAAGATACTTGTGAGTCTGATATAAAATCACAAGCTTACTTAAAACATGATGAGGTGTTTTCATTTTTTGGGAGGAGGGGTTTGTTTTGTTTTGTTTTTGAGAATGAATTTTTGAACTTGACTGCATGGTTCTCAAGTGTGAACGTTGTAGATGACAATGTGGTCCAAAACAGCTGAAATCTGCGTGCTGCTGGTAGCAAGTGTAGCATGAAAACTTTCTGGAGCCATACAATGAAGTTAAACACTGGCATACTCCATAAAAGAGCTATTCCACACTTACGTCACAGACCCTAAGGGAGTGTTTTCCAAACAACAGATTGTAAGCCAGTAATAAGCCATGAAATCTGTTTAAAGCATTGAGATCAATATCCTTCAATTTTCTAACACCAGAGAGCACTGAGTACAGCACAGGTCAGGCTCCTGTGTGGAGTGGGCTTCAGTTGCACCTGAGAAGGTGGGCTCGCTCTGTGGACATCTGTGGCATTAGAGAAAGCACATGTTGCTTCAAGTTGGAAACCCCTCCCCAGGTTCCTCAGAAAACATGAACAAAGTGTTTTAACAATTTACACAAAATATCAAAATATTGAACCCAACTCAAATATCAACCAAAGCTGGAGATTTAAATAATACAGTCAAATTGTGGCATTTATGCATGCAGTGAAACTTCCTGTCTACTTATCTAACTTAGGTAAACCAAACTTAAAAAAAAAAAAAAGAAAAAGAAAAACTCAGGTTAAAGCAGAAAATGGCATAATATACCAGATATTGAGTCTTTTCAATAGAGGTTAAAAACAATATACTAAAAAAAAAATAATCAATTTATTTAGTATCAATTTAATTTATTTATTTAGTATTAATTGATGTATTATTTATTTAGTATTAATTAATTTATTGTTTAGTATTAATAAATTAATGCTAAAAATAAAACAATCCAGGCATAGATTTCCCCAAACTGGCTAGACTGCGGTCAAATCTCACTCCTGCCACTCATACACCATGTAACTTTAAGAAAAATACTTAATTTTTGTCTCTCAATTTCTCTACCTGTAAAATGGAAATATGAAAGAACCTACTTCATAAAGTTTTAAGATTTAAACTCACCAGAGCAAATAACAAAGAAGAAACTTGAAAGGGCAGTGTCTGAAATATTTTAGGGCCTAAGTCGGACGGCAGACACACAACACTAATTTTACACAGTCCCTACTGCTTCCATATACAGCGGATACTAAAGTTGTCAGACAAGCGCAAGTGACCCGTGTCAAGGCTCTAGAAACAGAGTAAGCGCCTTAGGAGGGGACGCTGTCTTGGGCGGTGTGTACCTGGTCCTCAGCTTGTCCCCAGCAGCTGCAGTCCAGTCCCGGATCACACCCAAGAGTGGGTTTTTCTTGTGCCGCTTGCTGTACTGGGCCAGCAGTTCCCGGGCCACAACCTGCACAGAGTTTATCACGCATTAGCCACATCCCACAAGTGCTGGACCTGCCAGGGTCCTCAAAAGCTGCAGATTAAGTCCCCTGACCGTTACCAAACCCCATGGGAAGAACGAAATCTAAGTCCCCGGCCTTCTGGGGGCCTCCACGTCCTGTGGTAGATATGTGGCATTTACCAGGCCACTTTGACCCCCTCCCCATGCCTGAATCCCAACTCTGAAGAACTCCTTTCTCCCCTGGCTTCTGTCAGCCTCTCACATCGGTTTTAAGACCAACCATCTTGGTACACGCACCACGTGAAGTCAGCTTGCTTCCATGGCCCAGACATCTCTTTTCCCTTTCTGCCGTTCACAAGCCACGCATGAGAACTGCCCAGGTGGACCGTGCTGGGACCCCAGGGATCTCAGAGATCTGAGACGGCAGGAGTGGAGCTGCTCCATCTCTGCCTCCGTGCCTGCTCTGGAGCATGTTACCACAACACTCAACTAAGGTGACCAGGAGTCAGCCACATAAAACAGCACCTGGACCGCCTCTCCATGCTAATGAGGCATCTCAATAGCCTTAGCCTTCAACCAATGACCTTCCCTTCCTGGATACTCTCATACCTCCAAAATTATATAATCCCTGGTTCACCCCAATAAAGCATATGCGTTCACATCCACTCCCAATAAACAAATATGAACAAGTTAAGACCATCTCAGACAGCTGCTTCATTAGAGATTGCCACGGGAAGGCCTCCTAAAAGAACCAAACACTGAGACTTCTGAGCAAGGCCGTCTCTCTTCTCCCACCCCTCCAGTACTCAGCGCTTGCTCCCAAGGGGATCGGAATCCTGCTAGCCCCAGACCCAGCTTTTCCCTCCGGCCTGGTGTACAGCGGTGCTCTGACACCTCAAAGGGAAATGTGATCTGCAGACTCCCCGTCTCAGACATTGCCCCCTGAGCTGGTGTATTGGTGGTGTCCAGACACAGCCAGAGAAGAGGCAGAACACCGAACAAAGGTTAAGACTTTGGGGAATACTATTAAAATCCTCAAACGAAGCAATCTATCACTATCCACCCCTCCCACAACTTTATAATTTTGTTTCAAAACACTGGATACAGTTGCAGATCTGCTCAAAGATACCTGTGGATCACCCACCAAAGAGGCTTAGCAGACAGTGCACAGCCAGCACTAGACGGATGCGTGATGTAACTTGGCCCAACCTGGCACCGACCAAGCCCTTGAAGCAAGAGTGAGCACAAGCAAGTCCAGCCAGACCATGAACCATGATGCCTGAGCTCAGGCTGCCCTGCTGACAGTCACACACTAGCAAATGCTTGTCAGGGCACTAACCCAATGGTGGAATCATCTTTTTTTTTCAGCTATTAGTTTTCTTCATTATTTCACAATAGCATACATGATCTCTCTCTCTCTCTCTCTCTCTCTCTCTCTCTCTCTCTCTCTCTCTCTCTCTCTCTCTCTCATGTGTGTGTGTGTGTGTGTGTGTGTGTACAGCTTTGCTTTTTTTTTTAATCTGGGGATCAAATTTTAGGTCCTCATGTTTATATGACAAAGACTTCACCCAACGAGCCATCTCTGCAGTCCTAAACCTAATATATGATAGTTCCTTTTACTTTATTTAAAGAAAAATCTTACTAAGTTTCTCAGGCTGGTCTCAGACCCACAATCCTCTGGGCTCAGCCTGCTGAGTACCTTGATTACAAGACTGTTCCCCAGGCCCTGCATTTGTGAAATACTTTTACATGGATTATATGCTTAGGATATATTCTGTCGTTCCCAATGTATCATAAGTGATACTTTGATTTTCATTGGGACATATAAATCTACTTATCTGTTTAAAGTCTATATAATATCATTTGGACAAGTCATAACTAATTAAACATTTCCACTCAGTAGGATATTTAGGTTGTTTCCAATTGTATACTGTTATAATAAACTTGATAGAGTTCAGTGGTGTGTGTGCGTGTGTGTGTGTGTGTGTGTGTGTGTGTGTGTGTGCACGCGTGTGCACACACATGTTGTAAAGGTACATTCACTCAGGACAGAAGTCAACTTCTCTCTCCACTTTTTTTTTCTGTAACAGGTTCCTTATTGAGCCAGGAATCTGTCATTTTAGCTAGGCTGGCTGACCAGTGAGCTCCTGGGATCTGCCTGTCTCCGCTCCCCCATTGCTGGCATTAAAGATGCACACAGCCACACCTAGCTTTTACATGGGTGCTGGAGATATAAACACAGATCCTTCATGCTTGCCTAGCAGGCATTTTGCACACCGAACTGTCTCCGTAGCCCTTAATCTTTATAGCCACATATTCAGACAGATAGCAATTTCCTTTTTTTGATCACAGAGACTAAATCCTCATGCAAATGAGCACAAGGGTTCTTAGAGAAAGCCATACTGCTCTTGAGAGTGATGCTGAAAGATCTCAGAGCATTGGGTGGGGTGGAGCCTGGGAGAACTTTGTTGGCCCTGGCATGTATATTACCAGGTGTGAAGTGGTTGTGAGGACAACCTCAGCCAGCAGAGGACTAAGCTACCTGCAACGTTCTACCAATGTTCAAACACTGCTGGGCCGTTAAGAACCCAGAATTGGATTCAGTAACATCAAAGCTGTTGAGTTTTCTGGTGCCAGACTCTGGAAAGGTCAAGCTGCTTGGTGAAGGACTGGAGGCAGAGGTCAGCACACAGTGACTCAGCATTCTCTGCTTTCCTAATTGGTGACACTCTGGGATGTTTCCATCGTAACTGGCGCTTAAGGCTGGGCTGTCGTCTGCATTTGAGGCTGCCACAGAAATTCTGTGTAGAGGTACAGCCATTGCTGTGTCTTACTGAAATTTTTATTTTGCTTATTATAAACTGATTTCAGGGTCATCAAGATGGCTCAGTGGGTAAAGGCACTCGTCACCGAGCTGTCGACCTGACTTCAGATCCCTGCACGGTGGAAAGAGAAAACCAGTTGTTACAAGTTGTCCTCTGACCTCCAAATTTTCTTGCAGGGAGCAGAGGAAGCCCTGAGGGAGTAATGTCCTGAATAAACGTGTGCTGTTAACCCGGGAACAACCGTGCTGAGGACCACAAAGCCTCAGGTTCATGGGAAAATGGTAAAGTCTTCCCTACCAGGGTGGGGCTCAGCAAAATACAAAACCCTTCCTTTGGGGTGTGAGTGCAATTGTTGATAGTGTGGGCAGGAAATGGCCACCGGAGTGTCCCCGCCCCACCATGTTTATTAATGGCTGGAGGATCACTCTCCTTTAGAAACTGCTCTTATTGAGATTAGACAAATCTGCCTCCTCCATCCAGTTGTGTACAATCAGCCCAGACTCCTTAATTATCTGTATGCAATCACCCTGCCTCCCTGTTCAACTCTATACAATAAGCACACGGAGTTTCTGGGGTATAGTTTCTCCAGCAGAGAGCTCAGTCCACCTGAACCCAGGACGTCTGTCTGTCTGTCCGTGTGTCTGTTATTCCCCCCACAGCTCCTTATCAGGTCAAGTCCCTGGAGCTGTGCAAGGATGTGATATTTTTGTTTAGTTCCCTGAAGTGTTGTTTTGAAACTTTAAATACTGGCTGCTCTTCCAAAGGACACAGACTGATTCCCAGCACCCACGTGGCAGATTCACAACCTTTTGTAACTCCAGTTCGAGGGCATTCGACTCCCTCTTTTGGTGTCCTTAGGTATGGCACACACATGGTGCACAGACATACATCCAAGCAAAGCACCCATACACATAAAATAAAAACAAATACATATTTTAAAAAACTAAAGTTATGTCTTTAGAAGGACCTCATGGCCTAAGATTTTATCTTAGGGTCACAAAGGCGGAACACAGGATAGAAGCCAGTGTGTTAACTCCAATGGGCTTGGAATCACTGTAAGATGGGGTCAAGAGGCACGGACATTTTCATGGCAGTTACAGCGATATAAAGTAGGTGTGAAAATCAAACACTGCCAACAGTAAGGGAAGTAACTAACTGGAGGTAAAACTAAAATGGCCCCACAGGCAAGTTCAGGTTCCCCGACGTATCATCAAGACGAACAGTTACAGTTTTGTAAATCTATTTAACTTTGTGATTGTTTTAACTCGGTCTCCCTCTGGCTTCAAAACCAGCACCATTGCACCCATTAAGCAAGTGCCGTTTCTGACTCCTGCTCACTGCACCGCTCCCTGGGCTTGTGGCCACCTCAGCACAGAGCCCATGCCAGCTGCTCTGTGGCCTCCTGCTGCAGGAACCATAGCTAACAGAAGGACAGATGTCTTTGTCCTTCGCCAGCAGACAAGGAACAACAGACCGGGGAGTCGAGAAGTCATTGTCCTGAATGAGGGAATGGGCAAGTTCCGTTCTGTCTTCACTCCCCTCTCCAGTGTCATGGAGACAACCTCTAACTGTCGACACGTAAGCCCTTCTGATTTAAGCAACTTAAATTGAGAATATTAAGTCACCCTAATTAGAATAAAATTAGAATGATATAATAATCAACTTCTCCCTGCTAAATTTAAGAGAGACTAGAGAAACTGCCCCCTGGATAGTGCCACAGAAGCAGGTAAGCCACTTGGGAGCTCCACTCCTTTTCTAGGTCATGACAAATGCGCATGCTCTCCAAATGGGTTATTTTGGGCTGCTCATGCTTCCCTGGCAAAAGAGTCCAGGTGTTAGAAGACTGTCTTGTCCCAGGGGAAGACAGCCAACAAGACAACATCATAGGTGGATTTGTTTGGGCTCACAGTTTCATAGCATGGAGGGCATAGTAGGGCTGAGCCACAGGCTTCATGGCGGCCAGAAAGCAGAGGCAAGGAGTATGTCACTAGCTGGCTTTCTCCCTCCCTCCCTTCCTCCCTCCCTCCCTCCCTCCCTCCCTCCCTCCCTCCTTCCTTCCTTCCTCCCTTCCTTCCTTCCTCCCTTCCTTCCTTCCTTCCTTCCTTCCTTCCCTCCCTCCCTCTCCTTCTCTCTCTCCCTCTCTCTCTCTGTCTTTCTCTCCTCCCCCCTTTCTTTGTTTCCTAGGGGATGGTAAGGGAGTATGGATAAGGGTCTGGCAGGGAGTATGTCATGAGCTATCTTTCTCCTTTCTTTCTGTCAGTCCATCCAGGCCCCTGACCTAGAGGAAGGTACATTCAAAGGTCTTCACTCTTGGTTAATGCTCACAGCCACACCCAGGTGTGTTTTGATAATCTTCCAGATGCTTCTCAAATCCAATGTAGTAGGTAGACAAGACTGATCCTGTGATTCGTGATTGAAGCTCTCAGCCACTAAGATTTGGGGGCTACAGTCTCTAGATCCAATACTTTATCAGACATAATAACAGAGGTGGCCAAGATGGGGCAGATGCCTTAGCTAAGCATGCAGCTAAGGTGGGCTTTGCCACCTGTGAGATACGTTCCTGATGATAATATACTATGTTTTATATTTTCATCACATTATATCATTAGTGTGATTTCCCACTTTAAAAGCATTGCTGATTCACAAGAAATTACAAAAGTGAGGTAGGACAGAAAGATTCTCTATACATCACCTTCACCCCCTGGATGGGCTTCAGGTATAGCAGAAGTGTGTCTCAAATCCAGGAAATTCTACAACATATTTATTCACCAGGATTTTCTTTATAGTAGATATTTCATTATTTAAGATATATTCTTTTATATATTTTGTTTTAAAAAAAAATTTGAGCAGTTACTTACATCTTTATCCAAGTCTGGTGTTATCCTCATACCAAATCTCCTTAAGGGAGGTTATGATATAGTTTCTGTCTGAAGACTGTGTCTGTGGCTATTTATGCAGATCTTTGGTTCTACATGTGAGTACCCTATTTTCTTGCATGCCTACCCAAGAGTCCTTCCTTAGAACTTGGGAGTGATTGCATAGTTAGCAAAGATATCTTTTTTTTTTCTTAAAAAACAAAACAACAAAAAACCCAAAACAATAGCAACAACAACAACAAAAAACCCCAGGACCCCCTACAGGAGGAATTAAGCTAATCTGTAGCCAACATTGAAGACTATGAGTGTGAAGAACTATATAGAAACACACATCAGAAACACACACTTACAATAAACACTGTGTGCACCCTGGAACACAGATTGTGTAACACCAATATAAGGGTTTTGGGGGGTTTTGTTTTTGTGCTTTTTTTCTTAGGTCAAATTATTTTTCAAGGCATCTGTGAATCAACTTTGCATTTCCACATGCTAAAGATGTCACTGATTCTTGCCAGGTACAGCGAACTTGGAGTAAAAATTCTAACTGGGAAGGTTTGCTGCCAAGACAGAAACATTTGAGCCAATTAGAATAGAAAAATAGTCCAAGGAGAAACTTCTAGATAACCCCCTAGGGAGAAAGAGGGACAGGCAGGAGGTGGGGCACCGCACTTGGCGATAGAGTCAAGCAAGGCGGAAGTGCTTGTGGCTTCAGGGGCTCACGTCACCTGCACGCGCAAAGTAAAAAGGAGTGGCATCCTTTACTAACTTTTAATGGTGAGGAGAGGACAGAAAACCAACTGGGGTCCTTCTGCACATGGCCCCGTGCTACTGCCTAGGTGTCACCCCTAAAGCTGGACCTAGTCGTGGGAGCTTCAGTTGGGATTGCCATGGAGAATGCAGGGTACCTTGATAGCACAGATACCCAAATATTGCATGGTGCGTATGGTAAAATGTCATTTGTTCTTACTCAAAATGCACATGGAACTGAGCGCCCTATATCTTCCTCTGCTGAAGCAGCAATTCCTGAAGGTCAGCTCGGGGGTCACCTCGGTGCGTGAAGAGCAACAAAGGGCGAGTAGGTGTTATTCTCCACCAGACACCATAACAGTTTACTTCTCTTAGATGCCAGGTAACCCACCCAGGCAAAGCTTCGTGAGGAGAGTGTTCAGAATTCTCTGGTGAGGAGAGAGAAGGTGGAGAGCGCCGAGGGAAGCACAGTAGGAGTAGGAAGAAAGGGGTCGAAGAAGGGAGCTGAGCAGAGACCCGTTGAAGTTAACATGGAAATCAACCGGTGTGACATTCTGAGTAACTCCTGACCCTTAAACATGTACTTGACTTTTTAAGCAGAGGGAGGTGGATGTTTAGGTCACATTTCAAAAGAATGAGAGTAATGTGAGTTTTGTTATTTTTAGCTAAGTCTAAGCCCAATTTACCGTATAGTCTCTGTCTCATTCTGATTAAACAAGTTGCATCTTAATGGTATTCTCCCTTCAGTCCACCTTATTTATGAAGCACCTATTATTACTACGTGCATATATACTGCTTATGTTTAGTACTGGCTATAGAGATGAATGAGGCACACATGTGTCTCTTGGGAGCTTCTGTGTGAACATGAGAGGCTAGCATGTGCACACTGGACTGGAGACAGCAAGGACATGACACAGCAAGGACATGACAGGCCCAGAAACTCAAGGAGCAGAGAAATAGAACATTTCACTGTAAAAAGTAGGGGAGGGAGAGTTGAGCTGAACTTCAAAGATCAGAAAACCAGCCTGCTTTCCTTCCTTCCTTCCTTCCTTCCTTCCTTCCTTCCTTCCTTCCTTCCTTCCTTCCTCCCTTCCTTATCTAAATCCCTACCACATTCTGAGCCCCCTGGGCCGACTGCAGTTATTAAAGGACCCACCTGGCCCTGAAGGTAGAGATCACTGCTTAGTTATCTTCTGATGACTCTAGAAACTGATAAGAGGAGCCGGAAGTGTGGTCCTGCCCCCTCTCCCCACAGCTCGGGCCGGTTCTGTTATTATTCGAAAGAACCCGCTTTGTGTGTCTGTCCAGTTCACCTTGGGCCATGGAGGTCTGCTAAGGAGCAGGTCTGCTTTGCAAACAGCTGATGCAATGCCTCCATGCCCCACGGATTTTCATATTTGGTCCAAACCCTTTCCTATTGAGAGGCAGAAAATGTTCATCCTTAGCCCCAGTCTTCTACGCAGCCAAACCTCCAAGTTCAGGTGTGTGCACTATGACTGGCCAAAGGGACCATAGAGACGTGCAGTTAAAGGATTCATGGAGGGTTGGGGGCAGGGTGCTTCCTTAGGCTCTATCCTTTTCCAGATTTGAGGTGGCTGCTTTGAGACCCAGGAACTACAGGGTCAGTTCAGTGAAGCCAACTTCCGGGAAGAGGGGCAGGCCTTGAGAGCAGATGGGCTACAGAGTTGGCCTGATTTCACCATGGAGAATGACAGGTATTCTGACGGTTTAACCACATTACCAAGATCCATGTACTCACCGATAGCCCCACTGACACCTGATCAAGACTAAACTCTCCAAAGCAAATGAGAGCCTCTCCCAAACTACAGTTTCCCTATCCTCACTCCCACCACATCTCAAACATCCCCTATGGGCCTGTCCCTCCCTTCCTGCATTCCTGTCCACAGCCATGGGCCAGTCCCCTCCTCAGACCCAAGGACCAGGCCATGGTCACCCCTCCAACATTACATGTGTATAATTTTTATTACTGAAAATGAAAAGCAAACAAGACTTAAAATCTGTGACAAAATAAATAAATAAACGCCGGGGGGTGGGGGTTGCTGAAAACGAGTCCTTTCAAGTTTTCTTCAACTTGAGTAATGTGGAAACCTTCCTGAAAAGGAAAAAAAAAATCCATCGAAATGTTGACTTAGCTTGTTTCAAATTATGTTACTTAAACGTGTTCAAATATAAAACTAGATATAAACACCTTATGTTTATATATTTGTCCAACTATAAGCGATAAAATTAAATCAAGCCACATTACAAGCACCAATGAATCCTCACATCAGCGGCCCCAATACCAAGGTGTAGAATGCATTGTGGCAGGAACTTGGCCCTCCTAGATGTGGCAGAACCCCATACAGTTTGCTCTTGGCTCTGCTGGCTGAGGAAGAGGCCCCTCTCCTCACCCTTACTATAGCAGCACACCATGCACCCCACCTCCCTTGGCTTTTGCTCACCACAAACACTTTTTTTTTCACTTACACTGAGCCTACATCTTTTCTCCCCTCACTGGTTTCTAGTGACCAAGGTTGAGGCTTGGTTCAGAGAGTTTACAAATCCTTCACAGGGACACTGTCTGAGGTCTTAGTTACCCATGGTTAAGTCTGCAGAAAATATTAAGACAAAAATTCCAGAGACAGTCACGTAAGTTTTGATAATAACTCTTACAGTGTATAGTTACCATTGTGCTATTTTTTTCAGCTGAACCTAATGTATAAATGAAATCTCATTATAGATGTGTATGTCCAGGAACAAAAACATAGCCAAGGTTTGGTACCCTGTGTACTACTCATGACCCTAGGCATTGACTAAGTGTCTCAAGATGTTCACCCCATGGATCGGGGGAGGTCTCATGGATGGGAGGGAACCACTGTACAAAGACAAAGGCTGGATGCTCATGTGAGTTCCTAGTTGTATGGTTGTTATTCTAACAGTTGACATACCCTACTTGGACTATTCTGTTTAGATTATCATCAAAACTAAAATACACAATTAACACATTCTTGTCAAAGACCTACCAGCATCACTTGTACAACAATACTCAAATCAACCTCATCGTGAAACTGTTACAATCTGTGCAGAAAATGAAGGGATTTCTCTGGAGAACAGAGAAGCAAAGATAAAAGAGTGGCTTGGATTTGGAAGGCTACCTTCCTCCAAGAGTGCACACATGGAGTCCTTGAAGGGAGCTTTAAATATTTAGATGATGAAACATCTGGTTTTAAAAACTGGGTGCCAGCTTTGTGCATGGGTCAGTGGATTTGGAAAGACAAAAACAATGTCTATTCAAACTACCTCAGTCAGCTTTTTTAAAATTGCCCCAAAGTCTCTCCACTTTACAGAGAGGATGATCACATTTGGAATTGCTTGGGATCAATGCTAGCCCTAAATAGATCTTGGAGATATCCTTCTGTGTGTCCATGTCACTACCCTAGCTTGGTTCCATCATTGTTCTGAAGTGTGTAGCTTGGTCCTAGGCACAGTTTTGTCTGCCCTATTCCACCATGGCCTCCGTTAACCAGTTGTGTGGTCTCATTTTACATACCCTTTATTCCATACCTCTTATCGACTTCTAAGTTTCTATTGTTATGAAGTTATGTATAATGCTATGATGTCTATTTGTAGATTTTAGGGAAGGCTCTTGAACTATCTCCCCACCCTACCCCCAGCTCTGTGGGTCAAGCAGACTCTTGGCTTTCCAGGAGGCAGGCAGCTGATCTTCCAGGAAAACAGGAATTATGACTCACAGCAGTGACCACCTGGCCCAGATCCTGTTGCCAACTGGATCTCATCCCTTCAGATGGATTATATGATTGACCTGATCCCACCTGCACTTCTGATTTTGGGCACATGCTTGCCCTGATGTTGGTTCCCTCAATATCACCTGCTAGCCACTGGACTCAACTAAGCCAGAGGACCAGGGCCTGTGAGATTGCTGTCTGGTTCATTACAGTGTTCTCTCTAGAACAGCGGGGAACTCAAAAACTTCAGACTGAGGTACAGCCCCTGCTGTCACTCCAGGATGGCCCCAAGGATTGTATTCCAGATCATTATGTTCTACTTACCTGGGGAAAATTCAAATTCTTTCTGCTATGGGAGGAGAAGAGTAAGGCTAAAAGATAGATAGATTTGATAGATAGATAGATAGATAGATAGATAGATAGATAGATAGATAGATAGATAGATAGATAGATAGATAGATAGATAGATTTGATAGATAGATAGATAGATAGATAGATAGATAGATAGATAGATAGATAGATAGATAGATAGATAGACAGATAAGAGATAGGTGATAGATGATAGATGATTAATAGATAAATGATCTATGGAATATATATATATATATATAAAAACTGACACTCCTTATTACTTTTTATGTTTCAAGGGGAAACTATCATCCCTTCATTTCCATCTCTAATTCCTCCATGTTTTCCCTAACATGTGCCTTACCAACTTCATGTCTGTTTTCTGCGTTTTGTGTGTGTTTTGATTTTGTTTTTCGATAAGCCACTAAGTCTCTCTCCCTTTCCCCCTCCCCCTCTCCCTCCCTCTCCTTCTCTGTCTCCCTTTCTCTCTCTTCCTCCGTTTCTCTGTCTCTCTCACTCTGTTCAAGAAGAAGCATACATTTTCCCCATGACATTGCTAAGCTCTTCCTGCTTCTTACTCCTTGTTAAACAGAAACCACATCCTGTTTGAAGCCATCCTTTTGATCCCACAGCTTTCCTGTGCTTGCTTGGACTAGATATGTCCTGGGCTTGCTGTATTTCTGCAGCCCGCCCGGGAATTTCTTTACAGAGTCCTCTTGGACTGGCTCCAGGAAGCCATTGTCTTATAGGTTCTCCTGGGTGCCCAGCTACCTACTTTCCTCGTTTATGTAAGAGGCTGTTGTGTTTTCAGTCACCTTGTGGTGTCTCTGTCAGTTGCAGATGGCTGGATTTATTTCTGGCTTTCTGCACTCTTGCCCTGCCTTTCTGTATGCACCCTGCTGTTGTTTGTGTTACTTATGAAATTAGGTGTAGTGATATATTGTGCTCAAGATTTTTTGCACGTGAATATCAGTGTGGTTTTGTTTGTTTTTTGTTTGTTTTGGGATTTTGTTTTGTTTTGTTTTTAGAGTTCTTTGGACTACACTGATAGAGATGTCTATGAACCTGTAAATTCTTTGAGCTCTATGGACATCTTAACAGTACTAATTATTCCAGAACATCAGCAGGACTGTTCTTTCTAGTTTCTATGACTTCTTCATGTTCATTCATTGGTATCTAGCAATTTCTATGGTAAAGGTTTTTCTTTGGTTCAATTTTTTTCTGTGCACTTAATTTTTATGTTTTTGGTTATTTTAATAGGTCTGTTTTCATGGTTTCTTTCTCAGAAATCTTGTCATTTGTACATTGGACATATAAAATGCTAGGGTTTTTGCATGTTGGCTTTATATCATGAGCTTTACTGAGTTTGTAAGTCCTGTTATACCTTTGATGGTATCCTTGGGCTTTTCTATATAAGGAACATCTACAAATTGGGATAGGGTGGCCCCGTCTCTCTCTCATACAAAAATCAACACAAGCTTGATCAAAGATTTAAATGTAAGCCACTGAAGCTATGAAGGTATAGAATAAAATATAAGGGGGACATTCTAGAAAAATAAATTATAAGGGAACACTCTAGAATAGATAAAATATAAAAGGAACACTCTAAAATACATAAAATATAAGGGACACTCTAAAATAGTACTTCAGAATAGATAAAATATAAGGGGAACACTATAGAATAGATAAATCATAAGGGGACACTCTAGAATAGATAAAATATAAGGGGAGCACTCTAAAATACATAAAATATAAGGAGACACTGTAAAATAGCAGTATAGGCAATGATTTTGAAGCTATGACCTCAAAAATCACAGGAAAAGTATAAAACAGGGGTTATATCAAACTAAACCCTTCTATACTGCAAAAGGAACAGCCAGCAGCATAACAGATGGCCCACAGAATTGGGGTGGGCATTTGGGAGGGAACATTTGCCAGTAGACGAAGGGTTAGCATCTAGACTGTATAAGAAACTCACAGGACAAACCAAACGACTCAACTTTAAAACAGACACTTCTTAGAAGAAATAGTAGCAGCCAAGAAATTTATGAAAACACTCAATACTGTTAGCTATCAGGATAGACAAATAAACTATAGTGTGGTATTATTCCACCATTCAAAGTAGCTGATAGTAAAACAAAACAGAAAAAAAATCCTGGTGCGTGGTAACGAACAAAACCACCTTCACACAGCCATTATGAAGACCACAAGGCTCTTCAAAAAGCCAAAAATAGAATAACAATATGGTCTAACTATCCCCTTTCTGAGTATCTATCCAATAATGAAGCCAGCGCTCCAAAGAAACACTGTATGCACATGTTTACTGCAGCACCATTCATAATAGCTAACCATGGAATCAACCTCTGTGCCCATCAATAGACAAGCAGACAGGGAAAATGAGTTTTATGTATACAATGGGGTTCAGCTATAAAAGAAAATGAAACACTGTTATTTACAGCATAGACTACTTCGGCCAGGGAAGAAAAATTGCTGCCCCTAGCCAGTGCAGCAAAAGCCTGGCCCCAACTCTCTCCTGAAAGAATCTAAAATCCAGTATCCAGAGGAATAATCTAGAGGAAAGCAGACCTGAGCTACAGCAAGCCACTTCTCTTTTGCTTGGAGAAATACTTGTTCTTGTGGATCACAGGACTCACAGGGGGCCCTGCCAGGCTTCTCTCTCACCTATGAACAGACAGCCTTCTAATCAGCAGCTCCTACAGAGTCTCTAGAACACAAGTCACTCCAGCCAGGTTGTACCAGAATGCCACCCCCACTCCCACCCCATCCCAGCTTGGTCTTTAAGCAAGTTCCCTAGGGCTCATTTGCATGTTTTGCATATTTTCACTTCTGGGTAATAAACAATATATGCAAAGTCTCTGGATGCCATTATTTAGGAAATCTGCCAGGGTGGATTAGGCAGGGATCTGTCTCGGTGTATATCTAATGAGGCAAAAGGAAGTTCTAATGGGATTTCATGGATTCAGATCATAATTGGATTTGGTGGAGGGTGTAATTAAATTTCATCAAGAGCCTAAAACCTCTGCCCTAGAAAAACGGAAGGGTCAGGAAACCTACCATCTTTCTCAAGGGGAAATGTGAAGGTGCTGCAGAAACCCTGAAGCTTGTCTTAGCTGTGGGATGGCCGCCCAACATCTGCAGAGCTGGGAGTGTCATCTTTAAGTGAGTGAGCTGAAAACGCTGTGGGCGATACCAGGTTTATGACTCTGGGGAGGGGTCAGTCAGCCAGCTTGCATCAGTCGAAATACCCCAGAAAGACACCTGCACTATGCCCTGCAGTGTGCCAGAGTTTCCGAGCTGCATGGTCTCCAGAGGCCATCCCTAGGCAATGACTGTGAGGTGGTGCTGGCTGGCCACACAGGCCAAAGCACAGTTCCTTTAGAATGTGAGAACTGGCTCTTCTCCCCACTGGGTCCGACTTTGATGCTTCTAACTGAAATAGGGAAATTCAGGAAACTGGGGAACAGAAATAACTCCCCACCCCTGGAAATCAATCAGAGACAAGCAATAGGTGGGGAGGACATAGCTTCATTTTATCCATTTTTTTTCTTGTATGAATTATGCTTTGGATGTCAAGTCTATGATTTCTTCCATTGTTAGAGGACTTGTGAATTTTCCCATTTTGTTTTGTGTTGCAACAAGTCTCTTGTAGCTTAGGTTGTCCTCCAACTTACTACTTAAGCTAAGGATGACTAAAATGGGACAAATAAACTAAATAAACTAAAATAAATAAACTAAAATAGTTTATTTTTTTTTTAACCTTCCTGTCTCCATGTGTCTCCTGAGGTCTGAGATTCCAGGTATACATACCATGCCCATGAGATTCCAGGTGTACACACTGTGCCCATGCTGGGATTAAATCTAGAGCTTCAGGCTTACCAGGTGAGAACTCAACCAACTAAGCTACATTTCCAGTCCTTAATTTTCTTTTAAAACTCTTCTATTTTTATCAATTATATTTATTTAAGTCTTCTTGGACATCTTTTGGGGAAACTTGTGATTTTGAGCACATAAACCTTATGCAGGTTTTGCTAGATTTATATCAAGATAGTACATTTTCTTTTGAAAAACTATAAATGCTCTGTTTTAAATTTGAGTTTCTAGTTTGCTTATTATTAGTATGTACAAGAGAAATTAGTTTTTGCATGTCCTGAGATCTTGCTGAACTCAGCAAGTTATTGCAGACTTTTTGTATTTTTTTTTCAGTGTTTACAAACCTGTAATTTACAAAGACAGACTTTGTCTACTCCTTTAAAGACTCTATGCCTTCATTTTTCTTGCCTTATTGCATTGCATATAGTTTCTTATGATACAGTGATGTTCTGTGTCACAGTGACAGAGGAAGTTCTCGCCGTTCTCCTTGACCTCATAATTCTCCCATCATTCACCATTTCACCATTAATCGTGTTTGATGTGATATTTGTAGATTCTCTTTATTATGTTTAAGACATTCCCCCTTTTCCAGTTTGCTGCAAGTTTTATTACAAAGGCAGTTGGATATTGTCAATTGCTTTTTCCGTGTAAACTAACATAATCATATGACCTCTCTCCTTTAATCCACTAATAAAGAGAATTGCACTGATCTCACTTTTGAGTTTTGAAACATCTTTGTACATCAGGAATGAATCTCACTAGGATGCAATATGTGCTTCATTTTACACATTGCTAGATTTAATTTATTAACCTTTTTGCGGAGACTTTTGCTGTCTAACTTGAAGAGCAGCATCGACCTGCAGTTTTGACTCCTTTATACTCTCTGTCTGTTGGGTATCAGGATAATTCCAGCCTCCTGAAATAAGCTGTGAAAATAAGAATTCTCTTGTTGTCCAGGAGAAATTTTGTAAAATTCTTTAATTGACCATTGGAGTTTCTAATCAAGTTCAGGCCTACAAATTATTTCTTCAGGGGTTCTTAATCATTACTAAAATTTTAATTTCTGTAACATTATAGATCTACTTGAGTACTCTATTTTAACTTTGACAAATTTGAACAGTTGGTGGCTTTTGAAGAATTGGTCCTTTCTTCCCGAGCTGCCAGATTCCCAAAGCTTCTTCCTCATTGGTCGTTCAATGGCTGCAAATTCCCTGATAACACATCCTTTGTCATTTCTCGTGATGGTCACTTGGGTCCTTTTGATTTCCTATCTTTGCTTTTTATCTTAGCTTGTTTTCTACTGCTGTAATAAACATCATTAGCAAAAACAATTCGGGGAGGAAAGGGTTGATTTTTTTCTTCTTTACAGCTTATAGTCCGTCATGAAGGGAAGGAAGTCAGGGAAGGACTTAGAGGCAGAAACTGATGTAGAAACCATGAAGGAAGATTGCTTAAAGGCTTGCTCAGCCTGCTTTCTTAATATAACTGAAGACCATCTGCTCAAGCGTGGCCTCACCCCCAGTGGTCTGGGCACATTTCACAAAAATGCCTCAGGGATTTGCCCCATTCCCCTCATGGGGTCACTCTATCTGTGCCTCATGTGTTTTGATGAGTTCTGTTATCACCACCACTTAGTCCTATATATTTTTTAAGTCCCTCTGAGATTTGATGTTTAATCAAATTATGTCACAGTACACAATAATATAGTATTTAGTCATATGTAAGAATTAAATAATTTTTTTGGCTAGGAAAATGGGTTGTGTTGTCTACTAAACTTCAACGGGCACATCAAAGGTAAGTATTCTATATTTTTTCTCAAATGTAAAAACTAAATTCTATTGGTCAGTCACCAAGGTTACTGATTCCACTCTGTGTCTTCTCATATTACAGAGATTATTCTGTAATTCTGTTATTTCAGTTACTGTTATTTTTCAGTTCTGTAATTGACATTTAATATTTTAAATTCTTTTATTTATTTGCTGGGATTCTTTTTGCTTTGGTTTTGCTTGGAAGATATGTTTTATTATCACAGAAGCATTGTTTTGTGGTGGTTACTTTTAAATCCTTGTCATAAAACTCAGCATCTGATTCTTTTCCTTCATCATCTGCTGATATTTCTGATTTCCTTCATTATTTTCCTGGCCTGTCATAGGATGAGTGAGGCTCTTTTTTCATACTTGTACCCAGGTTATGTGAGATCCTGTTTCATTCTGAGTTTCCAAGAATTCCTGTATAAGTACATTCCTCTTTCCTCTATATTCGTTCAATATTGTCCTAACGAAGATGGGCCACTTATTCCCTGGGCATGAGAAGAAGAAGGCAGAATGCCAAGTTGTTCCATTTTTTGCCTCCTCATTAAGTCCCTTATTGATGCTGGGTGAAGATATGGGCTTAGCCTCTCCACTTCTCATTAAAGCCAGGGAAGAAGAAAGTTGTGTACAGTTTCATAACATTTCCCTCTTTTGAAACCAAGTAATGATGGAGCTCAACTCCCCATCAACCACTTTGGGGGACGAGAGGGATGGGAATTGTGGTTTGAATCTAAAATCTGTTGGAGGACATGTGCTAAAGGCTTGTTTGCACTTGGGAAGCTTAGGAAGTGATCGGTTCCATGAGGACTCTGAACTAATCAGTGGATTAGTTCATTGATGGGTTCATAATTTGATAGGCTATTGGAGATGAAGTGAAATCCAATGGAAGGGAGTGGATCCTTGGAGTCTATATCTTGTCCCCTGCATGAAGCCAAGAGTCCATGAACTACAACCTCTGACTGTAAGTCAACATAAATCCTTCCTACTTTATGCTTCTTGGACATTTTGTCATGGTGATGGAAAGCTGAGAGATGACTATGGTGTCTCCTAGCTCTTATTCCCACAGCTGACACCAGGGTGGGCATCACGTTACATCATCTGATTGGTAGATATAGAGGCTCCATATAAAATTGGCTACTTGCAATGAAGATCTAGAGCATTCTCTGCTTCCATTGAGAGGAATACAGAAGATTAATTTCCTGTATAACACAGGGTAGGTACATTTTATGCTGCCTACTACCTAAGTCTATGGGACATATACATCAGCTCCCTGTTAGAACCCACTGAAATGATTAGTGAGTGGAGTTAGAAGGATTAGTGTGGTAGTTTGAATATGCTTGATCAGGGAGTGGTATTATTTGAAGGTGTGGCCTTGTTGGAATAGGTGTGGTCTTGTTAGTCTGTCACTGTGGGTGTGGCTTTGAGATCATCCTCCTGTCTACCTGAGGACAGCCTGCTCTTAGCTTCCTTTGGATCAAGACTTGGAACTCTCAGCTACTCCTGCACCATGCCTGCCTGGATGCTGCCATGCTTCCACCTTGATGATAATGGACTGAACCTCTGAACCTGTAAGCCAGCCCCAATTAAATGTTGTCCTTTATAAGAGTTGCCTTGGTCATGGTATTTGTTCACAACAGTAAAACCCTAACTAAAACAGAAGTTGGGATCAGGGCCTGGGGTATTATTGCTGTGTTTGCTTTTGTTTAGAGGAATGTGGATTTGGGGACTTTCTAAAGCTGTGGAATGCTTTAAGTAGGGCTTAATGGGCCATACTAGTAGAAGTGTGGAAGATGGTGTTCCTGGAGATATTTTGAATTTGGCGACCTAGCTCAAGAGGTTTCAGGGCAGAAGATTTTAGTATGTGGCCTAGAGACTGTTTTGTGATATTTTGGTGAAGAATGTGGCTGCTTTGTGTGGTTGTCTGAAGTCTGCCTGAAGCTAAGGTGAAGAGATTTAGATTACGTGCCTTGACAAAGAAAATCTCTAAATAGCCTGGTATTAATTCTATTGTGTGGTTACTAAAGTTCATTCTTAAGAAGAACATTTTAATGAAGAGTGGCAAGCTGTGAAAGAAAAAAGATACAATTTATGGTTCAAAGAGTAAAGGGCACCAGGAAGTAGAATGAAGCTAAATTCTGTGTTCAAGGATATTAAATGGAATTAAAGGAGTGGTGATTTTGGGACAAGATCCCACTCAACTAAACTTATGCTTTTGTAGTTGAAGAAGGGATAGTTATATCTAAGGATTATTATGACCTGGTTACTGTTTTCATTTTGACGTTTGATCCATAATGAACTGCAGTCCAGAAATGGAGGGCACAGCTGTGATCCAGTTCTTGAGGCTGGAAGACACAGGCTTCTGACCCCAATCCTGACATGGAATGACACATGCTTTTGATCGGATCTTGAGGCATAGTGGCCATGAAAAGCTTAGGCCCAGGAAAGGTGTTACACACTTTTAATCCCAGGAGACAGAGGTAAGCAGATCTCTAGTTTCAAGGCCAATCTGGTACAGAATAACTTCGAAGAAGAGAAGAGCTTAGGTCTAGGCATGGTGGTACATCCCTTTAATCCCAGAACTCAGGAAACTCGGAAGAACTTCCAATCTCTGAGACCGAGGTCACTTTACAGAGCAAGTTCCAGGACAGCCAAGCTTAGGCAGTGAAGGAGCTGGAAAACAGAAAGCTGGTGATGATGTAATAGAACAAGGGCCCATGGTCCAGCTGCAGTCAGCAGCTTTGGCCATGTAGCTCTGATTTTAGAGTCAATAACAGAAGTGACTACTGGAACAATTAATGCTGATTAGCTGAAGGTAAGAAATTAGTGGTGATTAAGAAGAGACCAGCATCACTGAGGTGAAATCGAGGAAGTGTTTTCTGAGAGCACAAAGAAGCTGTGCTCCAGAGATAGCCAAGGTTGGACCTTGTGCTGCAGCTGGACTTGGTAAGATGTGAGAGTCACACAGGTGGGTGGTTTTGAAGACATAAAGGCGTCATGGAGAGCAGCTGAGGCTTGACACTGTGAGAGGCCAGGGAAAACCATTGGGAAAGATGCAGCCTCAGTTGCAATTGACCATCCAGGACTGAAGGGAGAAGTTGATGCAAAGAAATTGAGGCTTGGTACCATGAAGGGAGCCTATGAGAGGCTATTGGTGAAGCCTAGTTACAGCAGTAGATCCCAGTGTATTGGAGATTCCAGTACCATGGGATGACCACCAAGAACAGCAGAAGCAGTGGGGTGGAGTCAATCAGAGCCTAGGGTGCTACAGAGGGCAGAACTGGAGAAGTAGCCCAAGCCCTTTTGAGAAGTCCAGAAGATTGTGTGCGAATCTCAGACATTGGAACAAGAGGCTGTGAAGTTGAAGTAGTCCTGAAAAACCCAAGATGTTAGAGATGCCAGAGCTGTGGGATACCTGCTGAGGAAAGCTGCTAACAGGGAGTGGAATCAGCCCAAGAGAAAGAAGTTTGTTGCAGTCAACGAAGATGAAAGGAGCTGGACATCAGACATGGAGATGCAGAGTTTGGAGTTTGCCCCTTTGGTCCAGTAGTTCCTTACTATGATGTTTTGGAATGGTAATGTATATCCTGTGATGCATGTGATCTGCTTTTTAATTTTGATTTCTTAAGGGATTACAGTTAAGAGATTGGGGCTGGCTTACAGGTTCAGAGGTTCAGTCCATTATCATCATTTGGGAGCATGGCAGCATCCAGGCAAGCGTGATGCTGGAAGAGCTGAGAGTTCTACATCTTAATCCAAAGGAAGCCAGGAGCAAACTGTCCTCAAGCAGCTAAGAGGAGAGTCTCAAAACCCACTCCCACAGAAGAGACTTTGAACTTTGGACTTTTAATATTGTAGGAACTATGATAGACTATGAGACTTTTGCATTATGACTATGAGGTAGTTGCATGACCATGTTGTATATTGTAGTCGTATGACTAGACAATGAGGTATTGTTGCATTATGCTATGCCTAGGTATGGTGTCCATAGACTCATTCCTATGGGAACCTGGGAGTGGAATGTGGTGGTTTGAATATGCTTAGCCTAGGGAGTGGCATTGTTAAGAGGTGTGGCCTTGTTGGAGGATGTGTGTCACTGTGGGAGTGGGTTTTGAGACTCTCCTCTTAGCTGCCTAAGGACAGTTTGCTCCTGGCTTCCTTTGGATTAAGATGTAGAACTCTCAGCTCCTCCAGCATCATGCCTGCCTGGATGCTGCCATGCTCCCAAATGATGATAATGGACTGAACCTCTGAACCTGTAAGCCAGCCCCAATGAAATGTTGTCCTTATAAGAGTTGCCTTGGTCATGGTGTCTGTCCATAGCAGTAAAACAAAAACTAATATAGTTAGGGTTTCATTTTCTTGTGCCTAACTGATTCAAAGGAGACATTGTCAAGTTTTTCCACTGTTAGGACACTGTGTTCCTGGTTTTTCAGATATGGGAGCAGCCTTCATTTTAGAATGTATTTTGTTCATGCTTCTTACAAACCTGAACAAGCAATTGCCTTTTCATTTCTCAAGTTCCAAGGTCCCTAGGAGACTAGTATCTTTATTTTTTAAATTTATTTTTATTTTTTATTAGATTTTTTCTTTATTTACATTTCAAATATTATCCCCTTTCTTGTTTCCCTTCTGAAAACACCCTATCCCATCCCCCCTCCCCCTGCTCACCAACCCATGCACTCCTGCTTCCTTGTCCTGGCATTCCCCTATACTGGGGCACCAAGCCTTCTCAGGACCAAGAGCCTCTCCTCCCTTTGATATCCAACAAGGTCATCCTCTGCTACATATGCAGCTGGAGCCATGGGTCCCTCCATGTGTACTCTTTGATTGGTGGTTTAGTCCCTGGGAGCTCTGGGGGTACTGGTTGGTTCATATTGTTATTCCTCCTATGGGGCTGCAAGCTCCTTTCTCTAGCTCTTCCATTGGGGACCTTGTACTCAGTCCAATGGTTGGCTGAGAGCATCCACCCTGTATTTGTTAGGTACTGGCAGAGCCTCTCAGGAGACAGCTATATCAGGCTCCTGTCAGCAAGCGCTTGTTGGCATCCACAATAGTGTCTGGATTTGGTGACTGTATATGGGATGGAATCCCTAGGTGGGGCAGTCTCCGAATGATCTTTCCTTCAGTCTCTGCTCCACACTTTGTCTCTGTATCTCCTCCCAGGGGTATTTTGTTCCCCCTTTTAAGAAGGACCAAAGTATCCATACTTTGATCTTCCTTCTTCTTGAGCTTCATTTGGTCTGTGGATTGTATCTTGGGTATTCCAAGCTTCTGGGCTAATATCCATTTATCAGTGAGTTCATACCATGTGTGTTCTTTTGTGATTGGGTTACGTCATTCAGGATGATATTTTCTAGTTCCATCCTTTTGCCTAAGAATTTGATGAATTCATTGTTTTTAGCTGAGTAGCATTCCATTGTGCAAATGTACCACATTTTCTGAATCCATTCCTCTGTTGAGGGACATCTGGGTTCTTTCCAGCTTCTGGCTATTATAAATAAGACTACTATGAATATAGTGGAGCATGTGCCCTTATTACATGTTGGAGAATCTTCTGGGTTTATGCTCAAGAGTGGTATAGCTGGGTCCTCTGGTAGTACTTTGTCCAATTTTCTGAGGAGCCACCAAACTGATTTCCACAGTGATTGTACCAGCTTGCAATCCCACCAGCAGTGGAGGAGTATTCCTCTTTCTCTACAACCTCACCAGCACCTGCTGTTACCTGAGTTTTTGATCTCAGCTATTCTGACTGGTGTGAGGTGGAATCTCAGGGTTGTTTTGATTTGCATTTCCCTGATGACTAAGGATGTTGAACATTCCTTTAGGTGCTTCTTGGCCATTCGGTATTCCTCAGTTGAGAATTCTTTGTTTAATTCTGTACCCCATTTTTAATAGGGTTATTTGGTTCTCTGGAGTCTAACTTCTTGAGTTCTTTGTATATTTTGGATATTAGCCCTCTGTCAGATGTAGGGTTGGTAAAGATCTTTTCCTAATTTGTTGGTTGTCGTTTTATCCCATTGACAGTGTCCTTTGCCTTACAGAAGCTTTGTAATTTTATGAGGTCCCATTTGTGATTCTTGATCTTAGAGCATAAGCTATTGGTGTTCTGTTCAGGAAATTTTCCCCTGTGCCCATGTGCTCGAGGCTCTACCCTACTTTCTTTTCTATTAGTTTCAATGTATCTGGTTTTATGTGGAGGTCTATGATCCTCTTGGACTTAAGCTTTGTACAAGGAGATAAGAATCAATCAGTTTGTATTTTTCTGAATGCTAACCACCAGTTGAACCAGCACCATTTGTTGAAAAGGCTCTTTTTTCCACTGGGTGGTTGTAGATCCCTTGTTAAAGATCAAGTGACCATAGGTGTGTGGGTTCATTTCTGGGTCTTCAATTCTATTCCATCAATCTACCTGCCTGTCACTGTACCAATACTATGCAGTTTTTATCACGATTGCTCTATAGTACAGCTTGAGGTCCAGGATGCTGATTCCCCCAGAATTTCTTTTATTGTTAAGAATAGTTTTTGCTGTCCTGGGCTTTTTGTTATTCCAGATGAATTTGAGAATTACTCTTTCTAACTCTATGAAGAATTGTGTTGGAATTTTGATGGGGATTACATTGAATCTGTAGATTGTTTTTGGCAAGATGGCCGTTTTTACTGTATTAATCCTGCCAATCCACAAGCATGATAGATCTTTCCATCTTCTGAGGTCTTCTTTGATTTTTTTCTTCAGAGACTTGAAGTTCTTGTCATACAGATCTTTCACTTGTTAGGTTAGAGTCACACCAAGAAGCTTTATATTCTTTGTGACTATTATGAAGGGTGTCATTCCCCTAATTTCTTTCTCAGCCTGTTTATCCTTTGAGTATAGGAAGGCTACTGATTTTTTTGAGCTAATTTTATATCCGGCTACTTTGCTGAAGTTGTTTATCAGTCGTAGGGACTAGTATCTTTATTATCCCTTTCAGTCCTGCCCTGTTTGTTTCCGGGTTATTGTCCAGGATGTGGAATTTTTAAGAGAGAGAACTGGAGAAGAGGTAGCTATTCTGCTGACAGATCACAGCCCCCCCCCATTCCTCTGTTGTTTTTGTTCCTTTTGTTCTGTTGCAGATGTATGTGCAAGTGCACAAGCACACATGCATGTGGAGGCCTGAGATTGACGTCCAGTGCTTTTTTTTTATTGCTCTCCACTGTCTATATTGAGGCAGGTTCTTTCACTGAACCCAGAGCTCTCCCTTTTGTCTAGTTAGCTAGCCTGCTTGTCCCATGGAGGCCGGACCTCTGTCTCTCAAACGCTGGGATTACAGGCAGCTGTCACAATTGCCCAGCTTTTTACATGGGTTCTAGGGCTCTGAACCTGAGGGACCACAATTGTGTAGCAAGCACTTTATTCCCTGAGTCATCCAGCCTCTGTTATTCTCTTAAAAACACAATTATATCTTGTGTGCAATTTCATATCATTTTACTTACCATTTTACATTTCTATTAGAAGCAGAACAGCTTGCAAGTACAATTTTAAAGGTAATATATAATTTCCCACTGAGTGGTCAGAGTACGATTTACATAGTAATTTTGCTATTGATATTTATTGCTATAATAAATTATGTAGTGGTGAGAATGTATTGCTTCAGTGTTTTTTTATTCCATATTTAAGATTATTAGGGTAGGGTCCTGGGGTAGAATTACACATAGTCCCATAGCAACATGTAAACCCTTTCTACCTTCATCCACAATGAGACCTCAGCATGCTTTCAGACACACTAACTTCATAGAGAAAAGGAGAACAGTGTCCTGATTTGTTCTAATACGCATTTCTGTGTTAACTAGTGAGGCTGGCCATCCCATACTTTTGAATTTAGCATTCTGTTTTTCACATTTTATCTTTAGGGCCTGAATACTCTATCAGAATAGCCATGCTAGTATAAAAATCTGACTTAGTACGTGCAAGCGGTTTTCTGAAACTACAAAGACATATTTCAATATCAAAGATGACCTAAAAGACAAATCCCCCAAGCCCCTGTCCAGCTGCCTAACAGGAAAACACCTGCCAATTAAATGAAGGTATCAGATAAAGATAACGCGTACAAAACACTTCAGAGTTTTTGGATAACTCTTGGTCTTGAAAAGAGTGTTGTTTAAAATGAATAGCTATGTCCTAACCCTTACCTGAAGCATGACCACATTGTCACCTTCAAAGGTTACAAACACATCTGTGTCACATTTCAGGCCTGAGATTCGGTTTTCCATCATGTAACCCTGTTGCAGAGGAAGAGGAGGGGACAAGGGAGAGGAAGAAGAAAAAAAATGTTTTAATTTGCAATGATATCATTACATGAGAAAATTAGTTTTCTTAAAATTAAAAGCACAGATCAATGAGGAGAAAAAAAATAACAATGTATCTCTTACTCAGAATAATTTCAATGTATCACATTAGCTTTGAGGTCACAAATACAATTTTGGGTATTGTCTTCATTGTTGGTAAAACATTGACAAATGGTCATTTCATATTTAACCAAAAGACTTGAACTAATCACACTAATATTCTTTGTTTTCAAACTCATCTGAATTCTACTAGTGGCTTACTCCTACAAGAGAACAATGTCTCCCTCCACCCTGAAACACTCCCTCTAAATGCTGAAGAGTATTGGAAGGCAGGTTAAAAAACCCCACATTGACAGTCCACATCTTATTATTAACTGCTCTGCTTCGTAAACTCAAACTTTGACTAGTTTCCTTCTCCTGTCGTCCCCCTGCCTACTCTTCCTTCCTCCTTCCTTCTCTTCTGTTCCCCCCTCCTCCCTCCCCTTCTTCCTCTTCCTCCACTTCCTCTTCCTCCTTTTCACTTCTTAAAATCCTATTTCTAAGGAGCAACTCACAATTACCCAAGTGCTATCTGTCTCCTCCCATAAAGAATTGGCCCGTCGGGAGAACATAGGTTCTGGTCCAGGCAAATGTGAGGGGGTGTGGCTTATATCTGGCCTGGGAGCTTTTCCCCTGCCAAGACCTCTCCCTCTCCTCTGCCCTGCTTCCCTTTCTCATCTGGTTTGTTTCCTTTCTCACACTTCTCACTTCCTCATCTGATTTCTCCATTTCTTTGTTAATTTCAGATTTCTGGTTTATCTGGATTCCCCCTTCTTATTTATCTTACATCCTCACTTCCCCTTCCCCACCCGCCATGCTGGCTGTACCCGCTGTACAGGATTCCCCCCTCTCTCATTTCTCAGTTCTCACTTCCCCTTTCCCATGGCTCACACCTGGATTCCTTGCACCCCCATATGCTTTACAGTTCTCACTTCCCCTTTCCGACCCGCAGAACCCACTCTAACTGATGGACCAAATTTCCCCGTCTCTCATTTCTCAGTTCTCA
Source organism: Tokudaia tokunoshimensis (assembly GCA_036184795.1). Classification (NCBI taxonomy): domain Eukaryota; kingdom Metazoa; phylum Chordata; class Mammalia; order Rodentia; family Muridae; genus Tokudaia; species Tokudaia tokunoshimensis. The sequence goes on along the minus strand of BTHU01000004.1, from coordinate 102,756,807 downwards.
CTTCCCTTTTCCCACCCTCTGTACCGGCTATGTCCGTGTACCCACTGTTCCGGATCTCCCTCAGGTCTCAGTTCTCACTTCCCTTTTCCCACCCACTGTGCCCTCTGGACCCGCTATGCCCGTGTACCCACTGTTCCGGATCTCCCCGTCTCTCAGTTCTCAGGTCTCACTTCCCTTTTCCCATGTCTCATGTCCGATTCCTTTCCACGCCCAGATACTTTACATTTCTCACTTCCTTTATGTAGTTTCTCAGGTTTTGTGTAAGTTCCCACTTGTCTGGATTCCCCTATCTGTTCATTTATTTGACGACGCCCCAGCACACACACCCTTGTATGGTTTCCTCTTTCCATTTATTTCAAGAGTTTTGTTTCCTGTTGTTCTCCTTTTCTCACCTCTCTTATTCGATTTCCCCCTTTCCTTTCTTACTTCCTTTTTTTTTTTTGCCCTTCTTATTTCAATGCCCTTCCTTTTAAGATTGTTAGTGTGTGTGTGTGTGTGTGTGTGTGTGTGTGTGTGTGTGTGTGTGTGTACACCACAGCAGGTGCCCACAGAAGCCGGAAGAGGAAATGGAATCCCACAGAGCTGAAGCTGCAGGCAGTTGTGAGGCGCCCAACATGGGTGCTGAGAAAGGCCCTGTAGCCTTTACAAGAGCAGGGTGCTGAGCTACTGAACTGCCGCCCCGGCATTGGATCCCCTTGAACTGGAGTTACAGGCAGTTATAAGCCACCATGTGAGTGCTGGAAACCAAATTCTAGTCCTCTACAAGAGCCGCAAAGGCCCTTAACCACTAAGCCATCCCTCCAGCCCTTTAAGCACACTTCTAAAATTGGCAGATAGCATATGATTTTATCATGTACAACATAGTCTTAAGTATATACACACAGTGAAACAACAATGCTAATTAACAAACACATCACCTCACATGGTTTTTGCTCTTGTGGTAAAAACTTATAACCCATACGCTTACATTTTTGAAGAATGCGATGTATCATTATTAACTAATCTCTTAAAAATTCATTTCCTTTTTCTAGCTGTAATTCTATACCTTTGACCAATGTTGTGGTTCAGTAGGTCAGCTCCTGCTCTGTGGGTTTGGCTGGGTGGGGGTGTTCTAAGAGGATTCCAGTGTTATATCTCTTTTAGACAGTATTTAGTGAAATGGCTTGCACATATATTTTGCTCAGGGTGAATAAGGGCTATATAAACCTTGCAGAGTGGAAAGGGATTTGCAGGGTGAGTGTGCATTTGCTGAGGCTTAAGGTATTGGGACCCCCTCTGTGGTGTCTTGAATATGATTGGTCAGGGAGTGGCACTATTTGGAGATGTAGTCTTGTTGGAGGAGGTGTGTCACTGTGGGTGTGGGCTTTAAGATCCTCGTCCTAGCTGCCTGGAAGCCAGCCTTCTCCTAGCAGCCTTCAAATGAAGATGTAGAACTCTCAGCTTCTCCTGCACCATGTCTGCCATGCTCCTGCCTTGATGATAATAGACTGAATCTCTGAACCTGTAAGCCAGCCCCAATTAAATGTCCTTTATAAGAGTTGCCTTGGTCATGTCTGTTCACAGCAGTAAAACCCTAACTAAGATATCCTCACTTGCATGGAGAGGCACTCCAGGTGCTTGCCAGGCAGGTTCTTGGGAGAAAATAAGTTGAACCTGTAATTTCACCAAAGGCTATGTGACATTCCTAAGGTAGAGGATGCAGGGGTTAGGTTCCCCAGATGAGGTCAGGCAGGGAGAAGGAATTCCCACTGGGAAAGAGAGTCCTCCATTTTGGATGGATACATATGTACATTCAAAGATAAATGTCTAAATCAAAAATGTTCCCCATAGGCTTATATACGGGAACACTTAGTCCCAGTTGGCAGCATTTTGGGGGAAGACTATAGTATATTTAGGATCTAAAGTTTAGGAGGCTGACATTGTCATTAGATGTGATCTGAGAGCATCTCTTGGTCCTTTTTTTGTTTTGTTTTTGTTTGTTTTTTCGAGACAGGGTTTCAGGGTTTCTCTGTGTAGCCCTGGCTGTCCTAGAACTCACTCTGTAAACCAGGCTGGCCTCGAACTCAGAAATCTGCCTGCCTCTGCCTCCCAAGTGGTGGGATTAAAGGCATGCGCCACCACTACCTGGCTTTCTTAGTCCCTTTTCTATTACAACAATAGAATATCTAAGACTGAGCAATTTGTGTGTAATATTATATATGTACACATAGACACAAACATATTCCATTCATTCATTGATGAATTCATAGATTGATAGTATACCTTGACTGTTACAAATAGTGCCATAATGAACATGGAGTGCTGACTTAACTTCAATAGAGTGGCTTTATTTATTTTGAGCACATGCACAGTAGTGGGATTTCTAGATGATATTATGACACTCTTTAGCTTTTTGAGGAACCTCTATACTATGTTTTCCTTGACAACTGCACTCATTTACTTACTTTCCTAGCAACAACATACAAGAGTTCCCCCCACCCCCCACTTCCCACACACTATTCAACACTTATTACCTTCCAGAATTTTTTATAATATCCATTCTTCAAAGCCTACTCCCAGTGGCCATCTCACCTCCTAAACTTTAGGACACAATGGTTCTATAATCTTCCCAAACAGTGCTGCCAACTGGGATCAGGTGTTCTCATATTTAAGCCAATGGGGGACATTTATCGTTGAAACAGCAGCATCTAGCTGGCCAGCTTGTTGCGGTGACTCTGCTGCTCCTGCCTCCTGAGCCCTGGGATTATAGGTGGCCAGGGCAACTGTCTGGCTTTCAAATGAATTCTGAGGATGCCAACTCCAGGCTTCTCACGTGTGTGCCAAGTGCCTCAACCACTGAGCCATCTTCCCGCCTCATTCACTATGCTTAGTAAGGGTTCTTGTTTATGTACTTATTGCTATTCAGCCAAGCACTGGATACCTTTTCTCCTTGTGAAAATGTAATTCTTAAATATTTCCCCCATTCCATGGGTTATCTCTGTTGTTTTCTTTGCCACACAGACATTCCCTAATATAACATGATCAATTTGGCCTGCATTTGGTTGGGAGCATTATCTGAAAACATCCTTGCTTAGATGAATATCTTATTTTCTTCTATATGGTTTTATTCTTTGGGGGGGGGTCTCACTTTTACGCTCTCTATCAATTTTGACCTAAGTTTTGTGTATAGTTAAAGATAAGGATCTAAATCAATTGTGTGTGTATTGTGTGTGTGTGTGTGTGTGTGTGTGTGTGTGTGTCCCCTTGGCAAAGGAAACTGCCCTCTCTTCCATGGGTCCTTCACACATTTGTCACAAATCACTTGGTTGTAAGCACAGAAGTCTATTTCTGGGCTCTCCACTCCGTTCTGTTGTCTCTGGTTTGATGTAAGAATCTTGCTGTTTGGTTACTATGGATTTGGAGTCATACAGTGAGGCTCATTGAGCTGTTAGTAATTTTTGTCAAGGTTGCTTTGACTATTCGGATTTTTTTTTAATGCCATATGAATTTTGGTAGTGTTCATTGCATTTCTGTGAAGAACAGGATTAAAATTTGGACCTCACACTCTGGGTCCCATGGACATTTTAACAATATTAATGATATTAATTATTCCAACTCAAGAGCATGGGCTTCATTTCCAGCCCTCTGTCTTATTCAGTTGCTTTTTACCAATGTTCGGTTGTTTTGTTTTGTTGTAGATGTTTTTACCACTTTAGTTAAATGTATTCTTAGTCATTTTTTTGGTAGCTTTTATATTTGAGATTGGTTTATTTTTCAGACAGATTTGCATCAATATGTAGAAATGCTGCTAATTTTGTGTGTTGATTTTATGTCCTGGGGCTCTATTAAATTCATTTGCAACTCTGTGAAATATTCATTAAGTATCCATTACAGTATTTTTTTTACATAAGCCTGTCATCAGCAAACAGGATCAATTTAACTTCTTCCTTCTTTCCACTCTGCATGGCCCTTTACTTTTTTGTTTGTTTCTTTGTTTTTTGTTTTTGTTTAATTGTTCAAGCTAAGTCTTCTATGCTATGCTGGCTAAAAGTGGTAAAAATGGGGCACCTTCTTTTATTCCAGATCATAGAGGAAAATCTTTTTAACTCTCCCCTTTACAGTGTGTTAACTATGAGTCTGCCACTTTGACGTCATTGAGTTGAAGAAATTTTCCTTCTAGTCCTAAATTTGTTGATTTTTTTTTATCTTGAAGGGATGCTGAACTTTGAAAAGAACTGCCTCTTCTGTATCTATGACAATGACCTATGTTTTTGATGTGTATTCTGGTAGTGTGATATCACATTTATTGATTGGCACCCATCCAACTAACCTTGCATCCTTGTAATGATGAAATGAATATCTCTTGGTTGTGGAGTATGATCTTTTGATGTACTATTTGCCTCAGTTTATTCTGTAGAGCATTTTTTCCCTCTATAGATGTATCATACATACCCCATGTATTCACACACATAAAAATCTCACAAATACATATTAATGTTTGTAATTTATATCTATACATCCATAACATGAGTGTAAATCAATCTTTTGGAGTCTGAGGGATTTCTACTCTTGGATATTCAACCTTAGGACTTTATTATAGAGCAAAATTTTCTTCCTTCTATTTGGGCATCCCAAGTGGGGCATTTGTTTCTATATTCCTGGTGGGGTTTATAGGGGGAATAGGAAAGAAAAAGGGAGTAGGGGAAAGAAAAAGTCATCCTCCAAAAGTGAGTAATATTTTCCATTAGCTGACTTCACTCTTAATAAAACAACAGCAAATGAAGGGAAGAACTATGGACTAAACCCACGCTCCAAAAGCCAACAGAATCCTCAGTGGATAACACAGCCCAGAATCTCATCTGTGAGAAAAGGGAACGTGTTGGGTGGATGTGCTACGCTCTCTCGGCCCTCTGGGTTACATCGAGCCACTCGGCAGCTAATTGCGAATGCCACTGGGGTTATGTCCCATTTCAGAGAGAGCCTATGATACAGATTTTTATGATTCAAGCTCTGCATTTTGAAAGTTTAATATTTTCCTGCTGTTCTCAACATCTCTGATTTTTTTTTTACTGGATGATTACATTTAATAAATGTATCAGAGCAAATTAGAAACAGGCTTTTGTCCCTCTTTTTAAACAAACTGAGGGTAAATTTTGTCAATTTAAAGAAGAAACAGATGCAATCAATCTTATTCATTAAGAGAGAGCCAATGAGACACACAGAGGGACAGATCCTCCCAGCCAGGGGGGCTGTCTGAGAATCGTGTTAATATTGTTTCTGCATGTCTCCATCATTCACTCCTAGGCAGGAGGAAAAACTGTGGAGACTGACCATAGCTCTTCTGGAGACAGCCACATCTGGGCTGAGTCTTCTGCATCCAGAGCTCTGGGTCTCACGGAGCTGATGATGAGCTGGCCCACTCTGCCCTCCATGGTTTGAGCCCTCTTGTTATTGTATTACATTCTCAGAACTTAGGAACTGGCAAGAGCCAGAGGATATTCCTTCTTGAATCCTGCCCCCAAATGTCTGCCTTGTGTTGTGGACACCAGGCAGTCCATAATGAATCAGACTTGGCCCTACCCTCAAGAAAGACAGAAATTAGTGGGTAGACCAGTAAAATAAAATTATTAAAAATCTGTGGTAATAGGACTGGGGCAACAGATAGCCCCAGTAAAGTGATTGTTGTTCATATGCTCAGACCCAGGGTAGATCCCGGAACCCACAGAAACAAACAAAATAGCAGGGTGTGCTTGTAATCCCCCCATTGGGGAAGCAGAGACAGGTGGATCTTTGGCCTACTTGGCAAATGCCAGGCAAGTGAGAGACGCTATGTTAACAGCAAAGGTAGACAGCGCCTGAGGAACAACACCCAAGGATGAACTCTGGCCTCCATCACACACATAGGCACATGCAGACAGACAGACACACACACACACACACACACACACACACACTCCACAAGCACAGAAGTTCTGGTGTGAGTCAGGGGTCAGTAAGAGAAAGCCGAGCAAATGGCACGTGCCTAGAGTCTTAACTACTCAAGAGAGAAGCAGGAGGATAACTCGAGCCTAGGACTCAAGGTATATAAGCTAACCCCAACATTTCAATAGACAAGCTGTCCTCCAAAGCAGCCTCCCCGTTCCCCTGCTCCCTGCTCCCCCGCTCTTCTGCACCCTGAGACAGCCAGTGTGCAATGGCCATTCGGGGATAGGGGACCCACAAAGGAACATATTGAATTTGTGTTAATATGAGAGTAAGTGTGATTTCCCAGTGGACTGGTCTCAATGGCCGTGGGACATAGGGAGTCTAGAGATGTGAACAGTCTGGTATGGAAACAGTCCTCACCCCAGGGAAGTATTTAAAACTCCACAAAGAAGTGGAATCTAAGGGAACAGAGAAAAGGAAGACTCGAAGCTACCTCAAGAGGTTAGATAGAAGGAAACTGGCACAGGAGACGACAGGACAGAGAGAAGCTGGCTGCGCAGCACAAAATGCAGAGAGAAAGGGACACCCAGGAAGGAACGCTACCATCAAGAATGCTACTGTGGGCTGGAGTAGGTAAGGACCCTTTGAACTGAGTCACTGGGAATACATGGTGACTTAAGAAAAGCAAGCCCGGGATGGAGAGGAAGGTAGATTTGCTCAGGATATTCATTTCTGCCAATGCAGCAGCACAGATACTGTTGTCAAAATTGTTCTAGTAGAAATCATCACAAACATGCTAGAGAAATGTCTTTAAAAAGGACAAATCAGACTGTCAGCCATACTCAAAGAGTAAACAAAGGTCAGACCTGACTTCAGAGAGGGCAGCCAGTGCTGAGGCCAGGTAGAAGATTCAAATGAGTCAACTGGAATGAGCTAGCCTTCTGAGGACTACCCGGTATGATAATAAACGCCTCCCTCCATCCGTACCCACCCAAGACGATGGGGGATTTGTTAGTTGCATTTTAGCAGTGGGAGGAGTGGAATATGCTCTCTGAAATTCCAAACCACAGCTCTAGGGACTGAACATACTCCTACCTTACAGCACATTAGGGATGAAGGGAGCTATTATCTACAAATCAAAGATTTAATTCACCAGGAAGATAAGGTAAACCTAACTGTGTGGTCATCTAATAACATAACTGCAATGAAAATTCTATAATTCAGATTATAATCAAAATCTGAGATTAACACAGTTGTAGAAGACATTAGCCAACAATCTTGGGCTTGATCACCTAGGAGAGTATACCATAGAATAGCACACATGCCTTTGAGATGGTCCTGGGAACTGACCACATGCGATGCCACAGTGTAGGTCATGATGATGAAAGTCTGTACTATACTGGCTGTGTTCTCTCACTGTGGTGGAATTGAACAGAAAAAAAATTAAATAAAGAATAATTATTATATCAACAAGAAGAGTAACTGAGACACTGACTGTGTATGCAATGGTTGGTCCTAAACTGAATGGTCTGGATTCGAACCTGCGACCTGTCTACTCAGCTGCTCTGTGGAGTTGGGAAAATTGCTGAAATGCCCTGTGCCCCATGTTTCACATACACAATACTGGGGTCATACTAGCTCTACCTTGTATGGATGTTGTCAGAATTAATGTAAGTAATTCTAAGTGCAAAGATGGCTTATAACACAAATTAAAGATTTAATAACAGTCAAACATCTCTTACCATCTTTAAGTATCAGCCATCAGGAAATTAAAAATCACTCAAGAAACATACAGGTCCATAAGCCACAGGGGGAAGTTAAAATATACTTAGAATTAATAAAGTTTTCTACATTAAGCCATAATTAATAATGTCAAAGCAGTATTTCAGAAGGGGAGTTGTAGTATTAGATGTTTATAATAAGACAGACATTAAGGAAATTAATAACCCTTAAATTAAGACACTGGAAGAGAGCTGGGAAAGTGACTCAGTGGGTGATGGGAACCAGGATTTGGATCCCAGAGCCGCATGCATACCTGCCCACCTGTAACCAGCTGTAATCCAAGTCCTGGATTACAGGTAAGCTGGCATGCTTTTATGTGGGTTCTTGGAATCCTGAAGAGTCAGGGAACCCCCAAACAAACTGCCTAGCCAAACTAGCTGAAACAGTGAGCCCTGTCAGTCTTGGGCCTCCACATGCATGTACACATGTGTGCCCACACAGTTGGAAACACACACAGACATACCTATACACACCACATATACATATGCAAAAATTCTTAACTACAGAAAGTTTTAGAAAGATACTGTAAGTAGGAAAATAAACACCAAGAAGATGGAAGGAAATACACTAATAATAATAAAAAAAAATCTACAGATCAGGAAAGCCAGACGCAATGAAGAGAATAAAGGGATTATGACCTAAATAATAAATGCAAGATAAGTTCAGAGGATGAGAAAAACAAATGTCAGTAGGAATGACAGAGGAGTCATAATGACAGATACATCAGGATTTAAAAGGAGAATGGGGGTTGTGAATGTTCTACCAGGAAAATGTGAAACTAAAAAGAAATGGAAAAAATAGAGAAAAACAGAAATTACCAAAACAAACCCCCCAAAAGAAAATAGCTTATTGCCACCAAAGAAACAAAGCTGTGTTCTCACGTGTTCTTAGAAAGAACCCACAAGGTCAGACCATATGACCCTTAACTACTGTGCCCGATAGTCAAGGGCACTCTATTCAATTCTATGCAAAGTTTTTCAGATAAAAGGAGAAAAAGAACAACACTCTGAAGTAAATCAGTGGGGGTGGTATGATATTTTTGCATGTGTACATGTTTATACACATGCATGTACACATGTATATTGGTGCATTTTTTAGGGGAAGGGATGTGTGCATGAGTGTGTGTGTGTGTGTGTGTGTGTGTGTGTGTGTGTGTGTGTGTGTGTTCCAAAGATGACACCAGGTGTCTTCCTCAGTTTCTCTCAACCTTATATCTTGGGGCAGGGTCTCTCACTTGAGCCCAGGGCTTACCGATTCGTCTATGGGATCCCCTGTGCCTGTCTCCAGGGATCTGGGGCTACAGTTGGCATTATGTCTACCTGACTTTTATGTGGGTCCTAGTGATCTGAATTCATGGGCCAGAGGATCAGAGCCTCATGCTTGTCCATTGTTTACCCTCTTAGCCATCTCTCTAGCCCTAAAAGCAGTATGCATTTTGATATCCAATCAAGACAAGAGTAGTGCCAGAAAAGAATAAGAAACACAAGCTAACCTCACTCACAGTTGCGAATGGAAAACCCTAAACAAGTAATAGCAAATCAACAGCATACTTATTACATGTGAGCAGGACAGCTAAGCTGTTTTACAGTCACAAGCTCAAGGTTTGGTGATATTAAGAAATTCTACTAATATAATCCTCCACGTTACTGATTCCAAAGAGAAAAGAATATTACCATCACAAAAAATGCAGACAAATAATTCCTATACCCAGATTTTAAAACTAACCTATTATACAAACCCACATATATATGCCTAAACCAGGAGTAAAACAGATTATGTGAGTTTATTTCCTAAGCTGTGATAAGACGCCCTAACAAAAAGCAACTTACGGGAGAAAGTGTTTGTTTCTGCTTTCAGCTCCAGCGGGATAGAGCCCTTCCTGGTGGGAAAGCATGGTGGCAGGTGGAGGAAGCTAGCTGCATGTGCTGCATCAACACGCAGGGAGCAGGGAGCATGGCAAGTGGGGCCATGAAGGTCGGCATCTTCCCAAAGAGCACCGATGACTAGGGAGCAAGTGTTGAAGCAGACGAACCCATGGGGAATGATCTGTACTCAGACTATAACACAGACCTTTCTTAACAGAATAGTCTGTGCAAAATCCCCACACCAACGCATTAAGCACATCCTCCTTAAAGTCAAGAATAGAACATGAATGTGGGTACTTAACCTTCGACTATCACACAGGAAATCCTTACCACTTCCATGGTAAGAGACAAAGAAATAAGAGTGAAAATTGTAAAGGAAGAAACAAAGCTATCATTTCTCACGGGTGACAGTCACAATCCTAGAAAAAGCTGGGAAACCTTAAACCGATGATGTATGCGCAGACTCTCTACCCTTCCTGGCTCTTCTTGTGAGACCGGAATTTCTGCACGCCCTCCCCACCTCCCCCATGCCTTCCTATTCGCCCTTTCTGCTTCTTCTTTCTTTTCCCCTCCCTTCCTAAGATGTATTCTTCCTTCTGGCTTGAGTAAGCTGGTAATGAGCCTCTCTTACTTTCACCCATTAGAAGCTTAGCTTGTATGATCACCGCTCAGAAGTCAGTGCATGAAGCCTTATTGCTTCAGCTCATTTGGTTCCACCTTGATACGCGTGCATACACGTGTGTGCGTGTGTGCGTGCGTGCGTGTGTGTGTGTGTGTGTGTGTGTGTGTCTGTGTGTGTCTGTGTGTGTCCTTTTAGAGAGTTATCTCACAAGAGGAAAGGAATGAAAAAGACAGCTACACAACAGATTCCGAACCTGGCAAGGCAGCTCAGGTTCCATGCCAGACGCGTCCTTTATCCACCGCGGGTCTGGCTGCTCTCCACTCTGTATGACATTTGTAATCAACTTACTTTCTTCTCTGAGAAGTTTGGGCTGAGATTTTTAGAGGCATGTTGCCAATGAAATTAATTATCCTTGGATCACTGTAGCAATTTCTCTTTCCTTTATCAGTGACAAGGGTCAGTTTTACTGCCTGTGACTGCACACTCTAATTTGCCTAACAAGATGGGTCCCAGTAACACAAGACTGTTGCAGAGATAACACGGAGACTGTCACATAGAGGGATGATATTTTCTCTTCAGTGGCTTCAAAATCACAACAAAATACAAACAGGCTTGTTTTTAAAACATGTAATATGCTAAATAAGAATGGAGTATGAAACACTAATTAACACAAAGCCCAGAGGCCAAGGCTCAAAGTTCCATGGCCTCCCTACATACACACTCAAAAAGGCAAAATCCTAAATCAGGAACAAGATCCTTGGGTTTGGAAGGTCTCATGTCTATTTTTAAATTTAAAAACACACTAACTTATGTGTTTGTTTGTTCATTTTATCCTACTGAGCCCACCCCTGCATGGAGCCCTCCTCCCTGGGAACTCATATTCCCACATGCAAGAGCCCATCCTAAAACATTGGCCTCACCTATGAGCCACTCTGCCACACACATACACCTACACATACACAAACATATACATATATACAAGCACATACACACACACAAACACATACACACATACACATACACAAACACATATACAAACATACATGTACACAAACACATACATATATGCAAACATTCATAAATACTTGTACACAAATACACATAAACACAAACACACACACATACACACAAACATATATATACATACATACACAAACACATATACGTACACACACACATACACACACACACACACACACACACACTCTCGAGCAGGTTCACTGTGTGGCCCAGGATACTAGCCTTGGACTCGTGGATCTTCCTGCCCCTGTTCCTTGAACCAGGATTACAGGTGTATATCACCATACCTGTTTGAAGTGAAGGTCTCATTTAGAATGCCTGCCTCCTTTCACTAGATCTGAGGAAATGGCATCTTATGCCTGTTGTTCCAGCCATAACTAAGTCACAGAATAACTAAATCCCTACACCTTGGACAACTACTCAGCCTCAGGGACTTGAACTTTTAGGGGCTCAGAAAACTTAAAGCAGGCAAAAATGGAAACTTCTGGGCCAGCAAGATGGCTCAGCAGATAAAAGAGCCTAGGGCTAACTTGATGACCTAAGTTCCATCCCCAGATCCCAGAGTGAAAGGACAGAACTGACCCCAGAGCATTGTCCTCAGGCCTCCACACACGTGGTACCTGTGACTGCACTCCCATGGTGCGTGCACACACATGCACACATATATTATTAGTAACTTCATTTAAAATTAAAACTTCTTTTGAAAAGCAAAAATCTCATCTTGGAATCATGATGAAAGATCATTTAAATCATAAGGTGATTTTTATTGTGCTGTCTTTATAGAATATCACGGCAGACAAACTAGCTATTGTCTGTGTGATTCTCAGAGTGATAGTAGAGAATCTATAAAGAGGCCTACCAAGGTTTTAACTTGGAGTTCTAGTATAATGGGACTCTTCTGGAAGGACCTCAATACTCAGAGAGGGGGGTGTCTGATAGATAAACTTGAGGGCAGAAGTTGGTCAGCAATCGTGATGAATTCCAGAAGAGCAGGAGAGATGCCGATTGGACTGTGGCTGACAAAGGTGTAAGTGGCAACCACGATAATGTCAACACTTGAACCCTAAACAACCCTTCTCTGAACATTTGACATTTCCCCCATTGAACCCTGAGTAAGGGACTTCTTTCATCTGCCCCCGGTTACCTGAATTATGGTGAATTCTAGCATACCCTAACCCTACTAAATCAGGCCCTAACCCTGTAGCAGACACTAACCCTACTACAAGACTCTAATCCTGCACCAGACTCTAACCCTTTAGCAGTCCATCACCCTGCAGCAGACCCTAACACTGCTACAGCAGACCCTAACCCTGCAGCAGAACCTAACACTGCTACAGCAGACCCCAACCCTAGTCTAGCAGACTCTAACTCTGCAGTAGACCATGGCTCTGCAATAGGCTCTAACCGTACATACAAATACAGTTCAAGCCAGCCTGACTTTGAGAGCCAGAATCCTTCAGCAGCACCACGCACAACACATGACCCAGGCACCAGCCAGGATTTTTCTTGGCCCCGTTTCTTCTTCACAATTTGGTCAGGAAGCCAAACAGTCTCTGTCATCACAGATCTGAGTCAATCTGACCTACTTGTCTTTTTCAAAAGGTACATATCCTTCAGATTGCTGCGAAAGATAAGGATTTATATAAATGCTATCCTATAGTTAATACATCTACAGGACCTGAAAGAATGGGTGACCACCAAGCAATTGTCCCTCCCTGTGCTAGCCTCTTTGCCCACACAGAGCTTGCACAGCTGGATGACAGGGTGACCTCTGTGTTCCTGGTAAGCTTAGACTCCTTCTCGGGGTTGGCCGGGGGTCCTCTATATTCTTGGATTTTCAAGCCTATTTTTTTTAAACTCTTTAAATTCTTTGAAATCTTCGGAGGCACTAGCAGGTGCTACTAGGTGCCCTTAGCCACCTGTATCCAGACAGCCTCAATCCTCCCTCTGTGGAGTACCTGAAATCTGAGCCAAGTGCCAACACACAAGACCTGCTCAGGGCAGAAACAAGTCAGGCTCCTTCAGGAGTGGAGGAGGAGGGCTTATACTCCAGAGCCCAGGCTTCTAGACATCTCTGGGCTTCCCAGAGATCTGTTCTGTTTATGTCAGGCCTTGGATCTGTTCCAAGGTTAGTTGATGCCAGATAAATGAGGTGGTGTTGAATGTCCCTGAGGAGTTAGCCTTAGGATGAAGTCTACTGAATAAGCAGGAGCAGTGGTCCACACTCCCCTCGGTTTTTTTTTTTTTTAGTTTACAAGCATCGTCTCAGTGTTTTGTTATGCAATCACTGAATGTAATCACCCAGGCTTCATCCAGCTGCGTTGCATCCCCGGACAGCAAACAGCAGCTCCATGTGAGACATAAAAGGCAGGGCCGAGGCCTGTTTTCTGATAACCTCATCATTATGCTGGATCGCACGTCTCCTCGGAGACTTTGGCTTGCTCGGTTTTGTTCTCTTATTTCTTTATTCTGCTTTTGCCTGTGCTGCTCTATGTGGGATTCTGGAACACGCAGAGGAAAAACGGAATAGCGAGGGGCATAATAAGCAGGCCCCATGGGTAGAGGTGGGGCATAAATCCTGCTGGGAAGACTGGGCTCAAAGGCAGCACAGGACTGATACCTTCTGGGGCCAAGACACAGGCATGAGATGTGCCTATGGGCATGTTTGGAGTTACCACCCAAGGGCTCTGACCTTGTAAGGAGACAGCAAGACCCATGAGTTGTGTCCAAACTCCAAGCTTGTTTCTGTAGACCTTGAGGCTTTGGACTCAGCCTCCATAGTCCAAAGCCTTATTCTGAGGACCCCAACCAGGTGGCTCCCACTGATGTCCAGTAAGTTGTGATGAAGAACAGGAGAAAGAAAGGAAAAAAGTTGGGGTTCATCTGTTATATCATCCCATAAAAGTGAAAGGAGGGAGAATCAAGCACCATTGTTGCTTGATGTCTATAGAGGATTAGTTCCAGAAACTATTTCGGGTACCTGAATCTCAGATGTTCAAGTCCTTTATATAAAATGGCACTTAACCTTTGCACATACCCTGAATATGTTAAATCATTTCCAGATTATTTCTCATACCTAATGCTATGTAAATGTTTGTTATATGATATTGATTAGGGAGTCATGATAAGAAAAAGAAGAATTAAAACATGTTTAGTTCAGGCACAGTTATTTTCTGAATATGTCCAATCTGCAGTTGGTTAAAGCCAGGGACAGGCTAACTACATGGGTACAGAGGACTGGCTGCATTTACTAAATGCTTGCCTGGGTCCTGGGATCTATGAGTCAAGAAATTGAGGTCCTCAGTGGGAAGAGTCATGTAGACCCTTGACCATGATGTTCCAAACACAGTGGTACCTTTGCCATGACAAGATACCTCTTCCGTATGTCCACGAAGGCGGAAATGTAACACGAAGGCCATTTTCCCACTGCACTCTTGAACGAGTTTAAAGAATTCAATCTAGATGCCCAAAGTGGGTAAGAGGCAATGTGCAAGTTACATAGCAATAGTCTGAGAACTGAATTGACCCCATTAATCCATAAGGAAAGAATGCAGGTACCAAAGAGAAGCAAGCCAGGGGCTCTGACCATGTGACCTCCTGGAGTCTAGAGAGTAAAGTTTTCAATGACAGCCTCCCCTAGAGCCAAGTGAAAGACTTTCATCACATCTGAACAAGGTCAGTTTGGTTTTCCACTTATATACCAAGAGTAGAAACCTAAATGTAGCACGCCAAAAGCAGCTTTGGTCTTGTCAGCTCCAGTTCCAGTCCTTCCAGACTTACAGAAGAGGCCTGGGGTGAGTAACAATCCACCTTGCCTCCCTCTGAAGGAAACATCAGGACGCTGACTCAAAGGACTAATAGAAAAAGAAGGTCTGATCCAGTGACTGGATTATCCACTGCCGTGGTCTACAGACTCCTGGAAACAGGCTCAGGCAGGTGAGAGTCTTGCCCAAGTTCATATCATTGCAAAGCCACAGATCAGATAAAATTGCTCCCCCATTAGGGAGGGAGGGCTGCGCTATTTTGTGGAAGGTGAGCTGCCACAACCCAATTTGCCTATCAACTAAGGATATAAAGGGGATGGGGCTTCGCTTCTAAGCCAGGCTGGGCACCATTTAGAGCTTAAACTTGGGCAAGTTACTTAACATCTGTGGCTCAGTTTCCTTACTGCATCCCCATCTTTCTGATTACTTTGGTATTGTTCAAATTCCATTTTAATCGCATGCTAGTTATAAATCTTGTCGTATTATTCTGGCAGAGATCTTAGTGCTCAAGGTACAAAAATGGGAAATTCCAAATGCTGTAAAATCTGGAAAGGTTTCAGATTTCAAAGGGCTTCAGCGTTCTGACCCAGTCAAGTCTACGAAAATATTCCCCAATCCAGAAACTCTCCCCAAACCTGAAACGCTTCTGGTTCTAAACATTCCAAACAAGGAAAACTCAGCCTGCGTCCATCTTCAACTGTTCCCAATATGCTTTCAAGTGCATTACACGGCTGTGTGTGCGGCCTGAGACCTTTCTGTTACACTGCCATGTGTGAGGCCTGAGACCTTTCAACAGTAGCATTCTTCTCTTCCCTCCAGCCTTTTGTTCTACTCAAATCACACTTGGTTTCAGCCAAAAGTCTGGGAATGGAAGCACCACACAGCTTGATCTCAGGCTAGGTTATCACTTTTGTTTAAGTGATCTTTGTTAAATCACTTAAGCTGGGCAGAGAGGTTCACACCTGTGATCCCAGCGCTCGAAGGATTGAGAGACCAGTCAGGGTTGCATGGTGAGAGACCCTCTTTCCAAAATGCAGGTGTGTGTGCGATTTAAATACTGAGAAAACACTTCATTTGTTTATCCATGCAGTTACTAATTTTATTCTTTTCACTCTGGGGTCCTCCTTCTCATTCTTCCCAAGAATTACTCTATTTCCTGCAGCAAAAGCCTGTCAGTGACTAAGTCTTTCAGCTTTTGCAATTGTGATACATCTTTACTACACCTTTGTTTTTGAAACATAATTTTGTTGGACGTGCAAGTTTTCATTGCCTTTGTCCCATTCAGAACTTTGAAAATGAACTTCTACATCCTCTGACTTGCCTTGCTCCCAGTAAGAAATCTGCTGTCAATCTTACAGGCAATTCTTTTAAATGGTGCATTTCTTTTTAAAGGTGGAGAAAACAATCACTCCCAATGCCCTGTGTCCACTGAGCGCTGTTCCTCCGATGCTCCTGAGTCTTTGCTCAGTCTGAGGCATGTCCTCACACTTAGAAGGAGCTAAACTGCCACCATCTTCCTGAGATCAGCCAAGGAGCCTGTCTCTATCAGGCCTGCAGGCTGTTAACATTCCCTCAGAGAAGGAGGCGGTGGGAAAGGCCACTGGACCCTCCTCCAGACACCCCAGCCGTTTGCATGCAGTTTTGTCCTCATTGGATGTGGCCTGGGACAGAGCACTAGAGCGTGTAGGTGGGTCTCCTCATATATGTGATCACCATCCATACTGGGCAGAGACTGTCCCCTGTGGTTGCTTTGGAGCTACATGCTCCTGTCGGTAACCTCACTCACAGATACTCCCGATACTCACCGAACTGTGAGTCCCCAGGGTGAACTGTGGGAAACCCATACTCGGGTTTGTTGTTAGGGGCTTAGGAGGAGTGGCCGACGTGGCCTATATCCAAGGGAGGTATTTCAGTTACACACAGGCATTCGAGAGGTGTTAAGACTCTACAGGACCCTGCTGGAGATCTGAGTTCTTGCCTGGTCCACCCGTCAGTCCTGTGAATTCATATGCTTTGGTCTCCTTGGACTTTTGGCTCCACATTGGGAACACAGGGAGTTCACTGGGCTCTACCTTGGTTTCCCCTCCTTAGGCACAGCCTAGAAACACTCTCAAGGCAGTGAACTGGGACAGTTGCAAGGCTTGTGTGGGTCAAACGTCACTGACTCTTTCTTGCCTGATATCCAGTGACTTGCAAACAACTCAGTGCATATGTATTGACCTTCTGTTGCTGTTTAGGTCATGAAGGTAAATCTGTTGACTGTTAGTCAGACACAGCTAGAAATCCCCTAATGATCCTGGGACTGAAGTCTCTGGGTTTCCTAATGCCACTCAGTGCACAGAACCTGCTTCCCACCGCCTTCTGGACAAGAACATGTGTCCTAGGGTTACCTCCTAACAGAGCGAGAGTGTCCTTACTTCACAACCATTCTTAGCCATTAGGGTTAGGATGTGCTCACATGAACTTGAACTATGACACTTCCAAATAGCCTGGGCTATGAAATAGTAGACTTGGGAAACATTTTCTTTCTTTGTATGAAGGCCGTGAGCCCTGGGCTTTGCACACAAAAAGTGAGCAATAATATTGCAAAGGTGAAGCCAGTCAGAGAAAGGAGAGCCTGGAAGCAAAGGGTTAGAGATGATGAAATTTCCAAGTTCCACTTCCGCCTGCACCCTGCATTCATCAACTTCATTGAGAAGGTTCTTAGAGCAGCAAAATATTACTCTTCCAAGATATAGTCTGTCATCACCCTCCCCAAAAAGCAAGAACTAACAAAACACTATCAAAACAACCTATCTATGACTCTCTCAATAATTCCCAACGCAGAGTGGTTACGTAATTAAAGTGAGCCATTGCGGGTTAAGGAAATAGCCATTTGTAGACAAAAGGAGCCTGAGGACCTCAAGGCTTCGGCAGGGATACTCAAAAGCAGCAGTGGCGGATGCTTCATGGCGGCAGGTAGGGGAAAAATGGCTACTATGTTGTATTGGCTCTCAAGAGTTAGTTGGAGCCCTCATTCTTCCTGACCTTCAAATACAAAACTCTTAAATGCCAAGGGGTGAAATTAGAAATCTTCCAGTCACTGAAGGCATCCCACAGACTAGACAATGTATCCTCCAACATTGCAGCTTCCTGGATACACTCTGTGCTGAAGCCCCAGCTACCTAGAGTAAGACTCTGGGGTTTGATCGGCAAGCCTGGCTGTGTTCTGCAAACAGCTGTGACACATCAGCGGGTCCTGAAGTTAAGGTAATGCATGGTGACCTGCTTTTCTTAAAATGAAAAGAAATTACGAGAATACATCAGGAATGGGAAGCCCAGTGTTATTACATGAAAATTTCTTTTTTTTTCCCCAATTTTCATGTATGTATGTGTGGAATCTCTGGATTATAATGAAAATTGTATTTTATTTGGGGTCATGATCAAGAGAACTTGAAAGTCACTGGTCTAGAAACTATTAAGCTTGGGTGTTTGATTGCTGATAGGAGAAAAAACAGGTACAACCTTTGTTCACAGTGTCAATATTATTTAAATATGTATTCCCCCAAAAGCAGAATATGCACAAAAATTAGCACCAAAGTTAGGTGTTAGAACATGTTTACAATAAATTGTTATATAACTGAAGGTTGGCATTTTAGTTAGGATTTCCATTGCTGCGAAGAGACACCATGACCAAGGCAACTCTGATAATGGACAACATTTAATTGGGGCTGGCTTACAGTTTTAGAGGCTCAGTCCATTATCAGCATGGCAGGAAGCATGGCAGGAACCAGACAAACATGTTGTTGGAGAAGGAGCTGAGAGTTCTGTATCTTGATCTGAAGGCCACTAGGAGAAGACTAGCTTTTCCACACTGGGTGGAGATTGAGGTGTAGGAGCCTTCAACGCTTCACAGTGATACACTTCCTCTGACAAGGCCACACCTCCTAATAGTAACACTTCCTATGGGCCAAGCATCTTCGAACCACCATAGTTTATTAGTTAGATTATGTTACATGTACGTCATAAATGGTACCAGACATTAATGCTGCTACCTAAGTGAGATTGGAAGGATCATCCTTAGTGTCTCAGGGGTGAGAACTTACCAAACTTTAAACACACACACACACACACAGTGCATAGAGTGTGGCTCAGAAACTAGTCATTACTAGCACAGGTATAGCATCTATTTGTTTCCTTCCTTGTGCTTTTCTGTATTTTCAAAAACTTCCACAGTGGGTATACAGTAGGTATGTGTTGTTTTTGAAATTGGGAAAAGAAACACAAAGCATGTGGTTTAAAACTTGCTTCACTGAGGAAATAGGATGCCTTCTAGAGATGACACTCATACTAGGTAATAGCCAGCAGTTAAGAGGAGGGCCTCATAGGTTAGGATGACTGCTGATGGTAAGAGAGAAGAAGCAAAGATTCTTGCCAGAAACGTCAAGATCTTACACACTGTATGATTTTTACCCCTGCTCCCATACTAGACACGACATCACATTTGTCAACCCCCTCAAATGGGCTGCCAGTGGGGCACTCGTGCTTTCAATGTGATTGACAGAAGGCCAAGGCTGGCGATTTCACTATCAAAGGTCATGATTACTCAGTCAGTAAAGTGTCTGCTATCCAAGCTTAAGAGCCTGACTTAGATCCCTTCACCCATGCAGAAAGCTGTGTGTGGTGAATGCACCTGTGACCCCAGCCCTGGAGAGGAGAGGCAGGTGCAGCTGTGTGTGGTGAATGCACCTGTGATCCCAGCCCTGGAGAGGAGAGGCAGGTGCAGCTGTGTGTGGTGAATGCACCTGTGATCCCAGCCCTGGAGAGGAGAGGCAGGTGCAGCTGTGTGTGGTGAATGCACCTGTGACCCCAGCCCTGGAGAGGAGAGGCAGGTGCAGCTGTGTGTGGTGAATGCACCTGTGACCCCAGCCCTGGAGAGGAGAGGCAGGTGCAGCTGTGTGTGGTGAATGCACCTGTGACCCCAGCCCTGGAGAGGAGAGGCAGGTGCAGCTGTGTGTGGTGAATGCACCTGTGATCCCTGTCCTGGAGAGGAGAGGCAGGTGCAGCTGTGTGTGGTGAATGCACCTGTGACCCCAGCCCTGGAGAGGAGAGGCAGGTGCAGCTGTGTGTGGTGAATGCACCTGTGATCCCAGCCCTGGAGAGGAGAGGCAGATGCAGCTGTGTGTGGTGAATGCACCTGTGATCCCTGTCCTGGAGAGGAGAGGCAGGTGCAGCTGTGTGTGGTGAATGCACCTGTGATCCCAGCCCTGGAGAGGAGAGGCAGATGCAGCTGTGTGTGGTGAATGCACCTGTGACCCCTGTCCTGGAGAGGAGAGGCAGGTGCAGCTGTGTGTGGTGAATGCACCTGTGATCCCAGCCCTGGAGAGGAGAGGCAGATGCAGCTGTGTGTGGTGAATGCACCTGTGATGCCAGCCCTGGAGAGGGGAGGCAGATGCAGCTGTGTGTGGTGAATGCACCTGTGACCCCAGCCCTGGAGAGGAGAGGCAGGTGCAGCTGTGTGTGGTGAATGCACCTGTGATCCCTGTCCTGGAGAGGAGAGGCAGATGCAGCTGTGTGTGGTGAATGCACCTGTGATCCCAGCCCTGGAGAGGAGAGGCAGGTGCAGCTGTGTGTGGTGAATGCACCTGTGACCCCAGCCCTGGAGAGGAGAGGCAGGTGCAGCTGTGTGTGGTGAATGCACCTGTGATCCCAGCCCTGGAGAGGGGAGGCAGGTGCAGCTGTGTGTGGTGAATGCACCTGTGACCCCTGTCCTGGAGAGGAGAGGCAGGTGCAGCTGTGTGTGGTGAATGCACCTGTGATCCCAGCCCTGGAGAGGAGAGGCAGATGCAGCTGTGTGTGGTGAATGCACCTGTGATGCCAGCCCTGGAGAGGGGAGGCAGATGCAGCTGTGTGTGGTGAATGCACCTGTGATCCCAGCCCTGGAGAGGAGAGGCAGGTGCAGCTGTGTGTGGTGAATGCACCTGTGATGCCAGCCCTGGAGAGGGGAGGCAGGTGCAGCTGTGTGTGGTGAATGCACCTGTGATCCCAGCCCTGGAGAGGGGAGGCAGGTGCAGCTGTGTGTGGTGAATGCACCTGTGATCCCAGCCCTGGAGAGGAGAGGCAGGTGCAGCTGTGTGTGGTGAATGCACCTGTGACCCCTGTCCTGGAGAGGGGAGGCAGGTGCAGCTGTGTGTGGTGAATGCACCTGTGATGCCAGCCCTGGAGAGGGGAGGCAGATGCAGCTGTGTGTGGTGAATGCACCTGTGATCCCAGCCCTGGAGAGGAGAGGCAGGTGCAGCTGTGTGTGGTGAATGCACCTGTGATCCCAGCCCTGGAGAGGAGAGGCAGGTGCAGCTGTGTGTGGTGAATGCACCTGTGATCCCAGCCCTGGAGAGGGGAGGCAGGTGCAGCTGTGTGTGGTGAATGCACCTGTGATCCCAGCCCTGGAGAGGAGAGGCAGGTGCAGCTGTGTGTGGTGAATGCACCTGTGACCCCAGCCCTGGAGAGGAGAGGCAGGTGCAGCTGTGTGTGGTGAATGCACCTGTGATCCCAGCCCTGGAGAGGAGAGGCAGGTGCAGCTGTGTGTGGTGAATGCACCTGTGATCCCTGTCCTGGAGAGGAGAGGCAGGTGCAGCTGTGTGTGGTGAATGCACCTGTGACCCCAGCCCTGGAGAGGAGAGGCAGGTGCAGCTGTGTGTGGTGAATGCACCTGTGATCCCTGTCCTGGAGAGGAGAGGCAGGTGCAGCTGTGTGTGGTGAATGCACCTGTGACCCCAGCCCTGGAGAGGAGAGGCAGGTGCAGCTGTGTGTGGTGAATGCACCTGTGATCCCAGCCCTGGAGAGGAGAGGCAGATGCAGCTGTGTGTGGTGAATGCACCTGTGATCCCTGTCCTGGAGAGGAGAGGCAGGTGCAGCTGTGTGTGGTGAATGCACCTGTGATCCCAGCCCTGGAGAGGAGAGGCAGATGCAGCTGTGTGTGGTGAATGCACCTGTGACCCCTGTCCTGGAGAGGAGAGGCAGGTGCAGCTGTGTGTGGTGAATGCACCTGTGATCCCAGCCCTGGAGAGGAGAGGCAGATGCAGCTGTGTGTGGTGAATGCACCTGTGATGCCAGCCCTGGAGAGGGGAGGCAGATGCAGCTGTGTGTGGTGAATGCACCTGTGACCCCAGCCCTGGAGAGGAGAGGCAGGTGCAGCTGTGTGTGGTGAATGCACCTGTGATCCCTGTCCTGGAGAGGAGAGGCAGATGCAGCTGTGTGTGGTGAATGCACCTGTGATCCCAGCCCTGGAGAGGAGAGGCAGGTGCAGCTGTGTGTGGTGAATGCACCTGTGACCCCAGCCCTGGAGAGGAGAGGCAGGTGCAGCTGTGTGTGGTGAATGCACCTGTGATCCCAGCCCTGGAGAGGGGAGGCAGGTGCAGCTGTGTGTGGTGAATGCACCTGTGATCCCAGCCCTGGAGAGGAGAGGCAGGTGCAGCTGTGTGTGGTGAATGCACCTGTGACCCCTGTCCTGGAGAGGGGAGGCAGGTGCAGCTGTGTGTGGTGAATGCACCTGTGATGCCAGCCCTGGAGAGGGGAGGCAGGTGCAGCTGTGTGTGGTGAATGCACCTGTGATCCCAGCCCTGGAGAGGGGAGGCAGGTGCAGCTGTGTGTGGTGAATGCACCTGTGACCCCTGTCCTGGAGAGGAGAGGCAGGTGCAGCTGTGTGTGGTGAATGCACCTGTGATCCCAGCCCTGGAGAGGAGAGGCAGGTGCAGCTGTGTGTGGTGAATGCACCTGTGATCCCAGCCCTGGAGAGGAGAGGCAGATGCAGCTGTGTGTGGTGAATGCACCTGTGATCCCAGCCCTGGAGAGGGGAGGCAGGTGCAGCTGTGTGTGGTGAATGCACCTGTGATCCCAGCCCTGGAGAGGGGAGGCAGATGCAGCTGTGTGTGGTGAATGCACCTGTGACCCCTGTCCTGGAGAGGAGAGGCAGGTGCAGCTGTGTGTGGTGAATGCACCTGTGATCCCAGCCCTGGAGAGGAGAGGCAGATGCAGCTGTGTGTGGTGAATGCACCTGTGATGCCAGCCCTGGAGAGGGGAGGCAGATGCAGCTGTGTGTGGTGAATGCACCTGTGATCCCAGCCCTGGAGAGGAGAGGCAGGTGCAGCTGTGTGTGGTGAATGCACCTGTGATGCCAGCCCTGGAGAGGGGAGGCAGGTGCAGCTGTGTGTGGTGAATGCACCTGTGATCCCAGCCCTGGAGAGGGGAGGCAGGTGCAGCTGTGTGTGGTGAATGCACCTGTGATCCCAGCCCTGGAGAGGAGAGGCAGGTGCAGCTGTGTGTGGTGAATGCACCTGTGACCCCTGTCCTGGAGAGGGGAGGCAGGTGCAGCTGTGTGTGGTGAATGCACCTGTGATGCCAGCCCTGGAGAGGGGAGGCAGGTGCAGCTGTGTGTGGTGAATGCACCTGTGATCCCAGCCCTGGAGAGGGGAGGCAGGTGCAGCTGTGTGTGGTGAATGCACCTGTGACCCCTGTCCTGGAGAGGAGAGGCAGGTGCAGCTGTGTGTGGTGAATGCACCTGTGATCCCAGCCCTGGAGAGGAGAGGCAGGTGCAGCTGTGTGTGGTGAATGCACCTGTGATCCCAGCCCTGGAGAGGAGAGGCAGATGCAGCTGTGTGTGGTGAATGCACCTGTGATCCCAGCCCTGGAGAGGGGAGGCAGGTGCAGCTGTGTGTGGTGAATGCACCTGTGATCCCTGTCCTGGAGAGGGGAGGCAGGTGCAGCTGTGTGTGGTGAATGCACCTGTGATCCCTGTCCTGGAGAGGGGAGGCAGGTGGATTTCTGGAGCTTACTGACCAGCCACCAAATCAGTGATCTCCATGTTCAGAGGAAGATCCAGAAATAACAAGATCCTCCTTCAAAGTTATAAAAGTAAAAGGCAGTTGCTGGTGAGAGGAGACTGTTTTTTGAGAGGGCTGCATAAAAATGTGTGGGGGACCCCAGGGATGCAACTTTCATGGAATGTCACCCATACCTGGGGAATGAGGTGGGTCAGTGATGGCAGAAGATGGGTGGAGAGGAATACACCAAGACATAAGCAAGGGTTGCACAATTAGCAAGGATTTTGTAAAGAATAAACATTACTATGGGGCTAGGAAGATGAATCAGTGAATAAACACACTTGCTGTGTAGATGTGAAGACCTGAATTCAAATCCAGGACTCACAGAGACTCCAGGCATGTCAGCACACATCTGTGTTCCAGTGGTGAGCTTTTCAGTGATGTGGATGCCTTTGTGCACCCATGCACTGGCTCCCCATGCTGGACTTGGGCAGAACTGTTTCTTTGGTCTGTCGCCCATGCCCTATCTTGGATGAACAGATCCCATGGCAAGCAACACAATACGGCTGTTCTCTGGGCCCCCTCAACTCCCAGAGATTCACATTGCACTTTCTTACCCACAATGTCCCTCACTGCACAGTCCAGGCTAAGACCTGGAGCTGGAGACACTGCTGCAGCCTGTAAATGCTCTGCCTCTGCCTTCTTCCCAGAGCTGGAAACTCTTAAGAGTCATTTTCCCTGTTCTACCCATGGGACTTAATCCTGGGGAAGAGCTTTGATCATCTGAATCTTCAGTGACTATTTCCTATCCTGTCAACCACAACCTTCAAGTTCAATGGCATTCACCAGTGATCTTCATAGCTAGCTATTGCATGCCAAGCATTTCCACATCAGGGCTTGCAACACCATGTAAGATGATAAGCACAGGTCACAGGCTAATATTAAGTACCCAGATTGTGGGGGCAGTGACAGTGTCCTTAAGATTCGAAGACTTGCTTTGTCCAACACATCCTGTCTTCCCCCACACACTGTACAGTGCAGAGCCCTGCAGATCTGCTGACCATGGGACAGGCCTGCTCATCTTAGGGGCTCACCATGCCTCCGGTGCATTCACGACAGTCCTGTAGGCAGCTGACAGTCTCCCACGTACTGTAGGCTTTCAGCCCAGCCATCAGTGCCTGTAGCGAGCGTCTGTTGATGAGCTCCCTTCCCTGGAAGATGTCTTCATCCAGGATGTAACCTGCATGCCTATAAGACAAAGTAGAGATGTATGGTGGATGCTGTAGTGTATCAAACCCATGTGGAAGAAGCATCCATGAGACCCAGTTATTACCTAGGATCCTCTACAAAACTTTCTCCCGGTACTGCCTCTAAGCCTGCAACCACCCGTCTCTACTACATCATTGTCTCCGTTCGAAGGCTCTTCTTCACTTTCTGCCCACGTTTGCCTTTCTTGCAGTCAATTCCTACACTCCATTGCTAACGCTGGCCTCTCTCTCTGCATCATGATTATCTCTCTTCTTCTCTGTGTATGCATAGGGTCTGGTTCCACATTATTTTCCAAAAGTTTTGCATACCTTGCAAACTTGCCATTTATTTAAAGTCCTCCTCTACTGGAATTCTGGAATAGATTGTATAATAGAGTAATGATCCCCAAAGAAGAGTATATTCCTACCTCTGGAACCTGTGCATATGTCATCTCATATGTCAAAAAGGACTTGGGAGCTGTGATTAGAGACCTGGGGTACACAGCTGGGCTAATGTGAACAGAGGTGTCTGTATGAGAGGGAACGAGACAGAGAAAAGAAGGAGGGAAGAGTCAGAAATGCAACTCTAGGAAGCAAGTGGGCATTGCTGGCTTTGAAGATGGAAGCGGGGGGGGGGGCGGTAAGGCATATAATGAGGTGGCCCCAAGAAGCTTTATAAAACTCAAGGATGTGGGTTCTCCCTAGAGCCTTCCAAAGAAAGGCAGACTAATTTTAAGCCTTTCCAGCTCCCAGAACTATAAAACACAGCTCTGTGCTGCTCTATGCTACCAAGTCCATGGATTACAGTTGTGCCTTCCATGGTCTGACTTAAGTGTGGTCAGCTAGGATCTGAAAATAGTCAATGGAAGAGTCCTAAGACAAACAGTCCATAGGTTTTAAACTGTACATGTCTCTGGGCAGCT
Source organism: Tokudaia tokunoshimensis (assembly GCA_036184795.1). NCBI lineage: Eukaryota > Metazoa > Chordata > Mammalia > Rodentia > Muridae > Tokudaia > Tokudaia tokunoshimensis. The sequence goes on along the minus strand of BTHU01000004.1, from coordinate 102,730,882 downwards.
GAAACCTCCCAGCATCTCTCTGCACCTTCTCTGGAACACAAATGATCTCTCACACACTATCCATATTGTATCCATTCCAACCACTCACTAGTGATTTGTAGGAGTCTTAGTTATCCAATTGCCTGTTGTCCTGGGCAGGTGCTTATATGCAGGTAACCTTTGCATGGAAGACCAACACTGTACGCAATGCCTGTCTCATTCCTCTCACCTGCTCACCTCACAGACACTGCACCAACTCATGTCGTAAGAACAGCAGGTGCAGGACAATCAGACATTTTGAAAGACATCGAGCACATCCTCAGAACACCTTTACAATACATAGCTATAATTATACTATTTCATTATCATTACTGTGGTTCATTTCTTACCTAATTTTATAAATTAAATAAATTTATTATAGGCATTATGGGAAAATATAGTTTTATGGAGAAATATAGTATATGTAGAGCTTGCTACCATTCATGACTCTAGGCATCCACTGGGCATTGAAATGGATTCCCAGAGATAGGCGTAGTTGGAGCAGTAGCCAGAAGCTAATGCAGAAATGACTAATCCCTTCTTTAAAATGTTGTTTACCAGTTTCTTTTACTTTTCAACCATCCATGGGTACGACAACTACACACTGTCGTGTTTGTTGGTTTCCCTCTGTGTGTTCTCCTACCTCCTCAAAAGCCATAGTTAAAGAGGGCCAGGTTTTCTTTCTCTCTCTTCTTTGAATAGCTTCACTCTGGTCTCATCTTTAGTTTCGTTCACAAAATGAGTTACTGCCCAGCAGCTGACTCAGACAGATGCCGACACCACAGCCAAACAGTGGATGAAGTTTGAAGACTCTTAGGGGACAGTGGAAGGAATGATTTCAGCCTCTAAGGGGATAGGAACTCCACACGACACCAACAGAGTCAACTAACCTGGACCCTTAGGGCTCTCAGAGACTAAACCACCAACCAAAGAGCACACACGGGCTGGACCTAGGCCTCCCCAACTATATGTAGCAGATATGCAGCTTGGTCTTTATGTGTGTCCTGAACAACTGGAGCGGGGGCTATCCCAAAAGCTGTTGCCTGTACGTGGGATATGCTCTTCTAGCTGGGCTGCCTTGTCTGGCCTCAGTAGGAGAGGATGCGCCTAGCATTTGCAGAGACTTGATGTGCCAGGGTGGGAGGATACCCAGGGGCCCCCATCCACTCAGAGGACAAGGGGAGGAGGATGGAGGCAAGGATTGTGGGAGGAGGAGGTGACAGGGAGAGGGGCAGAGGGCAGGATGTAGAGTGAATAAGTAAAAAATAATAATAAATATAAAAAAGAATTAAAAACAAGTTACTGTATAACTAATGCTTAGTATAAAGCTTTGCTGAATTCTCTTTATTCAGCCAAACTCTAGGACATAGAAAAAGCCTTAGACATGGTCATTGAAGTCAAGGGTGGACAATATGCTGACTGTAGGACAGTCTTAGGATCTAAAACTCACTGGAAATTTCCAGACTAGTACTTTGAAGTATGATCACATGGCATCCCTATCCAGTTTGGGATGTTAATTAGTGTTGTCTTTATTCACTAACTTTTAAAAGGGGGGAAGTTTATATGCTCTGAAGAGAAACCAGATATCCACGATTAACTTTTAAACTATGCTCTAGTTTGCTTTCTGCTGCTGGGATAAACACCATGACCAAAAGTAACTTGGGTTTACTTGGCTGACACTTCCAGATAACAATCCATCACCCTGTGAGTCAGAGCTGGGACTCCAAGCGCGAAACTGGAGCAGAAAAACCATGGAGGAAACTGTACTGGCGCTCACCTGCCACTGCATGGCCACTTTTCTTAGGTAATACAAGAGAGGCTGCCAGGGGGTGACGCCACCCACAGTGGGCTGGGCCCTTCCACATTAGTCATCACAGTGCCACACAGGACAGTCTCACTGGGCAATTAGCAAGCACACAGAAGCTTGTTTTTAATGAATACGTATTTTTAGTGATTTTTCTAGGGCTTAAAATATGTGTTTTGACTATCATACTTTCCTCAAATAATAATGTGTGGCTGTGTAGGCGATGCAGGAATGTTTTCCTTAGAGAGCACCTCCATTTCATTTTCCCATCCATTGCACTGCCCAGATTGCTTGTGTATGGAGAGACAGGAATAATGTATACGGAGAGGTAGAGCTTCTATACATGTTATATTCATGACTGGTTTCATCTTAAAGCTTTTTTCTTATCAACGTTATTGGGGAATAATTTAGTATTCATTCAAAACAAGCTTTTTAAACAGATCTGATGGCTGTATATTCTCACAAGAACGTCAAGCCACAAAACACTTTCAACAGCACCCCAAAATTTCCTGCACGCTCCTGCAGTCTATTCCTCCCTCCAGCCCCATCCCAAGGTCACCGTGGATATGCTCTTTGCCGCTCACTATAGACCTACTTATAGTAGGACTGTACCACATGAGTTGTGCCTTCATTACTTCTCTTAGTGCTTTGCTTTGATATTCCTCCTTGTTATGACACTGATTAGTTACTGCTGTTCTCTCCCAACAATTAGTATCCCATCTTATGTAGCACATATACGACTCCTCAGTTGTGTATTTGTTTATTGATGAACACTTATTTCCTGTTTGGAACTATTACAGATAAAATGCCTGTGAAGTTTTATGTGCACATCTTAAAGGAGGCTCATGGCTTCTTTTCTCTCAGGTAAATATGTAGCAAGGGAAGGGCTGGCTAGTGTTAGGTGCAGAGGCAGGCAGATCCCTGGGCCTGCTGGTCAGATATCCTAGCTTGAATCCCCAGTAGCCATGTTAAAAAAGTAAAACATAGCAAGGAAATGTGTGCCTGAAACCTCAGTGTTGGGGGCAAAGGCAGAAGATCCCTAGAGCTTACTGGCCAGCCTGCTTGGCCCAAACAGTGAGCACCCTGTTCAACGGGAGGCTTTGTTTCAAGTAAATGAAGTTGATAGAGATAGAAATCACCAAATGTATCCTCTGGCCTCTGCAGTTAAACGCGCGCGCGCACACACACACACACACATAGAACAAACTTCTGCTCTGTTAAGTTATCTCGAGATGTTGAAAGAGTCAGTACATGAGAAATCTTAAGGCAGGGCCTGGTACACTATAAAGCACTTGAATATGCATTAGTAATTATCTGAAGTGTATCCTCACAGGTACTGAGTAGGAAGATTTCTCTAGAGAATGACTAAATTCAGATGAAAGACAGATACATGAGGGTTTCTACATCCCTACCTCCACCGCAGGTCTGGAATCCAGCCCAAACTTCTTGAGATGCCCATTTGGTCAGGAAAAATAAGAAGCAGACCCAGGCATTCTTTTGAGCTAGTGCACTACAAATAGGATTTTTAAAAAGCTGTTAGTTACTTTCTAAGCTGGGAGATTTCTTTCTATGGCAAATCTCACTAGATGGTTCCAAAGGGAGGTATCCATCCCCGGCTTCCCTGGCCAGGAACTTCTGAACTTCACAACATGAAATCTCTGCTTTGCAGACTATCAGGATGGTTTAAATGCAAAATTCTAACCAACGCCTTGGCCAAATGTGATGTCACTGAGCAAAGTAACTTCATCCCCTTAGCTGAATTAACCCATGCAGAGCCAGGCACTCTGAGATATGAAGACACCAAATTGATGGCCCACAACTTGTATGCTCACACAAGTCAGGTCCTCGACCAAGAGTGACCATGCAATGATTCCAGGAGATGGTTAGAAGAGCTTTGTCTAAGAGGATGAAAGCAAGAGTGTGGGGGATGGATGCAGCAGGCGCTGATGGGAGGGGCCTGGCAGGAGGTGTGTGAGTCCGGGGATGGAGTTCTCGGAGTCCAGTAGTAGACCCAACAGAGGAGAGACACGGACAGGTGGACAGGGCCTGTGCCAGAGAGAAGGCTTTCCAAGGCCACACAAAGGAGCTTCGACTTCTCTAGGACAGAAGTTACCTGAGAGTCTCAGTGAGAATTCAGACTTTGTTTCGGGCAAGAGGCTGCTGGTGGGGAACCTGAAGAGGTGCAGGTTGGAGGGGGATGGTAAGAGAGTGGAGCTAAGGAGGGTCATTCGGGATGACAGGGGAAGCAAACCCAACCGTCAGGGGGTGGGAAATGGCAGGATATGGGAAGAGGAAGTTTGAGGACTTATGTACCATAGTTGCTCTATTTTTCCAGTCGATGTACAGTAAGATTGACTCCATAACTATGAATAATTCTGAAATAAATAAAACACAATACTCAGATACAAAAAGAGGACAGTTTGAGGAATCTTGAGGGTAATGACCACACCACCCAAATTTACTAAGCATCCAGTACTCTATTCTGAGCACATTCAAATCTTCACCCATTTGATCTTTACTCACAGCTCCTAAGTCCGGAGCCCTTATACTCCTGACTATTACTATTCTGTATATGGAGAAATGGAGATGGAATTCCAAGTCACACAAGTAGCAAATTGTGGGATCAAGTTACATAACCCAAGAAAACTCCATCCCACCTGACTTCTACTGCCTGCCTTTCCACTGTGAGGTCACAAGGCTCTGGAGGAGAGGCAGGGCCAGCGGACCCTGGCTGCAGAGCTGTTTCTCCTGCTAACTCCAGGCTTGTATACCTGAAAACCTGGCCCACTCCCCTGTTTGAGCAGAACACAAAGCCCTGAGTATCTCACCAGTCAAGCCTCAAGTTACCTAGGCTTGAAACCTGAAGCCAACAGACAAGCAGCATCCATGGAAGACAAATCCCATGGCTAGGTTAGATAACCTTTGTGGATAAGGAAAATGGGAAGTGGGTGGGAGAGGGGGAGAAGCCAGCATAAATCTTGGCCATGCTGCCATGAACTGGTATGTGTTACTTCCTTAGAAGCCGAAGGAAGGGAAGGCCCAAGGCTGACCTGTGGCCTCCTCATATGGACAACATACATGTGCTCACACTCACACAACACACACGCAACAGTCAAGAATTTAGAAGCCCATGGAGCAACTGGATTGGTGATGTGTTCGACAGTACGGTACCACACCTGACCCACAATAACGGCTCTGTGATTGGGTATTAATTTGTGTCAATCACCTGTCATTTCTCACCTTGACACCTAAAGTTAGAACTGTGGCCTGTCTCCCCTGGAGTGAACCAAACCAAGCTACAACAATAGAAATCAGAATGTGTGTTGTCTCACCCACGGTGGTAGAGTGGGGTTCAACTTCAAGGAACCTAGGGAGCTTCCTGGGTAATGAAACTGGTTTATACTTGAGTGTTTGCTACACAACGGTTCATATTTGCCCAGACTCACTATACAGTTTGTGTGTTTTACTCTACCTAAGTAAAAGTAGCTCGGTGATACAGCACTAGCCCAGTATGCAGCAGCTGATGGTTTAATCCTGTGTGCTGGTTAGTTTATGTTGGCTTGATACAAAATAGTCAGCTGGGAAGAGAGATTACCTTAATTGGACTGTAAGCCAGTCTTTCGGCCTTTTTCTTGATTGATGGTTGATGTAAGCCTAACCCACTGTGGGTGGTGCCACTACTCAGCAAGTGATCCTGGGTTGTGTAAGAAAGCAAGCTGAGTAAGCCAGGGGGAGGGAACAGTGTCCCTCCATAGCTTCTGCCTTGACTTACCTCAAAGATGGATTAGTATACAAAATGTGAGTCAAATGAACCTTTTCTTCCCAATTTGCTTTTGGTTAATGGTTTATCACATCAACAGAGTAGCAGTACTGGGGGAAAGTTCAGAAACTTTTAAGTAGCAGATGTTGGGTATGAGTGATTTATGTTTTTCTCAGGTAATTTGGACTAAAACAGTGGTATTTTTCATTCTCAGTACTCCCTGAAATGGAATCCTGGACTTCCACTCCTTGCTTTGTGTTGTAAGAAGACCCCAGCCAGGCCCAAGGACTCTGGCACCCTAGAGGTCAGTAGCACATCAGACACAGCAGGGTCTTTCGTGGCCATCTTCTTATAATACTTGCTCATTCATTCGTGTGTAAATTTTCCAACAAACATGAGCTGTAAGTTACCCAGACACTGCGTTGTGGTAGCCCCACTGAGAAGCAGAATTTGCACATTAGAGAAAGAAAGAACACAGCAGAAAGGTCTAATGTTTGATGTTCTCTTCCCAGTCCATATCCTCTTGGGCTCTGTGATCTTAGACAAACCTCAAAGTTTCTTGTCTTTAGGATATAGGGATTACAGTGACACAAAACACTCAACCCTGCCCAGGGCAGGGCTGGGAGACGGAGCATCTGAAGTCATCATTAAAAGCCTGTGGCGAGGACTGCGAAGGCAGCTCAGCAGTTCAGAGCACTTGCTCCTCTTTCAGAGGACCCAGGTTTGTTTCCCATAGCCATATAATGGTTCAGAATATCTATAACCCCAGCTTCAGTGTATTAGATGCCCTCTTCATCCTCCCTCGGTTACCAGGCACACATGTGGTGCACATACATACATGCAGGCAAATAGTCATACACATCAAATAAATGAATCTAAAGCAAAAATGATCCAAAGCCCGTGGTGAAGGTGAGCATGCACGTGCACTTACAGACCATAGCCGTGACTTCATCCAGCGCCCTGCCTCTCCCCCAACAGACACTCAGTGCACACACCTTGCTCTAGTTTTCAGAGCTTTATTGTCCATTTAGAAGCTTTTCCAGAAGGTGAAGGTATTTTAACTGTTCAAATCTGTTACTTTTTTCTGTTTTATTTTAATTATGTTTTCTTTGTTTGTTTTATTTTATGTGTCCTACTGTTTTGCCTCCATTCATACTTGTGCACCACGAGAGTGCCTTGTGGCCACAGAGGCCAGAAGAGAATATTAGAGCCCCTGAAAATGGGATGTTATAGACTATGAGACTTTTGAGGTGGAACTAAATGTATTTTTGCATTATGCTATGGCTAGGTATGACTCCCATAGACTCATGTGTTTGAAAGAGACCACATGAGGGGCCACGGAATGGAATGTGGTGATTTGTATATGCTTGACCCAGGGAGTGTCACTATTAGGAGGTGTGGCCTTATTGAAGTAGGTGTGGCCTTGTTGGAGTAGGTGTGACCTTGTCGAGGAAGTCTGTCACTGTGGAGGTGGGCTTTGAGACCCTCCTCTTAGCCATGTGGGAAACAGTCTTCTCCTGTCTACCTTGGATGAAGATGTAGAACTCTCAGCTCCTCCAGCCACAAGCCTGCCTGGATGCTGCCATGTTCCCACCTTGATGATAATGGACTGAACCTCTGAACCTGTACGCCAGCCCTAATTACATGTTTTCTTTTATAAGAGTTGCCTTGGTCTCAATGCCTGTTCACAGCAGTAAAACCTTAACTAAGAGTATACTTAGCTCACAATGGCTATGAGCCGCCATGTGAGTGGTGGCAATCAAACCCAGATCCTCTGGAAGATCAGCCATGCTCTTAGCTGCTGAGCCATTAGTACAGCTCCTATCTGTTAGTTGTAATAGCTATGAATTCTTGGTGGATTCTACTCATCTGGACACTCAATTAAGTTTTGGGTTTTACCTTGAACTGGTATCAAATTCCCCCACCCTACCAAGGCCCTTTCCTGCTCACAGTTAGAAAATGGGTCTTGTGTCCTACACCCCTTCCTGGGAGAGAAGCACCCCAGAGCTATCTCACCTGCTGGTGAAGGTCAGGGCCAGGGCTGTGGCCAGGTGAGGCATCAGCCTGAGCGCCTGCATTTGGTGCACAATGATCTTCACCTCTTCTTGGCCCTTGGGCCCAAACTGCCTCCGACTAGAGAAAATCGAAAACAAAAAACAAAACTTTTACCAAAATGCAGTAGGCGACTTCATTTTCATGGCTATAAGAGGCAGCCAGCCATTGATATTTCAAATGCTGCAGGCTATAGAAACTCAAATCTCCTAAAATGTGTTTAAGACAGTCCACCTTTCTGAGGAAAACCCAACAGAAAGAATTTAGCTCTCCTAGAAATTAACCTTCCCACCATGGAATACGTGTAAGGCACCGTATCTACCTAATGCATGGAGTAATTTGTACTCCTTAACATTTACATGACATCTTATAGCTGCAAGTGCCCCATGATCATTAATTATTCAGTTTTACTGGGCTTGTGACATAATTAATAGGACAGGAGCTGTAGCCTAGAACATATTTCAAAAGGACATTTGCAATGAGGAGGGTGGTGGTGGCCTCCACACTCCTGTCAGTTTGCCGGCGGATCATTACTCCCAAGGCTCCTGAGCCCCCTGCAGTTTCTGCGTGAATAGTGTTCTCCACGTCCTCAAGATCCGGTGCCTTTTACCTGCAGCTGCAGGACACTCAGAGGCAGATACATCTCATGTCTTTTCTCCGAGCAATCTAGAAGACAGGTGGGACTGTCCCTGCAGTGATGCCCTTGGGCAAACCTTGCCACAGACTGTGGCCTAAAGCCACAGATTGCAAGCAACCCAGAGCTGACACAGAGCTTGCCACCAATAGTCTATGACTCTGGAATTGGCGACATTCTGTCTTTAAACTGCCATAGGCTTAGTTTTGATTTTTTAAAAGCAACATTTTACATAGACATTGTCATGTTGTGCATGCACACACACACACACACACACAGTGCTCATTATCAAACACACAAAGCAAATGTGTTGTAGACACTATTGAGCTAAGGATACTCTTAGTTAGTTGTGAACAGGCACCATGACCAAGGCAACTCTTATAAAAGAAAACATGTAATTGGTGCTGGCTTACAGGTTCAGAGATTCAGTCCATTAACATCAAGGTGGGAACATGGCAGCATCCAGGCAAACATGGAGTTGGAGGAGCTGAGAGTTCTACATCTTCATCCAAGGCAGATAAGACTGTTTCCCACATGGCTAGGAGGAGGGTCTCAAAGTCCACCTCCACAGTGACACACTTCTTCCAACAAGGCCACATCTACTCCAAAAAAGGTCACACCTTCTAACAGGGCCACTCCCTGGGCCAAGCATATTCAAACCACCACATTCCACTCCCTGGCCCCCATAGACTTGTTCAAACACATGAGTCTATGGGACCAAACCTAGTCATAGCATAATGCAAAATACCTTTACTCCAACCTCAAAAGTCCCATAGTATACAACAGTCTCAATAATATTAAAAGTCCAAAGTTCAAAGTCTCTTCTGAGATTCATCCAATCACTTAACTATAATCCCCTATAAAATCAAAATAAAAAAGCAGGTCACATATTTCCAACATCACAGGATATACATTACCATTCCAAAATATTATAGTAAGGAAATACTGGACCAAGGCAAGATGAAAAAGCAGCTGGGCAAACTCCAAACTCTGCATCTCCATGTCTGATGTCCAACTCCTTTCATCTTCGTTGACTGCAACAAACTTCTTTCTCTTGGGCTGGTTCCACTCCCTGTTAGCAGCTTTCCTCAGCAGGTATCCCACAGCTCTGGCATCTCTAACATCTTGGGTTTTCCAGAACTACTTCAACTTCACAGCCTCTTGTTCCAATGTCTGAGATTCGCACACAATCTTCTGAGTTCTCAAAAGGGTTTGGGTCACTTCTCCAGCTCTGCCCTCTGAAGCACTCTAGGCTCTGATTGACTCCACTCCAATGCTGTTGCTGTTCTTGGTGGTCATCCCAAGGCACTGGCATCTCCAATACACTGGGATCTTCTGCTGCAACTGGGCTTCACCAATAGCCTCTCATAGGCTCCCTTCATGGTGCCAAGCCTCAACTTCTTTGCATGACCCCTTCAGTACTGGACTAGCAACTGCAACTGAGGCTGCACCTTCACCAATGGCCTTCCCTGGCCTCTCACAGTGCTAAGCTCCAGCTGCTCTCCATGACGCCTTCATGCCTTCAAAACCAGTACCACCTAGGTGACTTTTACACAGTACCAAGTGTAGCTGCAGCATGTGGTATCTCCAGAGCACAGCTTCTTTGCGCTCTTAGAAAACACTTCCCAGAAGATTTCACCTCAGTGATGCTGGTCTCTTCTTAATCACCACTAATTTCTTAGCTCTGGCTAACCAGCATCAATTGTCCCAGAAGTCCCTTCTATTCTGGACTCTAAAGCCAAAGCCACGTGACCAAAGCTGCCGAGTTCTGCTGCTTGCTGGGGCTGGAACATGGCCTTATTCTATTACATCATCACCAGCTTTCTGTTTTCCAGTGATTTCCTTCCCTGCCCAAGCCTGACTGTCCTGAACCTTGCTCTGTAGAGTGACCTTTAACTCAGAGATCTGCATGGCTCTGCCTCTGAAATGCCAGGATTAAATAGGTGCACCACCACACCTGGATTTAAGCTTTTTTTTTTCCTGGTATTTGCTATGTACCAGGCTGGCCTTGTACTCAGAGATCTGCTTGCCTCTATTTCCTGGGATTAAAGGCTTGTACTACCATACCTGGTCCTAACTTTAGCTGGGCGGGATGTTGTCCCAAGGTCGCCACTCCCTCAATCTGTTTATCTCCTTAAACATGGATCCAGCTCCATTGCACTTCTTGGTGCCCTTTTAATCTTTGAACCAAACATTTTAATTTTTTTCTTTTTAAGTTTGTATGCTTGATCAAAATGCTCTTCATAAGACTAAATCAGAGAACAAAGTCTCTGCTGGGATTTTTTTTTGAGACTTCCTTTGTCGATCCAATTGTATAAATCTCTTTACCTTAGCCTCAGGTAGACTCTTCAGTCAGACAAGGGCAAAAGGTAGTCACATTCTTCACCAAAATACCACAAAAACAGTCTCTAGGCCACATACTAAAATTCTTCTCCTCTGAAACCTCTTCGACCAGGTCTGTACAGTTCAAATCACTCTCAGCAACAAAGTCTTCCATATTCCTACTAGGATAACCCATTAAGCCCCACTTTAAGCATTCCACTGCTTTTCAAATTCAAAGTCTCCAAATCTACATTCTTCCAAACAAAAGTATGGTCAGGCCTATCATAGCAATACCCCAGGCCCTGGTACCAACTTCTGCCTTAGTTAAGGTTTTACTGCTGTGAACAGAAACCATGACCAAGGAAACTCTTATAAGTGACAGCATTTAATTGGAGCTGGCTTACAGGTTCAGAGGTTCAGTTCATTATTATCAAATTGGGAGCATGGCAGCATCCAGGCAGACATAGGGCTGGAGGAGCTGAGAGGTCTACATCTTCATCCAAGGCAGATTGAAGAAGACTGTCTTCCCATGTGGCTAGGAGGAGGGTCTCAAAGCCCACCCCTGTAGTGATACACTCCCTCCTCCAAGGTCAAGCCCACTCCAACAAGGCCACACCTCCTAATAGTGCTACTCCCTAGGCCAAGCATATTCAAACCAAGAGCAAATTTTTCTTAGTTTTTATGTTTGACACAGACTTTCTTCAACATAATCTTCTATTTCAGTATATTTTCATTTGTAATAAAAAGAAAGGTACCCTAGTCATTTTAGTGCATAAGGCATCTAGAAGTCACAATCCGTCTGTGTCACACAGGTGGGAGGGGATGAGGCAAACAAAACCAGGCACAAACAGGAGCGGCTGCAGCAGCAAAGTGATCAGACTTCCCTAGGCACAGTTTGACCACTCCACATGGTTGTTGCTGGAACACTATCATCCCCGCCCTTAGCCCATGCACTTTCTCCCATATCCTCTTTGACCAACCACAGCAGGGCGTGGTTTCAAATAAGAGGTTGAACAGTGTGCAAGGCAACCTCTCAGCTTCTGCTGGGTCATAATGAGACCAAAAACAGAAAGAAAAAAATCAAATTTCCAATAATGCTGTCATCATAATGTTAGGTTATCACTATGGACTAAATTGCGTTCCCACAAATTCATACATTGAAGCCCTAATTCCCCAGTCACTATTCAGAGATAGGGCTTTTAGGAAGTAATTAAGGTTAAATGAAGTCATAAGGGTGGGGTGCTAATCTGATTTACCCACTAAACCCTCCTTCATCTCCGTGTGTTGGAGGAAGGTCAGGTGAGGACACTCAGGAAGACAGGTCAGGGAGACAAACCACACATACACCAAATCTGGTTCTTGGAACGTGGCATTCCAGCCTCCAGAACCACAAGACATAAGTGTCTGTTGTTTACGTTACCCAGCCAACTGGGCTTTGTCACAGCAGCATAAATGGTCTCATGTAGTTACCTAAAATGTTCTATTTGTCCCTACTCTCTTGAGTTTTAATTTTATTTTTTATAATTATGCTAGAGTTGTATTTATAAAATTATCAAAGCAAAATTTTATCAACACTTGCATGGCAATATACAGGCCACTCCTTTGGGAGACAGCCGTGTCTGACCTGTGGCATCAGCACAGTCAGATCTGGGAATCTACCACATTCAAGGTCAAGTCCCAGGCATGGAGTTCATAGTCCAGATCACAGAGGAGACCCAGGTGGGGCAGCCCAGCCTTCCAACCCTGTCAATCACTAGTATTTCATCAAAGATTTCCAAAATATCATTTCAGAGAATTTTACTCACACAGAGACAGCAATAATACATTTCCTATCTTGATTAATAATGATAATGATAACCACACAATTTTAAATAGCATTCTATCAAATTTTCTGTTTCTTCATGCAAGCGTTTGTTTTGACACAGCACAATATTGAGGGAATATTTGCAGCAGATATTAAATGAATAGGCTTTTCAAATGAAGCCATGTAGGCAACCATGACAGAGTGGTCTGATCAAGACCCCGGGAACATTTTTGGATGCTAGATCAGGGTGATGGCTAACAGTGATTATCAACTTGACAGGATTGAGAATCTCCTGGGAGTCAAGCTTCTGGGCATGTCTATGAAGGATTATCTAGATTAGGTTTACTAATCTAGGCGGGCACCCCAAATGTGGGCAGTACCATTCCATGGGCATAAAAAAGAGAAAGATAGAAGTATTTACTGCTTTCTGCTTCCAGTACTGCAGAAACAATGTGGCCAGTTTCCTCAAGCTCCTGCTGCCATACCTTCCTACCATAGGGACCAGTACTTGGACTGTGAGCTAAAATAAACCCTTCAAGGGAGGCCCCAGGGAGGATGGGTGACTCTAGCTGAGACTCCTAGCAGTGGTGGATACAGTGCTTGAAGTGGCCACCTCATATAGCTGGTTAGAATTTCCAGAAGAGAGATAAAGACTGCAACCCATCCACAAAACCTTCCACCCAATGCGTCCTGCCTACAAGATGTAGAAGGACAAAGACGGAGCAGAGACTGAGGGAATGGCTAACCAATGACTGGCCCAAGTTGAGACCCATCCCATGGGCAAGAACAAGTCCCTTATACTATTAATGGTTTATTAATATTAATGCTTGCAGACCGGAGTCTAGTATAACTGTCCTCTGAGAGGCTCCACTCGGCAGCCAATGGAAACAGATACAGAGACCCAAAGCTAAACATTAGATGGAGCTCAGGGAGACTTGTGGAAGAGCTGGGAGGTTTGAGGAACCCGAAGAGGACGGACTCCACAGGAAGAATAACCGAGTCAAATAACCTGAACCCTTGGGGGCTCCCAGAGACTGAACCAAGCATGGTCTGAACCTAGCCCCCTTGTCCCTGGACATATGTAACAGATGGGCAGCTTGGTCTTCATGTAGGTCACCTAACAACTGGAGCACGGGCTGTCCCTGAACCTGTTGCCTGCCTGTGGATCCCATTCCCCTAACTGTGTTGCCTTGTCTGGTCTCAGTGGAGAAGGATGGGCCTAGACCTGCAGTGACTTGATGTGCCAGGGTGGGTGATACCCAAGGGGGCCTCTCCCTTCTCAGGGGAGAAGGGGGGATGGGAAGAGGAGCTGGGGGGGATTGGGAGGAGGGGGAGTGGATATTGGAATGTAAAGTGAATAAACAAATACATTAATGAAAAAAATCCTTCCTTAAGTTTTTTTTTTAGAGTGTTTTATCACAGTAACAGAAAACAAAACTAATACAGTCAGTTTCCCAATGTGAGCATAATTTGTGATGGTCCCATTTCCTCTTTGACCCTTTTGGTTCCAATCATAGCAATGGTTACAGGCCACAGAGACCACCAAGAGTCTACATGGCAGGATCCAGAGTATATCAGATCATCATGTCAGCTAATTCACTGCAGGATTGTTGGCTGATTCCATAAACTTGAGAGATTTCACAAGAATATATACCCTCCTACCCTTCCTTGTAAAGCACTTATATCCTCTCATGATGGGATATGCTGGGGTGTATGGTCACTAAACGACTTGCTCGGGGCACAGTTATTTCTGCACTCTAAGCCTCCAGAATTATCCACTCACTGAGCTTAGCTGAGGGCTCTGGAGGCACTAGTTTTCTAGCCCCATTGTCTTAGTCAAAGTTCTATTACTGGGAAGAGATGCCCTGACTATGGCAACTCTAATAAATGAAAGCACTTAACTGGTAATTATCAGTACCACCTCCTAACCTATTGATTAGTCTGTGATGCATAGCCACACATAGGTATTCTATAGGCATTTAAAATACAGTAGCCACATGGTTGGGAATTTAATCCAAATGCCTCTGACATCCAAGAGTCCACTTGAGCTTTGCTTGAATTCTCAATGATGTTTCACACACTAGCCCCACCCAGGGCCTCTGTCCGTCCTGCAGGGCTCGCTGCCTCCACTAGCCTCAAGCCCAACTGCCATATATCTAACTGGACTCACTTGTGGTGGTGGCTCAGCCACATATTCGGCAGTGGTTTGAAGAGGTTTGGCCCCCACAGACTCATGAGTTTGAATGCTTGGCCACAGGGAGTGGCACTTTTAGGAGGTGTGGCCTTGTTGGAGAAAATGTTGCCTTGGTGGAAGTGTGTCACTGTAGATGTAATTGAACAAGGAGGCCATGTTCCAGTCCCAGCAAGAAGCAGAACTTGTCAGCTTTGGTCACGTGGTTCTGACTTTAGAGTTAAGGATAGAAGAAAAGGATTTATAGAGTTCCCTGGCCCCCAGACTGAAGAAAGTCACTGAGGCCAAGTGTATGCACGGCAGGGGTGTCCCTTCAAGAGGGCATTGTGTGAAGCAATAAAAGTGAAGCCTGGACTGCCTTAGGGACCCCAAGAGGGGTGACAGAACCATGGGATACCTGCCAAGGAAGCCTGCTAACAGGAAGTAGAACCAGCCTAAGAAAAAGAAATGTGTTGCTGTCAACAAAGCTGAAAGGAGCTGGGAATCTGAAGCAGAGTTTGGAGTTCATCCAGCTGGTTTTGGTCTTGCTTTGGTCCAGTAGTTCCTTACTGCGTTCTCCTCCATATGTTTTGAAACAGTGATGTATATCCTGTGCTGTTATATGTTGGAAGTATGTGATCTGGTAAAGTGTGCAATTTTGATTTTAAACAGGATTATAATCAGTTAAGAGACTGCATGAATCTCAGAAGAGGCTTTAAACTTTGGACTTTTAAACATCGTTGAGACTGTCATAGACTATGGAGAGTTTTGAAGTTGGACTAAATGCATTTTGCATTATGTTATGGCTACAAGCTTATGGGAGCCAGAAGCTGGAATGTGGTAGTTTGAATAGTGTGGTACTTTAAATGTAATTGGCCTCCATAGGCCCATAGGGAGTGGGCACTATTAGGAGGCAAAGCCTTGTTGGAGTAAGTGTGGTATTGCTAGAGGAAGTATGTTACTGTTGGGGTGAGCTTTAAGGTCTCCTATGCTCAAGCTATGCCCAGTGTGGCTCACAGTCTCTTTCTGCTGCCTTCACATCAAGATGTAGAACTCTCAGCTCCTTCTGGAGCACCAGGCCTTCCTGTATGCTGCCATGCTTCCTGCCATGACAATAACAGACTAAACCTCTGAAACTGGAGGCCAGCCCCAGCTACATTTATGCTTTCCTTTATGAGGATTGCTGTGCTCATGGTGTCTCTTCAAAGACTGAAACTAAGAGATTGATATGGTCCCCATCAACTCATACATTTGCATGCTTACCCCACAGGGAGTGACACTGTGAGGAGGTGTGGCCTTGTTGGAGTAGGTCTTGCCTTGAAGGAAGTGTGTCACTGTGAGTGTGGGCTTTGAGATTTCCTATGCTCAAGCTACACCCAGTGTGAAAGACAGTATCCTTCTGCTGCCTGTGGATCAAGATGTAGGAATCTCAGCTCCTCTAGCACCATATCTACCCGGATGCTGCCATGCTTCCTGCCATGATAATGGACTAAATCTCTCAAACTATAAGCCAAACTCAAATAAATGTGGTTTTTTTTTTAACAAGAGTTGCATGGTCATGATGTCTCTTCACAGCAATAAAACCCTAACTAAGATACATTCCCTCCCCAACTGATACTTTTCTGATATTTCTCCCTCTCTCTAATATGTCCCTTCAAAAACCCAAACAGAAAAAAACCAATAAAGCAAAGTTGCTTCTCCTTAGAATGCCCTCAGTAATCTTCCTGTGATCCACCAATGCCAACGTCTCTCCCTTTCAGCCTGACGCTGCATGTGTCTCTGCTAACTGACTGCTCCTGATGCTTCTCCTCTGGAGCCTTGCTGATCCTGGAGTGTTTGCCCCGCCTCCCAGGGTGAGCTCATTCCTAAAGATAGCAAATGATGTCCCCATGACAACATCTTCCAAATGAAAGCTAACAAATCCAGAGGCCCCAATACCTCCTTCACAAGGCTATCACAATGTAGGCCACTGTTACCCTGCAAAAGTCACCCCAGGTGACACCAGGGCAGTGTCAGACCAAAGAGAGCACCCCAATATCAGAAGCCTCCCAAAGTATCCAACTAGTCATTCCTAATCTGCTCAGTCTGATTAGCCTGCTTACTCCATGCTTTCTGCTGGCACACTTCTACCTCCCGACAGAGACAAGTGTTTGGTTTGTTTTTCTGGAATGTTTGCTTATTAATAGTTGTTACAGAGAAATAACTTTGACAGTGGAGCACGGGTAGGAGCAGTAGACAGTTAGGATAGAAATTAATGAGAAGAATGAGAGAGGAGGAGAGAGGAGGAGATTCCTATCATGCCAACAGTCATACCCTGACTTTCTTCTATGAGACCAAAATTTAAAAAAAAAAATCAGTGGATGAGTAAAAAGCTGGGCACACAACTCCTTCCCTCTGAACTCGGACGTTGACAATGCCCAAAGCACTGAAAGGGAGTTTCCATTGGCTTCTGACCTGTCTGATGTTCTCTCTGGCCTTAGAGGCAGGAAATGTTGACAATAAAGATTAATGACTCTTCTGCTCAGAGATGCCACCAAAGGTCAGCCCTAGGACTGCCACTACTAGCCCCAAGCTTGTTGTGTGACTGCAAGAGAGGCAGCAGAGACCGGGGATATCAAGATGCTGGTCATAGAAGACATGGCCCTCATGGCACCCTTGACTGGCCATTCTGCACTCAGCATCTTGTTTATGGACCCAGTCGGGCACACTGAAGGCTCCTTCCCTGGTTGCCGGCATCCTGGAATGCTGCCCTGAACACAGTTCACAGGGCTGTAATCCCTGCAGCTGGCCAGCAATTACTGCCTGCCAGACGTTTTTATTGTTCCAGAATATGGTCTATATGGACACAATATTCTTCCTGTCTTTCCTCCACTGGGTTACTATTTTTTGTTAAAAATACATGTAAAGGGTATATTTTTCTCTATAAACACAATTCTTATTTCAGCACTCCCTCCAAAGAAAAAGAATCCAAGTCACTTAGCTTTCTCGTGATCTTTAAAAAAAACAAAGAGCCAAATATGTATGCATGCTGATATCCACGTGAAAATCAATCCAGGACTCAGAACTGCGAATGATGCCATTTAAGATTATAGATCTGAAACGCTATTTCTGGACTCCGGCAACAACTAAGGAATAGAGGAAACATTTATTTTTGGTTGTTGTATTTCATCCCCACTCAATTGTGAACACGGCCGCTTGAAGCAACATTCGCAGAAAGTGACACGGCTATTAATCACCAAGGCAGCTTCTGCAGGCGCAGCCTCTCAGGGGGACCGCGCTGCCTGCCTTCCCTACTCTCCCTCTGGTCTCTTCTCCCAAAGGAGGCCAGTGACCTACTAAAAAGATAATTGCTTCCCATGTTTCCTGCTCCGAAGCATCATTGCATCAGTCTGCTGTGAAAGACATCCACCCTGGAAGGAAAAAAATCCTATGTGACTGAGCCTCTGTCCTTGACTCTGAGATGTCTTGGGGTACAAGCTAAGGGTGCAAACTAGTTCACAGGCATTTCTGCAGCCAGAAGAGGAAGAACTTGCCTCCTTCAGAGTTGAGGTGCTTGACCTCTACAGACAGAATCTGGGGCCTAGACACACTCCCATAGCCACTGGGATTTATTAATAATTCAATTTCAGGTTACAGTCAAGGGACCAGGTGAGAGCCCTCAGTGGGACACATACATTCCTTTCCCATATGACTTCACAGAGATATCCCAAACACTCAAAGAGACCTTAACCCAACCCTTACTGTTTCTCCTCTTTTGGGGGGATGCTCCTAGATACAGGACTTAGCGTGCAAATATTTTATAAATCAGAGCATGTCTGTGTGTATGTACACTTGTGTGTGGTGTATGCATGTGTGCAGCACACATATGTATAGGCATGCTTGCCAATCTGTGTGCATGTAGAGGCCAGAGGCAGGCATCAGGTCCTCTATTTTCAACTTATGTTTTGAGACAGGGTCTCTCACTTAACCAGAGTTTGGTGCTGTGCTCAGGCTGAATAGCTGGAAAGCCCCTGAGTTCTGCCTAATTCTATGCCCCAATACTGGAGTTACACATATATACTACCTATATACCATCATGTCTGGCTTTGTTGGTGGCTTTTGGGGATCTGAACTCAAATCCTTGTGCTTGCATATCAAACACTTTACCCACTGAGCCATCTCCCTAGACTCAAAGCAGAACATTTTAAGCCCACTATTATAGCACTGTGTTAATCTAAAAGTCCCCACAAGCCCGTGTTTCAACATTTGTTCTCTAGTTAGCAGCATCATTTTAAGAGACCATGAAACCCTTAAGAACAGAAGCAGGTCACTAAGGGTAGACACATGAAGATTACAGATGGCTCCTGGTTCCAGCACTGTCTCCATCATGAACGTGAGGAGACTCTATTACACATTCCATAATAAAGGCCTTTATGTCTTCCTTGCCAGGATGGGCTGAAACCATGAGCCCTACTAAACATCCACATTTACTTTTCTTTAGTTGTTTATGTGGAAGCATGATTATACTAATACAAGCATTGACTGGACCCAGAAGACTGGGGTCCAACTATAGAAAACTCAGCTACTTATTATCAGATAATGTATGGGCATCAAGCACTCCAGTTCCCTTCAGCCCCAAGTCCTGCCACACTCAGCCACATCGGATTCCCTTGGGGGTCAAGCCTGGTATCAAAATGGAGACAGGCTTCCCATAACATTCTTTTTTGTTTAAAACTGAATGCCTAATGGTTTTCTCTTTGGACTCTTGAGCAATTCCTTACCAAACATAAATTTCAACATGTTAGATCCACCATGATTTAGCTGTCATTCTTCAAGTGGGTAATTTCCAATTGGTCTATACAGCAGATGAAAGAAGTGTGTATGTGCAAGTCTGTGTATGCCATAGGTAAACACTGTTTTCACAATGGCCTTGGACTAAAGAAATAGCTCAATGGTTAAAGCGCTTGCTTTGGATTCATGGGCACCTAAGTTTGGCTTTCACCCATGTAAAAGCTGAACAAATATAACCTCTGGGAGTTGGGGGGAGACAGGCAGATCCAGTAGTCTAGCCAAAATGACAAGCTCCAGGTTCAGTGAGAGATCTTGGTTCAAGTAGTAGTAGTAGTAGTAGTAGTGGTAGTGGTAGTGGTAGTGGTAGTAGTAGTAATAGTAGTAGTGGTGGTGGTAGTAGTAGTGGTAGTAGTAATAATAACAATGTGAAGAGGGTTAGAGTATGACACCTGGTGATGACCTGTGTCTACACATATACATGCATGGGTGCTGCACAAACACATACATACACACACACACACACACACACACACACACACACAGAGAGAGAGAGAGAGAGAGAGAGAGAGAGAGAGAGAGAGTGTTTTGGCTGTAATTAAATATGAATCTGCTCCCAAGAAAGCTTCCAAAATGCTTTCCTACTCTTGTAAACACTCTACAAATAACATTTGTGTCTTTTAAGCTTCTTGACAGTGACAGAGGAGGGTTTTGATCTCCTTTCTGGCTTCAGCTTGCCTGTGAACTGGCTTGCACAATGACCTTGCACCCCAACACATCTCAAGGTCAAGGAATGATGCTCATATGCCCAGCTCTTCTTCCAATGGGAGAGTAATGACAGTAACAAGTTTTAAAAATAGGGATATTTGATGAGAAAGAAATGCTGGTTCATTGCTTTGATGTCAGTATTAGAAAGTCTGCACAGCAAACAAGGACAGTGTCCCAAGCCTACACACATAGATGCTGGAACTCACATGGCATTGCTAGTGTGCAGCTCTTTGGAAAAGAGCCATTACTACCATTCTCCCTATCTCCCTTTTCTCACAGACTATGTCAGATCAAAAACCTAGCCAACAGGCAGCACATAGGTATGAAGTTGTGGCTAATATCTAGTAGTGTCTTAGTTAGGGTTTTCCATTGCTGTGAAGAGACACCATGACCAAGGCAATTCTTATAAGGATAACATTTAATTGGAGCTGGCTTACAAGTTCAGAGGTTCAGTCCATTATCATCAAGGCAGGAGCATGGCAGTATCTAGGCAGGCATGGAGCTGGAGGAACTGAGAGTTCAGCATCTTGTTACAAAGGCAAATAGATGACTATCTTCCATGCAGTGGAGGGTATCAAAGCCCACAACCACAATTACACTCTTCCTCCAACAAGGCAACACCTAGTACCACTCCCTAGACCAAGCATATTCAAACCAGCACAAGCAGCAACCAACACTCTGCTATCTGAGACTGTGAAGACTACTTTCATCACAATTAGCAATGCAGCAGCAACATGCCACTTCTTCCTATGAGCCAATAGGTGACCTGGAGAACTCAGGCCTGAGAGAAGGCACAGACAGTGAACCCACATTGCTGCCACTGTATTTCTAATGAATAGATTCTTTCTGACCAATATCACCATCTGATGACAAGGACCAGAAGTAGACTCCCTCTGCATAAGAGACTAGCCGAGTCTTCCAGGTTCTTCTTTGAGGGTTCAAGTATTTAAATAAGAGTGGACTTGGTTCAAATAAACGTTTTAAAAACAAACAAACAAACACCAAGAAACATGGTTTCCTCTCTGCTCGGTCTGTTCTTGTCCTGTACTGGTGCCTCCTGTTGCCTGTGGGAGGCCATCCTGGGACCTAGCCATCACATCCTAATTTATTCCACTGCAGGGGAGGCAGGAAATAGGATGGTAAAAGCTCAGGCTTGGGACCATGCACACCTGGTTTGCACAGAGATGAAGATGCTTCCACCTGTGTGTAGGTTATCTTGTTCAGGCATCTGTGAGCCTCGGGTTTCTTAACTGTGAATGGATTTATTGTCCTCAACCTGTAGGTCACGACCCCTTCGTGGTTACATATCAGATATTTACACTGCAATCCATAACAGAAGTGAAATCACAGCTGTGAAGTAGCAAGGAAATAATTTCATGGTTGGGAATCACCATGACATGAAGAACATTAAAGGGTCTCAGCATTAGGAAGGTTGAGAACTGTATCTGCTTGTATTCTTATGTTCATTTGGGTCCCCCAAAACTGCTCACACTAATGTCCACAGAAAGACACAAACGGACCCTGCTCCAGTTGGTTTTGATTGGTAAATAAAGATGCCAACAGCTAACAGCTGAGCAGAGCAGATAGCGGCAGGGCTTTTAGGATTCCGGGGCAAAGGAGAGAAGGAAGAGATCAGCCATGCTGAGAGAAGCAGAAGGAGAGGAGAGACACAATGCCTGAGGACAGAGAGCATAGCAGTCACGTAAGAGCCAGGAAAGAGCGACCCAAAAGAGCTGCCCGACTGTGTCCAGGGCAGCAAAGAAGGAATTTAGTATTTAATAAGTAATAACTTGGGGAGTATCAGAGGGAAGTTGGTTGGCCAAGTGGAGGTTAGGCAGTGGCCCAGCCATTGAGCTATTTTAGGCATATGAAAACATAAAGGTTGTGTGCATGTGTCTTTCATTTGAGAACCCAAAACATTGGGGCGGGTGGTAAGGAACGCATAGGGGTCATCATCATACTCTCACCATTCCAACCAAAGTCTTCATTATAATCTGTTATTCTGCTCATCTCTGACTAGGAAAGTGATTGTAAAATTCCCCCAAAAGTTACTCTTCTCTATTCGATCTCACCAAAGCTTCTATAACAAGACCTTTAAGGCAAAGGAGAAAGTCTATTTCCCAACATTAAACATAATGAAATTGTTGAAAAAGAAGGCATGCTAAGGGGTGTCTGTGTGCGTGTGTGGGGCCATGTGGTAGAAAACTAATGCCGACAGCCCCCTTTATCTATCGAGGAACACCACTGATTTTTTCCTCCTGAATTCCAGGTTGAAAGAAGGTAGACAAACCACAGTGTAAGGGTGGGGTGGGGTGGGCAAAGCCACAGAGGCAACAGATTCTTTCCGAGCCAGTCAGTCAATCTTAGAAAGGAGCCTGAGTGATATTCAGTCAGTTACTACACAAGGGAAATTAATTTCCTTTCTCAGAACTAGAGCTTTAGCGTTATTTATGGTGACAAGACTTGGTTAATGTTAGGCATCAGGACTAGGCTTCCTTGAGATTTTTTTTTAATGCATCTTAATGAATGCAAAAAAAAATCTACAATGGTGCAAAATGTGGACCCTTACAGATGAGACTGCTGGGATAGGCTGAGAGCATCACTGTTACAGTGGTCTATATATATGTGAGATCCTGCCTACTGGGGGACACTTCCCCGGTCACAGTGTCTCAGTGATACTGCAGCACCTCAGCCAGTCAAGTGAGGAATAAACATTCCCTTTGGGTGTCAGGCCATCTTTCCTCTCTTCTCCGTTTGAGGCAGGTGCAGATGCAGCAGTGACTGTGTATCAGTATCCTGAATGGCCAGTCACAGACTCTGGTCCCCCTGAGAGTCTGAGCCTGACCATGGGACAGAGACAAATGCTGATCCCCAGCACTTGGCACCCATCACTGAGGCTGAACATTGGGTAATAGACAAGCATGATGTCCTCTTTACAGCACACATCCATGTCTCAATGCCTCAAACTGGCCTTAGACTACTTTTGGCAAAGTGAATGTCCTGAGACAATTAAAGGAAAGCCGGCATCTCCACCTTCACTCTTATCCACCTCAGAGGCGAAGGCATCTGTGGGCTCTTAAAACACCACAGCCCCTCAATCCATAAACATGAGTCAGCTCTCTATGGACTTAGATCTTTTTCTCATTTCATCAATTTTTCCAGAACATAGGTCTCACAGATGTTTTCCTAAAGGCGCACCTAGTACTTTCGTTTTAATGGAATTATCCAATCATATGACACATAGTGACATTTTGGGCAATAACTATCTCTGTTTATGACAGCAATCCCCCAAGGATAATGTTAAAACAGTGATAAAATTGCCCAATCACACCATTCTCAAAATGTGCCCTTAATTAAGCAATATATGACAAACTAACCTTACAGCTCATCTTTTTAGTCCCAAGACCCTTACATTTGCTATAACTGTGTAGAAGTACAGGGGGTCTTTATGTGGACTTTTGTGTTTTTGAGCACACTGAACAGGCATCTTAGGTCATGATGTCTCTGAAGATACTTCAGAATTTTCTACACAGCCCTATCATAGGATTATAGGAACAGTTTCATTATTTGCTGTCCAATTTGAATGCGCATGTTATTTTGTTTTCTTTACTACTGAACTGGACACAGCTCCTACTCCATGTCAAATGGGACCAATAGAGCTACAAATCCGTGCCACACCTGCTCCTAGAGGTGCTCTTTCACTAATTATGATGTTGGCTGTACTCGTATTTGTATGCTTGCTTAATTTATTGAGATGTTCTTTATTGAAGTAGTCACAGTCATCCCTACTCTTACTGATTTTTTAATTTATTTTATTTTATGAGTGTTTGCCTGCGTGTGTGTGTGTGTGTGTGTGTGTGTGTGTGTGTGCCTGGTGTCTGCAGAAGCCAGAGGAGGGCACTAAATAGCTTTGCACTGGAATGACAGGTGGTTGTGAGTAGCCACACCCAGGATCCTCTGCAGTAGCAGCAAGGGCTCTCACCCCTAGCCATCTCTGGCCTCTCTACACCCAGACATTGCTTACATTTTGTTTTGTGGTACTGGGGACTGAATCTCGGGCTTTACACATTCTTGGTAAGCACTCTACCTCTGGGCTATATGCCCAGCACATTTTAAATTTTGTATTTGAGTCGGGATCTGCTTATGTTACCTGGTAACCAATTGGGAGCCACAAATTATAGCTGAGACTTGAGCCCATTCTGTAGCTTAAGAAAGCCTTGAATTTATGGTCCTCCTGCCTCAGTTTCCCAAGGAGCTAGGATTGCAGATCTGTGCTGTCAAGTTCAATGCTAACGAGAGTTTTTACTCATTAAGATGTGTCCGATTTTTCTTCTTTATGTGACTAATATGATACGTTATATTGATTTTTTAATATTAAGTAAGCTCAGGTCCCTGTAATTAAGCCCACTTGGTCACAATGAGTGATTGTCATTCTGCCAAAGTCTAACCCCTACTTCTGGGGAGATTCTGTGTCTGCGTTCCTGTGTGATGGTGCTCAATGATTCCTTTCTATTGTGTTGTCTCTATCTATTTGGGAAACCAACGTATAATGGCTTCTATATAAGAACTGAAATGTGTTCCTTCTACTTTTCTTTCTCAAGGAGTTGTATAAAATTGTTAATTCTTCTTTAAATGTTTAATAGAGTAGTGAGACCATTTTGGCTGGAAATGGTTCATAATTTTCTTCCTCCTCCTCCTCCTCCTCTTCCTCCTCCTCCTCCTCTTCTTCTTCTTCTTCTTTTTCTTCTTCTTCTTCCTCTTCTTCTTCTTCTTCTTCTTCTTCTTCTTCTTCTTCTTCTTCTTCTTCTTCTTCTTCTTCTTCTTCTTCTTCTTCTTCTTCTTTCCTTCTTCTCCTTCTCCTTCTTCTTTTGATACAGGAGCTCATACAACATAGGCTGGTACCTAGACTGACTGTACCCAAAGCTGACCTTGAACTCCTGACTCTCTTGCCTCTGCCTCTCAAGCATGGAATCCAGGCATGCACCATCAGGAGTTAAAAGACTCTTCAGGAGTCTTTAAATTCAACTTCATCACTGCCTATCACTGGCTCTGGGGTTATCCCGAGTTTCACACACAGTGGGTGAATTGCAGCGTTTTGAGACTCTCGGGGAGCTGTCCCACTTCACTGAGTAGAGACAGCCCACAGACTGCTTCTGACATCAGCAACGGATGCTTCCTTCCTGTTCAACAGTTTGCTAGAGATTTGTACATTTTTATGATTTTAAAAAACCAGCTCTTTACTCTTTAGTATTTTCTATAGTCCTGTTTTCTCAGGCCCAGTGATTTCTGCTCTAATCATTATTAGCCTTCTTTTTAGTCTATTCTGTTCTTTTTCTAGGTTCTTGAGATAGGAGCTTATCATATATATATATATATATATATATATATATATATATATGTATATGTATATATGTACTTGTGTATATATATATGTATGTATATATTTATGTATACAACATTTAGATATATGATACATATGCCATGAATTAGTCACTTAAAGAACAAAAATTGGACACATATATGCACA
The DNA here is from genome assembly GCA_036184795.1 of Tokudaia tokunoshimensis. Taxonomy (NCBI): domain Eukaryota; kingdom Metazoa; phylum Chordata; class Mammalia; order Rodentia; family Muridae; genus Tokudaia; species Tokudaia tokunoshimensis. The sequence continues at coordinate 102,705,256 of BTHU01000004.1, read as the reverse complement.
TTTGGTGTTGGTAATTTTCCTCTTTTGTTTGCATTGCACAAAATTTGATGTGATGTTTTCATATTTTTAAAATTTTGCTTCTGAGTTCCTCTTTGATGTGGGTTATTAAGAAGTGTGTTGTTTATTTTGCAAGTGAAAATTTCCATCTTATCCATTCTTAGTTTGAATCTGTGTAGTCAGACTCATGGGTTCTAGGATGACAGACATCAGTCACTAATGCCTGACAGGACATTGATTTTAAAAAATGCTGCTGTTCCTTCTGTGGCATGGGACAGTGTCTGAAAAACGTAGGCAGGTATCTGAAAAGAGCGTGCCCTGTGTCTGTTGAGCAGAGCTCTTTTTATTTGGATTGGCTCTTGCTGGCCGTTGCCACTGCTGGCTTCTCTGCATCTTCCATGGCATCCTGTACAGTGGGTCTACCAGTTGTCAGAAATGGATGCTGATGTTTCCTGACTGAAGCCGTGGGTTGGTCTCAGTCCTAGCTGCTCACAGGCTCCTCATCCCATACATGTGTACAGTGCTGCTGGGTTTCCCTCATGGACCGGCACCTCTCGAGACGAATGTCTCTCTCTGTGGTGAGCATCTCATTCTGAGCCAACTTTATGTGAAATTAGCCACTCCTGCTCTCTTTGATCAATCTCTGTGTAAAATATGGTGTGTAAAATACAAATAAAATGTCATATTTTAAGTGAGCAGACAGCATAGAGCTTGATGGGTTTTGCTCCCTGACATGTTCTACTTTTTTACCGAATTAGGCTTTGTACATGTGTTGTAATAATGAGGCTAGGGTTAATGTCTGTTTTTTTTTTTAAAACTATATATTTTTTTTATTTTTAGGATTTATCTTTATTGCCTTCCTTCATGTTACATTTTAATATATTACTGTATCCATGAGCACATTGTTACTGGATACTGTTTTTAGAGTCACATTAAGGTTTTATGCATAAAGTTTACTCACATTCATACAAAGCCAACCCATGTCATCCTTTTACCAAGACAAGTGCAGTACAGAAACCTTGCCTCTCTTACCATCCACTATCCTCTCCTGTAAGTTCATTCAAAGCTACATGTACCGATGTCATAATCTTTGTGCCCCAGCTGTCCCATGTAACCTATAGAATTCAAGAGGAGGAGAGTGTATCTATCTATATTCTCACTTACACTGTGGTCTCTTCTTTCCTACTCTTCCAAAATTTCTTCTTTTATTTTTTTCCCTTTTTGTTTAAGGAAAGCTTTTCATTTTTCCATTCTTGTCTCCCTTCATTTTTTAGATTTTATTTTTATTTGTATTTATGCACGCATGCACACTCGTGTGTGTGTGTGTGTGTGTGTGTGTGTGTGTGTGTGTGTGTGTTGGGTGTGTATATTAAAGCAATGCCCTCAGAAGCTAGAAGATGTCAGATCCTTGGCAACTGGAATTATAAGCAGTTGTCAGCCTCCACATGTAGGTACTGGAAATCAAATTCATTTCCTCTTCAAGAGCTTTTAGTCCCTGACCATCTTTCAGCTCCTCTTTCTTTCTTTCTTTCTTTCTTTCTTTCTTTCTTTCTTTCTTTCTTTCTTTCTTTCTTTCTTTCTTTCTTTCTTTCTTTCTTCCTTTCTTCCTTCCTTCCTTCCTTCCTTCCTTCCTTCCTTCCTTCCTTCCTTCCTTTCCTTTCCCTCCCTCCCTCCCTCCCTCCCTCCCTCCCTTCCTTCCTTCCTTCCTTCTTTTGGTCCTTTTTCTTTCTCTCTTTAAATTGTTTTCTTTGTTTGTTTTGGTGTTTTTGAGACAATGTTTCACTATGTAGCCCAGGCTAGCCTTGAACTTGTGATGAATCCTCCTGAGGCTAGAACTCTGAGGCTAGCTGAGTAGTCAGCTTCCCTGACTACTGGGATTACAGATGTGTGCAACCATGTCCAGCAGGAAATTTACTCGGCTATCATTTTAGTCCGTGAGGGAAAAAGATGTTCAGTTTTATTTCATCTGAGAAGGCACTGAAATGTCATCTTGCTGCACACAGAAGTCTGGTTTAATGGTTCTTTAATGGTTGAGAAATGGCAAGCCACTTCCTGTGACCTTCATGGGCTTCTTATGAGAAATCTGCTGTGATTGTTTCTTTCTGCTGCTTTCAAGAATTTGTCTCTGTTTTCAGTGATCCGTTTTTTTCCACGATGTGTGTGCCTGTGAATTTCTCTGGTTTGTCCCTTACTGATCTGCTCAACTTTTTGAATCTGTAAGTTACGTCTTTTTGCCAGGTTTGGGTCATTTGTCTTTATCCCAACTACATTTTCACCCCTGTTCTCTTCCTCCTTTCTGTCTGGAATTCGAGGACACACACAGCTGCAGTTCCTCTGGCTGCCGAAGCTCTGTCCTCTCTGCTAGTCTGTTCTCTGTGTTCCCTTGCAGGTCACTGATGATTTCCTCTGTCCTCCCCGTTGTGTTTTCAAGGACACTCATGGGGCTTATATTGAAAGAGTAAATGACCTTTTTTGCTTTTTTGTGTCCATATGAGGAGGTACTATGCTGCATGCATGTGGATATCAAAGGACAACTTGTTGGAACTCAGTTTGTCTCCTTCCACCACGTGGGTCCTGGGGATCAAACCAGGTTGTCAGGCTTGGCAGGAAGTGCCTTTACTCATTGAGCCATCTCAGGGCTGGGCAAATAACTCAGTGGGGAAAGTGCTTGCTGTGCAAGCATGGGGACCTGTGTTTGGATCTCCCACATGTGCCTATATCCCAAGGGCTATTGGTTTCTTTTTCCATGCTGTTTGAGATTTTTCTGGTTCAGTGTAATGAGTAATTTTCAACTGGAATACATACATTTTAAGGCTACACTGGAGTCTCTGATCTTATTAAAATTCTGGATTTCTCTGGCCTGTTGTGGCACAAAAATACATCATTACTGGCAAACAGAAGTAGAAAGCCAACATGATTGTTGGCCTCCACTGATTCTCCAGTCATGCATGGGTCAGGTTCCTTCCTCCCTTTGGGCAAGGGCAAGAGTTCTAGCCTCTAATATGATCACCAGCAGCCCAGCATTGGGAAGAATGTCATCTCTGCTGGGGAGAGCGACAGTTATAAATCCAGCAGACCTCTGATACCCTCATAGCAGGAGGTAGAAGGAGCTTCTAGGTACAGGTAGATATCTAGCTCTCCCTCAGCCTGGAGACAGACTTCAGAAACTTCATCATAGACAAGGAAGGCAGAGGTCTTACCCTTTGTTAGCATGGGGTAGGGATGATGCTTTGGTTCTTTGTGTGGTTTTAGAATATGCAGAATAATATTATCCAAAACTTTTCTGTCTTGATAAGTGTCTCTTGATTTTCCCTTTCATTAAAAAAAAAAAACCTTCAAAGTGTGTGTGTGTGTGTTTGAATGTGTGTTTGAGAGTGGGTGTATAAGTTTGTGTGTCTGTGTGTGTGTGCTTATGTGTGTATCTGTGAGGTGTGTGTATGTGTGTGTGTTAATGTGAGAGAATGTATGAATGTGTGAGGGTGTGTTTGTGTATGTGTGTACACATGCACATGTTTCCACTGGTATTTCTGGGTCATCAGCTCCCCCTAAAACTACCCTGAGACAAGTATGATAAAGAGAAAAGCAGGAACTGCCCCACCCCAGTGTCATCCCCAGACCTTGAGGTCCTGACCATTTGCCTTCTTGTTGTCAGCTTTCACTCTTTTTATATTACACTTGTGATGCCCATATTCCACAGCTGTCCTCAGTGGAAGGAGCTGAGAAAGGCACATTTAGTCTATCTCCCTGAAGATGTAAGTCCTACCTCAAGACTCTACCCATGACATAAAGATTAGACTTTTAGGAAGTCTGCTGGAAGTATGAAGACTGGTGGTACTGGGTCTGTTTGCCTTTCCTGTGACTCAGAAGGACTCATGGAGGAAGAGAGTGTGCACTGGTATCACACGGAAGCAGTAAGGCATACATCCTTTTCTGTGAAAGATGCATCATAGCCTAAAAACGCATCACCAATTTAATATAACACATCAGTAATAAAACATACAGGGAGATCTGTGTGAAATTGGAAACATCTCAGTGTCAGAAAAAGCAAATGTGTTATAATTAAAGGGTGATGAAATCCCCCACATATACTAACATAACCAGTTATGAACATGTCATGAGAGTTCTGTATGTACTCTCTTTTCACCAATGTTCTTACCTATGAATTCCCTATGATACTGAATATATTTAAAGCTATACTTTCAGTAAATTTCCAAGGAAAAAAGATACACACATACACACACACACACAGAGAGAGAGAGAGAGAGAGAGAGAGAGATAGCATGCTCCCCTTAAAACTCCTGACACATTTCACCAACTTGCTTTTGGGTCTTCTTTAAGTTTAAATGTCTCGAAATTTAAGTACCATCTGTCTCTAAATATTAGTATCATTTAATAATTATTTACTGAAGCTTTCAATATATTAAAATTGGTATTTTTAAATATGAACTTTTTCTTCTCTCTCTCTCCCTCCCCCCTCCCTCTCTCTTTGAGACAGGATCTCACTATGAAGCTCTGGATGTCCTGGAACTCATTACACAGACCAGGCTAGACTCCAACTCACAGAGATTCCCATGCTTCTGCCTCCTGAGTGCTGGGATTAAAGCCGCATGCCAGTACACCCATTTAAAATCTGTACTTTTATATAATAAATTTTATTCTAACATTTTTTTTGCTTTGAGACATTTTTATCTGTCAGGACAACTTATAAGTCTATAAGAATATGGATCAGGTTTTGCCTTTATCTGTGCTATTTTGTGGCTTGGTTTAACTTTTATAGATGAACAGAGGTGAGAAATAATAGGTTTGCCCCAGTGTGATGCATTTAATCGACCAACCGAGTTGTCCCCAGAAAATGCCACTGGCTAACCCAAGAAGAATCTATGAAGGTGAATGGACTCTTGTTTCTGATGCTTAAAATAGTCGTCCTCTGGTTCTGACAAGTCCCTGGTCTTCCTTCAATTGCCTTAGCAAACAAATCCTTGCTTTAACTTCTCTCCCACTTTAATCACTAATTATGAGTCATGAGCCTCCATCAACACAACTTATTCCCAGCATCCCTTTTTCATCTTTGGTTCTACAGTTGAAATAATAAAGTGAAATAATAAAGTGAAAGCAACTTTACTGGACTATTAGCCACAAAATATAAAGCTTCAGGGGATACTTCTCTTTGGGGAATTTCCTTTTTCTTTAACTGGCTCTCTGTTGCAATAACCATTCTTCCTAACAAAACCAAATCCTTTAAAACTTTCTGACTACCCAGTTGCTGGTTCAAGGTGTGGATGTCAGGTGTTGGCTGAACACCTCTGTTGTCAAGGTGTAGAACGCGGCAATGAAAAGTACCCTCTGCTGGACTTGGCCCAAGTACCCACCACTGGCTTTCTACCCTCAAGCCCAGATGGATAGCTCCAGTGTCTGATACATCTGAACATGTTCAAGAACTTCCCTATGAGATGATTGTCCATTTCTTCCCACATTTCACTACCATGCTTTGTCTGCCTATCTCTTGTCTGACTCCAGTTCCTTCTTGGGCCATTGTGGTGATTTGAATATGCTTGGCCCAGGGAGTGGCACCATTAGGAGGTGTGGCTTTGTTGGAGGAACTGTGTCACTGTGGGGGTGGGCTTTGAGATCATCCTCCTAGTTGCCTGAGGATAGTTTTCCCCTTGGCTTATTTTGGAGCAAGATGTAGAACTCTCATCTCCTTCTTCAGCACCATGTCTGTCTGGATGATGCCATGCTTCCTGCCATGATGATAATGGATTGAACCTCTATAACTGTAAGCCAACCCCAATTAAGTGTTGTGCTTTATAAGAGTTGCCTTGGTCATGGTGTCTCTTTTCAGCAATAAAACCCTAACTAAGACAGCCATCCCAGAGGACAACACTGCCTTCTGAGTTGTGAAAAGCCCATTTGATTTCTTTATACTGATGATATATCCTTGCACATAATTGAAAATTAAAAAGAAAATAACACAGCTTGTTTTCTTTACAAAAACCATTTCCAAAATTAACAATGTATTATGCCTGTGACAAAATCAATCCATCTGCTTCACACGAATACAGCCTGGAAATAAAATTCTACAAGGTCGTTTGAGTTTATGTGTAAGATCTTAGGGTGCTGGAAATTATGTAAGTCATGGGATGCCAAAGAGCAAAACTCAAGGTGACAGCCTGAGTGGATGCATTTCAAAAAGGTTCTGGGAGGCTAATGAAGGCTGGACCACAGAATTCCTGCCAAGAAGTTCTTGCTCACCTAGGTCACAGTCTGGACCAAGTCAGACACATGCTTCTAGACTTTTCTCAAGAGAAAACATGATTTTTACCTTTGGATGGACTCCACATTTGCTGGCCTATATGCAATGGTACTAATACCAAAGCATTTACTATTTAATTGATGAAAATGACTGTACCCTTTACAAACAAGAGTAGAGTGGGATCATAGATCCCGGTCTCCTCTGCTCTCTTTCCTAGTGTGAGACCTTGACTCTAGAAGCAAGCTGGGTCAGGATGCTCAGGGCTAAGTGATCTTGACTTGCTGTGTCTGAAGTGAAGCTTCTGCTCTCTGAGAGAGGACTTGTTGAAGGAGGAAAGTCCCAAGTCCTCTTGCTTGTCACTGTCTAAAGTGCCTCTATAATATTTCGATAAAATGAGGAAAATAGACGCCAGTGTCTTACTTCTTTTTTGTTTTGTTTTATTTTGGTTTTTGAGGCAGAATTTCTCTGTGTAGCCCTGGCTGTCCTGGAACTCACTCTGTAGACCAGGCTGGCCTCGAACTCAGATATCCACCTGCCTCTGCCTCCCAAGTGCTGGGATTAAAGGTGTGCGCCACCACTGCCCGGCTTCAGTGTCTTACTTCTACTGGTGTAAAGGTATAGTCACAGACCAGGAGTTGTCAGAGAGTCCTACTTAGTCACACCTTCCTAGAGTAGAGCTTCCAGCACATTGACCCACACTGGTGGAGAAAATGCAGACATGAACATATCATTTCTCCAACATTGGACTGTGACTTTTCCCCCTGAAATTTAGATATTATTGAATAGCTATTTCTTCTTATGTTTGTCATAAAATATTTCCCAAAGATCTTATGTATTGTTGTAGGGATCATTTTGTAAAGGAGGGTCACTTCAGAGGAAGAAGGCACCTCAGCTCTGTTACAACAGTGCCAAGCTAGAACCAAAAGAGAGGCAGGCCATGTCAGTAGGAGCTTCTGGCTCAGGAGAGGAATTTCACTTGGTTCAAAGCATGTGAAAGACCACGCAGATGAGTAGTGTTACAGTAAGAAAATCATGTAAATACAATTAAGCGTTTGATACCGTCACAATCCCTTTAGTGGCAAAAAGTAAGAATGGATTGAAACTAAACAGTATGTCAGCTAAAAGCTTTATAGAAAGAATCATGGAAAGATCTAACGAGAGTTTCTGGGGCCTGAGCAGCCTCATAGATTAGCACTATCCTGGCCCTTCCACAGCACTTCACTAAGTGAAACAGACTAGGACTAGGCTCCAAGGAGTGCTAAAATCCTACAGCAACTAGCGTATGATAATGGAACCCAACAGCCAGTACACTGCCAACCAACAGATTCAAGCCACCTAAAAGCTTGTGAAAAGCTAAACCTGGTAAAAAGCAGTCATCTCGGGCAATCCAGGAGACAGACACAGGTCAAGACTGGATCTGCTCAGGACTGAGATCACAGGGCACCATAGGGAGACAGCAGAGGCTACATTAATAAATAAACAGCAGGAAACTCAAGAGAGAAGACAAGCACCCAGAGAGTCTGCGGATATTACCGAAAACATGCAGCTGTCAAAGAAAACTAATTATCAGACATTGAGTGTGAGCCACTCAAAGTGGGAATGAGAGCCCCTAGTTGGCCTCTAAGGAAGTGGGAATGCTGTACTTAGGAAACAAAAATCCAAGTCAATGATTACAAGCACATTTTAAATAACATAATTCCCGTTAAAAGTTTTAAGTATTGGATAGCAGTATTTAGTATCAATAAAGGCACAGAATTGTTTTAAAATTGAGATTCTGAAGTTGAAAGCAACTGAAATGAAAGTTTTTTCATGAGATTAGCTCAATTACAAATTTGAATTGCTGGAAGAAACTATAAAGTTTTCAAACATAAATCAATAAATAGGAGACAACACTAACAACAACAACAAAAAAAAGAAACAGAAAAAATAATGGTTAAAGGTATGCAAAGGGTCGAAGCAGTGTGAGGCCCATGAGCACATCCCCATGTGTGCAATAGAAGCAACAAGAAAGGGAGAGGTGATAGGAAACGAAAGACCAGGTGGGGAGATGCTTCATGAGCAACAGCTCCTGTTGCCTGATCCTTCCCACACCATCCCCAGGGCTACACAGAGGAAGAAGACAGTTGACTCCTCCCAGTTGTCCTCTGAGTCTACATGACCTTAACATGGGCCGCCTGGTGCATGTAGGCACACACACACACACACACACACACACACACACACACACACACGCACATGCACACACACATATACACACACATACATGTACATATACACACGCATGCACATGCGTACACACATACATACACACTGAATAAATATAATGAAAACTATCCTAAAAAAAACCCGAATGGCTAAATATTTACCAGATCTTTTGAAAAACAATCACCGCATTTGAATGAAAGTGGTGAAAGAAAGCCACGGCAAGTAAGGGAATATCAATAAATTAACAAGCCGGTTATCATCAGAGGCAGTGGAGGCTCAACACAGCTCAACACATAGCTGTTGGGAGGAAGGCATGGATCAAACAACAACGTCACAGCCCACAGGGCCGTCTTTCAGAAATTGAGATGAAACAGTGGCTTTCACAGATGAACAAAACAGAATAGCTACTCAGAACTAACAGCATAAGAACTATGAGTGGGCCTGGAGGGATGGCTCAGTGGTTAAGAGCACCGGCTGTTCTTCCAGAGGTCCTGAGTTCAATTCCCAGCACCACATGGTGGCTCACAACCATCTGTAATGGGATCAATGCCCTCTTCTGGTGTGTCTGAAGACAGCTACAGTGTACTCATAAATAATAAAATAAATCTTTTTTTTAAAAAAAGGACTATGAAGTTGTCCTTGAGTTGAAATGGAGGAACACACGTCAAGGAGATTCGTCTTGGCCAGTACACAAGGACAAGGGACAAGATAATGGTCTGCTTCTTTTTAAAATATTTTAAATGGATTTTTGTTGTATGTGTTAAGTGTTTTGTCTGTGTGTATTTATGTGCACTCTATGCATGTATGTATGTTCATGCCTTGTGTCTGAAGAAGATAGAAGAAGGTGCCAAATCTCCTGAAATTGGAATTATAGACAGTTATGAACTGTATGCCAGTGCTAGGAATCCAACCTGGGTCCTCTGTAAAGATATGTGTCATTAACTTTTGAGCCATCTCTCCAGCCCTGTGCTTCCTCTTTTAACTGATGGAAAAATTAGTCAAATAGAGTCTAATATAATGGATGCTGTAATATATACAAATGCAATATATTTCACAATAACTGTGCCAAAAAAATAAACTTGGAAGAAAGCATTTTAGGATAAAGAAATCCACCAGCTTGTAATGCTGACCCACAGAACAAATCAGAAAAAAAAAAAAAAAAACCCAGGCATTCTGAATAGGAAGTGTGTTGTGCTCCCACCAAAGGTTCGAGGAGCATTGCCGAGGAGGGGGAAAGATTGTAAGAACCAGAGGATCCGAGAGTTTTCTGTGAGGTATTCTCCTAGTAATGCCTGAAGCTACACCCACGTCTCACCAACATGATCAGAGCTGCACACAGAGAACAACAGCAGACGTGCTACATGAGGGGGGATGAGGCCTCTACCCAACACAAAGAACTACAGGTAACTACGTAATGCCGAGAGTGGGAGAAACCAATCGATTAAATCAATTATCCAATAACTGAATGGTCAGCCCTGAAGACATACACACAAGGAACATTATACAGACTGAGCAGGTTGCACTTATGTGTTAAGGAATATAACTGGATATATACATGTATGCATGTAACAACAATTAAAGAAAAAAGAGGCCATAGACTTGGAAAAGAGCAGGGAAGGGTATACGGGAGATTTTGGTAGGAGAAAAGAGAAAGGGGAAAATGATGTAATTATATTATTATCTCAAAAAATAAAAGTAATAAAAAAGAAGGGTGTTGTAACAAACCATATAAATGCAGGTTTGTTATTATCTTTCACAGAAGTTGTGAAAATTATATAAAGCAATAGTATACTGAGTGTTATTATGTGTAACTTCTGTAGATGTGACATACACAAAATAGTATAGCAGAAAAGAGAAATGGTAGGGGAGGAAAATCATAATCAGAATATATTATATGAAAACTCTATTCAATAAAAGAAAATCTGCTCAATCTACCAATAAAAGAAAAAAGTTCCTAAAGGAGAGATGGGCAAAGAACTATATAAAAATTAACTAGCTCCTAAAGCCAGACCTACTGTGAGTGCGACACCCGGGCGGGGCCAACTCGCCCACTCTTTGGCCTCAGGATTGTGAGAGTGGGAGAGCTGGCCCCGCCCGGCTGTGGCACTCACAGTAGGTCTGGCTTTGGTGGCCCGGCTGCAGGTGAGCTGGCTCTGAAGCCATGAGAGTAGGAGAGCTGGCCCTGCCCTTCGCAGGCTGTGGCATTGGATAGCTAGGTGGGGCAGTGCTGGAGAGCTTGCCTTGGGGGTAAGAAGGCAGGAGAGCTGACAGGCTGACCAACTCAGCTACCACCCAGGCCCAGATCCAGGGCTTCGGTTTGGCCTACGCCAACATCTACCCCATCTATGAACTGATGAAGCACGTGAAGGAGTCAGACCTACAGATCCAAAGCTGCAGGATCTCCATGACACAGGGCAATCACAGGTTATCAGAGAGGAGTCCCCGTGAGGATCCAGTATTGATAGTGTAGCAGAAGCCAGAGGCCTTGAACCAGACAGTGTTCATTACAATGAACATTTGCAAGTAAAGACATGTGGGCAGAGGGTATACTGTGTGACACTATGACATGCTGCAGCTTCCAAGATGAGATTTTTTTGTTTATTTGTTTTGTTTAGTTTTATTTTGTGGGAGGAGGACAGATACAAAGGGATTGGGAGATGAGTGGGATTGGAGTGCATGATGTGAAATTCATAAGGAATCAATAACAAGCCTTCTTTAATTAATAAAAAGATGGACACAGAGATGGCTCAGTGGGTTCGCGAACTTGCCTCTAAACCTGATGGACAGAGCTTTATCTTTGGAACTACACGGTGGAAGGAGAGAACTAACTCCCACAAGTTATCCTCTGACCTCCACATGTGCACCTCAGGATGCACACATGCATGTACACACAATAAATAAAATTCAAATTTAACTTAGTTAAAGGAATAAGAGCTATACTAGAAAATATTCACTTAATATAAAAGAAAGCAAGAAGAAGTAGAAGAATAAAGAATGCATGAGCTAAGCCTGGTATGAGAGTTTGCATCCTTAACCGCAGCATTAGGAAAGCAGAGGCAGGAGGAGCTCTAAGGATTGCTGGCCATCCGTCTATGCAGTTGGTGAACTCTAGTTCTGAGAGCGACCTTGCATTAAAGAATAAAGATGGAGAACAACTGAGGAATACGCCTCATATCAATCTCTGGTCTCCAGTTCCTGTACACACTGGTACAAGCTCTCCCCCACACATCTGCCCATACCAACATCTATACAAACAAACACAAAAACTCCATGAGCTATAGGAAAAGAAAGATAAAGGGCAGGTGTAAACGCAACCTGATCAATAATAACAATTAACTTGTGTGCATTCAGCATCCAAGGAAAAAAAGCAAGAATCATCATACTGTATTTAAAAGGAAGGTTCCACTACAAGCTTGATAGAAGAGACAATGTTTCTATTCAAAGCAACAAAGTGACAGCAAAAATGGTAGAAACGTAGCAAGTAGCAGCCCTGGGGGCTGGAGTGGGTCTAGTACCAGACAACATAGAATTAAAGACAAAATGTTGCTAGAGATGGAAAGCAATACTCATGAAGACCATTCAGGTATTTAGAGCATTGCCTTTATTTGCATATGATGCAATCTTACCTATAGAAAATCTTGGGGAAGCCTTTGAAAGTCTATTAGAAGAAACAAATATTCAGCAAAGTTGCATGATATGATATCTACACACAGAAATCCATGTACCCCTAGGCGCATTCTGCAGACAATTTTGAAATCAGGTTAAGAAAATATTTTTATTTATAATGTCATCAGCCAGAATAAAATGTATGAAAATAAATTTAGTGGACTAGAAGATGGTAATACACACGTGGATATGCAAACATTCATGTATTCAGTCTCTAGGGGATAAGTGAGGAATTGTCTGTGAGCAGCTTCCCTGAGAGGCCTCTGATGGCAAACCAATACCAGTTTCAGTAAGAGAATAAAAACAAAACTAGTTGGAACAGGAGAAAGAGTCCAGCGTCCCTCCCCAAGGGCTCAGCCCTTCCGGGAATCCACTCCTAAAGCAGCAAAAGAGAGGGAAACCAGGGGAGGGCTGGAGCCTCGGAGAGAGAAGAGTCTCAGAAAACCTGCGCCCTAGTCAACACAGAGAATTTACAGGGTGGAATGGAAGAGAAAGGGGGCAGGAGCTATACATGGTAGCAGATGGAGGGCAGAGTCCAAAGGAAAAACAAAACATATCGGAGTCTAAAAGCAGAACCATTGCTGGACACATCAGATCTGCAATGCAACCACAGGAATCCAGGGCTCCGCATGCCATACAAGGTCCAGGAAAATCCTCTTGTTTCTAGCATTTCACCTGAGCAGCTGCAAGAAGCCAGTTTCTGTTGACCCCAGCTCAGTAGGTAGTTAGGCCACTCTAGAGCTAAGATTCCTCCATTTACAGCCCTCTCTGGGACCCAGGGAAGGCAAGGGTTCCCGGAGTGCATATAACCTCTAGCTAGAAAGGAAAACCTTTGAGGCGGAATGGTGCTGTATTCCACAAGGTTGCAGTCTGGTCTGAGTCAGAGGCTGGAGCAAGACTTCCTAGTTCCCCAGAAGAGGGATGAGTGATGGCTGCTTAAAGGCATTAGGAGGGCACATGCCCATGGGAAGCTTGCCAAAAGCCCTTTTCAGTGCCTGGAGATCGAGAGACCCTGTTAGAGTGCCCACAACCTACCCCGCAAACTGCGTCCTGTAGTTAGGGAGTAAACAGCACACAAATATCAACACAGGAAGCTCAATATCACTAGGGCTCTGCTCTTTTTGAAGGACACCAGTCCAAATGGCCAGGGAAGGAAAGGCAAGATGGCATAGAGACATAACCTGCACCTGCACCTGCACCTGCACCTGCACCAGGCTAGGGCTGGCACAGATGCACCTGTGTTAAGGTGTGAAACCACATAACCACAGTCTGCACCTGCACTCAAGGAGTAACTGCATAGAGGTGCCTCCACCTGGGCACACATGCATGACTACCTACTATCTGCATCTGGACACACATGTGTGACTACATGGAGACGCTCTGCACTGGGCACACATGCAAGCAATCTCATAGAGAAGATCTGCCCTGATCACACACAAGTGACCACAGACATAGGCTCCACTTGGATTCAGGCCACATACACTGTGGGGCCTGCCTTCAGCTGAGCAGGTACATGGACACAGAGAGAAAAGTCTCACTTTAATTTCTTACAGTGCTCTGTCCTGCTCTCCCCAAACAGGTAGGCCTGGACTGGCATCTCCCAGGCTTGGCTTCCCAAGGACTGGGGTTGTTCGGGTTGTCTGATCCCAATTTTCACGTATCTCTCCTGTCATTGAGACTTTAGCTGGCACTACCTTGTGTCCTCCCTTCCTTTCTATGCTCCTTCAAGTCACCTCATTTTTTCTATTTTTCTGTTGCTCTCATTGTTAGCCTCACATGGTTCCGTTTCCATATTAACTTTAATATCTACTAACTTAGCACACTACCATGCCATCTTTGCTCCTTTAGACCACCAAAACAATTGGAGTCAAGAGGACTATGGTTTTTTATTGACTTGGCTGTGTTTTCAAGGTAGGCCTATGTATCAGTTGTGGTTGCTTCTGGCTAGTAGTTTACTCTTGGAATAGTGCTGGAGATCAGAACTTGTGCACCAAGTATGTGAAATTAAGGTTTAACCATTGAGATGCACTCCCCCAGTGGGGAAGGAACCCTATTGTGACCTTGCCCCACTTGAACATTGGAAACATTTGACTTAAAAAAAATAGATGATTTTTTTAAAAAAAAAAATCAAGTAATGACATCATCACAGGTGTCCAAGACCCAAGAAAAAGGATACAAAATCAACATACTGAAATCAGAAACTTTCCTGTGAAAAAAGTCAGGCAAGCAGCTCAGTCACAATAGAAGACATTCATAGAAAACATAATCATGAATGAAAGAGAACAGTGCTGGAGGTGCCAAACTGCACCTGTTTCCAAACATACAAGCAATCTCATAGAGAAGATCTGCCCTGAACACACACAAGTGACCACAGACATAGGCTCCACTTGGATTCAGGCCACAGGGTCACAGTAAAAAGCCAGCACACACGCGAGTCAGTGGAAAGGATGGGACTAGAATAGCCATGACTATCCTCCAATATGCTCATGCAATTTTGACAAAGATGCCAAAAATGTGCATTAGAAAAATGAAAACCTTAAGCATATAGCTCTAAGTCAGTTGGCCATCAGTGTGGAGAAGAATAAAACCACGTCCTTCTCTCATCCCGTGCACATGAACTCAACACATGTCAGCAAAAGATCTCAGCAAAAGATCACAAATTCTGAAACTGTCAGAGACTAACATGGATAAAATGCTTCAAGGACTGGAGAGTTTGCTCAGCTGTTGAGAGCCCTGGGTGTTCTTCCAGAGTACTGGAACTCAGTTCCCAGCACCCATATGGTGGATAAAGCTGTCTGGGACTCTAGTTCCAAAGGCTCTAGTGCCCTCTTCTGGCCGTCTCAGGCATGGTACGCATGTGGGCACAGATACACATCTGAAGCCAAAATACTCATACACATGAATTTTTTAAAATAAAAATTTGAAAATAATAAAAGTACTGCTACAGCTCAGGAAACAAGACCAAGAATTGACAAGTAATATTACACTAATTTTAAAAGTTTCTGCCCAAAAATGTAAATAATCATCAGACCTAAGACACAGCTTACACAATGGAGAAAAAACTGCCAGCTATACATTTGACATGAGATTAATATCCAGACTATATAAGGGACTCAGAAAATTAAATATGGAAAAAGCAGACGACCAAGCAAGTGTATGGGTTAGTGAAATAAAAGATAGTTCTCACAAGGTTAAACACAAATGGTGAACCGCGAAAATACGTTCAGCATCCTTAGCTGTTAAGGAAAAGCAAGTTAAAAGTACACTGAGATTCCATCCCATCTCAGTCGGAATAAATGACACTGAGAAAATGAACAACTAGGGTTGGAGAGATCGCTGAGAGCACCTGCTGCTCCTACAGAGATCCCAAGTTCTGTTCCCAACACCCACGGTAGGCAGCTCATAGCCACCTGTGACTCCAGGTCCAGGGGATCCTACGCCCTCTTCTGGCCTCCACAGGTACTGCATATGGTACACATACAGATAAGCATTCAGGGCGCGCGCACACACACACACACACACACACTTTTAAGAAGAGGTTGAGCAACAATAAACACTGGCAAGGACTCTGGGAGAGGGGAACACTTGTGCACTGCTGGTAAGAATGTGATGTGGTCCGGTCATTATGGAAATAAGTATCGTGATTCCTTAAAACAGAAAAACTGGAACTGTCGATGACACCACCCCTGGTATCTAGCAAAAGTGCCCCGGCTCAGCATACCACAGAGGCTTGCTAACCTGTATTTATTGCACCGCTTACTTACATTAACTCAGTAGGTATCCGTCAGCAGATGAGCCAACGAAGAAAGTAGGGCACAGGCCCACAATGTAGTTTTACTCAGCCATGAAGAAGAATGGAAGCGTCACTTTCTAGAAGATGAATACAGCCAAAAATTATCATATTAATTGGAATATGCCAGATGTAGGCAGGTATCACATCTGTCCTCTCACATGTGGATCCCGGGTGGGGGATGTGAAAGCCCTAAGGAGACTGGGGCAAACCATGAGGAAGTGGGTGAGAGGAAAGGCCTGTGTGTGAGGAGACTGTGGTAAAGTTAAGATACACTAAAGAAACTATCTTTATAAAACCTGTCACTATTTACAATGAGCATATATTAAAGAGAGAGAGAAAAGAAACACGTGTTCTTAAAAACTGATGACTAATTTATTATGAAATATTCAGTAGCACTTTAAAGTCGACAGAAAACCCAGAATTTAATTATAAACTTTATAGATGTGTTAATTTTTTCACTAAAAATTCAGCGAAAAGCAAAAAACAGAAGCACAAAAAAACCTGTTCAAAATAAAGAGCTCAAGTTAAAATCTGTTTGCAGTAATAACCCCCAAATGAAGCGATTGCTGATTTTTCTTGTAAGGGAATGGCACTGAGGATGTGGCTTATAAGTTTAAAATGACATTTAGATTAATCAGGAAGTCTGTCTTTCGGGACAGGTGGAAGCATACGCTTAGGGACAAGCCTCTAGTGACCTGGCCCTAAGCTTAGGGACAAGCCTCTAGTGACCTGGCCCTAAGTTTAGGGACAAGCCTCTAGTGACCTGGCCCTAAGTTTAGGGACAAGCCTCTAGTGACCTGGCCCTAGAAAGGAGGAAAACACTCGGAAGAGGCACCCACTGCCTGGACCTGCTATCAGGCCATTATTCCTGTTGCAGCAGTCAGGTTTTTCCTTAAATAATAGTGGGGTGGGGGTGGGGAGAACCCAAGCAAGTAAAACAGGACAAACAAACAAGCAAAAGGATCGTGGAAAGGAAAGGATTAAAAACCAGAAGCTTTATCTGTCCCAATAGATGCACAAAACCCAACAAAGAAGCACAGAAGTGTGAAAGGACGAGGCACTGTAACACACGCAGGAGCACACACTCCTCTACGCTGGGAGCCAAACACAGTCAGATGACTGAGAGCCCAGAGAGTTCAATGCTCCACTTCCAAGAAGACTGCTGAGCAGATCCAGGTCTCAACTGAGCTGCCAAATAAGTAAGAAAATCGGGACCAGACAAGAGCTAACACAGTGGGAGGAAAGATCAGCAGTGTTAGGACACACTCACAGCCCAGAGGGAAGGAGAGCCTAGAGGAGAACTGGCAGAACGAGTCAACTGGTCAAATGAAAACTCATCAGGGAAGTGTCGTCAATAGACAAGACCAAATGGAGTAACAAGCTGCAGACACAGTGGGCTCCCTCGGGCTTACTTATTCTCCTGGGTTTCTGTATATATTATTACTTCAATTCTGTGGTTCAAAGCTAACATCCACAAATGACAGGAAACGCGTAAAAAGTATCGCGTGTCTACTTTTCAAACTTCATGAAAAGCTCCTAAAGTTCACATGGAGCAGAAGAGAGCCAGAAGAGCCAAGCCAACCAATATTGAAAGAAAAAAAGAATGGTCTTAAAAACTCACATTTCCCAATCTAGAAACTTGTTACCCAGCTCCAGTGATAAGAGGAGATGTGCTGTAATTGATGCAAATCAGCTAAACAGATATGAGATTCCAATAGTCACTTTTCTTTAAAAGACATCAATATTTGTGTGTCTGTGTATGTACATCTGAGAGCAGTGCTCTTGAAGGCCAGAAGAGGATGCTGGATCCCCTAGAGCTGATGGATGGTACAGGCGTTTGTGAGCTGTTTGATACCAGTGCTTGGAACTGAACTCAAGTCCTCTCCACAAGAGCAGCATACAGCCTCGGCCACTGAGTCATCTCTGCAGCCCCACCAAAAGCCACCAAAAGCCAATCTTTACATTTAGGACCTACTGAGTATTCAAAATTGGTACCAAAACAAACAAATACTAAAAGACTAAAGCAATAAAGTTCCTGGGACAGATGTGCTTATGCCGTGGTGTGTTTTCCCCACACTGTCTTCTAGCACGTTCCAGGTCTTATAGTAAAGGTCTTTGTATATTTGGAGTTGTTTTTTGTCCAGAATGAGGGAGACAGATCTACTTTCATCCATCCTCATGTGCAGATTAGGTTTCCCCAGAACCATTCTTTGGTTCCTGGTGAATATCCACATGCAAAAGAATGAAGGCTTTTCCCACACCATAAACAAAAGTTAACTTAAAATGGATCATTTGCCTAAACCTAGGTGCTAAAATATCACACAGGAGAAAGAAGATATAAAAGATGCAGGGTCTTGAGAGGATGAAGTAACTTCTTAGATATGGTGCCAAAAGAAAAAGATGGACTCACTGAAATTAATAATTCTATGTTTCAGAGCACATAGTTCTGAAACAGAAGCAGTGTGAAAGGATTCCACCGTTCACTCAAGAGAATCAGTATCTCAGGGTTTAGACTGAGCCAATCACTTAAGGAGTAACTCAAAATGTAAACACAGTTACCGTACAACCTAGCAACTTAGTTACAAGGAAGAACAAACACACATCTTCATGAAAACTAGTACATTTTTGTTGCTAGGAACATATTGACCAAAGCTATAAAGTAGCAGCAACCCAACATCCATCAACTAATGACTGGATGAATAAGATGCAGTCTATCTATGCCCAAGAATATTATTTGGACATGAAAAGGAAGTTAGGTGCAGTCCATACATGCTACACAATGTCTGGACAATAGTACAAAAAAACCTCTTAATGTGATTTTATCAAAATGAGAAGAACAAAATAGGCAAACCCATAAAGATAGAAAGATTAATTCTTGCCTAGTGGATCATTAGTCATCAGAAGAATTGACAAAAGTTGCTTCTACAACTTGTTGGAGATACCAACAACCACTGTATGTGCTGACTAGGTGAATTTCATGCGTGTGTACTATATCTCAATAAAACTGCCTGTAAAAAGCCAGTTGAGGCAGTGAATTTTACTTTATCACAAGCTCTTGACTTTTCCCCACAGTCAGAAGAACCCTGCCGCTACCACTAGCACTGACTGCATCTCATCCTGGATGTGCAGACATCCATGAGGCAGTGTGTGCAGCCGGCTGGTAAATGCATGGAATGCTGGAAGATTCTATAGAGTGCAATGCAAAACAGCAATTAAAATGTCCCCAGATGTTCATTTTGATGACAAAATAGAAGGCTTCTGAAATAGATGACAAAGCCCACTGCAGGCGCACTCCATGCAGAAGGCACTCTAAATTTAGCTGGAGCATTAAGTTCATTTGCTGAAGGAAAGCTATGGGGCTGGCATCTTTGGTTCCCATGGCAATTCTCTCCAATAGACAGGTTTGCTCCTGTAACTATGAATTTCTTTTCGCTTGTACATTATTCATACGTTTTAAATGGCACCTTCTGTCACGGTTTTCCCCCAGATACTAAAAACTTCCTCCAAGTTCCATTACAATTTGAATATGTAATTTCTTCCCCATAAGCAAACTGCGAAGGAACTTAAGTTCAAATGAGATCATTGCTCTCCTGTCCTGCTCATATAGCCAAGACTTGAGATAGTCACCAAGCCAGTACTGGGGTAGAAGGCTCTCACACAAGCTAGAATCCGTGAGAACAACTTCTGTCACTACTATCAAGATGAACACAGCCAAGTACATTGGGGACTTTCACTGGAGCCCCATGAGGATCTTGGCCCCACTACTCTGTGGTACACTGACATTTTCTTGGGGACCATGAAAGGAGAGAAAGGAAGAGTTTGGTTCTTATTAGGATGCTATGTGTAAATAAATTTTGGATAAAGAAAGGAAGTGAAGGTTTATAGAACACGAGTCCTGACCTCCTGTGTTACCACTCTGCTAAGTGCATTCATGGGAGTTACAGAAATTAATCCACAAAAGAGTCCTTTGACAAATATATGAGTGTTTTAGTTATTTTTCTGCTGCTGGATTAAGACACCATGACCAAGCAACTTATAAAAGAAAGAATTTAATTTGGGGTTCTCAGTTGCAGAGAGTTAAAGTTCATGGCCATTGTGGTGGGGTCATGGTAGCAGGCAGAGCCTTAGCTGACAGCTTACATCTTGATCCACAAGCACAAGGCAGAGAGAGAGCTAACTGGGAATGGCTTTTAAAACCTCAGTCTGTCTCCAGGGATACACTTCCTCCAACAGGGACACAATCCTTCTCAAACAGTTCTCCAGCTAGGGACCAAGCATTCAAACATATGAGCCCGTGGAGGCCATTCTCATTTAAACCACCAGAATTAGTAAAGTTAAATTTTTAGAAGAAACTAAATATTAGTACAGCTAATCATTTGCCTAACTGGGGATGCTGGGTCATGCATTGGTCTCAGTTTTGGGACATCAGTTCAAGGACATCTGGACTGCATCGTGAATTCTAAGCCAGCCTTGGCTCTAAAGAGAGAGTCTCAAACAAAGGAAACAACAATCACACACACACACACACACAAACACACACATACACAACTTGTTTCAGGTGCTAGAACTTGACCCTCAACATCTCCCATCCATTTCTAAATCCCTATACTGTGATAGTTTTATGGTGACATGGGATGCTCACCCCTTCCCATGTCCAGCAAGGGAGGTTGAGGGTAGGTAAGCTTTTCTGAAAATGAAATAAATGCTGATCACATTATAGACCTTAAATCCCAGGTCTTGAAAGAGAGAAAACAGATGCATACAATCATTAAAAGTACATTACTTATCAGCAAGTAACACATTTTGGGAATTGCTTAAGATATTTACTTATTCAAATTATTCAAATATTTGCCTCTCTAAATGAATGTTGGGAATTGTGTGTGGCTGCGGAGAGATGAACAGAGGCCCTGTTGTCAGCATGGTCTGTGCTGTGGGAGGACAAGCAAAACTTAGACACTGTCTTAAAAAGAAAAAAAGAAAAAGAAAAGCTGGACTCCCTACCAAACCAGAAAGCCTGAATTTAATAAATGAAGTCTCTGGGGTGGACAGGAGAAACAGCCTCTGCTGAATGGGTAGTATTCAGTGACTTTGTGTCACAGGCCTGCCCTGGGAGGTGAGTGCAAGTCTGGGTCTAGAACTGGGGTGTTGGCTGCTATTCATGGAAACATGAGAACCCAGTGGGAGAATGCAGATGGGCTGAAGGCCAGAGCCCTGCCGTGTACAGCATGGACAGGTCCTATTCACACTATGTTAAAGGAAGCCAAGGTCCACCTTCACAATAGCGCGGTCTGACATGGACAGGTCCTGTTCACACTATGTTAAAGGAAGTCAAGGTCCACCTTCACAATAGAGCGGTCTGACATGGACAGGTCCTGTTCACACTATGTTAAAGGAAGCCAATGTCCACCTTCACAATAGAGCGGTCTGACATGGACAGGTCCTGTTCACACTATGTTAAAGGAAGCCAAGGTCCACCTTCACAATAGAGCGGTCTGACATGGACAGGTCCTGTTCACACTATGTTAAAGGAAGCCAATGTCCACCTTCACAATAGAGCAGTCTGAAAATTCAGACGACACTTGAAATTAAACAGTTTCCCTTTCATATCTAAGTTCACCCACCCAGGATCATCTCAGTGGACCTCTCTGTCTTCCAATGTTTTACCAGAACAACTTGTAAAGCATCATCAACTATAGTACAGGTGATAGTCTTCCAAAAAGAGAAGAGGTCTTGATCACATCTGTTCTCTGTACTGCCCCAAGTGGTGCATAAGTCTATAGGAAAAGGAAATTCTGTGTGTTTAAGAGAAGTGCCAACCTTGTAGTTTCCTTACTACACCAACTATAAATAAGAACATCATGTATAGATCATTCTACGAACAATCTAGAAAATGAACACATAGACTCCAACAGGAGCTTGGCACGACACTAGCAACCCCAGAGATTGCTGGTCAGGAATCAGCTGAGAAATCAAGGGTAGCTTGTGTAAGATGAAGAGAAGACCAGCTACCTACAGGACCTGGGCTCTGATCATGAGGCATGGAGTCTCGGAAAGAAGTTCCCTAAACAGCTTGTCTCAGCTTCTGTGTGTCTGATGTTATACTTTGGTGAGGGCAGGGACAGAAAGAGCCATAACCACCGTGGCTATGCATGACAAGGAAGGAGAAGCCCTCGGCAGAGAAGCACCAAACCCAGTTATTCTTCCTTCCCCTCTCTTGCCCACTGGGTACTCGCTGTGTACTGTGATGGAGGGAGCAGTTGGCACCATATATGGTGGTTACTGATGTCAATCAGAAAACAAGGGGGCTGAGACCTCTGGGTTATATGAAGCTTGTGGGGACCAGGAGGGACTGTGTCAGAAGCAGGTGGGTTCTGACACTCAGTGTCCTTCCCATGCTGAATGGCCCCATTGCAGATCTGAGAAAAGGGAAGGAAAGAGGTGGGAGGGAGGGAGGAGCAGAGGGGAAAGAGGGAGGGAGAGAGAAAAGGAGGGATCTAGAGAGCACAAGCCCCCTCTCACAACTCCTGTGGAGGTGCCTTCTATACCTGAGCCATCTGTCATCACAATATTCACAAGAGCTCCCCAAGTCTCATGCACTGACATTTCTGTGGGGGGTCACACAGAATGGTTCAGATGCCCTGACAGGAAGACAATGCACAGCAAGGTGAAGGGAGGTGAGAAACTCCTGCTGAATAGACACCATGGATGAATGGCTCAGAGAGCAAGATGTGCTCAGATCCACTAACTGGAAATCCTCTGATTTGCTCAGACATTACGTAGTGACAATAAGGTGCAAACGCAGGATTAGTGACATCAGAGAGATGAGGAGGGAGCTTCTGCTCTCTTCACAAAGAAGGCGGTTAACTGTGTTTTGAAATTCCCATCAACTATTCAGTGGGAACTGAAAAGTTTACCATTTACTAATATAGCCAGGGTTAGATTTCTGAGAGTCTCTGTTCCAGGTCAAGAAACAGAATGTATGTGAGGGAAAAGTGGGAGTTCTGAACAAGTACAGTCATGCAAACAGCCAGAGGGAATCTCCCCTTCTGTTCCTTCCAGAGCTCAGCTAACCACACTGGTGCCTTAAACTTCTGCCCCAAAGGGAAAGGACACACATATTTCCCATCAGTGTGGGGTCTTTCATGAAGGTTCATTTTTAAGTCACTCTTGCCAAACCATATCAGTCAAGGCATTTTTTCCTTACTTTTGCACAGGGAGGGAGTTTCTTGGGCACCTTTTCTACCATGATCCATCACGGGGCATAAATGCATACTGATGCCCTTCTCCAGGTGGCTAGGGAGGAAACTAGGGACAGAGGGCCAGGTCTGAGTCAAGGTGAGTCTCAGAGCTGTCACTCTGAAAAGGTCCAGGTGACTAAGGTAATACACAGATGTCTTGACTTCTGAATGCCGGTTAGGTTGCCAGGAACGTTTCTCAAGATTTACCTATGCAGCATGACTGTTCAGGTGTAACTACACACATGAACATGTGAATATGCATGGGGAGAGAGAGAGAGAGAGAGAGAGAGAGAGAGAGAGAGTATCAGAGAATCAGAGAATGAAGTGTGAAACGGACACTGTTGTAACAGAGAAATAGCCCCCAATCACAGAGCATACGTCCAGTTTTGTCTAGTTCCCCAAAAGAAAGAAGCTCACATAGAAATTGTTCTAGGTCTAGAGCTATAACATCTTAGCCATGTCCTTTGGTATGGAAAAGGGCCTAATGGTCAGCTGTGGGACAGGGGTGTTTCTTTGCGTTATGGGAATTGGCTTACTTGGTGGCAATTAAGAGTCAAACATTAGCTGAAACATCTCCCCAGCAACCTAAACTTTATGTTAAAGGTACACGTTTTTCCACAGTTTTTAAGCAGGTCTGGTCAGTATGCTACTGATTCTTGAGTATGCCTTTAGTAAAGTTTTATTTTGGGTGTCCTACTATTTCCTAATCAAGGTCAGTTGACCCTTTATAACATTGGCTCCACTTTGTTCCACTTCCTCCTAAATCCCTGTAAGGAAACAAATAGGGAACAAAAGAAAGATGATGGGACTGGCCAGCAGGAGGGGACTGCAGCTGAGTGCAGGGCAGCGTTGGTATAGCTGGGGAGAGAGAGGAAACAACTTCCTAAGGATCCCTCCATTGCTGCCTTCCCTCCTGCCTGTAGGTGAAAGCCTGAGGTACCTGGGGAGGTGTCGCAGGTCTTCACACCTTAGAAGCCACTCCTAAATGTCACATGACCCTTAGCCTTGGGTACCTCTGGAATGTCAATTCCAAATAAGACCTCCTACCTGCCACCCCACCCTCCTGATTGCACAGCATCCTAAAAGAAGATCCCAGGAGCTGAGAAGGGCGTCGGTTTGCATGGCTAGGGGGAGCTCTGGCAGGCAACAGCAGCTGTGCGCCCCTGCCTTCTCCCTGGGTGCCAGGTGGGTTTTCCTCTTCTCCTTCCTCCTGGTGTGATCCAGGCCCAATAAGTCTCCCTTTCACTGTGTCCTGACAAATAAATGGTGTGTTTTCTTTTTAATGACCTGGACTCTCCTCCAGCGCCCCAGCTGTGCATGTCAAACAAAATGTATTGGGGTCAGACAGATTCTCACACCACACTGAACTGCACACCGTGCAAACAAAGGGCACTTCACTACATCGTACGTGCTCGGGAAAGCTACACTAAGGAACTGGTGTAATTACTACAATAGCCACCCAGACTGGGCACAGACTAGCAATCTCTATCTCTATCTCTCTCTCTCTCTCTCTCTCTCTCTCTCTCTCTCTCTCTCTCTCTCTCTCTCTCTCGATTTTCAAATATAGTAATGCAAAGTGTCCCTGTATCTAAATGTCCTATGCAAATACAAACATCTTGCAAAGCGCACACAGATAAAATCAGCCCAGGTTGAAATACCCTGAGCAGGGAGCTCTGTGCTGTGTGACCTTTAGAGACAAGACAGAGCACACGTAGAGAAAAGGAGATTTTTTTTTATGTTATAAACAAAGGTGCAACCCCACAGAGAGTGTGTGAACTCTCTTCAAAGAAGGGTGAGCTTTAAACTTGGAGGGAAATAAGAAGGCAAGCTTCCTGTTTCAGGGAGAGGAAGAGGAAGCTCTCAAATGTGTAACAAGACAGGTGGCCTCAGGAAACTAAGAAAAGGGTGCGTGGAAATATACTCTGATTGCCACTGTGGCATTTTAAAGAAACAACATTTGTGTTTTGTTCCATAACTAAATGAAAATCGGTCAACGCTTTGGGGAAAGTCCGCCCGTTTGAAGCAGGGCCACAGCGACTCGCTGCCTCTGGCTTTTGCTCTGCAGGCAAACAGCTCACCCTGCAGCCTGCTGGAGCACAGACCCACACAGCTGAGGACAGATGTGGCTACAAGGCCTCTGGAAACCGCCACAGGCTCACACACCTGCAGGTGACATCACCCCCCTATCTTACCCCCGAAATCTATTAGCATGCAGAAACAGGTGTCATCAAACCCAACCCCACTCTTAGAAAGCACTCGGCCTCGGCAGCCAGAGAGTGGAAACGGTAAACCTGAGGCTGAACTTGCACTTGCCTGCATAACTGAGCCCCCCTCTTCCCGAACTCAAGCTTCCTAGGACAGCTGCTGCATGCAGCCACGACAACAGCAGGGAGAACTCCTTTCCCTGGGTATTGTTTTTCCCTCTGAGAAATATTGTCACTTGATTCGTTTTGTTTTATTCTTGTTTTTCTGGGATGTAGCCCGGCTGGCCTCAAATTCAAGGTCTTCCTGCCTCAATTTCCCAGAAGTGGACCACTTTGCCTGGTTAGAATTTTGTCTTTTCTCTAGCAAAAAAATAGTTAATGCCTGTTAGTCCTTCCTAATCTCTAGCCCACAAAGCAGCCTTTTCCCTCGAAACAACAACTCCCAGGTATAAGGGAGGACTTCCGCACATTTAGATCATTAAACATCCATGTGTATCTGGAGTGTTTTAAATACTCCAGCAGACAAAGGGGTGACTAGTGAAGACTCAACCCTGTTAAGAGTGTGAGAACTGCAGGAACCGGGGAAGAAAGTGGAACTCAGCTGTCACTTTCTCTCATGGTTGAGATTTTCTTTAACAAAAACATTTTTAAAATATGTAGTAATACTTCCAGTTAGTTGGCCTCAGCCCTCTTCCCTTCCTCCTTTTTTTTTCTAATCCACTCTGCTCTATGGATCTGCTGTGCTTCACCAATGCAGCCATAGGCATCCGAGTCCTCACCAGTGACAGCCTTAGAAACGACCACAGGGCTTCATCTGACAATCTGAAATAAGAGGAAGTCTCCTGAAGGGTTTCTGGAAAAGAAACCTAGAGGAAGGCAGGGGTCCTCCCTGGCTGCTAAGTCCCATTACATATGCATGTGACAGCAAGAACCCCATCAGCCATGGTGTGACCACAAGGGAGTCTGTCAAGACAAAACTGACAGCCGGAGAGCTGCAGAGAAGAAAGATCAAAGCTACCCTGGTCCTTGAGGATGTCACTGAGTCACAGAATAACCACCCTGAAACTGCTCCACTTCAGGAATCATTAAGTGAGAAAACAGTACAGTTACTGTTTACAGCACAGAGCTGGGGTTTCTCTTTGCTCGCAGTTAAGTACATAACGCCTGGCGTAAAGCAGTTGGGGGAGAGATGGAAGAAACAATGAAAGAAGACTCTGAATTCCAGCCGCATCATGAGTTTGAGCAAAGGCATAGCCCTTGTGATCATGCATGAGAGCTAGATTTCCATTGCATGCCCCCTCGAGGGCCCTATGGTAGTCTTCTATGTTATAGCCTATGCTGTGCCTTTTATTTCTTTATGAGGATCCATGCCTGCATTTTCTAGTAGGAAGTAGCTCTTTGATTTTTCTGAGAACGTCTTCTCAGATGGATCTCATATCCACTACTATCCCAAGGTGCCTAGAGAATCCTAGCACTATTGGAAGACGATGGTCTTCATTAAGGGCCCACATGGCCTTGGACAGGTTCCTTAGCCTCTGAGAATAGATTCCCTTGCTGCAAAGACAGAATTAATTATACCCCTTAGGGCTGAGGTAGTTACAGGGACAGGATTTAAGCAACTGCTCATTACTTAAGAGCCGGCTTCCGAAGCTGTGGACCACATAACCGAAGGTGAAGCTCGCAAAAATATGGTGGCAGTGGAATATTTCTTTACGTTCCACCAAACAGCAACTCAGAGTGAAACGACGAATGCATGGGCGGCGTTCCTGGTAGTGCCCGAGTTACACTGTGGAACACAGCCGTGCTTCTCAACACCCCATGCAGACACCTGACACACCTCCATTTAAGGCCATGGTGGGCTATTCGCTGCAGTGGTTTTTTGTTTTTATCTTTTAACTGCACACACAATTTTTTGCTCTTGCAGAAACATGATGGCTTGATTACAGAAAACAAAGATTTAAAAAAAAAACATTTTCTTACCATCATTCCTCCCTATGTAAGTACCAAATTAGTAAATCTTTAGGTTATTTTGAGTTGAAACTTGATTTTAAATACTGCCGTTTGAGTTGCTGACTTGAGCTTTATTTTGAAAATAAGATGTGCTTCTGCTTGGAATTAGGATGGGATTTGCAACTGTTACAATGATACAGATGGGGGGCAAGCTAGTTGTATTTTTTGTCAACTTGACACAAGTTAGGATATTCTGGGAAGAGGGAACTTTAATTCAGATTGGCTGTGGGCAAACATGTAGATCATTTTCTTGATTAATGATTGATATGGGAGAGTCCTGAGCACTGTGGGCAGTGCCAGCCCCGGGCAGGTGGTCCTGGGTTATACAAGAAAGCAGGAGGAGAGTAAGCCAGTAAGCAGCACTCCTCCACAGCCCTGACTCCCCTCTGTGATGGAGTGTGACCTGTGAGTTATAAGATGAAATAAATCTTCATTCCTGAATTGCTTTTGGTCCTGGTCTTTTTCACAGCTATAGAAAGCAAACCTGGTCAAGGGAGAAGCAACTGTTCCCTGACAGGGAACATGGGGATGTTCATGAACCAAGCCTTCTGAATCCATGAGCAAAAATAATGATTCCTCCTCTTAAGTAGCTTATGCCAAGGTTTCTGTCACCCAGGGCAGGAGGAAGGCTGCTGCGGTCTGCTTCTGTATCACTGTCAACCTCAGGTGGCTTCAGAGTGATCCACCATGTTAAAGAAATAACCATTCTAGCCCACCCACTGGTGTAAATAATTGAAAGTTAATTTAACCTTTATATGTAAACAATACAAATTCAACAATAAAAAATTTCATTGACCATTGGAGAATATTTTACTAATACAAAAGCCAAAGCAACTCATGAGCCACTGAATAACAGACCTGATTCAATCTTTGTCAATTGAGCACATGATACTTTCCAAGTCCTAAAGATGGAGGAAGAATGTTCACTGTTCTGGCCTCTTGGGGCTCTCTGTCTAGAGTGGGTTTCCACTTGGGCTCTGTTCATGTTTTATGTCAGACAGTTCTCTGTTCGAACTGTCTCTTCCATAGTTGTGTATTATTGAGTGTTAACTACACCCCTAGCCTCTACCCATTAAGCATGTGAAGTAACCTCTCTGACCTTCAGTTAGCCAAAAAATATCAACAAACATCCCCTGGGGTCAAAATCATTTTGGTTAAAAGGAAATCATCCAGAAGGAACATCAAGAAATAATCATGCTACAGCTGGAGAGGTAGTCAGTCAGTTTAACGCTTGCTGTGCAGCCATGAGGATCTGAGTTTGGACCCCCAGCGCCTATGTTAAAAGCCAGGCAGCAGGAGGATCTCTGGGCCTTGTTCACCAGTTATTCTTGCCACATGAGTGAGCTACAGGTTCAGTGAGAGACCTGGTCTCAAAAAATAAGACAAAAGACAACTACGATCAACCTCTGGCCTCTATATGCACATAAACACATGTAAGCATGCACCTGTATACATGTAGATGTACACACACACATATGAACACATATAGCACACGTGAAAAGTAGATAGATAGATACATAAATAGATAGATAGCCACACCATCTGCCACTAAGAGGCAAGCATACTGACCCAGTATATGTCAACCATTATGCAAATGTGGAAAAAGCCACATTTGATCCCTAGGCGGAGCCTGCTGGCACGGAGCGCAGAGACGGGGCTCCTTCCACCCCCTCAGGGACCCTCTCATCCTCCAGCCCCACTGTGGACTCTAAGAAGGACAGAGATAAGCCTGATATCAGAGGCAGGTGCTGGTATAAGCAGGCATACCACCGTAGGGAAATGCAGGGAGTTGAAATTTCTACAGCAGCTTCTCTGCATGACATTTGAGGCTCTATCAACCTCAACAGGAAGCAAAGACTCAGTGATAAGATACCTCAGGAAAGACGAGAAAGAACAGCCTCAGCACTGCTCCCTCACACCGGGTCTCCAGCTGACAGCTTCAGTACTCCCCCTTCTAAGAGGTTCCCAGCATCCCCACAGGGCAACCTTCAAGTGACCTTCAGGTGATTTTCAGGATTTTAAGGAACATGAGAGACCAAAGTATGACTCATACAGAAAAAAAAAAGCACTCAGATGACTAGGAGGTAAATGTAAAACTTTCTGTGGCAGACACCAGTTTCTATTGTGACACCAATCTAACCTTGCAATAGAATCTGAGAAAACCCTTTAAGAGAAAAATCTAGACTCAGAACTAGGCTTGTAGGTAAGGCCATGGTATACCAGATGACTAGACACTACCTACAGCCTGGCTAGAACAGAAACAGTCTTGCTAAGCTGCCTCTTCTATCAACGGCAGGCTCGGTCATTCCATCTTGGGCCAGAGCAATGGTGTATCGATCACAGTTGTTCCCAAGTTGTACTCTCGCCGATCAGCACAATGGAGCTGGCCCTGGCGGAACTGCAGAAACATTGCCCAGCTTAGGGACGTACTGAGCATGCTCAGTGTAGTACCAAGCCTGCTGTTGGGCTTTTCCAAGCTCCTCTCTCTCTCTCTCTCTCTCTCTCTCTCTCTCTCTCTCTCTCTCTCTCTCTCTCTCTCTCTCTCTCTCTCTCTCTCTCTCCCTCTCTCTCTCTCTCTCTGCCCTCCACCAGGTGCCCCATGTACTGCCCTCTGCGCAGCACTCAATGGCGGCCAACCAAGTGGAAATTGGAATGACACCTGCCACTTTCACCAGAGCAGAACATGGAGCTGCTTTCTCACTGGTGAGAGTTGCAAACAGCTGCACCCCATTCCTCGGTCTCCAGGGAGAGGTCAGCCACGGGTGAGTTTTGCAGACGGATGCGATGAGCTGAGCCTCCTGGAATGTGACCTCAGGCACCTGCACACGCTCCGAGAAGGAAAGTTACGCCAAGCCCAGCACGCTGGCCCAGCACCCCCAAGGGCTCAGGAGACCCCAAGACTCTCGCCTGGCAGCAGCCTGATGGGTAAAGGATAAGGGTCAAATCCAATTACCTCAGGCTGAACTGCCCCCGTGAGGGGCCCCCGCTCAAGCTCTGTCCCATCTGGAATGTCCACAGCTGACAAAAGACCTGGCTGCACCTGTGTTTACGTGGCAAGTCATAGAAAGTGGAGAGGGCTGAGCTAAGTGCAACTGCACATCCATTTTAACCACTTGAAAGTGGTAAAAATGAGCCAAAACATGAACTGCAGGCCTCACCCCGGCACGGAAAACACACCACAGTTCCAAATGAAGGACCCCCTGGGCCCACACACAGCAGCCTTGGAAGACAGGCAGACCCGACCCGGAAACGCCACCTTCTAGAAAGAGCCCCAGCAAAAAGCCTTGCAAGGCTTCCCTGCCACAGCTCGCTCTACCGTCCACTAACCACAGCCTCGTTACTGTAAAACTCCTTTAAAACAAAGTGTGGCCATCAGGATTTAAAACACCTCTCCCTACACCCCCAAACGTCTCAGCTCTGTTTCTAGTCAAGCCTTACCGGGACACCGCTGCTGTGCGGCTGGACTTCCTCAGGGCATACAACTGGGGTCACATGGTGTGTGTACCCTACGCCTGCATCTTTTCACTCATGGCAGTGCCTCCCGGTTCTAAGTATTTCATTACATGGCTGTGCTAGCCTCCATCCATCTCCCTCGGTGTGGGGGATTGTTTTCAGTTTCAGGCTGTTATACATAGAAGTGCTGTAAACAACAGCACACAAGCATGGTTTCATCTCTCTTGTGTAAATATCCAGAAGTGGAATCACTAAATTGTTGAGGATATAACATTACCAGAAGCTATCAAGATCCTTTCCCAAGTGGCTTCACTATTTTGCCTTCTCCCTGTAATGGAAGCATCCGTGTCTCATCAGTTGGTTTGTGTGGGGTTGGAAGATACTGGGTCTTTTAAGTGGTTCTGGTGTACATTCAGTATATTTTCATTTCCTTAATAATTGATGGTGTCAAACATCTCTTCACTGTACAGATTTCTGCTCATATGTTAATCTGGGCTCCTTTATTTTCTTGTCAATGGGGCCGTAACAGTTTTCTATATATTCTTGATGCAAGCCTCTTGTCAGATGTTCACTGGGAAAATCTTTTTCTCCCAGTTTGTGGACCGTCTTTTCATCTTTTGGCCCTGCTTTTCAAGCAGCACTTGTATTTAATTAATAAAATCCAATTTCGCTACCTTTTCCTATATGTCTTTTCTATCTGAAGAAAGCTGTGCCCTGCACAGGATCATAAAGATTTTTCTCTTCATTCTTTTCTGGGTGTGTGGCTTTAGGGTTTACATTTAGGGGTGACACGTGGTAAGGAAAGATTCACTGAGCTGGTTACTGTAACATCACAGTCAGTCTTGAATAAGCTCTTGTTTGTTTATTTGTTTGTTTTTATGACTGCTGGTATAACGGGTTAATGTTGGTTACCTAGTTGATTGGGTTAAGAAGGAGATTAATAAAGCATATGTCTTCTGGGACAGTCTGTGGCAATTTTCAGAAGGAATTAACCTAGGGTAAGACAGTCCTTGAATGCAGAGGCCATCACATAGGCAAGAAGCCCAAATGAGAACAAAGAGGAAAAGAGAGAGCCTGTGAATACAGACATTCTCCCTCACCCTGAGCTACTCTAAGTTGTAGAACTTGGCTCCACTATGTCCCTTGGCCAAGATGAACTGAAACTATGAGCCAAAACAAATCTCTCCTTCCTTTAAATTGTTTCTGTCAGACATCAGGCCACAATGTCAAAAGTCAGATTAATATTGTTAATTCAAGATCTTTTGTCTTTACAAAAGAGTTTGGTAACTGGCTTTTCAATTTCTACATAAAAAGATAATTTGGATTTTAATTTGAGTTATGTTGAATTTTGATCAACTTGATTTGAGCACTGTGATGATTAATCTTAACTGTCAACTTGTTGGGATTTAGAATAAGCTAGGAGACTCATCATTGGGCTGTCTATGAGGGCATTTCCAGAGGCTACCCTGATGGTGGTAGGCTTATCCTTAAGGTGGGCAGCACCTTCCAACAGATAGCCAAGACACAGGATTACAAGGAAAGTCAGAGTGTATGTGGTGTGTGTGTGTGTGTGTGTGTGTGTGTGTGTGTGTGTGCAAGCGTGCACCAGCGATCTTTCTCCTTTTCTAAAATGACAGCATGTCTATCACCACTCCTTTGACTACTCTGACATCAGACTCCAGCAAGTCTATTCATGTTATACTCCAGAAAAGCATCGGTTATGTACTTCATATGTGAAAAAAACCCTTCAATAAGGCTAAGTTCTAAAGTAATGGGCTAATTTGTCCGGCAGAGGAAATTTCAAGGCAGCACAGTGTTTAGATGTGGCATAGTTACTGCTCGCTGTTTTAATCACATTTACAGTGAAAAAGAGCAGAAAATGTAAAAATGTGAAGTTTAGTGAAGGAAGGCAAATGAGCAAATTGGACCTTGAGAAGAGGTAGGTGAGTGTAGAACAAGCAGCCGTGATTGTTAAGGGCTTAGCACCATTAAAGAGAAACAAGCCTACTTGGCACTGAGTCAGTAGGAAAGGTGATCTGAGGACAAGAATCCAACCATCAAAGGTTTCAGTTTGTATTCATGTAGGTTTATTTTAGAAGGAGAGAGCTTAAGCTGAGAAGACCATGGAAAGGGCTCTTGGCAAACAACCACCTAGAGAAGTGTTTTTCAAGAGTACAGAGGGCACTGCAGAAGGGAAGGATATGCCCGTGGAAGGACTGAGGGGGCAGGTCCTGTCAAGGATGCAGGTGGTACCATCCAACATAGGTGGCTGGGGTTTGGGACTGGATTAAACTGGGGAGAAGAAAAGGCTATCTGGAGGTCAGTATTCTCCTTTCTCTGCCTTATACCCCAGCCTCCCTTTACCATCATTCCTTCCTGTAATTATTGCACCCTCAAACAGTGAGCCAAAATAAATCTTTTAGTTGCATAATTTTTATCATATTTTTATCATAGTGATGAGAAATAGAATTATCATAGTCTTTTGAAAATAAGGGAAAGGTCACTTTTTCAGGGAGTAATTATAAAGCAAAATATAAGTTTTCTCAGACCCAACAACACAGCACAGTGGTCCATGGTCCTCTTAGCTCCCCCAAGGGCTAATGGGGGAGAAGATAGTATAGGCTAGGTCCAATGTGGAGTGACAGGAGTATATAGTCTGTCCTTCCTTTCTCCTGCTAAAGACAGAAAGTAGACATAGAGTTAGAAGCTGTCTTGAGAAACACCATGAGACCTGAGGAAAGGAGAATGGGTTCTTGACAAATCTTCAAAAAGACTACAACATCCCAAGGGGCTAAAGTGAAGGAGGAGGTCACCAATGAAAAAGAGAGAAGGGAAGCTAATTTATTAAAGGGTCAAAGGATGAGGGTCCAGGAGGCTCTAGGGGAGACGGATCCAGAATCCCAGGCTAAGGATCAGGATGTCATACCACTGGCCTGGAAGCCCACAGAGGCTTCTGAGTAGAGTATGTATCATATCTGTGTTTGAGGAAGATCCCCTTGTTGGTAAACAAAGAATCCTTGGAGACAACCCTGTGAGTATGGCGATGTCATGCAATGAGCAGGTTTAAGGTTGGGTGGAAAAGTCCCCTTTTAAGAAGGCTACTAACCAGAGAGGAGATGAGGGATTGCAGAGGGTAGAAAATACAGCAGAAGATGTATCTACCCTAAAGAGTGCTTGTCACTCTCTAGACATAGCCCCAGACCTGTGCTGAGTGCTGCCATGAAATACCAACGACATAACCCACAGCTCTCAAAACACTAAGTAAAAACACATGATTTGGACACTCCACGAAAATCTTCCCCTTGAGAATAATATTTTGTAGGAAGGTTATAAAAAATGCAACCTTCTAAAGATAGCTTGACTTTCAAGATTCTACCATCAGAGTTGAATAATTCTTGGCAACTCTTGTGTATAAATCTGGTTGGGTCTTACTGTGAAGTTTGAGAAAGAGACAGATAAAGCAGCTGGCCAGAGACCTGGTGACAGAAACAACTATTCTTGAAAATGGAAAATAGGGCAGAAAGTCACTTTGTTTTATTTTTACAAAATTTGGAGAATGATGTTCTTCCTAAGCTGACCCCACAAGATCAAAACCAGCTCCAAATGGGAGTCACTAGGTATTTGCCAGCACTCGAAATCAAAACCCAATGGCCCCAAAGACCCTGTTTCTTGTCTTTTCTTTACTTTTGTATTTCAAAAGATGACAATTGCATTACTTACTTGATGTCACCTGTCCATTTGATAAGCTTTCTGATTCATCTGCCAACTTTAGACTCTGATTCTAATCCAAGTCACAACATGAGGGTACATGACCCCTTTATTTCTTGCCAACCCATTCAAAACAAAAGCAAGAACACTGTCTTGGAGTGACTGTTCAGTCACAGATCTGCATGTTCATCTAAGGGTAGCCGTACTGGGCACAGACACCCCTTCCCTCTCTGGGAGTGATTATACGTGGGGCCTCTAGTTCTGCTTTCCCCTTTCCTGCTCCACAGCCCTGTGTCTTAGTTTGGTTTACTATTGCTATGAAGAAACACCATAACCAAAGGCAAAGGCCTTATTTGGCTTATACTTCCACAACCATAGTCGTCATTGAAGGAAGTTAGGATGGGAACCCAAACAGGGTGGCAACCTAGAGGCAGGAGCTGATCAGGGGCAATGGAGGGGTGCTGCTTACTGGGTGACTCAACATGATTTGCTCAGACCTGTCTTCTTATAGAACCCAGGACCAGCAGCCCAGGGATGGCACTACTCACAATGGCCTGGACCCTCCCATACTAATTACAAATTAAGAAAATGCCATACAGCTGGATACAATGGTGGCATTTTCTTCATTGAGGTCCCATCTTCTTCAATGACTTGAGCCTGTGTCAAGTTGACATAGAATTATCCAGCACACCTTGAGAGATATCAAGTCCTTTGGAGGAATTGTCACCTATAATCCCAAAGTCTTGGTGGTACACTAGCCTCAATGGACAGCTAAGTAGATCTTTCTCAAGGTCTATGGGAAACCAGATATAAAGTCAGTTATGAAGAAGAATCATTGTCCAGTTTTATCTAAAACTCACGTCCCTGTGGACTTTCCTGTAACCATATTAGATGGAAAATGTGCTTCCTTTCCTATCTGTTTAAGAAAGAAAAGCAACAAAACAAATCAACAAAATCATTCTATTGCAGGCTTCTTCCCTGCCCTTATCTTCTGCTTTAGAAACATGAGTGCAGTGACTCGTGTAAAAATGCCATACCATTGGCTCCTGTGGTTACTCCAGTGTCAGAGGGTGAGAGCTAAAGGTGAAGAGCCATTTCTAAGCCTGTTTCCTCTCGCATGGCCACCTCAGAGTATTCACCATGGGGGAGCGTGCTTCTCCAGGCTGAGGCACTGGATCAGAAAGGAGGAGTGCGATTCTTTCAACCTTACAGAGAACAAAACGAAACACCCACACACTGGGGAAATTGTTTCCCACTGCGTGGGTGGTGGGGCCCCAAGAGCTGTTATCTGCAAAGGGCACTTCTTGGGGTTACCCAGTCGTCACACTGGCGTGGATTCCACCCAAAACCTCAAGCTAAACAATGGGAAATGAGCATCAAAGAGACAATTTTCCACTCTGAAAAAAAAATGACTTCACTTTATAAAAATAAATTAAGGCATCATGATAATAAGTGGTCTGTGGGCAAGACCTGCTGTCAAATGTCCATCAGCCATGACAGGTAATCTCCTTGCTTTGCACATTTATGCTGTCTGAACACAACTGCATTATCCTCCACTTCCCCACATCAACACCAACCCTATATGGCATCTCATATTCAAATAGGCAGTCCTGTGCAATACAAACAAACCTGGATTGATGAATATATAGGAAGGGGAGATGCCTTGGAGCAGAAGTGAAAGTGGGTGAAGTGTGTGTGTGTGTGTTGTGTGCACATGTGAATGTCTGTGTGCTGTGGGGGATGTCTTTAATCCCAACACTGTCCTCTTTTAATGGGAGAGATTTTTCAGCTAAAGCACCACTGTATGCTTTGGGGCCTCAAGTGCCTTAGCTACCACACAGGGTCCCCTCTTGCTCTGTCCCCACCTCTGTCTACAGCAACCTGAGAAGTGCTGCCTGCTCACCATGGTTTCATGACTTTACTGACTCCCTCATCTGTTCAGTCCATTGCGCTATAGAGAAGCCATCCCGCCCCATCGGTCACTCTGGAACCATCTGCCTCCTCCAGATCCTCTACCCCATCTCCATCCACTATGTGTCTATCTGGTTTCTGTGTCCTCATTGCGCTTGCCCTGAATTTTCTGCCGGAATATTTAAAAAAAGTTTGGTGATAAGACCTGAAGGCCCCAAACTTTGCTCCTCAGCATCTTCCCATCCATACAAAGAATACCAAGAAACCCAGTATCTGGGTTCTGCTGAAACTCGACAGCAAAATGGAAATCCTCTCTCAGTCACAACTGTGGGTTTCTGGAACCAGAACTTCAAGGACTTGATATGACTCCACTTCAAGTAGCGATGAGAAGGAAACAATATGAACACTCCTCAAAACAATTAAATCCAGAATTGCCGCAAGATTCAGAAATCTACTTCCGGATATAAGTCTAAGAGAAGTGAAAGCACTGTATTTTCAACAGCAGTATTCATTGTAAGTAAAAGGTGGATGCAGCCCAGGAGTCAATTGATGGATAAATGAATAGGCAGACAACGGAACAGTGGCCTTGATGAAGCAGGAAACCCTGGCACAATGCTACATCCAAGGATGTCTGGGCACTACGCTCAGTAAAATAAGATTGACATAAAAAGACAAATACAATATGATTCCACCAATACAAGGTACCCAGAGGAGTTAAATTCACGGCTGCCATAGATGTGAAGGGGAAGAAATGGGAGAGAGAGTTTTACTATTTAATGGGAATACAGTTACAGTTTGATAGAATGAAAAGGTTCTAAAGATGGATAGAAGTATTGAATAGAACCTCGTGGTCCTGTGATCTTCTGACTCCCGTACAAGTGATGCCAAATGCCCCATCAGCCTTTTTGTGGCTGCTGGTTTATGTTATCACCTCTCCATCTCAGATCCTTAGACCCAAGGTAAAAAGTCAACGACCTTAAAAACTGTGAGCGAGTCTCAGCAGAGGTCATTCTTCCTCAGACTCCATTCTTTTAGTTGTGACGTCTCTAGCTTGTTAACTATTAGTTTGTTGGTTCATTGGTTGGTTTTTTTTTTTTTTTTTTTTGCTACATTTGCAGGACTTGACAGAACTCTAATGCCTTGGAGCCAACACAGAATACAGAATATGTTCCTATGTGACAGTTGATGGGTTTTCTCCCTGTATTCCATCTAAGACTCTGAGGAACTCCTGTTGCAGGAAGTGGGATCAAGATTGGGTTCAAGATGGGACCACTAAATTTGTAGGGGCAACTGGAAGCAGCTAGAACTCATATTACACCTTCAATCTTACACCAAGTCTGCCTCTCTTCCAAATCAAGGCAAAAACAATAATTTAAAGAGCATGCATTCTAGGGAAGCCATGTGATCAGCCTACAGGTGTCTCCTGAGCCAGCTAGGCTCCTCTCTGGCTTTCTCAACTTTAGAGGAGTAAGGATGGTTTAAGAGTCACTTTCTTTAAGTTCTTCCTGGTGGTAATGGACGGTAAACTGGATCTGCAGCCAAAAACAAACCCTTTCTCCCCTAAGTTGTTTTTGTCAGGATATCACAGCAACAAAAATGAAACTAGAACACCATCTTTGGAAAATTTAGTCTGCTACAGAGTCTAAGTGAGAGTGGTAGAACTTGAGGGAAGAGATGTACAACACAGTCCTTTTCTCTCTGCCTCTGTCTGTGTCTGTGTCAGTCTCTCTGTCTCTGTCTCTTTGTCCATCTCTGTCTGTCTGTCTGTCTGTCTGTCTGTCTGTCTCTCTCTCTCTCTCTCTCTCTCTCTCTCTCTCTCTCTCTCTCTCTCTCACACACACACACACACACACACACACACACACACCTCATCCTATGGCAATCTACATTTAGAACATTCTTTTGTTTCTTTTCAAGACAGGGTTCCTCTTTAGATAGACTTAGCTGTCCTGTACCTCACTCTGTAGACCAGATTGGCCTCTAACTCACAGAGATCTACCTGCCTCTGCCTCCTGAGTGCTGTAATTAAAGTGATGTGTGCTCCATTCCTCTATGTTTCCCACCTCTTACTGGATACAATCCACCCAGCATCCCATTGACTTTGGGCCTAAAGTTCAGTGTGGTGCTTGCTGCCTGTCTCAAGTGCACAATGGGATGCATCAACCTCACTGAGCTGCTAAGGGAATAGCATGCTTCTTCAAGACAGTGTTTCTATGTGTGCACATGCACACACCAACCATTCAGCCATCAGACTCAGAAACACACAGACAAAAGATAGGGTTTGGGACACATTGCTCCAGAACATAGCATCTTGGAGAAAAAAAACAGCAAAGAAGATCATCAAAACAAGTTAAAAGACTCTCATTTGAGCCCAAAGGAGCATACTAATGTCTGAGGACACCAGCGCTCAGCAAGAAGCTGATAAAAGGGGTGGGGAGCATTTGAGTTTATTCCTTATAGTCCAGTGGTTCTTAACCTCTCTAATGCTGCAACCCTTTAATACAGTTCCTCATGTGGCAGTGACCCAACCATAAAATTATTTCAATGCCACTTTGATAACTGCAATTTTGCTACTGTTATGTATAACATAAATATCTGATATTCAGGATGTCTGATATACAGCCTCTAAAGGGGTGGCGACCCACACGTTGAGAAGCACATCCCTAGCTCAGACCATCCCCCCACCCCACCCCACCCCCGTCTAAGCATACTTCTTCACTTTAGCTCTTCCTTTTCTTATGAAAGCTCCTGCTCATGTAAAACATATTAAATGAACATATGTATTGTGCTCTCATTTTCTGAGCTTTGTTATGGGACCTCAGCCATGAGCCTACGTTACAGACAAGGGAAAGATATTTCTTTACCCCTGTATGACCACGAAGCTGTCTGGAGCAGTCTTCTTCCACCTGCTCCAAAAATGTCTCCTTAAACACTTCTCTTCTCACTCATGAATCCCAAGAAGTTCAAGGCCACTGCTGTCTTCCTCCTGTTCATAGCTGTTCTGCTTCTCAGAAGCTGTCAGAATCTCACACTTAGATCAAAACTGTACATACAATTTGTAACAAGTACTTTGGGGCATGCAAATTTGTTCTGCTATCCAATACTCCTTTGGGATGTTTGTGAAGAGCTGACCAGATAAACCTGAGTGGCAAGCGGTTGATCCAAGGGTGGTGCTTTGGGGAAAGCTTCAGGCAACGTGTACACGAGAGCAGGAAGGCCCTGTGCATCAACCCTTCGTTTTAATTCATTCAGCATAATATGCCTTGATGCACACAAATAGGAAAGATGATTCTGGAAACAAACATTCATAGAACGAAATTGTCACGATGGTACTAGACAATGATGGGAGGTTTTCCCATTAATATGATGCAATTAATACCAGGGTGGAAATCATGAAGCAAGACAAAAACAGGTGCTTCACCTCCTCCAAATGCAGGAGGGAGAGGCTGGTGCACCAGGAAAGGGCTCTACAAACAGTCTTGGCCTGATCTCACATGTAAGACTCCCTAACCCAGACTCGGCTCAATGAGCTACACAGAAATCACATCTGCACCCCTAACATAGAGCTTCTCAAGTTTGTGTCTTATACAAAATGCTGCCAGACACAGTGGTACATGCCTGCAATCTTAGCATTTTGAAAGTCAAATCAGGAAGATCATAACTCGAAAAGCCAAGAACTGAGTACCGTGGCATGTTCCTGTGATCCCAACCTTAGGGAGGCTGAGCAGGACTGCAAGGTCAAGGCCAGCCTGCAACACACAAGCAAAAACTAGAAAACATTCCGCCATCACCATGTTTCCCTCCAAACAGCAATTTCAACTGTGCCATCCACATCATGGAAAAGCAGCCATCAAAAAAGTAAACAAAACAAAACACAAACCTCAGAATTCCTCAGGACCTAAGAAAAACAAAATCTCTAAACCACAAACACATTTAAAAAAAAAAAAGATTTTAAAGCTTTACCTGTGGCTATAGCGGATGGCTATCGTCAGTCCAAGCTGCAATTAAGAACAGAGAGGAAAATAAAAATTAAATAATATAAAGAACAAGCTGAATTTGCAAGAAAATTAACTCAGTGTGGTCAATTATTTTTAAATATTTCCAAATGTATTGAGCTAAAGAGATAGCTCAGTGATTACAAGGACTGGATGCTCTTGTGGAATTTCCAGGACTAACATGTTAGCTCACAAACAGCTGTAACTCCAGGTCTAGGGCACTGGGTGTCCTTTTCTGGCTTCTGTGGGCAGTAGACACATACATGAGGCACATACATACATAAGCAGGAAATCATCCATATACATAAAATAATAAAAATAAACCTTAAAACATTTTCTAATGGGACTTGTTTAATGAATAAGACTTTTAATGACAGGTGTTTGAGTTTAACTTTGTTTTTAAAAGATCATCATATTCTGATAGGGCCTTTAAAAGGCCAAGAGCATTTCATTGCGGATCGGGCAGACTACATCCTTAATTAGGAGCAACTTGTAGGGTAGGACTCCTGGGACAGCAGCGGAAGGATGGGGTGTCAGCATGCAGCTGATACCAAGGTTTGCATTAAGATAACAAAGCCTAGAGTGCGTCCCCCCACCACCTCTTCCATGGGAGCATCACATGGATCCAGACCACCAAGAGATTGGACACCTGACTCCTGGAGATTCCTTAGCCTTTACAGGAATCCCATCAGCTCAAGGCCACTCAAGACTCATTCTATAGGGAGTAGAGAAATCAAGCCTAAAATTCAAATATGACTTCAAGAGATATTAAATGTGACACCAGGATATGACAGCAATGGGAGGTTGAGATGCAACTGTGACTTCCTTTTTATTCTCAGAAGTATCAATGAGAACATCTCAAATATACATGGTCAAAATCCTAAGCCATGACCCCTGATCAGTGCATACAAGGTAAGCAGTGGTTAAGATAGTCAGGCTAGTGGGCATCTGCAAGTTATGGAGACTCTTGATAGTTTCCTCATTATAAGATGAGCAAAATCATTGTTCCCTTGCAAGAATAATAGAAGGATGAAGCAAGCGTTCTATATTTGTGTTTGTAGCTGTGCTGTGCAGATGTGTATGCCTGCTCTGTGACAAATACAGGAAACAATCAGTATTAACTACAGTACTAATACTCTATGGAATATCCATCTGTGAAAATGTTAGTGCATCCCAAAACTTAATTTTCAGTTTGTTTTTGGAACTTTGGAAGCATTTCATTATAGAACAGGAGATAATCACTGTCCAGCGAACCCGTGTAAGCCTCCTGTGCCCACTAATGTCAGGCCATGGCATTACCGACTTAAAAAGCTGATGGCAATTAAGAACCTAAGTGTCACCTGGGATATTGCTTCTGCATGGAAACCTAAGCTGCCCTTAGGATCCCAAACACCATCCCTGTTTCCTTGCTGTCCCCAGGAGGTGTGGGTGGAGGTGACAGATGTCATGCTTGGTGCTGCCATGTTCAGTGGCATCATAGAAAGAATGGAGAACACAGAAGGGAAAGGGGAGCTCTGTAAAATGAACTGAGAGAAGAAAGTCCAGTTGTTGTCCAACTGGCCAGGACACAGAATCCCCTGGATAGTATTGGAACAGCAAGACTCCAGCAGAATTCAGCTCTGAGTTACCACTGCAGTCATCCGAAGTACAGACCCGGTCGTGGCAAGACATCAGAATCTGGGAAGTAGGCATAAGTCTACTTACTTAATTAATTAATTTAATTAAGCAGGGGCTAAGCAGATGGCTCAGTTGATAAAGTGCTTCCCTTGCAAGCAGGACTTGAGTTCAATATCCCATTCAAACCTCACTAATAAAACTGCATATGGTAGTAGGCACTTGTAATCCCAGCTTCAGAAAGGAACAGGCAGGTAGGTAGGTAGTCCTGGAACCCAGTGGTCAGGCAGCTTAGCCTACTTGGTGAGTTCCAAGCCAGAGAAAGATCCCATCTAATACATAAAGAAAACAGGTGAACAGGACCTGTCCTCTGACCTCCATACACATTGCACACACACACACACACACACACACACACACACACACACGAACATGTATAGACACAGAAAGCAGACAAATGTACATGCATAAAATATTAAAAGTCAAGTTGATCTTATATTAGTTTTAACTGAATTTGTTCCATTATCTATCTCCGCTAAACTTAGTAGTATATTTTCTTTGAGGCCTCGGGGAACATTAAGAACTCGAGGAACAGGGAGGAAATGACTGGGAAAGAATGAAAAGCAGCAACTGCAGCCAAGGTCAGGATGAGCAACTTACAGACTCCACACGCTGGGTCACGTCACGTTTCCTGCGG
Source organism: Tokudaia tokunoshimensis (assembly GCA_036184795.1). Lineage (NCBI taxonomy): Eukaryota > Metazoa > Chordata > Mammalia > Rodentia > Muridae > Tokudaia > Tokudaia tokunoshimensis. Next base: position 102,662,512 of record BTHU01000004.1, on the reverse strand, counting down.
TTAAAGACTTCTGGCTTACAGTTCAGCTAATTATAAGATAATTTTACTGACTGAATATTTTGATAAGCTTTGGAGTAAAGTTTAATTGGTGGCTTTTCCACAGTTGAAAGATAAGCTCTGGCTGGGAGCAGAGAGGAAACAGGGTGAGGGGGACAAGATGGGAAAGAAAGCAGAAAGCTATTCCGTGGCAGCTGGGCTTGTGAGGGACGCCGGGAGGAGCGACTGCAGAGGAAGCCCGGTCAGGGATTCAAGCTTTGTCATTCTCACCCCAGCTTCAGGGTCACTTGTGTCTTGTTGTCATTTTTAGGAACAATTTTGTTAAAAAGGAAAATCTGAGCCCTAAAGATGCCAGCAGACAGAGCTGGGACATACCCAAGGCCAGTCCAGTCACGGACCCCAACACACCTCTGTGAAGAGTCTATGTTAGGGACCAAAATGATGGTACACAGGGAGGAGCCCTGGGAAGAGCCCTGTGGCTCAGTGGGGACTAAGTCAGAGTATTGATGAGGTCAGGACACCTCATAGCTGTTTTACACAGAATGTACTGGATTCAACGGGCAGCCTGGGAAAGGGACAGGAAGGGAGAAGGGGAGCTCTGGAGTGCCTAGCTGGCAAGCCCCGGTTAGAATAGGCCAATGAGCAGCTAAGAGCTGGTCTGTCTGCTTCCTACAAGGAAAACAAGTGAGGAGAAATGTATCCAAGCTTTCCACACCAAGGCGAGCACCACAGAAAGGCAACCTGCTAAGAAGTGAGCCGGAGCCTTCGTTCTCTCAGCCTTTGGAGCCGCCATTGGCCAGTCTGGCTTCTGAGGCCATGGGCCTGCTAAGATGCAACAGTGACTCAGAAAATTCTTTAACCAAGTCACATGCATCCCACACACATGCATACATACATACATGCATGCATACTCACATCTACATACAAATGCAGTAGTATGCATATGGACGCATCCATTCATATACATGACCATTCATTTATATAGACTCAAAAACATATTCTCACAGTACCTATATGCCCACATGCTTGTTCACATGTGCATATGTGTGAATGCATATGTTTACACAGATGCTTCATGAATATATGGGCAAGAACCATCACACATGTACATACATACATATACTATGTATATACATACATACATACACACCAATGTGCATGGATACACTTTGGCATTCAGAGAGGCTCAAGGAGCTGCTCAGACAAGTGTGTCTCCAACAATTGGCCCCTTTGTTGCTTGTCTCAGCAGGGCCCAGAGGAGAAAGGGGAGGGAGGTCTGTGAGTTGACCCCTGACCCTGGCCCAGCCGGACTGAGGCCCAGGGACATGGAGGTCAGCAGGAGATTTGTGCTGGCATCCCTGGGGAGTACCCCCTCAGGACATGCTGTAAGTGTTGCCAGAACACACTTAACAAACTCCCTTCACAGTGCTTCTCTCTTAGGTTTACACAATTTGTTGGTAACAAAATTAAATCACATTCAAATGGCTAGAAAAGAGTAATTTAAACTTTTTTCAAAATCCCCACCAGTCATGAAAACCTTTTCCCTTCTGCCTCTGCCTGAAAAGCTCCTCCTTGGAACGCAGACAGCTGTTTTGTATCAAGGCTGGGGGTTTCTGTATGACCCGGGGAGCTCAGACAACAGGCAGCCCTTCCTGCATTAAAGGGTAATCTGAGAATAATTTGCCATAAAACACCCAGAAGTGCTCCAGCTGTGGCCAGATATACCCTATAAAGCACCATGTAGACAACATGGCCCTTGTAAAATAATGATAATTTATAAAATCACATTTTTAAAACACATTATAATTTTCAAAATAAAAAAAAAAGAAAGAAATGGTTTAAATTATCACAGACGGTGCCAAGGAGATTTCCTTCCAAGTCCATAGATTACCAGGAAGTGTCTGTTCTAAAAACCCTGTTCCACCACAGGTCCCGGGTCACATACACATATGGCTGACAGGTGAGATGGGAAACTCCAATAAGCCCCAAAGTCCCTCAACCCAACAGGTGGAAGGTGTTCCAAGTCTAGAACTTTGTAAACCAGAGACAGTACATTCCGGGGCCCCCAGACCTGTGCTGAAGGCACCGTAACCAGGAGCCTGGCCCTTCCTTGGGGCAGACAGCTTCTACACCAGTGCTCCCAATTTCTCAAGAAAAACTGACACTAGGGGGATATATTATGAAAATGCCTATGTTTTAAAATAATTTGAATATTTTTCAAATATTATGTGATCTATAAAAAATGTCAGTACGATTTGGCTAAGGGGACCACCTGTCTACAACCTCACTGGACACACCTCTGCGCTACCTACTCTCCCCAAAGCTCCAGACTGAACACACACGCTTATGCTAAGACTGGAAGAGACCATGTGGAATTTGAGAGGCCTCCCTCCCTTTTCTACATGTACATGGGGATTTCTCTAACTGGAGTGTGTTGTTTGTTTGTTTGTTTGTTGTGCCTAAACACTAAAACATCACAAAATTAACTCAAAAGGAAGTCTCACTATGTGTCTCTTTTCTGGAGATTTTAAAGTTTCTTCCATCTTTTATAAAACATAGAAAAGGAACATCATGGGAGAAGAGGAGGCGGGACTTAAAGTGTCACTCAGAGGCACAGAAGACGGGGAGGATGGATGGAGAGAGGAAGAGAGGAAGGGAGAGAGAGGGAGAAAGAGGAGGAAGGAGAGAGAGGGAGAGAGAGACAGAGAATCACAGCACACACGCGCGCACGCACACACACACACACACAGAGAGAGAGAGAGAGAGAGAGAGAGAGAACACCCACAGAGTACCACAGCCCAGAGCAGCACAACCCAACATGGGCAGGGTCGAAGTCACAGGGTCATGGCATAGATTCTCTTATAAGCAGTACCCTGGCATGGAGAGATCACACAAACGCCTGTGGTGTACACAGACTCTCCATAAACAGCCTCAGTGTAGACAGCTTTCCACAGAGCCATGACATGCTAATAGCAAAGATGGGTGGATATGGAGAAAATGACCTGAAGAGCAGATTCCTTTAACCCCTTCCCTGCTTTCCCACAGGCTTCCTTCTGAGAGACCAGAGCCTCTGTACCATCACCAGCACACACCAAGGCTGGTCCTTCACAGAAGTCCCCTAAACTCTTCTGAGCCTTTGCCTAACTTTCAAACCACATCAGCCCGGACTCTAATCCAGCTCACTGCACCTCTCCATGTCTTCCCAAGGCTTCCTTAGATCCTTCCTACTTCCTTTGCTAAGGTAACTGCTGAGCTAGGAGATGCTTGTGGTGAATAGCCAACAGTTTTGGAGCCAAGTCCCTTGACCCTGTCTGCTGACTCCTTACGGTGAAGTCTGGACCCCATTCCCTGCCTCACAGGAATCATTTACACAGATTAATGTAAACATGAGTATTAGCCTGCCCAAGGAACTCATAAGAAATGCAGATTCTTACGCCCCAGCCCACTGCATCAGAAACGCCAGTGTTTTCTGTGGTCCTCCACCGGTTCAGTTTGATAATGTGAGGATGTACGGAAAGATTTCAGCGGTGCGCTCAGAGCTGACATGCTGGCGCAGGAAGTGACGCTAACAGCTCAGAGTGAAGCACCACCCATCTGTGTCCATTAAATGCCATCCCAATGTCCTAAATTCAACTTCATGACTGAAGTCACTGTGAACTCAGTCCCTGTGTGGCTGGCAGGGAGAGGTGTGCCCACCCAGTTATCAAACAAGGAGGAGCCAAGTTCATCAAAGCCAAGGGAAGGCCTCATAGCCCCTGGACTGCAGCCCCCATCTCTCTTTCCTCATTCCTACCAACAGGAGGCAAACACAGCAAGGCAGGACGTGGAAGGAAAATAGCAACACATTTGTCATGACTGCCTTTATGCCATGGTGCTATGTCTCCTTGATTCCTGGGAATGAACGTTTTAGAGAGTGAAAGAAAAGTAACAGTTATACTTAGGAAAAGAATAGCATACACATATCTGTGTGTGCATGTGTGTTTGTACATATGTGTGTACACACGTGTGGTGTGTGTGCATGTAATAAACAGACATTTACTTAACTTCTTAAAAACCTAGTAACTCATATCTGAAACTTTGAAAGGCAGGTGTGAAAGGCAAATTGCAAAACTGATGGGTGCGAACAGAAATCACACTAAAACCCAGAGAGCAGCCATTCAGTTAACAGGCTGCTCCAAGTGCTCAGGCACAAAACTGGAACTGTCGGAATACCTCTCCTTCCACTCCTCCCTGTCCTGCCCCACACACCAAATGGGAATCAAGCTCTACCTTCTAAACTTAAGGCTCCCGCTTCTCTCTAAGGCATGAGAGCGGTTCTCGGTGCCTCACCTGGCAAAGGCCTGCAGCTCACCACCTGCCTGCATGGATGCTCTGGGCAGTGGGATACACTGGTGTGGGGACAGGGGGCAAAGGGCTTAGTGTGTGCCAGGTAACACTATCAGTGTGATGGCAGCTGGGCTCACCTGGGAGGGGTTAGTCACAGTAGGTCAATCTCTGGGCTGGCCTGTTAGGAGCCATCTTGATTTGGTCGGTTGAGATGGCAAGAATCAGGGTAAAGGAGGACATCGAGGTTCCCTGGGCTTGGGCTGCCTAAAGGAAGCAGGAAGCTGCACGTAAGCATTCGGGATGCTCTGCTTGCTAAATGTGGGTGCAGCAGGACCTCCTGCAGCTAGGACTTCCCTGCCGTGGTGAACTATCAAATATTGATACACACTGCATCACCTCAAATCGTGAGCCCAAATAAGCTTTTTTCCTTTGACTTGCTTTTGTCGAGGTTTTTTTTTTTACCACAACCAGAAAAGTAATTAAAAACACTTAGCAAATAAAAATCCCAAATGGTATAAAAGGAAAAGTCACTAAACAAAGAAATGCGAATATCAAGCACAGGAAAATGCTAACTCCCCTCCCCCACCCCTCACACACACTCAACATAGAAACCTAAAATGCACATGGAGCAACAAGTTGGTAGGAGTTGGGGATAGCCCATGTCAAGAGCCCCAAGCCCCAGCCCAGGGGTTCCTGCCGATGTAACCAAATACTCAGCTTCTACATATCTCCATTTTCCTGATTTCCTGTCAGGGGAGTCTGCTCCTTCACTTGCAGACTTCCTGAGAGGGGTGAGAATCTGGAACTGGAGACAGTATGAAAGACACTGAAGATGTGTGGTCAAAGATGGAGCTTTCAGTGAAGTTTCTGGAAAGTCTTTGACCCCTGAATAAGATGGAGAGAAAGGCAAAGGAAGATGCTTTTCTTTCTTAAAGAGGGCCTTCGTCATTGCTGATTTAAAAGGGCACATTGGAAATAGGTAATTAAATAAAAGCAGCCCACTCTGAGAGAATGGTTGGGCTTTTCACCGTCCTCCGGCTCCAGATGCCTAGCCCCATTGGCTGAGCACTGGAGCAAGTGCTAAAAATGTCCGTACCTTCAGGTCCCTCCTCAGCATCCTCTCCTCCACACCTTCCCACACTGAATGCCCAGCAGCTCACCCCAGGCCTCCAGTCAACAACACAGAGGGGCAGGAGCCAGATCATACCCAGGGAAATTAATTATTTTCAGGGTTCCAGGAAAAGTACTCACTGTGACTTGTATCTGCCATGGCCTCAAAGTATTGTAGAAAATTACAAGTACATCTTGTATAGCTTTGTCTCTTATGTTAGAAACTGTGTAATGTCCACTACCCATGTAAAAAGCTGGGGATGCAGTGTGTATCTATGATCCCAGCACCGGGGAGGCAGAGGCAGAAGGTTCCTTGAGGTTGCTGGTCCAGTATAACCAAACAGTTAGTGAGTCCAGGCGTTTACACAAATAATATGAAAACATGAGCATGAGGAAAACCTGCACAGGTGGATGAATCTTAAAATGCACATTGCTCAGTGAAAGGAGCTAATCTAGAAAGGCTGCTTACAGAGTAAGTTCTATCTCTAGGACATTTTAGAAGCTGCAGTCTGTGGAGATAATAAATAGATCCAGGTTGAAAGGGTTTGGAGCCTGTCTGTCTATGGTGACACATGCCTTTAATCCCAGTACTCAGGGGGGCAGAAGCTAGTAGATCTCTAAGTTTAAAGCCTGCCTGGTCTATGAAGCAAGCTCCAGAACAGCTAAGGCTACACAGAGAAACCCTGTCTCAGAGAAGGGGGGGGGTTGGAGATGGATTGAATAAGAAAGGCACACAGCATTTAGGGTTGGAAAAGCTACTCTGTCTGATACTGTATCAGCAGAAACATCAAAGAAGAGAGGCAATAAAATGTACGCAACTGAAAAAGATTAAAAACCAGTAAATAAAACATTAGAAAGTAAGGAGGGTCCAGAAGGGGTGAAGAATATAGTGAAACAGTCAAGAGCACAGAACAACTTAACTGAGGGCCACGGCAGACTCGGATAGGCTAAGGAACTGCAGAGCCAAGTGGTAAGTAAGCATCCCCATGTGGTTCACAGTTCTAAAAACTGGCTACCATTATAATACAATGGATGGCTGGTGGCTAGAGCCTGGCTTTTCAATGTCAGAGCAGGTAACTCACACATAAGTCACTGGTGGTTTGAATATACTTGGCTCAGGAAGTGGCACTATTTGGAGGTGTGGCCTTGGAGGAAGTGTGTCACTGTGGGGGTGGGCAATGAAATCCTCCTCCTAACCAGATGGAAGCCAGTCTTCTCCTAGTTGCCTGTCTTCAGAACAAGAGGCTGAACTCTCAGCTCCTCTAGCCCTCATCTGCCAGGATACTGTCATGCACCCCGCCTTGCTGATAATGGACTGAACCTCTAATCCTGTAAGTCAGCCCCAATTAAATGTTGTCCTTTTTAAGACTTGCCTTGGTCATGGTGTCTGTTCACAGCAGTAAAACCCTAAGACAGTCACCATAGAAAAGTCTAGAATATCTATGTGGTAATCAGAGTTTGGGCATAATACGAATTCATGTTTAGCTTAGTAGAGATATAAGTGAATATATTTACTCATATACTGGTATATACATTCATTTTCCTTACAGCAACAAAACACACAGAGTCCAAGTCTTGATCTCTCAAAATGTTCTCTAATAAGAGAAAACAGGGTTCTTTGGCAAATGATTGACCTTGGTGCAGGGAAAATACAAGATGAGTGTGGAGTATCCTGTAGTACTAGAAAGAAAGACCTGATACACACACACACACACACACACACACACACACACACACACACACAAACGACCATGTAGAAGAGAATCAAGCCAACTGAAAGAATTTTCAGTCGGCACAACTGAAATAGAAAAATAAATAAATAAAATGAAGTAGGATTAGATTCTAAACCAAAACATTAATTAAACTTCCATAAATATATAATGATACAAAAAAGTGATCAAACCAGATGTGGCAGTATACACTTCAAATCAGAGCCCTGGAAAGAGGAACAGGAGTTCAAAGTCAACCTTGACTACATGTGAGTTCAAAGTCATCCTGGGCTACATGAAACCATGTCTCAAAGAGCCAAAGAAATAAAAGAAAAAAAAGTGACTAAATAAATAAATAACAAAGGATGAAGGAGATGCAAATATTGATGCAAAAGAATTCCAAATAATATATATTAATAGTCCACCCTTAAGGAAGTAGAGCATGACTTACTCTCAAGCTTGAGCTGTTCATATGACAGCAAGCAATACAGACACTTCCTTAGCTGAGCTAAGCCAATGACACTTGGCCTGGGGCAATGAAAAGACCCAGAACAGGGCAGCTGCTGGCCCTAGAGGTGATACCACCACCTATCTTTAAAGGCATCTGGTTCTGAGCCATTCCCCTAGGGGAGGGAAGCCTCTCTACCCAGGTGAGAGAATATCCCAACCCTGCCACTTTTAGGGGTCCAGATTCTCCATGGATCCCAGACCATGAATCCTCCATCTGCAGCTCAGTCGAATCATCTGATCTCTTAACACCTTCATTAATGAATAGAAACTAAGTAAGCAAGGGAAGGAAAGATACCCTTAGCAGCAACTTAGAAGAGGCATATTCCTTGTAAATGTTTCACTAGGATCCCTTCAATATTCAGGACAGAAAGACATGGAGCTGGGAATAGCCAAAGCTTTCTGTTACGATTTTTATATGAAATGTCTCCCACAGACCTATGTTTGAAAACTCAGTACCCAGCTGGTGATGCTTCTGAGGAAGTTGTGGAAACTTTAGGGTGGAAGACATGCCTGGTTCAGGCAGGTCACTGGGTAAGGTCAGACCTTTGAGAGTTATAGACAAAACCCAAGGTGATAACCAAGGCCCAAACTCTCTGGCTCCAGGTTGGCAATGGATGGGAACAAGCTCCAGGATTACTTCCCATCACCATGGACCAAGCCTTCACCTAAGCCTTCCCTGCCATGATAGACTGTATCCTGTAAAATAATGAGCCAAAATAAACCTTTTCTCCCTGAAGTCGCTTCGGCCAGGTATTTTGTCACAAAAAGTCACTAGTATACCTGCCCTCACTGCCTAACCGTGAGGGCAGGAGTGATGAATACACTGTTAGTGGACAGCAACTAAAATCACAATTTGGGTAAAATCTAGACATTCCTGTCATAACATTTTCCATACAGATACCTTGGGTTGGCTGGTTGGTGATATTTAAAGGTAGATTGTCAATGTCTTCCATGAGAAGTTTCTGGTCCTATTCTGAGTACCCAACAGCAGTGAGAAAGGGGTTTTCTCTCTGACAAGCCCTGCTTTTTCCAATCTCCTCCACACTCATCTCCCAGACTCACCTGATTCAAACCTTTTCAGCAGACATCGCTTCTTCCACTGCCACATCCTGTCCCTCTTGCAAACCAACTGAACCAACCCAACCATACCATTTCCTGCTTCTGTCCTCAGGGATAAGTCACATCTTGCTATTGTGTGGGACTGTCATGAACGCCTCTCAGGACTCCATGTTCCATGATCCCCATAGCTCTTTGCCTCTTGCCTCTCACTTCCATATTCCATCTCCTTAAATAACCTTGATATATACAGTTTGGGTTTGGAAGATCCCCCAAAGCCCCATGTGTTAAAAGCTTGACTGCCAACTTATGGTGGTCTTGGGAGTTGGTAGAACCTTAAGAGCACAGAACCTTGTAGAAAGAAATTGGGTCATTGAAGATATGCTTTGAAGGGAATATTGGAAACATGGCCCATTCCCCTACCCCCACACCCTCCACCTACCTCAGTTCTCTGTCACCATGATGCCAGCAGCTTGGCTCCATGAACACTCCCCACCCTAAGGTACAGTCTACCGTAGGGCCCAAAAACCAGAGCCCACCAACCATGTGCTGAACCCTCTAAACTGATGAACCAAAACACCTTTCCTTCTAAGTTGGTTTTCTTAGGTTCTTTGTTTCTCAGGTCAGCAACAGAGATCTGACCAACACAAGCTTCTCCCCATTTTTCACACCACCCCAACTTCTTCCCCTTAGACCTGAAGTATAGAAGTCATCATATGACCCATCTTCAACTTTCTTGCCAAATATTGAAAGTTTCTTTCTAGACTGTTTTTTCTCTTCTCCATCTCTGAGGAAGAAATATCAGGTTTCATGTCAAGGTCAAGTTTCTACCTGTGTCTAAAGTCAGGCCGATGTCAATCTCCCAAGAGAAAACCACCTGGCATTCCTATTAGGGACTGTCTAGAATAGGTTAACTGGTATGGGAAGACCCACCTTAGCTATAGGTGGAATAATCCATAGGCCGGGGCCTTACACTGAACAAAAAGGGGAGAGAGGACTGGGTACCTGCATTTATCACTCTCTGCTTCCTGGCGGTGATTGTAACTTTACTAGTTGCCTCAAGCTCCTGTTGCCATGTTTTCCTCACTGTGGTGGATTGAAATCCCTCAAACTGTGAGCCACGACAATCCCTTCCTCCCTTAAGTTGCTTCTTGCCAGTATTTTGTCACAGCAACAGAAAAAAACAACTTGTGCGGTAATCCTCCCTGAAGTCAACTTTCCTTCCTTCTCTGGCACCATTGATTTCTCTCTCTCTCTCTCTCTCTCTTCTCTGCATACTCTTTAAAATGCCCATCCTCAGCAAGCAATTAAATTATATCTTAGCTATTCCCTTGGCTGAAGACATAGGATAGACCCTTAGGTTCAAACTTCAAGCCCACCCCTCCATTAGATGATATCAGGAAATAACTAAGATCATGTTAAAATCTACAAAGGAATGCCGGGCGAGTGGTGGTGCACGCCTTTAATCCCAGCACTTGGGAGCCTGAGGCAGGTGGATTTCTGAGTTCGAGGCCAGTCTGGTCTACAGAGTGAGTTCCAGGACAGCCAGGGCTACACAGAGAAACCCAGTCTCGAAAAAAAACCAAATAAAAAAATCTACAAAGGAAATAGCTAAGATTATGTTAGAATCCTACAGAGGGACTCCTGTGTGAGGCTCAAGTAAAGGGCTTTATTTACCACAAAAGCTCACCAACCCCCGTCAACACCTTTGGGGTGGGATGAAAAGAGGCACCTGACATCTTTAGCCCAGCTGTGATCTATAAACTATACAATTTGTAAGGTCAGGAATAATCTTAGGGACATATCCAAAAAGTCATCCTTAAACCGAATGGCTCTCCCTCCTTTCCTAAAAGGACTTTTATCGTGGAGTCTAGGTACAGTACACCTTCACTAAGCACATTCAAGGAGGATGCTTGGACCCATCGTGCAGCTGTGAGATGATGCCCTTTAAATTGAGGGCAAATGCCGCACCCACGAAGGTATCATTTTGCTAGTGAGATGAGTTCTATTTCAGAAAGTCCAGTGGGGAGGGGGGTGGGGGGGTTGCAGCAAAGCAGGGATGAGAGGGAATGTAAGAAAGGGAAATGCTGTGGCGAGCCGGGCCTGTGCTTCCGCTACCGCAGCTGATCACTCAAGCATGGAAAGTGGGACATTATTCTCACAACACTGATTAGGCAAGGAAATGAGATATGCAAATATTTTTAAAAGTCTACCCGCTCCAACCTTACTACCAGATGAAAGTGCACAAAGAAAACATGACTCAATCGGGTCAATATTGAGCCAATGTCCTTGACTCTGACTACCTGACCTGGAAGTTCCCTGAAAACAAAAATCAAGTTCAAGACGCAGGCAACACAATCAGGGAGATGGACAGGAGGAAATTTTTGAAATATGGCACAGTTCAGCTCAGCCCAAAAGTCAAGCATTTATGTTTCTAGAAACCCAAGAAACCATCTTTTAGAGCTCAATATACCCATAATTCTGTCTCTGGTGAGACAATGAGCCTGAAAACAAAGGCTCATTGACAAGAGGAAGTTTGTTTTTCAGGGTCATGGTTTGAGGGAGAGAGAGAGAAAAAGAAAGGGAGAGAAAAAGAGAAAGTGTGTGTGTGCGTGTGTGTGTGTGTTTTATAGAGCTCACTATGTAGACTAGGCTGGTCTCAAACCCACAGAGATCCTCCTACCCATGCCTCCTGAGTACTGGCATGCACCCTATGCCCAGCTATAATATGAAGTTTGTAGAGACTGAAGTCAGTGAAGGACAAGGCTGGGCATGGAACTCCACTGCCAAGCCACCTCACCTCCCACAGCTCCAGTCTTCCATTTGTAAAGAGGCATCACAGTGGAACTGCAGCAGTCACTGAGTAAGAACATGTGTACAGAGGAGGAGTCCAGCCCATTGTAGATACCAGTATGTATAGCTCCTTTCTATCCTCCTGGACTTCCTTAGCATAGACATGCTGTGATGGGCTACTTTCAGGTAACAGATAACTATTAAAGGTCTCCTATGTGCCTGATATTGTACGATGCCCTCCACCACACCGCAGAAATGACAGTGTAGCCTTGCAGAAGTGACAGTGTAGCCTGAGCAGAAGTGACAGTGTAGCCTGGGCAGAAGTGACGGTGTAGCCTGAGCAGAAGTGACGGTGTAGCCTTGAAGAAGTGACAGTGTAGCCTTGCAAAAGTGACGGTGTAGCCTGTGCAGAAGTGACAGTGTAGCCTTGCAGAAGTGACAGTGTAGCCTGGGCAGAAGTGACAGTGTAGCCTTGCAAAAGTGACGGTGTAGCCTGTGCAGAACTGACAGTGTAGCCTTGCAGAAGTGACAGTGTAGCCTGGGCAGAAGTGACAGTGTAGCCTTGCAAAAGTGACGGTGTAGCCTGTGCAGAAGTGACAGTGTAGCCTTGCAGAAGTGACAGTGTAGCCTGGGCAAAAGTGACAGTGTAGCCTGAGCAGACACACACACACACACACACACACACACACACACACACACACACCTCTTCCAGTAGCAAATATAGAGTTCACATTAGGGACTGGAATAAACAAAGCACTTTAAGAGTTCAATAAAGGAAGGTTCTCCACAGAGACACAGCATAGAACCAGTGCCTAAGACAGGAAACATCAGAGTCACAGGTGTAAGAATCAGCCTGAGCAGAAGTGATGGTGTAGCCTGGGCAAAAGTGACAGTGTAGCCTGTGCAGAAGTGACAGTGTAGCCTGAGCAGAAGTGACAGTGTAGCCTTGCAGAAATGACAGTGTAGCCTTGCAGAAGTGACAGTGTAGCCTGAGTAGAAGTGACGGTGTAGCCTTGAAGAAGTGACAGTGTAGCCTGAGCAGAAGTGACAGTGTAGCCTGGGCAGAAGTGACGGTGTAGCCTGAGCAGAAGTGACGGTGTAGCCTTGAAGAAGTGACAGTGTAGCCTGTGCAGAAGTGACAGTGTAGCCTGTGCAGAAGTGACGGTGTAGCCTGTGCAGAAGTGATGGTGTAGCCTGGGCAGAAGTGACAGTGTAGCCTGGGCAGAAGTGACAGTGTAGCCTGAGCAGAAGTGACAGTGTAGCCTGAGCAGAAGTGACAGTGTAGCCTGTGCAGAAGTGATGGTGTAGCCTGAGCAGAAGTGACAGTGTAGCCTGTGCAGAAGTGATGGTGTAGCCTGGGCAAAAGTGACAGTGTAGCCTGTACAAAAGTGACAGTGTAGCCTGTGCAGAAGTGACAGTGTAGCCTGGGCAGAAGTGACGGTGTAGCCTGTGCAGAAGTGACAGTGTAGCCTGGGCAGAAGTGACAGTGTAGCCTGTGCAGAAGTGACAGTGTAGCCTGTGCAGAAGTGACAGTGTAGCCTGTGCAGAAGTGACAGTGTAGCCTGAGCAGAAGTGACAGTGTAGCCTTGCAGAAATGACAGTGTAGCCTGGGCAGAAGTGACAGTGTAGCCTTGCAGAAATGACAGTGTAGCCTTGCAGAAGTGACAGTGTAGCCTGAGTAGAAGTGACGGTGTAGCCTTGAAGAAGTGACAGTGTAGCCTGAGCAGAAGTGACAGTGTAGCCTGGGCAGAAGTGACGGTGTAGCCTGAGCAGAAGTGACGGTGTAGCCTTGAAGAAGTGACAGTGTAGCCTGTGCAGAAGTGACAGTGTAGCCTGTGCAGAAGTGACGGTGTAGCCTGTGCAGAAGTGATGGTGTAGCCTGGGCAGAAGTGACAGTGTAGCCTGGGCAGAAGTGACAGTGTAGCCTGAGCAGAAGTGACAGTGTAGCCTGAGCAGAAGTGACGGTGTAGCCTGTGCAGAAGTGATGGTGTAGCCTGAGCAGAAGTGACAGTGTAGCCTGTGCAGAAGTGATGGTGTAGCCTGGGCAAAAGTGACAGTGTAGCCTGTACAAAAGTGACAGTGTAGCCTGTGCAGAAGTGACAGTGTAGCCTGGGCAGAAGTGACGGTGTAGCCTGTGCAGAAGTGACAGTGTAGCCTGTGCAGAAGTGATGGTGTAGCCTGGGCAAAAGTGACAGTGTAGCCTTGCAGAAGTGACAGTGTAGCCTGAGCAGAAGTGACAGTGTAGCCTGAGCAGAAGTGACGGTGTAGCCTGTGCAGAAGTGACAGTGTAGCCTGGGCAGAAGTGACAGTGTAGCCTGTGCAGAAGTGACAGTGTAGCCTGGGCAGAAGTGACAGTGTAGCCTGAGCAGAAGTGATGGTGTAGCCTGTGCAGAAGTGACAGTGTAGCCTGGGCAGAAGTGACAGTGTAGCCTGTGCAGAAGTGATGGTGTAGCCTGGGCAGAAGTGACGGTGTAGCCTGAGCAGAAGTGACAGTGTAGCCTTGCAGAAGTGACAGTGTAGCCTGGGCAGAAGTGACAGTGTAGCCTGTGCAGAAGTGACAGTGTAGCCTGGGCAGAAGTGACAGTGTAGCCTGTGCAGAAGTGACAGTGTAGCCTGTGCAGAAGTGACAGTGTAGCCTGTGCAGAAGTGACAGTGTAGCCTGTGCAGAAGTGACAGTGTAGCCTTGCAGAAGTGACAGGGTAGCCTGTGCAGAAGTGACAGTGTAGCCTTGCAGAAGTGACAGGGTAGCCTGTGCAGAAGTGACAGGGTAGCCTGTTTGAGGAGCTGAAATAAGGTCTGTGTCACTGGGGTTTGGGATCAATTTCTCTCACTCAGGTATAAAGCCCCTTAGCCCAGCTGCTCCACTATGGCCTGAAGTGCACTATGAAGCTGTGATCCTATTACACATCGTCTTTAGAGAACAAGAGACAGTCCCTGGGCTATGTGTCATCTGCCCAGAATAGCGATTCAGTCACACTGACGGTATCGTGGGGCCCAGGAGGCTCACCGACGACCAGTCTGCAAGGGTAGCCAAGGAGTAAATGAGCACTGCAGGAAATAAACACAGACTTCTCTGCCTGCGTACTCACTGCCCAGACTGAAATGCCCCGGGGCAGGCTAGCCCCAAGATTATAGCACAGCTCTGGATTGACACGCAAGACAATGGAAGTATTATGTTTGTTTTTCTAAAAGTTTCATTTAGGATTCTAGATCTCTTTATACATTTCAAATGCCTCTGCATAGGAGCTGAGAAAGTAGCTCGGTGTTATTATGCATGCCTAAAATGCCATGAGGCCCCAGGTTCCATGAAATAAATGCACAATAAATAATATTAATAAGTAATAAATAGAAGGCCACCAAATGGCTTATACAAAAATAATAAATAATATTAATTAATAAATAATAAACAAATAGGAAATCACCATGCAGCCCACACCAAATCCCCATAGCATTATGATCTGAACTCATCTATTCTCTCCCAAAGAAACCCCTCCCTCCAATGCTATATTTAGTCATTCATCCATCCATCATGTGTTCATGATTTATCTACTAGGCACTAAGTACCCAGCCTTGTTCTCAGTTCGGAAGGGACAATGGTAACCAAGAAAAGATCAGATTTGTCCTCTTGTTCCTAAATTCTTTGGTGAGGCAAGTCACTCAATTGCTACATGGTGGATTGAGTTATTGAACATTTAAGAAAGTGTCTCTTCTGTGGAAGTTCAGAAGATATCCTTCTCAACTCCTTAGGCAGGTTCAAGCATACACTGACCAAACCCAGACCTGCTCATCCCTGACCGATCACCCCAGTGAGCCCAGGCCCATCCCTGACCCATCACTCCAGTGAGCCCAGGCCTATCCCTGACCAATCTCTAGTGATCCCAGTCCTCTCTATCTGGCCCCTCCACACACATCACATTCTTCCCCTTGCCTGCTACTTCTATGTTTGTGATGTACATGCCTTCTTCAGAACCTTATGATAGTCCCAACAGTCAAGGCTTTGCTGCCCACCCATTAGCCAGCTGTTAGGACAGTGAGTTTAAACATGTCAATCTCCTCCCGTCGTTTTCCTGCATGTGAGCCTCTGTTGCAGCGTTCCTGCTGTCCATTTCCTTCAAGCATCCCAGGGAAACTTAGCCCATGTTAATTCCTGTGTGGCACCACAACTGGACCACTCTGTTCACCTACTCTGTGACTCCATGCCTTCCTCCCTACCTGGAATGTTCCTTCCACTACTTTGCTTGCCAACTAACTTCTACCTGGTTTCAAAACTCAGTGTAAGGTCTTTTGGGGGGACTCCTCACTGCATGGCTGAAGCTGTCCTTGGTGGTTCTCTGATCCCTCTCATAATAACATTAATATCATACCTACTATAACTGCTGGGCTGTCTGCTTCTCAACCTTTTTTACTTTCCTAGTCAACCCCACTGCTCTTAGAAAAAAGCGATGATTCACAGAGCAGAACTCTTAATTTTCAGCCTGTAGTTACATCTAGAAAACAGTAGACTACTCCAAACAAATGGACAACACAGAAAGTAAAAATAATTGTGCAAATAAAAGTAAAATTAGAAGAATATTTCATATAGAACAATTCTATAGGGACATAAGAGGGAATACACAAGAGAGGTGACTCGCCAAGTGTCCTACCCTCTAAATAAGTAGAGTTCTAAGTAAAGACAACAATCCCCAGAAGGAAAGGAGACCTAAGCTTTAAAATCAAAAGGGCCTGCCAGATGCCACACAGGATAAATGAAAACCCAAATCTAGACACATCACTAAGAAATTACCACACACTCAAGACTTAGGACAAACAACTCACAGGGGGAGGGGGAAGTTGCAGACACACTACAGGGAGCCACGGGTTTCCCACAAACAGACTGGAAGCAAAATGATAATGGAGAAACACCTTTGAAGTTTCAGGGGAAGGTATTTTCAACTGCACAAGTCGCAGGTAAACTATCAGTCTTAAGTGAGGGAAAAATAAAGACCACCAATGACAAGTAAGGAGTCAAAACTGTCATCCACATATTGCAACAAAACTAGAGGAAATCTAACAAAAAGGTGTCTTTTTTAAAAAGATTAATTACTATCAGAAGTCTATGAAAACAAACAAAAAAAGATAAAATGAACTAGAAAATATAACTGAGTATTTCTCCCAGTGAGGGGAGGGAGCAACCGAAAACCGCAGGGAAAACAAAACCTTACAAAAATGTAACAATGCAAATGCCAGGTTCTGTGAACTTGATTAATTTATGGAGTATAAGACAGTTATGCTAGGATACTGTTCTTCACATTGTAAAAGTGTTTTCACATTGGACTTATATGAGGAAAACATGTGTTTCACATTCTGCATAGGTCTACTGTGGACAAATGAACAGCCCTGACCTTAATAATGTAATCAAATACCACAAGCTAGGTGTTAAATACAGAAGAAAAAGAATCAATGTTTTAGTTTTCACAATACAAAAATGAATAACAGTTCTTCAGACCAAAGTGGGGAGTGGATAAAATCAAGATATCAGCTTGTCAGGATAGGAAATGGAAGACTGCAGAATGCTGGCAGGTAATCTGGTAGACTTTATAAAAGTTTGCAATGATGTAAAAATCGGAAACTAAAGGAAATGGGGAAATGGAAATAAGGGTGTGTTTTGCATAGCTGAGCTGAACTCTCAGCCCTCACAGCAGAGCTGTAGAAAGAAATGCCTAAAATTAATGAATGAAGAAATTCAGAAGCACAGACAAGCCACGGACTCTCATCTTGCTCCTCCTCTCAGCGTTTTGAGCGTCTGACTAAAATGGCCCTGGGGAATTTTTAAATATATGTAATGAAAGGTAAACCTTTTTTGACCTATTAAAGTTTCTTGTAGACTAGGCATAGAAAATTATTACAATGGATTGAGTTTTTTAAAAATGCCTCTGGACACCTTCCATCAATGTTTGCCATAAATGGCCCCTTTCCCCATAAAAGAATCTCAGCATAAAGTCGCCTCAGCCACATCCCTTCATTAGCCCTGCTGGTGCACAGGTACTCGGGACCAGGGACAGGTACTACTCTGTGAAAGTCAGCAGCCCACTACAAATCCATTAGGTGGCCAGAGGCCTGGATTCTGGCCCTGCCACTAGCCAGCTGACATCTGACAAATTCCAGTTTGGGCAGAATCTCTATGATTTTCTGTGTGGACAATTTTTAAATTTTTGGTTGAGCTCAGTTAATCAAAGCAAATAGGCGTGTATACCACACAGTGATCCAGGAGCAGCTGTGGATAGGGCTTGTACAAGACACTCAAAGGCCTATCACTTGAAAACTACCCTGCCTTTGGGGTAAGAACTGGACCCCAGTGAACCGTGAGCCCTGACAAACTCTGGACAAACTGCTATGTTGTTTTGAATCACAATATTTCTCAACTAAATACAAGACTCATGAGAACAACCATCTCACAGCACTGCCGAGATGACTGAACGAGATGAGGTGATTGTATATAACATGCTTCAAATGGCGTCCCTTAACAGGAAGCTTTCAACAAAAGCCAGCGACAGTTGTGGCTTTTCTCTTTCAATCCCTTTCTCTATGAATCTACTAAAGCAAGGGACAGAAGCATGACAGAGTAAAATGTGAAGAAAAGGGACAGTCCCCTTCACAGGTACTATCTTACATAGAAATGGCTTCAGGCAGAAACACTGAAAAAAAAAAAAACAAACCTGCCAGCCCTTGGTTGTCATTATCCAACCTTCCAGGAGGCACAATGAGTCCCAGTGACAGGTGACAGTCTCCACGAAGCAATGCAGCCCCTTACAGCTGTAGCCCAGATAGCCGCTGTCCCAGGTAAGTGGGCCACAGAGCTGAGGAAGGCCAGCTCCCTTCCTAGCAGGACCCAGGCAAGGAATATCTGAAAACAGTCCATGGTCGTGTGTCACAGTCCCCGTGGCTGCCATGGCTGTACCTGGAGCCTCAGAAGGCTGGGTCCCTAGAGACCTGTTTGGCCTCTGACGATTCACTGACAGGCAGTGCTGATCCTTGAACTGTTGGCACAGTCACGGCCGCTGAAGTTCCTATGGCACATCCAACAGGGAGGGGCGCCCAAGGACTTCCCTCTCCTCAGCACTGAAGGACACTCCTGCCACAGGCACCGAGAGTGGCCATCTGTAAGCACGACCTAGACGTGTGACTCAGGAAAGATGGGCTGCACGCCAACTCTAGGTTACTCTGCCGGGGATCAAGAGGCCTCATTCAGACATATTTCTATAAAAGACATGCAGTGGGGGCAGGGCACAGCTCAGCAGCCAAGTTTGGGTTCTTCATGTATGAATCCTTAAAGTCAAGTCCAAACATGGAGGGGTGTAGAGCTTGGTTTAGAACATGATCTCCCGAGGTCCCTTCCAACCCACAATATCCTAGGGCTCTCTTTCTATGAGGTGTTAGCCCCAGATCTCCACCACCACCTGCCCCTGTCCCCTTGCCAGGGTCACCCTGGATGCTCCCTCTCAATGGTCCACAGTTTCTTTGGTATGCTCTGGGTCTCTGTGGGGTATGCACCAGGTCATCCCTATCATTGCCACAGTGATGAAAAGGAAACAATTTGGCACACATTCAAGGAACTGCACTCAAAACAGAAGTTCTTCCAAACACGCACTTTAAACACACGTGCTTATCTCTAGCTGTACTTATTATCTCCGGCTCCTCACTTTGGGGGAAAGTGCAGTAGATAAATCTTTTAAAAGATAAATGTTACTGCATATATGCTTTAATCTCAGTAACTGGCAGGCAGAAGCAGGGGGATCTCTCTGAGCGAGGGGCCAGCCTGGTCTATAAGGAGAGTTCCAAGCCAGTTAGCACTACATAGCAAAACCATGTCTCAAGATAAAGACAAATGTTTAAGTGTCTGTTGTAAAAATGTAAACAATTGCCACAGAGTCAACACGACAATGTGTAAGCATTTTTATACCCATCCAAAATGATACAAAGGGCTTTGATTTTGTTTGTTTTGTTTTTTAAGAGACATTTATGAGTCAAATTATGCCCTGATGTCATCAAAATAACCATATCTTATTTACAAGCTTGATCTTGAGCCCGGCAATCACGCAGCTGGTGCCCCCCCCCACTCTCATAGTGACCACTGTTCTTTTTAAGTCAGCACTTGTGATTGATAAGAAGCTGAATAAACTGCTGACAACAGCAAAATTCCAGCCCCTTCTGACACCCAAAGCAAAGCAAATAGGCAATCAAGGAAACTATCTCAAATTGGTATTTGCTGCCCTCTGGTGGTCAGTCCTGGGTCACACAGATGTACCCTTTCCCCAACCTCCCATCCCGGGATCATCTGGGCTAAAACCTTCCCACCAGACTTCTCAGCAGCAAAGCAAGTCCTAGCACTCTGCGCTCTCTCTCTCTCTCTCTCTCTCTCTCTCTCTCTCTCTCTCTCTCTCTCTCTCTCTCTCTCTCTCTCTCTCTCTCCCTCCCTCCCTCCCTCCCTCCCTCCCTCTCTCTCTCTCTCTCTCTCTCTCTCTCTCTGGTGGAAAAGGAATAACACAGCCCAAGAAGCTAAATGAGCACTGAGACCATGCTTCCTCTAAGACAACTAATGAGAGACGGATTTCAACTCTCCCATGTTGCTCTTGGAGAACAGATAAGTGGTGGGCTCACTCGACAGGCTACATATGTTAAAAGAATATGCATCTGTTGAATTTTTCTCTAGTTTTAGCAAAACACGCACCATGCATGTTTGGGACATTAATACAGGAACCCACTACCTCTCTCTTAGCTCTGCCCTCTATTAGACCAAGTTACATGAATATTATCAAAGGCTTTCAACTCTAACCAGGCCCATTCAGTACAGGTCCCACCCTGAGTCTTCCTGCAAGGTCTCACCAAGGCGCTACTACCTCTAGGCTCTCCTCCCGTGTCCCCAGCTAGGGTGTGTACTCTTATGTGATACAGAGAGATGGGTTATTTTCTCTACAGTGTTGCACAGATCTCCATTCACAGTGGCTTCACTACGGCATCTGGAGCAGACACAGCATTCCAGCTGTTTCCATTCATGTTGGTTCCACTCAGTAATCTCACCTGACAACCTTACGTCAGGTACCTCTCTTTGCCTAGTTCAGGGCTGGGCCCTGGGGTAAGGAAAGGAGACGGAGACGATTACTATCAGCCACAGTCTTGACTGACAGACAGCCTGTCAAGGAGAGCCCTTTGGCATGTATATTGATCTGCTGAGGTAGTGAAACAGACCAAATAACTTCAATAGCAGATATTTTTCCCATCGAAGTCTGGAGTCTAGAAGCCAGATTGAGGTGCCAGTGGTTTATCAAAGCCATTCCCACTTTGTCCTCAAGCGACCTCTCCCCTGTGTGCAGACACATGGAGATCTTTAGTAGATACCGGTCTTGGCAAATTTGGATCCTGCTCCTATGTACCCTGCTTCCTTTGAGTTGCCTCTTGGCATACACAATGCTCAAACCCAGTCAATCACATGGGATTGGCCATGTCTTCTGAAAGGAATTGTGGCCCATTCCCAAAATTCATGCAGAACTCCTAAATTCCAGTGTCACTCTTGCAACCTTTTGTTAGTTATAACCAAAAGGACACTCCAAGGGGAGCTGCCATGACTTAGAGACAGGCAACACTAGGGTCATGTGCAGGCCTGGTGTTTCCAAAGAAGGCTCAATTTCAAGTGCCTAGAAATGATTGTGAAAATGAATAGGATGTAAAGATGAGGTGGGAATTATAGGCAGAGCATCATTTGTGAGTTACACACCCACAGTAAGGAAATAAATGCAAGGCGCACCATCAGGAGACAGGGCCAAATGGGAAGAAGGGGATCAGGAGTAGGGGGTCATATAAGGCCCTCAAAATGAAACGAGAACTTGGTTCTTGAGCACTAGAAGGTCACAGGGGGAGACAGGGTGGCTAGGACAATGCTAGGCATTCTCAAAGAGCAACCCCTGCCTGTAGCATTGCTTCCCCCAGACAAGACACTGCTGGGATGGCATGCTTTTACAAGTAGGGACAACATGTCTTGTGACAAAACATTTCCCTTAAGCAGAATCAATCCAACAGGATAGGTTGGCTCTTGTTTATATCCCCACGTCCTCTGCTTCCGCCCTCCACCCTGAGTGTTAGCCTCACCTCCCTTCCTTGCTAGGAAAGGCTTCCCAGCTACCCCACCCCCACCCCAAGTAGGCTTCGAAGGTCCTTTAAGCCTCCCTCCCTGCCTCCCCACTCCAAATATCTTGGTTTCTTTCTCCTCCTGTTCTTCTTGATCATTTAATTGAGCATGGCACCTTGGGCACGAAGGAGAGAATGGCTGTTGCGGCAAGCCTTTGAGAGCAATCTCAATGTGCTGAGGAATGTCGAAATGAGAGATAGTCATGAAAAGTCAGACATCTGGGCAAAGTTTAAAAGGACTGGACATGCCCAGCCTTGAGCTAATATCATTGTGAACAGCCTGGGTGACAGTTTCCTAATCCATCAAGAATGCACGCAGGAGGGAAGGATCCATTTTCCATTCATCAGCGACAGCAGAAGGATCAGAAGCATCTTAGGTTTCAGCCGAGGGAACACCCGTCCCTCATCTGAGCTGTGGGGGAAGTGGAGCTGCCTCTCTGAGAGAGAGCCTCTCTGAATCATCTGCACTGGGGACACTCACTATGCAACGCATCCACTGGAAATGTCATTCAATGGGCAACAAGGCAGTATACACAAAGTCTGACCCCATCTAGGCTCCATGAAGAACCTCCCTTGGTCTGAACACTACAGTTGGGACCTTGAATGCTGGCTCCCAAACCAAGTGTTGACAGTTTGGTGTCTAGCCTGCGGCACTGATGGAAAGCTGTGGAGCCTTTAGAATCTGGGGAGAGGGGGCAGGGGGGGGGATAGAAGGAAGCAAGATCACTTTGGATGTGCCCTTAACAATACTGTGAGCTCAGCCCGAGATGGTTAATCTAGACTGCTGACTTGATGGGATTTAGAGTCACCACATAAAATAATACTTTAGGCATGTCTTCAGGGGGTTATCTAGATTAGGTTAACTGAGGTGGGGAAATCTACTCTAAATGTGAATAATATCCCAGTGGAGGCTCTGGACTGGATAAAAGTGGGAACAGGAGCTAGAGCTGAGAGCAAGCCTCTACCACTCTGTCTCTTGACTGCAAACACAGCTCGGCTGCTATCTCCTACCCCACCCCCATCCCCCATAATAGACCATATTCGATGAAAGTGTGGATCCAAAAGAAACCCTTCCTCCCCTCAATCTGCTTCTTATCAGCCATTTTGTCATAGCAAGAGACAAGTAACTGGTTCAGACCCTTCCTGTCTCTTTGCTTCCCAAACGCCATGACATGAGAAGCTTTTTTGTGCATTCCTTCAAGCCACAATGCTCTAAAGCAGTGGGATGCCTGACCATGGGCTGAAACTCCATAACCTTTTTCTTTTTATAAGTCAATTGTTTCAGAACCCTCTATACAGGAACAGAAAGTGGACTAGCACTATGGATAATTTCATTGGCTGGCAAGGTCTAGTTGGGCAGACCAGTGGACAATTGTAGTTCTGTTGTTTATTCTAGATAACCAAGAGCCCAAGGCATTTCAGATCACCCTACTTGGAAACAAGTTTTCTAGGCATGGGGACGATCTATCATTCCTTTGCCACAGCCAACTTCTGTCCTGCCAGTAACAACAGGAGCACTGGTAAGAACCACATTACTGATAGCTCTGAACTACAGAGTTGCTGTTCTGTACCATGAGCTTGGCACTCTTGATCCTTCCCTCTTACCTCACCACCATCATCAGTTCCATTTTATTGATGAGAAAATAAAGGCTCAGAAAGGACTGATGACTTCCCTACAGCCCCACTTCTGGACACATGAGATAAGACTGGAATCCCACACTCCTCTTCACATAGCAACACCAAGAGGAACAAAGAATGCGTGCCAGACCATCAGACCACCCAGAAGGAACTGTGGCTCTCCAGATCCACTGGGTAAATCAGTGCTAGCCCCGTAATAGTGTTCAAGAGAACAGAAAATGAAAACATGAAAAAAAAATCATCCATTGGTCTCCCCTCCTGGAGTTGTCATCCCACACTGTACAGATCTTAAATAAGACAGTCTCGCTGGGCCATCTTTTGCAATTCTGCTGCTTTTCCAACTATGCCTAGCAACACACATCTGAGGTGCAGATGGATGGAATATAGTCTCAAGGATGCAGAGATGTTCTATATTCATCATCAACTGGCCCTTCTCAGCATATAACGAATATCTCTGGTCCCATTCTATCAGCTGTGGCTTGAGAATCTTAGCATCTGACATTGTTGCTCATTCTGGAAACAACTGACAGTGAAGTTAATTAAAATCAGAGCCAACTACCTTCATGGCGCCCATAGCTTGGAAAGTCACTGCTAGTCTTGAAGGGGTTAGCGTTGCCAGCATTGCATTGAATCTTGCACTCTTGCTTTGAATAGGTGAATGGTACTGTCCATCTGGAGCCACAGAACCAAACCTGTGAGGATGTGCAGAGGCAGGATGAAAAAAGGCAATGGATTTAACATAACACAAGCATGGCACTACTAGATGTGATGTCGTATGACTCCCAAGTGAACACAGCAATGAGCATCCCGAAAGCTTCTTGCAAGAAATGCTGGGAAGGACTTGACAGGTTCTGCACCACTGCCAGCCTACAGTAAAGTAGCAGCTCCCAAAAAGGAAGAGCAGAAAGACCACCACCATCAAACCAAAGCCAGTGTCTGAATGTGCAAACACATGCTTGCTTGATTTTTAAAAAGCAATGAGATGCAATTCACATCCCACAAAATTCACTTGTTTACAGCATTTGGATTTGGTGGGTTTGGGAATATTCTCAAGTTCTACAACAATTATTTTTCCCAAAGTTTCATCATGCTAAGAGAAACCCCACACCATTAGAGCCACTGTCTAGATCCTCCACCCACTAGTCCTTAGAAACTGACTTTCTGTCTTTATGGATCACCCTGCTTTTTGCATCAATAGGATCAAATTATATAAAATTTCTTTGAGTCTGCCTTCTTTTACTCAGCAAAAGGTTTACTCAGCAAGGTTTACTCACCTACACTCTAGCCTATATCAGTATTCCTTATTTTTTATGAATGAATGTTTTACTCAATGGGTATACCAGATGTCTTTTAGCATTTATCAGCTAACAGATGTTAGAGTTGTTTCCACTTTGGGTTATATTATGAATAACTATCCTATGAACATTTGTGCTTAAGTTTATTCAAGACAAATAGAAGCACACATTTCAATGAGCATATGGACAATGTTTATGTGTGTTGTGTGTATATACACACATATACATATATATACATGCATAAGTATATATGAATGTATACATGTTAACACACACACATATATATAGATGTACACATGCATCTGGAAATAAAACTGTTGAATCATTTAACTTCAAACTTTTTTAAAAAAAGATTTATGTATTATTTGTGTATATGTGCTAGCATGAGTTTATGCACACGACTTGAGTACAGGAGCTCACTGAGGCCAGAAAAGGGCATTCAATCCTCTGGCACTGGAGTTACAGACAGTTGTGAGTCATTATGTGAGTGCTGGGAACTGGATCTGGTTCCTCTGCAAGAGCAACAGACAAGTGCTCTCAACTGCTGAGCCATCTCTCCAGTCCAAACTTAAAACTTCTGAGAAATTGCTAAGTGACTTTCCAAATCTATGAAGATATTTTATAACGCTGCCATTAATGTGAGATGGTTGTAATGTCTCTGCATCTCCAGCAGCACTTGGTATTGTCTCTATGTTTTGCCTTAGCCATCCCAAGGGGTACAGAATGGTATTTCACTGTGACTTGACAGTAGTCTCCCAATGACAGTGGTATTGTTGTGATTTCTTTTATGCTTTATTAGTGATTTGAATATATTCTTTGGGAAATGTCTATTCATATTTTGTTTATTAACTGTTTATCTATCTTGATTAGCTGGGATAGTTACCCATTCTAGATTCTAGGCCCTTATGATGTATTGGATTTATAAGCATTTCTTCAATTCAAAAGACAGTTGTCACTAAGTTTTTAAAAATTCTTATAAACTCCAGTTGACCTACTTTTTCTTCAGTTTGCTGTACTTTTGGTGTGTTATTTAATAACTCACTGATGAGACCAAGGACACTAAGTGTACTCCAGTTGTCTTCTAACTGTACGTTGGGTAGTATGAGATAAGGGTCCAGCCATTTGTTGAAAAGACTATTGTTTCTTCCTTGTCTTGGTACTCCAGAGGTCTAGTAATTATCAATAGACATGAGGATTTATCTGTAGAATAATCTACTCTGTTATCCATATAGCTACCCTTATGCATATTAATACCATACAATCTAGATTATCACAGCTTTGACACAAGCTTTCAGATTCCAAGTGTGAGTCCTCCCACTCTGTTTCTCTTTATCAAGATGGCTTTCTTTTACTTGAGTTTTCCTATACCTAGATATTAATTTTAGGATGAGTTAATCAGTTTCTGCAAAAAAAATGAAAATGGCAGCTGACATTTTTCGAGAGATTTACTGAATTATTTATTTACACCTATTAACTAGTTCACTTTCTAATCACTGATGAACCAAGACCCCCAAAAGACTGCTCTTTCAAAACCCCATATCGTCACTGTCATTCTGTAGTGTGGGGGACAACTTAAATGGTAATAAAATAATGTTATAAATCAAATCTTGCTTGTCAAAGTGATGTATTACCTACAAACAATACAAGCCCACTAGCATTCTTCTTTCTACTTGAATCTGATTTTCTAACCTCTACTGCATTTGGTGAGTCCTTAGCATTAGGCTGTTGCCACCTGAGACTGAACCACCCACTAAGCTCTGATTAGGGTGACGGGATATGGGGAGCCACCCATCCTAACTCCCCTTTCCTCTTCCATCCTCCAGATTGGGTGATGCTACCAAGTGCCTAGGAAGTAGGCAGGCCTCTAGGGAAGGCTGATGAGCCTCAGACTGACTTTCACAAGCACTGGTGGCTGCTGAGACTTTCCAGGACATTTGTCTTCAGTGTTTCTGTTCTATTTACCAACAGTTCACAGGGCGGGAGACAGAATTTTGTCCACTCTAAGTTTGTTTCACACACAGTTTTCTTTGACTTTTGTAATCAACTACATTTATTTGTGGACATGAACTTGTAAGTAGCAAAGCTAAGTAAAGGAGAAAATCCACAGCAAGCCAAAAAGGCAGTTTATTTATGCCCGGATTTCCGGCTCAACCAGTGATTTAAGTACAGCTGTGGCTCAGGATTTACAGCTCACAGGAAACACAGCTGAGACACTGAGTTAAGTGCTGTCGCATAGAATATATGAAAAGCATCTTTAACCCTGACTGCCATTGCGGATCTTACCAGAGAAGGAACCTCTCACCTCATTGATTCACCTTGACTGCCCTGTGACCGCCTGGGCATTTCCCCTCTGGGTGACTTTTATTTTTTTTTAATAGAATATTTTTGATTTATTCTTTGAGAATTTCATTCATGCATACAATGTGTTTTGATTATACTTGAAAGGTGGTAATCGTAACTTTTCACACCCATAAGGGAAGTAGCACACATCAGTTTGTTTATTATTATTGATTATTGCCAAAATCTAAGGAAGGTAAAAACCCAAAAACAAGAGATTGGATACATAAGTTACAGACTATTTAGCATGGTACTTTGGTACATCTGATATTCAATGTCAGATAGAATTTACGAGTTCTGAAAAGAACAGAATCTATCAATGGATATTCTGTTAAAATTCTAATGTAGAGACCTTTTTTAGATATATTGGTACAGAGAAAAGTCTAGGAATGCCCATTAAATTTTATCAATCATTACATATGACCAATGTCATGTTGGAGCATTTAACTTTTTCTTTATTTGCTTTTCCCAGTTAGTTGTGGAAACACTCAGAGGATGACTACTCCATCTTGCAGTCAGTAAGGTCCCAAAACTCGGAGCCTCATTTGAGGGAGCAAGTAGGTCATCTATACAGACATTAAGGAGAAAACTACTTACTTATCCAGCAGGTTCTCTCTTGGAATCCGAACCTTGTCAAATATCAAAATTCCATTATCCACACCATTCAAACCTGGAGGGAACAGAATTAAAATACAGATTCAAGGGAAAGCTATGCACCATCCCACAGACGGTCTCAGCTACTTCTTGGCCAAAAACATAAACCTGAAATATTTCCAGAACTGGAGAAGGCAGAGTAGGGATGCTGTCTGCTTGTTCTGGGGAGCCGGTGGGGGCTGGCTCAGACACACCTGGCCCATCCCCAAACCCCACCCTGAAGGAGAATGAAAAACAAGAACAAGGTTTTCCTTGCTTGACGCCCATGCCCACGGTGTGCTAGGGACTCAGGTTTCTGTTGAGGCACATTTTCCTCCCTAGCAGCAAACATCATTAAAAGGAGAGAGTTCAGGCTAACTGGGGAGATATCTCAAAGGCTAAGAGTACTTGTTACTCTTGCAGAAGACCCAAGCTCAGCTCTGAGAACCCACATAGTGGTGCACAACCAGTCAGTAATTCCTGTTCCGGGAGACGACGCTTCCTTCTGACCTCCCTAAGCACCAGGCACATGCGCAGTGCACAGACACACATGCAAAACATAAGATAAAATTTAACACTAAATAAGTAAATAGAAGGTAAAAGCAAGGAGCACTGAAGATGGAAGTCGGCCTCTGCCCACACCCAGCTCCTGCTTCCTCCCCTTCTGGACTTCCTGCTCAGGCACGGGATGAACTAGTGAAAGTAAATGACAGAAGACAAGGGAACACCAAAGCAGACTTTCTGCAGTTGCCAGTGTTTTCAACACGTGGCATGACTTCAAAAGCACTGGCCTGTCCCTCTGCTCTCACTGCACTTGACAGGGGCCACACTCAGCAGCAGGGGTTGCCTATACTAACGGTGGGCTGAGCCTATTCTCATACCATTCAGTACGTCTCCCCCACCCCTTCCTCTCTTTCTTTTCTCTTTTATTCTTAACTCCTATATTCCTTTCTTTAGCTGGCTTCACCTTGGAAATCTGGTCTCACTGAGTGCTATGGGATGAATTGTGTACCTCCCTCTATCCCATTCATAGACTGAAGTCCTAAGCCCATACCTGTAATGTGACCTTGTTTAGAAATAGAGGCGTTACAGAGGCAACCAAGTTAAAATGGTTGTTAAGGTGGATTCTGTTATAAATGATGGAAGTCCTTATAAGAAGAAACCTGGAGGCAGATGTGTGCACAAGGAGACTACAGCTCATGTGAAGGTAGCATTCATAAGCAGAGGCAAGAGTCCTAGACCAGAACCTTCCATTGCTCCCGTCAGAGTTAACCCTGGCAGGTCCCTCATCTCAGACCTCTATCTTCCAAAACCGTGAGGACCCACTTGTGTTACAAATGCCCTGGGTCAGTCACAAACGTCTATCTGGAGGTGAAGAGACACCAGACAGCTGCAGCCTGCCCTAGGTCCAAGAAGAGAGAAGCTGAAGCATCCTTTGTAGACACAGCTTCCTTATCACTAAGCAACTGAGAAGCAGGGAGATAACTTCAGTGCATACTCCCCTGGCAGCCTGATCCACCAGTACGGTTTCCTGGAGATGAAGGTGGTTAGATTCTCCTTGACTGTGGTGGGGGTTGGAGGACAGACAACAGGCACAAATAAACACAGAGGAGGGTCGCTCGACGACTCACCTTCTTTGTGCATCATGTCAATAGCTGTCACTCCTGGGTACAAGTCTCCATTTTCATCCCTGATAGGAACAATAAAACAGTGGGGCCCTAAAGAAGACACAGAGACAGACCCTTATTAGGCCCTCCGTTTTTTCACTGTTGTTGAGACAGAGTATCACTATGTAACCCTAGATGGCCTAGAACTCACTACATAGGCCAAGATGGCCTCTAATTCAAGTCTATCCTCCTGCCTCTGCCTTCCAAGCGTTGGAATTACAGGAATAAGCAACGTAGTTGGCCCTAGACATGCCCTTATAAAGAATAAACCTTCAAGCTGGGCATGGTGGCATGCGTCTTTAATCCCCACATTTGGGAGGCAGAGGAGACAGGTGGATATCCGTAAGTTTGAGGCCAGCCTGGTCTACATTGAGAGTTCTAGTATAGCAAGGGTTACACAATGAGACTCTGTCTAAAAAAAAAATTAAATAAATAAAAATAAAAGAATAAAACCTCATGCCTTCTCTGGAGCACTATGACATTATTTTACTCTCCAAATTCACTGAGTTCTATGCGCTGCACCCGATAGTGACCAATGTCAACAGATAATAACAAATTCCATCATCACTTTTATACAGAAGATAAAATTAGTAGTATGTATTTTTACAAGATAAAACTGGCCCTGGGAAGCACGTTTTCTGTGAAGAACTGATGGGGAAATAGCAATAGCAAAGAGAGTTCTTCTGGTCTTTCATGTTGGTAGCAAACCTTGAGACTTTCCATCAATGATGAGCTGGGCGAAGACAGCAGCATAGTTTCCATGCATGGCATTGCCGATGTACATCTTCTGGGCGTTTTCACATGGCGTGTCAATCACAAACTCCTGCATGAAAGAGTAAGCCACAGAGGGTTTGCCTCCATGTGACTCCTTTCAAGCCCTAGCTCAACACAATGAATACCATAAATGGGATGTGCGTGGTGAAGAGACGTGGAGGCTCCTGGGAAGCCATTGTCTTAACTTTTGTTCTGTCACAATCGCGCTTCACCCCTAGCTTTGCTTTGCAGGAGACTGGGAATGAAAGAGTTGGGGGCAGGGGGCCCACTGTGCAGAACTCAATCAGGAAAAGAAGTATCTGGTTTTCATTCATTCATCCATTCATTCATTCATTCATTCCCAGTTTCCCTCTTTGGTAGTGTCAAGCTGATGGGTACTATCTTGTTCATCTGCCAGGTTTCAATGCATTAAGTATTTTTTTTCAATTATCAACTTTTCTCATTCAACTACAACATACTAAGGTTTCCACTTTTAAAGAACCCAACATCAAAACCCTTACAAGACCTAGATGTGATGGCACAGGCCCCAACCCCAGCTACTTGGTAGGCTGAGGCAAGAGAACTATAAATTCAAGGACTGCCTGGACCTTGCAGTGAGTTGAAGGACAGCCTAGATAACTTGGCAAGGGGCCCTTTCTCAAAATAAAAGTAAAGGGACGGGGTTATAGGGGTTATAGCTCAGTGGTAAAACACTTTCTTGGCTCAAGGCAATGACTTTAATCCCTCTCTATCTCTCTGTCTCTGTCTTTATCTCGGTGTCTCTCTCTCTTGTCTCTCTGTCTCTCTGTCTCTCTGTCTCTCTCTCTCTCTCTCTCTCTCTCTCTCTCTCTCTCTCTCTCTCACACACACACACACACACACACACACACAAACACAGAGGCAGTAGTAGAATACATTTAGTTCTCCACACACTCCTTACCCTCAAATACCTCACCTATGAGGTGCCCATGAGAAGAGGGAACAGCCTAATGATCTGGGCCCCTGGGTGGTTTGATCCAGAGTACGAAAATGTATGTTTCACAAATGAATTTTGTCTTCTGTTTCTGGACAAATCTGAGTTCTCATGCCTTCCACTGTTGCACAAGCCTGGCCATCCTGAATCCATGATAAGAACTCTGTTTAAATGGCAACCAATTCACCAGAAGCCAAAGCCATGTGCTTGGCTACAAGCAAGGCAGGTACCTGTGAGCTATTCCTATCATTCCTTAGTTTATCACTCCAAAATAATTTTAATTTTGAATTTTAAAGGAAAAGAAAACAGCCATCAAAGCCTTTGACTGGCTGTCTCAGAACCTGCCGTGAACATTTTGCTAGTCAGTGAACATAATGAAGTCCCCCAATGTCCCAGGCAAAAGTCATGTGCCCAAGCCCTTGGAACAGAAACACTTGTAAAGAAGTCTGTCTTCTGAGGGAATCTTAGAAAGCCCTGGGCAGTTTGTCTAAGTAACTTAGCCAAGGATTCCAGCTCCAAACACCCTGAAACCAACCCTGGTCTGAAGAAACAGGAACAGCAGCAGGGTTTGTTTCCAGTTTTTGCTCAAACCCAGGCTTCTCTTTCCTACTGTCTGGAAACCAATACCAGAATGCCAGTGGAAATACTGCCTTCAAGGCTTGGTTCTCTCCAGCCTTGCCCATCACAGGAGTTACCCTTAAACCTCTTCCAAAGAAGGTACTGACCTCATCGCCAGTTCTGAGTACAGGGTACCTATGATAGGTCAGGGGCCCAGAGGAAATGGCAGAAAGCGAAACTAGCCATTTAATTGGAGTTGACAATGTAGAAGATATGATTCAGCTAAACCAACATGCTCTTGGTCACACAAGGATTATCTCTGATTTCAGATTATAAAGTGTATAGATTGTGCTTTCCCATTGGGCCAAGAAATACAGTCTTGAGGCCTAAGAAAACAATCTCTGACATAAGTTTGTACAGGAAAACCTTTAACATGTGCACAGGCTTTTCAGAAGAATACATGGACGAGTTGAACCCTTTAAGAGACATCTCCCGAGATTGCCCTTGGCTTATCTGGCCAACCAGGGCTTCTGAAAGGGGGAGCAACCCTAGGTTGCATGCAGTGAGCTAGAAGAACCAAACAGCCTGTGTATGTGAGGGGGAAGGAGCCCTGGAAACACCATGGGGCTGCCAAGGGAGAAGGCGGGAGGCCACCCGTCCTGCACACATCTGATACACCCCGGGAAGATGTTTGTCACTTCTGGCAAGAAGCTTGATATGGAAAGTTTGTATCAGCCAAAATACTGGAGTTAAAACTGTAATCTAAACAATGCCCAGCATGTGTGCTGGTTACAATTATGATTACTTGAAGACCAACAAAATGGTCAGTGTTGCAAACACTAAGAAATGTTAAAAAAAATAAATTAATTAAATTTAAAAAACAGGAAAATAGAGGGTTGAAGAGCCGGCTCAGTGGATCAGAACATACTGTACACTTACAAAGGACCTGGGTTGGCTTCTCAGCATGCATGTCAGGAAGCTGCCAGACTCCTATAACTCCAGCTCTAGGGAGCCACCATCCCTGGGCTCTGAGGATACCTGCACTCACATTGTACACATTCCCACACTCGGATACATAATGCAAAATAAAAGGGTAAGCCTTTTTAAGTAAGGCACTTGTTTTCAAAGCCTAATGATCTGATTTCGATTCATGGACTGCACATGAAAGGAGAAAACAGAATCTGGCAAATTGTCCTCTGATCTCCACATAAGTTTGTAAGTGCGGAGGTACGTGCACGTGTCCGTATGTGCCTGTACACCCACACAATCAATAATCAATCAGTCAATAAGTCAATCGATAAATAAATAAGTGTAAACTAATAAAAACCATAAAAAGTTTTGGCCAAAATCACATTTGTGCTAGTTAGCATAGAGTTTAAAAATAAAACTATCTCTTAGCTCGCAGCTAACCATACAGCTAGTTAATCTATTATCCTAAAAACGAAAACAAAAGAACCAAAAACCAAAATAAGGGAGGGGAAGAAGGTTCATTTGATATGCTGCGCCACTTTCAAGAGGAAATGAAGGAGAACCGTGAATCTAAGGGGGAAAGCCACACACACACACACACACACCCCACTGTGTCAGTTCCCTACCCCCACACACACTCCTGCTTCCCTCCAGGCAGAAGCTTGTGACTGACTTGTTCTCTCTACCACCCACTGGAGACACAGTGCTCGCCATCCTTCTCATCTGCAGCTCCCCTGTTGAAAAGGGGCAGCTGCCGAGGCCCATCGGGTGACCAAATCACTTATACTGTTTGGGGAAATGGGACCAAGGCAAGAAATTATATTTTGTTGAGAAAAAAAAATTGTAAGAAGAAACAAGTAAGAGTCATGGTATTTTTTTTCCCTCACAGTAATGATTCCAAGGTCATCTCAATGTCACAGCTTGGGAAAAGAAAAAAAAAGGCCAGCCAAAACTCATAAGATACAAGATCAATAACCCATCGCTTGGTGGGAAAGCCACACTCTTAAAGGCAGTTCCATTTCAGCCTAAGATCCCTCATTAACTCTATCAATACAGTCAGGTTCCTAACCTCTGGGAGCCTCAGTTTCCCAATCTGTAAAACAGTAGTTCATTGGCTGGTTATCTCAGCACTTAACTTAGTGCCCACCTACCACTCGAATTCTCAACTAGCAGGAACTGCTTAACCGATGAACACACCATCCTAAACACTGGCCACTCATCCAATGAGAATTCATCAGTCAAGAAAATGTGCTTTTAAAAAAAGTTCTGATTCCAAAAGGCAAATTTGGAGGAAATGGAAGACTAGAACTAGGCAGACACTTGTGTAATGTCCCCAGGCCACCGGGTTCACAAACATGGCTGCACATTAGAATTTAGTGACCCCTTTAGAGTCCTTAGGAATACCAGTACCAAGTAAGAAACCACAAAAGTGGATAAGACAACAGTGGCTTTCTTTATTCAGGGGAGGAGTCCAGTAGTAGACTGCTACAATGAGCTTCCACATGCTTTGGTTGTGATCTACTATGAAGCAAGACATCAGGGTTAGAAGGTCTTGACCAGCATGTCTATTTAATTATTAAGAAGGGGAAAGAGGGCCAGCAAGATGGCTCAGTGTATAGAAGCGCTTGCCACCAGGACTGATGACCTGAGTTCAAGGACCCATGTGCGTGGAGAGAATTGACTCCAACAAGTTGTCCTCTGACTTCCACATAAATGCTGTGACACATGCACATACAATAAACAAACAAACAAACATTCTAAAGGAAAGAGAAAGGAATAATGGCAAAAATAGAAGCACAAAAAAAAAAATGAAAAGAAAAAGATCAGAGTTCATCACATGAAGTAAAACGAGAAAAAGGACATTGTGCTGCCTTCAGGCTGTCATGTAAAACCCATGCAAGGCATGGTTAAGAACATCACATAGGGGCTGGGAGATGGCTCGGCGGGAGGAGAATACCTGCTGCTCAAGTGTGAGGACCTGAGTTTAAGTTCCCAAAAACCCAGGTAAAAAGCCAGGTGTGACCCTACATGCTTGTGACCCCACACTGTGAGGGGGAAGAGACAGAAGGATCTGACTGCTAGCCTAATTCCTTCTAGATTCTGTGACAGACCCTGTCTCAAGGCAACACAATGGAGAGTGATCAAGCAGAGGACTCTACATCTTCTTCTGGCCTCCAAATGCATAGGCACATGTACACACGTGTACACATACACCACACACTTACACAAACACTCACAAAAAGAACATTGTGTAACACAATTAGCTTACCATCTATCTCCATGCACCCCACATCACTGGATTCAACCAACTATGTATTGACAAGCACATTAATTACACCTATACTGACTATCAACAGACATTGCATTCTTATCGTCGTTCCCTAAATGATACAGTTCCACAGGTATACAACATCAGCACCATATTAGATGTTAGAGGCCATCAAAAGTGATATAAAGTATACAAGAGGATGTGGTAGGTCCTATACAAACACTCTGCTACTTATATAAGGAAACTGAGCATCTTTGTATTTTAGAGGTTCCTAGAAGCTATAATATCCCATGAATATTGAGGGGTAACTGTGTCAGCATAGAAGACTTATCTCCTGATCAGGAAGCCTCAGCTCTGCGTGCACTGCCATGTGCAACAGACAGAAAGAGCAAAGACATCTCCCTTCTTCATACATTACTTTTGGAAAGAACAGCATAGCTAGGGAATGCTACGGGGGGAAACTACAGAGTACACATACAGAGTTGGGGGTAGTGTCCTGTTGGTGGCGGAAAGTGTATAAGTGGTGGCTGCTATTGCTGTCCAAAGCCTGAGCTCATGCCCACCTCTAAAACAATCAGATGCTGTTCTGAGCCTATGCTTCTCACCAGAGCACACACAGAGGATGTGAAGCCAGGCTCAGGAAAGATGTGATGGTCTGTGCTGGTCCCCTGATGCACTGAACCATGAACCAGGAAACAGATTCCTCACCTGCTTGTCACAGTCAAAGGTGGCCTCAGTCTGGATCCCTCTCACGTTGCTCCCATGGCCCTTCTCGGTCATTGCAAACATCCCAGTATACTTCTGCTCCTGAAGTTCATGAGATATTAAGAGAGAATTAGCTGTTCAGATGATCTTTAACTGAAGACCTTGAGCCATTAACTATATAGTAGCCAGAAAAGGGGAAGAAAGCTGGAGACAATCATAAAATTTTAGACAATCATGAAATTTAAAAATCATAAAATTGAGTTGGTTTATGAACTTAGAAATATGACAGATGAGGCTAGAAAGATAGCTCAGTGGTTTAGAGCACTTGTTGCTTTTACAGAGAACCTAGATTCAGTTCCCAGCACCCACATAGTAGATCACAACCGTCCATAGCTCTAGTTCCAGAGGATCCAACACATTCTTCTGATCTCTGAAGGCACCAAGCACTCATGTGGCTTACAGACAAATATTCAAGCAAAACAGCCCTAAATATAATTTTTTAAATTTATTTAT
This sequence comes from Tokudaia tokunoshimensis, assembly GCA_036184795.1. Taxonomy (NCBI): domain Eukaryota; kingdom Metazoa; phylum Chordata; class Mammalia; order Rodentia; family Muridae; genus Tokudaia; species Tokudaia tokunoshimensis. The sequence goes on along the minus strand of BTHU01000004.1, from coordinate 102,626,540 downwards.
TTTTATTTTATGTGCACTGGTGTTTTACCTGCATGTGTGTCAGATCCCCTGGAGCTGGAGTTACAGACAGCTGTAAGCTGCCATGTGGGTGCTGGGAATTGAACCCAGGTCCTCTGGAAGAACGGCTAGTGCTCTTAACTGCTGAGCCATCTCTCCAGCCCCATATACTTTTTTTTTAGTCTTTTAAAAAGGAGAATATGACAAATGTAGCATAATATTTTAAAAGATAGTCTTGAAATTTTCATTTGGGACAAAATTTTTACAGATTCTAATTCTGTTTTATTTATTTATTTTTTATTCAAATGCACACTCACATAAAAGTACTATGAATTTTTTAAAAAATCTCTAGGGAAGAAACAATTTATTAAGGCAAGCATCATACCTTGAGTGACGGAAACCACTTGGTAACATGTTCAGGACTTCCAAGATTGCTGACTGCACCTCCAAATAACAATAAAAGGATTCCACACTAGAAACAAGGACAGTACAGACAATGACTAGCCTCAATCAACAGCTTAACAACTAGACCCACTGGTAAACTCCATCCAAGGGGTATCTCTTAGAATCCTTCAGTGCTACACAGGTCTTTTTATGCCTCTTTACAAGCCCTGAAAAAGTGTTGCTGCCAGGGAGGGGCTGGGTTAAGTGGGAGGGAGGAGGTGAGGAGGGGGAGGAGCAAGCAGGGGCTAAAGAAAGAGGAAGAAGAGAAGTGTTCTAGTTTGATCTCTGCCGCTATGATAGACATAATGATCAAAAGCAAGTTACAGGGAGTAAAGGGTTTCTTTCAGCTTCCAGGTTGCAGCCATCGTGGAGGGAAGCCAAGGCAGGAAACTTAAGGCAGGAACCTGGAGTCAGGAACTGAAGCAGAATCCACTGAGAAATGTCACCAACTGACTTGATGTCCATGGTTTGTTCCTCTCCCTCTTATATACCCCAGGACTACCTGCCCAGGGTGGCACCACCACAGTGGACTGGGCTTTCCCATGTCCAGCATTGAACAAAGCTTGGCACATAAGCCAGTTGGATAGAGAGGCAGTTCTTTATTTGAGGTTCCCTCTTCCCAGGTGACTCATGTCAAGTTGACAATAACTGGACAATACAAAGAGGAAGATGAGGCATCTAGACCAAGGCCACATGGAAGGAGCAGGACAGCTGACAGCAAAAACAAAGGTGTGGATGGAAGCGTGTCAGGATTTGCTGGTCTTGAGCTCAGCATTCCTCTCCTCTCCTGGCCACTCTCTAGATTTCCCCTGAAGACCCTCCTTCCCAAGAATGAGTCTGAATGGCTTACAGGTGGCTTTAGGATGAGTCTGTGACATACACGTAGCTGAGCTACATCATCCATGAGGATGTGGCTTCAGAAATAGACTGAGGATCTCAACGGGGCCATCCCAAGTGGCCACCAAGACATGATGGGATCCAGAATGATGGAGCCCTGAGCCAGCTGATTGCCATCTTTCCATGAGCTGATGAGTGAAGCCAAGGTAGAGAAGATGGGGCCGAGGAAAGAAGACAGCCTCTCTCTCTCTCCGCCTGTTCTCTCCTGGCCCTCTCTTTGCCTATCTCTCTGTCTTCTCCCCTTTCCACGTGGTCATGGCTTCTCTTATCTATTTTCTTCTCTTTCTTTGTCCTTTTATCTCTTTTCTCTTTCTATTTTCTTAATAATAAAACATCAAAGCTAAAAAAAAGGAAAGAAAGAAGACAGCCAAGAGATGCGAGAAGTCGTGTCTCACAGGCCCGTGGAGCTCTTTAGGTGTCAGTTAAGCCTGTTTTGCCCTATCAAGTTTAACTGGATCTTTTTTTTTTTTCGGAGGAGAGGTCACTGTTAACTGTATAACCCGCCTGTGCCCACACATTTGGAAAATGGAATCAATTCAAAACGGTCTATTTTTTTCTCTGTGTCTAGTTTAAAAGACAATACTCAAACTAAAACAAGCTGAATTTTCCTCTTAGGCTAATGGCAAATGTATACATTATGATATACTTCCTTCTAGGTTTTTAACTTTTCCCTCTTCTCTGGGAATGGGAGAAACGGTTGTTATTGTTGTTTTGCTTTGGTGTGTGTGTGTGTGTGTGTGTGTGTGTGTGTGTGTGTGTGTGTGTTTGATCCCCAGAACCTACGTGAAAACACTCAGGTGCCATGACATGGCGTTTGTAATTTCAGTGCTGGGAACATGGGCAGGAGGATGACTGGGATACACTGGCCAGCCAATTTAGTCTAATCAGTGAGTTTCAGGCCAGTAAAAGACTCTGTCTCAAATTTTTTAAAAAGATTATCTAGGAGCAAGCAAGTTTGTTCATGGGTATTGTTGCCAAGACCCAGATGGAGTTCAAGCCCCAGAACCTACATGGTGGAAGGGGAGAGAACTGATTCCAGCCAATTGTCCTCTGACTTCCACAGACATGCCATGGTACTTTCATATTCATATTCTCTCTCTCTCTCTCTCTCTCTCTCTCTCTCTCTCTCTCTCTCTCTCTCTCTTAAAATAATAAAAAAATACAGCTGAGGAATGACACCAAGATTGTTCTCTGGCTTCCATATGCATGTACATACCCAAGCAAGTGCACACCCCCACAAGCACACACCCACACAAGGTTATGCCAAGAGGAGCATCTTTGAGATGCATTACCCCTGCCCACTTCTTGCTCTTTGCTTCCTGATCCACTCTGATGTCAATTATCTGATGCACACTCTTCCCACAATGATGCCACCTGTTTCACCATGCTTTCTCAGCCAAAATGAGCTGAAATCATGAACCAAAATAAATCATTTCTCCCTGTTGTTTCCCGTGGGTATTTAGGTCACTGTGATGCAATAGTAGCTAATATTGTCTGACTCCCATGTTAGATGATGAAAGAGCAGGTAGTGCTTTCCTTCATGTAGCACACATACATAATAAATAAATAAAATTCAAAGTTTATATTTCAAACTCAAATGTTTAAACTTCTTAAATTAATGAAGGCAATGACTTGCAAGAGCATAAATCCATCTCAGCAGTGGTATCTAAGTGAAGAAAGTAAATTACAGACATTTATAGTACTGTCTTTATGAAAATAAGACAAATGAAGCTCGGTGATGGGGTGGCACACATCTTTAATCCCAGCATTTGGGAGGTAGAAGTGAGTGGATCTCTTTAATTCTAGTATTTGGAAAGTATAAGTGGGTGGATCTCTGTGAATTTAAGATCAGCTTGGTCTACAAATCGAGTCCCAGGGCAGCCAAGGTTACACAGAAAAACCCTGTCTCAAAAAAAGAAAAAGAAAAGAAAGACGTGAGAATAATCGATTAGTATACAATATGCATATTAGTGAAAGCAATAAGCAAAAACAAGCAAAAAGTATCAGACCAGTATACCAGTGATCCCAGCACTTGGGAGACAGAGGCAGGAGTTCAAGGCCTGCCTAGGCCCTAGGAAGACTCTGTCTCAAAACCAAACAAACAACAAAGAGCAAAGACTAAAGAATAGATGATGGTGAAGAAAGGGTAAGGCAGGGGGATGAGTCACGCTATGGACTACTTTACAGACACCTGTTTAATTCCTATGCTGGGAGCACATGGTGATATCATCCACTCCTTCTCATTCATACCCAGTGAGTGCGAGTTCCTATAGGTTGAGCTGCCCAGAACCTCTCACCTTTATAGACATGGCCACATCCACCATGCAGAGCACTTCTCCCACGACAAGGCTTTGGCTGATGAAGTTCTTCCCTTTTTCTTCCTGAAAACATAATAGACCCAATGTGAAGATTTTCTCATGGTCTTCTGACTTTTGAAATTTACATTTTAAATAATATGTGATATACATAATACTTTCACAATTGAACAACACAAAGCAATTTTAAGTTGGGAAATAATCTCATCACTCTTTGGAAAATAAATGTTTCATCTTGTGTCAATGTGGCCTCTGGTCAATCTGAGTGTGGTATTCAAGGACTCTTTTCCCTTTTATTACGATTTTAAAAATAACTTTTTTTAATTTTATTTTATTTTTTTTTAATTTACATTCCAAATCATTTCCCCTTTCCCATTTCCTCCCTCCCCGAAAGTCCCATAAGCCCCCTTCCCTCCCTCTTTTCTCCATTCAACCCCCTCTCGTTACTCTGTCCTGGTGTTCCCCTACATCCAGTCTTTCCAGGACCAGGGGTCTCTCCTTCCATCTTCTTAGAAATCTATTGATATGCGGATTGTGTCTAGGGTATTCCGAGATTCTGGGTCAATATCCCCTTATCAGTGACTGCATACCATGTGTGTTCTTTTGTGATTGGGTTACCTCACTAAGGATGATATTTTCAAGATCTGACCATTTGCCTAGGAATTTCGTGAATTCATTGTTTTTAATTGCAGAGTAGTATTCCATTGTGTAGATATACCACATCTTCTGAATCCATTCCTCCGTTGAGGGACATCTGGGTTCTTTCCATGTGTGGACACATCTATCTTATATATTTTCCGTACATGTACTTCTATGTATGCATGTATGTGTGTGTGTTCCTATATATACATATGTGGATATGTACTGGTCCTTTAAGTGTGTGCACATGTCTTTGTGTTTCCATGCACACACTCCTATGCTGGTGTGCTTGTGTACGTGTATTGCCTCAGCAGCAACAGGATGATGACCAACCTTCTTTGGATGACTCTTTCCACACTGGCTTCAACTTTCTCTCTAGACATACTCGTTATTTTTCCCTCCCACAGGTTTTTACAATGTTTCTCTCAAGCATTATTAATTTTATCAAACACCATACTGTCAAGATTTATGCTTCTCAACATGGCTTCAACCCAACACATCTTGTATTGATTATTTCCTAAAATATCTCCAGGCTCTCGCAGAAATCATTGTGTGGCTCCAGTCTGGGCTTGTACTGAAGAGTCAGTTACAAGCAGATAATGAAAAACAACTGTAGCAGATATTTTCGAAGGGCCCAGTGTCCTCTATTTTACCAATCCTTAGAACCACCCAGACCCCACATAAGTGGAAAATGTTCAGGGAAACCAAAGAACTTACCCAACCAGAGTTACCTGGTGAGTGTTAAAACCAGGGTCAGAAACTAGAACTTCAGAGCCCTTTCAAGAATATCTTACTACCACCTCTCACTGTCCTTTGTTATTAAGGACTCTGGTGGCCCAAACTTCATCACTGGTCCATCTTATTTTGTACCACCAGAAAGTACTCAGCATCATCCTGTCAAGGTGCCCCCACCCACATCATCTTCCTGAGTCTATAGTCACCTGAACAAACATCCCTTTGCCTTCAACAGCTTGCTCTGCTTTTTCTAAACCCAAATCATCAAAAGTATACAAATCTCCTGGGCATATGAAATCCCGCTACATAGGAGGCAGAGGAAAGAGCTTATCAGCCTGGTCTGCATAGGTGTTTCACACCAGTCAGAACTACACAGAAAAACCCTGTCTCTAAATAATTATTAGATAGATGGATGGATAGATAGATAGATAGATAGATAGATAGATAGATAGATAGATAGATGATAGATAAGATAGATAAATGGTAGATGATTGATAAATAGAAGTTAGATGAAAGATAGTAAACCACTTGGAAATATCAAGTGTGGATGGTTTTCTTTCTTCTTCATTCTGACCATTCACATTATTGGTGCAGGAATATAATTTTGTTACTAGTAACATCCAACTGTGGCCATTTTTACTCACAAGTTTAAAACTAACTGCAAGCACATGTGTTGAATTCATCCATCTTGGAGCATTTTAAACTGTTTATTATGATAACTTCCCTTCCCCAGTCTCCACATGAGACAGCTATGTTTGTTATTAGGCCTGATGGGAAACATCAGGAGGAGTTTGTCATTCCCTGGTGTTAACTTGAGTATACACTTGGGCTGGTCTATTTTCAAAAGTCAGATCAAAGTTCTGAAACCTGGACTGGGCTTGATTTGATTGACTGTGTTGCAGGCATATATTCTGATATCATTTACACACAAATTCTCTCAGTCTTATCTTTAATTTGATTACCTAATTGTTTAATTAATATTCAGTATTGGCAAAGTTGTCCTCTCGTTAAGTTGGCAGCACTAGCTGGACTATCTATATAGATTGGAATCAATCATTAATCAGTGTATTTTTCTGTGTCTTTTTTAATATCTCATCTATGGCCGGGCAGTGGTGGCGCATGCCTTTAATCCCAGCACTTGGAAGGCAGAGGCAGGTGGATTTCTGAGTTCAAGGCCAGCCTGGTCTCGAGAGTGAGTTCCAGGACAGCCAGGGCTACACAGAGAAACCCTGTCTCGAAAAACCAGGAAAAAAAAATCTCATCTATGTCAATAGCTACTTTCATTTACACTTGATATATTCAAAGGAAACTCAGTGATTATATCATCATACAAATTTATTATTTTAAATAGTAAATTTATAAATGTATGGATAATATATTCAAGCTTTTATTATATCCAAACTTGCAGCCCATGCCATCAAATACATCTGCTTAGTAAGTTCAGTCTCAAACAGAAGGACGACAGTTTGTCCTGAGAATCTCTCCTGTGGGGCATTTATGTAGCAGATCTTTATGCTGTGATGTTCTGCTACAAATTCTTGAGAGAAAAAGTCTTAAACACCCAAGTTATTCCTGAAAGACATGTATTTCCACAATAAAAATCAACAAGGTTTAGAACTTTCCTTTTCTGGTTGAGTTGCCTTGGCAACACTATCAAGAGTAAATTAACTGATGTATATTTCTGTCAGGGCTCTATATTCTGATCCCTTGATGTGTGTGTCATTTCCTATATCAGAGCTGCATATTCTTAGATGCTTCCGTTGAGCCTTGGGATCATGTAGTGAGAGCCCACCAGCTTTGCTTTATTATGGGATTGTTTTAACCATTCTAGGTCCTTTGTACATCCATATATATGTGTGTTTGGAATTAATACATAAATTGTAATGATGGCACCAGAACACCTTGACATCAGTCTCGTGTCACACCTTCCCCCAATAAATAAAGCCTCCATCTGGCTCCTGTTACCATCTCAAGAAAATCTAGTCATTTCAGTGCGGCCTTCACATCTAGCTTTCATGCTCCATGATGGTTACCAGGATCACAGAGTATCTGAACAGAGTGCTGGAAACATTGATCCCAAAGACAGTAGCCATGTACTTCTGTCTTCCCAGGAACTTTGAGGGCTCCAGGAAAAGCCAGGACAGGAGTGAGAAAAGTGACATTCCCGTGGCTTTATGTAAGGGTCATTTTCATTTCATGAAGACATTAGTACATCATTCTGATAAAGAAAGATTCTTCTGAGTTCTTGCTTCAAATATGATATACATTCTCTTGGTAGCAGATGCCTCCTAAGCCCCTACCCATGCACCTACATTTGGAAATCATTCCAGTTACAGAGTAATCGCAGAATTAGTCAATACTAACAGCATGTAATAATGAATTTTATCGTATTGGCCTTATCAGCTTGACTCATCGGGTTTCTTTTCCTGTTTGTGCAGAGTACAGCATCTGGCAAGAATCTTAATAGAAACTAATGACTGCTTATCTATTTTGCCCTTAGACAACTATTGCTCAAGTCACTTGACATTTTGAAAGATAAAATGATTGCTACTTAAAATCTGGATGGTAAATCATAATATCATCGATTAGGATGATACCAAGTCACAATAGCTTGCCCCAACACCCAAAAGTCAGGATAACTTGTACCCAGGAACCCTCATTAGAGTAGCTTCTTTCTACCCCTCTATACCTACATAAAGCTATCAGTTGAAGCTTTTGCAGCCTCCTATAGCTGGCATCCATCCTGGCTTGCCCAGGTGGGTTGATTTTGCATTGTCCCCACTTAGCTATTCCATATCAGCGCTGGCCCAATAGATCATGGACACTTGGAAGACAGAGAATGCCACCGACTTCTCTTGAGTTATGCAGTCCTGCTCTTTTGTTTCTGCCTCAGCACAACTGAAACATATTGTGGAGTGGAGCATTACCCCATTTGGGCTGTGGAATCTAGCAGGAATAGTTTGACTTTTGCCTCGATTCCTTCTAGCATTTAACTTTAGGTGAGTTAAACTTTTTCTCTAGTCATTAGCCCCATGGCCCATGGCCTATAAAATAGGGAATAGTATTTATGTTATGATATTCCTAGGAGGAGGATGTTTGTTTCTTTTGGTTTGTTTGGTTTTGAGCAGCCCTAAGTGGTTTGAATTTTTATCCTCCTGCCTCAGTTTTCTGATGCTGAGATTACTTGGATACTTGCATGCATCACCATGCATAGTTTGTACAGCATATTGCATAACTATGAAAAATACTTGTAGCTCTCTTCTGCTTGTGACCTATTTCTCTGCTCAGCCCCCCTGGTCTCCACTCTGATCCTTTTCCAGAAACCACCAGACTCAGTCCTCAAGACCCCTGTTCTCTGTCAACACATTTGGGGCTCCATCTAGCTTCCCCAACTATCTAGATGGGGCTCTTAATTCATCCCTGTAGTCATGATTTTCCACATCCTATCCCTATACATCTCAAATTTCTGATCATAACTGAAGACTACCTCCTGACGACATCAAGCCAAGCACAGAATAGTCTTCATTCTTCTCTCTTTTGCCCTTCTGCCTAGTCATCCATCAGCAGATCCTACCACTTTTTCAACAGAATGTCAGAAGAAGCTCGAATTCAGTCACTGACTAGTCAATCTGGTCTTGGCCGGCACCAGCTCTCTCTCAGGGGACTGAAATATCCACTCAACGCTTCTTTTCAGTCCTGCTCCTCAAGCCCAGCAGCTAGGAAGACTCCTAGTAAAATATCCCTGCTCCACTCAATCCTTCTAGAAGCTCCCCATTTTATCCATGTTGAGGAAAAACAAACTCCTTCTAAGGTCCTTCATTGTCACATAACACTTCATCCTTGGTTCGTCAAATCTTCCTTCTCTCTGTTCACAACATACCTCCCTACTGAGCACTATGTTCCTCTAATGGGATACCCACTCCATCTACCTGTTTATTACCTCAATATTCACCCAATCTACTCCTTGACCCTTGGAGTATTTCTCCAGATCACATAACTGTGAGGTCTCCTATCTGTCCTTCTATTCTTCCTTCTGTGATTTCCCATGCTTGATTTTTAATAATTTAGTTAGTGCGAGCATATCTATAAAAATTATTACTTCAACCACTCTTAGGAATCCAGCTTTGGTGCATAAAGTAGACTCACAGTGTTCTGAAACCAATAATACCATTCATCTCTAGAACTTTTAACTTTCCCAAAATGAAAATCCAAACCAATTTAAAACTGCTAATCTGGTGCTGGAGATATGGCTCAGAGGTTAAGAGCACTGGCTGCCCTTCCAGAGGTCCTGAGCTCAATTCCCAGCAACCACATGGTGACTCATAATCATCTATAATGAGAGTTGATGCCCTCTTCTGGCCTTCAGGCAAACATGCAAGCAGAACACAGTATACATAACAAATATATCAAACAAACAAACAAACAAGCAAACAAAACAAAAACTCCTCATCTTCCTTTTCCCCAGCCCATAATAAGCACTGTTCTAATCTCTGTCTCCCTGAATCTGATTACTACACAAACTTCACATAAAGTCACACAGTAATTGTCCTCTGTGAAACCCTCATTCTCTTTCGCCATAATAACTACAAGAGTCATCCACATAACAGGTGTCAGATTTCCCTTATTTTAAAAACTTTTTTTTTGCATTATATACCTCATCTTGTTCATTCCTCCCTCTGCTGACAGACATTACTTATTGTGCACGCCAATACTGTTAACATGATGTGATGGTAAATGTTGGTTGTCAGCTTGCTTGGATCTGAAATCAACTAAGAAACAAGCTTCTGCGTAAGTCTATGGAGGTGTTTCCTGGAAGAATTAACTGATAAGCAATACCTCTAGAAGCAGCATCCCTGACAAGGAAATCCCAAAGAAAGCCCTGTTCTTCTGGAGAGAGAGAGAGAGAGAGAGAGAGAGAGAGAGAGAGAGAGAGAGAGAGAGAGAGAGAGAGAGAGAGATGTTTATATACATTTGTATGTGTGTGTATACCTGACTTTAATTCCACTTTTGTGGCATATATTAAGAAATGTGATTTCTGTATCATGTGATTTAATTTTTTAAGGGAATGTTTAATTCTTAAGGTAATATCAAAGTGTCTTGAACAGAGACTACATGACTTTACATTCTCATCCCAGCATCAGCCACACATCAGGATTTACATTTTCCCATCCTGGAGAGATCATTTCATTTTTTATAGGCAACAATGTTAAAGGGTGTAAAGGAATATGTATGTCACTGAAGGTTTCATCTTCAATTCCCTAATGATTAGTGATATCAGGCATTATTCTGTGTACTTACTGATCATTTGTATATTTTTATTAAGAAAGAGTCATTTGAATATTTTCATTAAGGAAAAGTCCTTTCAAGTCCTTTGATCATTTTAAAACAAATTGTTGTTGTTTTCTGCATATAAGATCATGTCATCTGTTAATTAAGCTGTTTATAGTTGAGTTGCAAGAATTCTTTAGATTTTATGGATATCTTAGAAATGTGATTTGCAAGTATTTTCTCCCATCCTACGGACTGTCTCTTCACTCTGACGTCAGTATTCCTTTAGTCCATTCTGTGCTGCTATCACAAAATACCTGAGACTGGGTAATTTATAAAGAATAGAAGTTATATCTCCTGAGATTTCAGAACCCATCTAGGAAAGACTATGACTATGACAAGCAAGTGAGTTTTCTGGAAATGGCCCACCATTTGATGTGATGGGTGTGCTCTGAGAATGCAGGGTCCTTGGAAACTTCACCCCAGGATTGCTTCTCGTTGCTGATGCCTTTCCTGTCAGTATTGCATAGCCTAATGATTCCTGGACATCAGCCCACCCTGTTGAGCAAATTTCCTGCAGATCATCATGAAGATGAACTTTCATAAATTAATGGTGGTTAGATAAATTAATGGCTTTATATCATTCCTGATTTGATTCAAATAATTTTAAAAAGAAAGTTTAAGGAGACGGTTTTAGTTGTTTTAACAGAAAGATGTAATAAAGTTAGAATCAAGAATAGAATGTGTCCCTGCCTCATAAAATAGTAAATAAAGGCTGCATAATAAGAAGTATAATGAGCTTTCATAAATGACACTAAAAAGAGAAATAGGCTTGAGACAAATTTGTGATCAAGGAAAAACATTCATTCTAGGTCAGGTCCAACTATAAAGCCACAGGAGTGCATTATGATAAAACAAGGCCATGTGGGACTAGAGAGGTGGCTCAGCAGTTAAGATCACTGTCTGCTCTTCCAGAGGTCCTGAGTTCAAATCCCAGCAACCACATGGTGGCTCACAACCACCTGTAATAGGATCTGACGCCCTCTTCTGTTGTGTCTGAAGAGAGCAACAGTGTACTCACATACATAAAACAAATAAACCTTAAAATTCAAACAAACCAAAAGGCCATGTGAAACTATTGCTTTGAACTTATAATGAGCTTATAGAATGAAATACAGCTTTGAATTTGCTATCAACTTTCTTCTGTGACTCCCCTTTTGTATAACATTTCATGTATGAGATAATTTTATAATGAAGGTATAAGAAGATCAGAGAGAAGAAATAAAGTGTGGCATTTGGGACTCAGCCCCATCTATCACATGTATATATGTCTGACTATCTATATGTATGTGCATACCTACATGTGTAGATATATGTATATGTATGTATTTGTGAACACTTGCAGAATTGTGGAGACAGGTGGTCAGGCCCAGTCAAAGTGTGTGTATATGTACATGTGTACTTGAATTCTTCCTTTCTTCTCCTTCTTTTTCCTCTAGCTCACAAAGAGTTAACGAACTCCTAGCCTCTCATCTGACCAGTGAGGGGCCCTTGGGCCAGAGAGAAACTAAGTCTTTTTTCTAATTCTCTTGCTGTTAACAGCTTTTAGCAACAGAATAGAAAGAGAGAGTTAATTTTCCAGAGGCCATCAGCTTGTGGCCCCCAGAACAGTAAGAGAGAGTTACAAGGTCAGAGAACCTCAGTCTTTAGTCTTAGTCCAATGCTATTTCCTACCTCAGTATCTGATCCCTGCCAGAGCTGGTCCCACAATACTGACACAATGGCATTAACCTTTTGATGGAAGCTATATTGACTAGTCTTGGTTGTCAACTCGACTACATCTGAAACTGACAAAAACCCAAGCAGCTAGGCACACCTGTGAGGGAATTTTCTCAGTTAAATCATTTGAAGTGTGAAGATTCACCTTCAATCTGAGCCACACCTTCTGGTAGCAGCCTATACAAAGGACATGGAAGAAGGAAGGTTTTGCTGTTTGCCTGTTTGCTCTCACTGGCAAGTCCATCCCTTCACTGCATTGGAGAGTACTTTAGAATCATAGCATATACTGAAGACCTACTGAGACATTCAGCCTGGTGGCCTGAACAACTGCTGGATCCTTGGACCTTCCCTTAATAGACAGCCATTGCTGGACTAGGGGGAGCATAGCCTGTAAGCCACTGTGATGAAAACTCTTATATAGAGAGACATCCATTCTATCAGTTCTGTCCCTCCAGAGAGAGCCTGACTAATACAGACACAGTCTTCAAAGTCTAATCACCTCCTGGAAGCCTCACCTCTCAGCACGGTGGACCTTAACTTTCAACACAGACGTTTGGAGGGAGACATTCAAAACATATCATCCTTGATGTACAAAAGTTTTACATTGTAAGCCAGGCATGATAGTGCATGCTTTAATCCCAGTACTCTGAAGGCAGAAGTAGGAGGTAGATCTCTGTGAGATCAAAGCCAACCTACTCTATAGAGTTCCAGGCCAACCAGGGCTACACAATGAAGCCTTGTCTCAAAAAAGAAAGAGAAAGAAAGAAAGAAAGAAAGAAAGAAAGAAAGAAAGAAAGAAAGAAAGAAAGAAAGAAAGAAAGAAAGAAAGAAAGAAAGAAAGAAAGAAAGAAGAAAGAAGGAAGGAAAGGAAAGATTAAAAAGGAAAGAAAAAATTTGGTTTGTTTCTTTTTTAAAGATTTATTTACTTATTATATGTAAGTACACTGTTGTTGTCTTCAGACAACCCAGAAGAGGGCATCAGATCTTGTAACAGATGGCTGTGAGCCACCATGTGGTTGCTGGTATTTGAACTCAAGACCTTCAGAAGAACAGTCAATGCTCTTAACCGCTGAGCCATCTCTCCAGCCCAGGAAAGAAAATTTTATTCCTTGGCATTTTGTCATTTTCATGCTCTTATAATTAAAATTATCATTGTAAATATCATTGTAATTATAATCATTTATAATTATAGATTATCATTTAATTATCAATTAAAATTATAATTAAAATTAAATTTTCTTTTGATTGTGCATTTTAACATAGAAAGACAAAAGTATTTCTACATATTGATCTTCTGCAATTTTGCTGAATTTACTAGTTCTAACATTTTTGTGCGATTATTATGAATTTCAACTATACTAACATCTCATCGTAAAGACAATTTCATCTTTTTTCTCTTCAACTTATTATGTCTGATTTTAACTCACAGAGTCTACCACTGCCTGACGTACCATAAATGTGTGTGTTTACTACTCCACAGTGTCTCCTCCTATAATAAACTACAAGCTACACGAATACCTGTTTTGCTTTCTGCCCCTTGGTGTCTGGCTCATAGCAGGAGCCAGTAAATAACTGTGAGGTGCATGAATCACCTCACCTGTCACATTGAAGGAACTTAACAAACGGTAGCGAGTAATAACTATTGTTACCTTTTACACAACACTTGACTGTAAAAGTAGTAATTAAGTTTTCAAATAAAGAGATCTTATTTATGAAGAATGGTCGCAGTATCAAGAAATAAACAAACCATGATTCCAGCTGCACTGGAGTCCCTTGGCAGACAACTCACTCCCTGGCAGGCTCTCTGAAGAAATCCCTGTGGTCCCCGCAGATGACAGCACACTTTGAATGCCAATCTATACAGAGGGACTTCTATAAACAGTCCACTCCATCCTGTCATCTCTGCTCAACTCTTCCACAGGATCCCATGGGGCCAGAACTGGCCAGGCCAGAGTGCTGGCCAAGTGGCCAGCATCCAAGTCCATGAGGCTGGAGCTGGGACAAAGACTCCTGCCAAAAACAGCATGCAGACCAAGATCCAGGGCAGCCTGTCACAGCCTGCTAGGAAAAGTCAGGGTTCCAGGACAAACAGAAGCCAGAAGGCCCAAGCCCAAAGAGGAAAGGTCTCCGAGAGAGAAAGTCAGAGCGCACAGGGATGCTTCTCTCTCATGGTCCTTAGGACCAATAGGGCCTAGGTTGGTGTTTGGGGCCTAAACAGGACAGAAGGACCAATGACAGACTCACTTCCTTGACTTCTTGACATAGTCCCTGCTCAGCTAGAGTTTTGCAACCCACTCATGACTTCCTGGGGGGGAAACAAAGAGTCCTACATCTCAGGGGTTATCAGGAAAGTAACCATTTTCCTCATTCTCAAACACCTTCAGAAGTGAGGCAATCTGGCTTTGGAGTATCATTCCATCTAAGAGCTAAACACCAACTTACTTCTCTCTAAATATAAAACACCCAAAAGTGAATTTCTGTGAGCATATCTAACTGATAAAAAAAAATAATATAGTTAGAATAAATACAGCTATCATAATATGTAGTTAGAGTAAATACAACTATCAGGCCAAAGGTCTCCCGCCAATTCCCCACCAGGCTGCTGAGAGTGGGCTTCCCAGAACCTGTGGGATTTAAACCAGTGTTGCTCAGACTTCAAGGTCCCTAAGCCCCTTTACACTTAAAAACTACTGAGGGGCCAATGAGATGGCTCAGTGGTTAAAAGTGCTTTCTACCAAGCCTGACAACCAGACTTTGAGCCTTAGGACCCACATTGTGGAAGAAAATAACCTACTCTTCCAAGTTGCCCCTGACCTCTACATGCATGCTGTGTCACATGTGTGTCCATACGCATACACACAAAAAACAAACACATAAGTAAGTAAATAAATATAGAAAGAAGAAAAACTGTGAGACTGCCAAGGAGTTTTTCTTGTGGTTCTATTTAGCAATTTACCATATTGATAATTAGAACAAAGAAATTTGGTACTTTATTCATTGTAAATAACAATAAACTCATAAAGTAACCATTTCATGAAAATAAACACAATTTCCAAAACCCAAAAAGAAAATAAAAAATAAGATAAGTTAGACAAATAGAGTTATCTTACAAATTGTTTGACTATCTGGCCTAATTAAAGACACCTTGGCTTTCAGCTCTGCCTTTGCTGTCAGGTGCCATTTGGGTCAGTTTGTCACAAAAGTTCTGCGTCACACACACAGGGAACCAGGCATTTATTTTTCATGTGGCACCTGCAAGCATCTCAGAGATGTCCGTGGATCTTCAGACCACACTCAAAGACTACTGGGCTAGGCCATGCTACTGCTACTAATGCCCTGCCCATGCAAATTATTGGAGGATGAGGATAACACAGGGGCTTATGGGTAATTTTCTTTCAGTCTTGGGGGCTATAGTGTAGGTGACCAGGAGTCATAGGTTGCTATTTCATTATTTAAGAATTTGTTCCCAGCCAGCCCCATAAATGGCCAAGACTAGTCTGACTCCAACTGTTTTCTTCCCGGGAAAAGGAAGTGTTGAGTTAGGTGGTTCCTATGAGCCAGCTGTGAGCTGTGATTGGGAAAGAGCCCAACAGATGAATGGGAACTGTTGCAGGATTTTCCATGTCCAATCATATTAGGGCCGTGGAAGGCCTGTGATTGGACAGGAAAAGGGAGGTGGAGCTAGGAGTTGGGGAGGGGGACAGAGGTCACAGGAGGAGAAGGAAAGGGAACGGGATCAGAGGTGGCTTCAGACTGGACCTGTGTGACATCTACTAGCCAAAATAGCTAAGTTTTTATAAGGTTAGAAATATTGGGATAAAGCTTTTGTCATTATCAATTGGCTATTAAATTATTGTATTGGCATCTTGTAAATTGTGATATTACTGATACATAAATCTGATGGCTTAACCAATGGCGGAGAGATGCTGAGATGCTGTGGGAGCTAGCTGGGAGAAAATAGCTCGGCGATGTCGAGAACGACACCGAGCAGGACCACGCAGGGACATGGTGTTGAGACCTGGTGGGGCAGGAGAGTTGGAGGTATCTTTTTAATATTTCCCGCAACAGGGAACCATCTGGGAGGAGACCATAAGGGTCCTGAGAAGGAAACACAGCGTGGAAGTATTAAACCCCAGATGCACTCTGAATCGGTGGGTTTTAATGCTTATTTTACTGGTCAAGGCAAAAGTCTAGGCAGAAGAATTTTTTAATTGAAAATTTATTTTTCCATACAATATTTTGATTATAGTTTCTACACCCCCATATCCTTCTCCTTCCCACCCATCCAGATCCACACCCTTTCTATAATAATAATAATAATAATAATAATAATAATAATAATAATAATAATAATACAAGACTAGGACAATACAAAGAAACAAATAGGGGTGGGCATAGAGAAATGGCTCAATGGTTAAGAGCACTGGTTGCTCTTCCAGAGGACCTGAGTTCAATTCCCAGCACCTACATGGTGGGAATGGCTCAGAACCACCTATAACGGAATCTGGTGCTCTCTTCTATCATGCAGATGTATACAGGAAGACAGAACACCCATATGTATAAATTAATAAGTCTTTAAATAGAAAGATTTTAGGTTGGGCACTAGTGGCACACACCTTTATTTCAGTACTCAGGAGGCAGTGGCAGGCAGATCTCTGTGAATTTGAGGACAGCTTTGTCTACAGAGGGAGTTCCAGGATATCCAAGGCTATAACAGAGAAAACCTATCTGGAAAAACAAAACAAAACAAAAAACTTCAAAAATACCAATAAGTTAATTTTGTGTTGGCCATCTACTGCTAGTCATGGGCCTACCCTTAAGTATAGTTTGTACACCCAATGAGGCCCCATTAGAGAGAACAATTTTCTTTTGTGAGAAGTTATTAATTAAAGACGGTTTCTGGACTAGGGATGGGGCTTGTTAGACAGAAGAACTTTTAATGTTCCCCAGCTGACTGTAAGGTCTAGTGCTGGCAGACTGAAAAGCCTAGTAAGTCAATGACCTGGGCTTGAATCTATACCGTGCTAGTTCCATATATAACTGACTCAATTTCTAGCTTCAGTGTTTTTACCTGTACTTGGAAACACCATGAACAATGTTCTGACTAATTAGCACAATTATCCATTTAAAGTTCTTAGTGCTGTGGCTGCAAGTTCCATTAAGTTTTAAGTTTGTTCTATCATCCCTTGTTATAATAATGGTATAGATCAGAGATTTTCAACCTGTGGGTCGTGACCCCTTTGGCAAACTCCTATTTCCAAAAAATATTTACATTACAATTCATAACAGTAGCGAAATTACAGTTATAAAAGTAACAACAAAATAATCTTATGGCTGGGGGTCACCCCAGCATGAAGAACTGGCGTCACAGCATTAGGAAGGTTGGGAAGCACTGATCGAGATCATTATTCTGTATGGGCTTCCAGGGACATGTGTCTCTGAAGATGCTGCCATGCGCATGCCCAGGTTCTGGCATTAGCTATTTTTTCCCCCACTGGGGACAAAATATCTAACAGAAATGACTTAAAGGGGAAGTTTCTCTGGCTCGTTGTTTCAGTCCATTATGGTAGGCAAAAAAAATAAATAAATAAAAATAAAAACTAAAAGTTTGGCAGAGTTCATGGTGGCAGGCATTTGTGGTAGAGAATCCCACATCTCGGTGGATCAGGAACCAGAGGAAACAGGACTAGAGGGTCAGGTTGTAACCCTCAAGGCTTGCCCCCAGTGGCCTATGTCCACCACCTAGATTCTGTGTCCCAAAGGTTTCATGACTTCCTAAAACAAAACTATCAGTTATCAAAGGCCAAGGACTCAAGTATGTGAACCCACAGGAACATTTCACATTCGAACTGTAACAGCCCTAAAGGAAGCTCCCGTCCCGGTTCTGCCACGAGGCAATCATCCTGAGGCTGTAATCTCTTCAGCAAGATACAAAGAGTGAGCAGGTCCTCCAACTAGGACCCGCTCTCTGAGAACTGATGGGGGAGAAAGAGAACTCTCAGCTGAGCTACAGAGAGATGACGTTACTAGAACCCAGTATAGGAGGTGCTGCTGGGACAGCATGCAAGGATGGTGTTCACATGGAGTGCCCTATGCATTTCTATGTATGTATGGAGAGAGAGACAGAGACAGAGAGATACAGAGAGAGATAATAGAAACACACATAAAGAGAAAGTCACACACAGAGGAAGGAAGAGAAAGGTGAAGAAAGACTGACAGAGAGACACACAGAGATACAAAGATAGACATAGAGACACACAGAAAGAGATACAGAGAGAGATAAAGACACACAGAGAGAGAAAATGACACACAGGCACACACACAGAGTGGAAAAAGTAAGAGAAACACATACACTTTGACACACATTTTAGTTGGTCTTAGATAATGTTTTCCCCTTTAAGATTACTGAAACGTTTCATCTTACAGAGAAGACACAGAATGGAAATATTTTTAATGGCTTATACTTGGCTTGTAAACTGTCCATGGAGACCGCGAACAAGTGAGGCTCCTTGCTTGTTTGTGCCTGGAAACATCATCATTACACTCGCACTCTGCCTCTGAGCTCACTGGCTCGGCCATGAAAGTTAACAGCAGTATGGCACAGGGGCCAGGGAAAGATGGAAAGGTCCGGTATGCTTCCTGAATGGGGAGGACAGCCACGACTCGATATATTTTATTGAGAGGCAGGATGAATCATATAACACTTCTAGGATTCTGGGATGTGGACAGCTTGTCCAGCTGTCTAAGGGTGGGATCTGAGAACCTTCAAACACAGATGTGCTGCCAAGTTTCATGACATTTGCCCAATGAGATGAGCCTGCTGTACTGACAACTAGTTTGCTTTTCTTTGGTTCCATTGGTTTTTGCTGATTCACTCAGAGAGAGGAGCCAAATGTGTCAAAATAACAGAAGATAAACCAGAGGATCCTCAAGAGCTAATCCTGTGTTTCATGGAGGAATTGTATCCATTTATCCAGGACAGAAAACGGTCCAGAGTACCTAAGGCCCTAGAAGAGTTACTAAAACAGGAAGATAACTTAATCCAGAGTGTACCATACTTCATTAGGAATTTCTCCAGGTTCGAAAGGTAGAAAAGCCGTTATTGAACCTCATGAGAGGATCATCTATCACATCGGTGTCTTGACTATTGACACTAGTTTAAACCTTAGCTATAATGGGTTGGTTAAGGAAGCAGGGGGCTGGTCTCATGCCAACAATCTACCTTCCCATCAGCCCCACAGTAAATGAGTCAATGTTGGTCTCTGATATCAGGTTAGAAGCAAAGAGGGATGGCCCCCAAAGACTCATATTTGAATGCTTAGTTCCCAGTTAGTGGAACGCTCTGGGAAGGATTAGAAGGTGTGGCTTTATGACATTGGAGGCAGGTTTTGAAATTTCAAAAGCAGTCTTTCTCTGCCTTATGCTTGTGAATCAAGATGTAAGCTCTCAGCTACTGTTCTAGCACCACGCCTGCCTGCCTGCTGTCATGAACCCACCACAATGGGACTATAACCCTCTGCAATCATGAGCCCAAATTAAATATTTCCTCTTATAAATTGCTTTGGTCACAGTATTTTGTCACAGCAAAAGAAAAATAACTATAATGTATGGTTTAGTTGTACTTGTAATTCTAAGTATATACTGATTGGTAATTTATTAACTTTAACATTCTGAGTAATGGCTGTAATGAAATGTGGTTGCTTTTGTTTTTGTTGTAGTTGTTTTGTTTCAACCTTTTTCTTTGTTATGCAGGGGTTGTCTTTTCCAAGTGAACATTGTTCCACATGTTCTCATTGAAGGGCAGTGCCATCAGCTTCAAGGTTGCTGATGTACCTTAAAAGGAAGTCATATTTAGGCACTGAAATTCTCTCCTGAAATGTAGGAGTTAGCCCTAACAGTTCCTCAGGATGGCCACTCTGAGGTGGGGAGTTGGGGAATCTATTCTCATTTGGATCTGAGTTCTACTCCAGCTCTGACTGGTGCGACATGAGAAAGGTATCTCTGGGAACTACAGAGAGGGGGACCGCACCTCTCAATCTTCATTCACTCCCTCTAAGACACAACTGGGCAGGAAGAAGCTGAACTTTCTTTAAGGTACTGCCAGCTCTCAGCAATCCCTCACTATACATACAGTCCACCTTAGTTCAGGCCCCTCCCCTGTGACTCTCTTCATAAGGAAATGTACTTTTGCCCTGTATAGTGCTTTAAGGAAGCCATTGAGCTAAATGAAATGGAAGTGGATTTAGACCTACTAAAATGCACAATTCATTTCGTTGCCTTTACCCCCTTCTTTATCATGAGGCTAAGCAGACTGAAGTAGTACCAGTGAAATAAAAATGGCAATTTTTAGATGACCAAGACTCATAAACTTCAGACAGGCCTAAAATATTTCAGTTTTTCTTAAAACACGTTGTTTCTCATTTGTGAGCAATTTTTATTTGACGCCCCAAGTTCTATTTGTTTTAGGAATGGACATTTTGTTACTTCTGTGATTCATTTTGTCTCTACTCTGTGAGCTTGGAGGAGTAAATATGTGGTCCAGGAGGCAGAAAGGGGGCTCCAGAGGACGATGTTTTGCAATGACTTTGTTAGTGTGCTTCAGGCCATGATCAATGAGCTTATACAAATCACAAAAGCAATAAAACAAAACATGTTTTGCTTTCTTACAGACACACATACACATACACACATATGCATACACACAGAGATAGATAGATGCACATATGCATACATATGTGCATGTGTGTGTACATATGTGCATGTGTGCATGCTTGTGCATGTACACACACAGAGAGATACACACAGAAAGAGATACACACTCATACACACAAACAGAGAGAGAGAGAGAGAGAGAGAGAGAGAGAGAGAGAGAGAGAGAGAGAGAGAGAGAGACATATTCACACACACATTCATGCAAAAATAGTGATGACACTTACCTGATCCTGGAGCACATGCTTTAACAGAGGGAGACTCAAGACAAACTTCACTCGCTGATTCGTCAAAGCTCTCATTTCATCCAAACTTAAATCATACCTGTACAGAACAGATACCACATTGAGGTGTTGGTAAACTTGAATAGAGTCTGTAAGTTGCCAGAAACAAATCCCAAAAGCCCTAAGAGAACAGATGCTTTTTTTTCCCCTGAGACAGGATTTCTCTGTGTAGCCCTGACTGTCCTAGAACTCACTCTGTAGACCAGGCTGGCCTCGAACTCAGAAATCTGCCTGCCTCTGCCTCCCAAGTGCTGAGAATAGATGCTTTTATCCTGTGTGTGTAACAATACCAGAGTCAGCTGGAGGAAGGGAAGATTTCCTGATAAGATCCTGTTAAAATTAGGCTGCAGCTCCTTCTCCGCTACAGAGCTGGAAAACTGCAGACTCTTTCAAAGTCTGTGATGGCCCAATGGCAGAATCTGTGGAGACGGGCAGAGAGTGGAACCCAGTGGTATAAGGAGTAGACTGTGGTAGTGTGAGGAGAATTGTTCTGTCCATCAGTGAAGTTCTGACCCCACTGCAATCTTTTGAATGAAGCTCAGAGTCCACTGGGAAGTTACTCTCCTCATAGGCTGTTCAAGCAGAAGACTGAACTTGACTAGGTCCTAGTAGGGTCAAAACTATCCTCGCCCAGTAAGAAAGATGGCCTTTCTCTTATCCCACCCACACTGTCGTAGCTGTGGCTTAGGCTTTGCCATATCAGGGACTGTCCTAGATGCAATCTTCCTGTTTCCCATCTCAGTACCCATCTTGCCCACCTGTAATTTGGAGGTTTCTTTCACCAATCCTCCAACGCTTTTGTCCTTCACAGGCATTGCCTTCCATTAAATTTCCGGCATGTCTAGCTCCATCTTGGTGTCTATTTCTCAAAAAGTCTAAATCTGGAAGGAGGGGTTCCTCTCTGTCATCCAAATATCTCCATACAAATTACAGCAAAGCCTAGAAAAGCCCATCCATGTTTGATACTAGCCTCTGTCCTTGTTCATGTGATGACGATACCGAAAGGAGTCAGACACTGAGATATTAAAGTCATGATCTTAAAACAAACCTCAAAGTATAGCAAGCGAATTCCAACTCTCTTGAAACAAATAGGAAAAGTTCTCACCAAAGAAATACAAACTGCTTTTTTTTCTAAGTTTTTTTTAATTTACATTCCAAATGATTTCCCCTTTCCCGTGTCCTCCCTCCCCGAAAGTCCTATAAGCCCCCTTCCCTCCCTCTGTTCCCCATTCAACCTCCTCTCTCTTCTCTGTCCTGGCATTTCCCTACATCCAGTCATTCCAGGACCAGGGGTCTCTCCTTCCATCTTCTTGGAAATTTATTGATATGTGAATTGCATCTTGGGTATTCCAAGATTCTGGGTTAATATCCCCTTATCAGTGACTGCATACCATGTGTGTTCTTTTGTGATTGGGTTACCTCACTAAGGGTGATATTTTCAAGTTCTGACCATTTGCCTAAGAATTTCGTGAATTCATTGTTTTTAATTGCAGAGTAGCATTCCATTGTGTAAATATACCCCATCTTCTGAATCCATTTCTCCGTTGAGGGACATCTGGGTTCTTTCCAGCTTCTGGCTATTATAAATAAGGCTGCTATGAACATAGTGGAGCATGTGTCCTTAGTGCATGCAGGGGAAGCCTCTGGGTATATGCCCAGGAGTGGTATAGCAGGATCCTCCCGGAGTGTCATGCCCAGTTTTCTGAGGAACCGCCAGACTGCTTTCCAGAGTGGTTGTACCAGCATTCAATCCCACCAACAGTGGAGGAGTGTTCCTCTTTCTCCACATCCTCGCCAACAACTGCTGCCTCCTGTGTTTTTGATCTTAGCCATTCTGACTGGTGTGAGATGGAATCTCAGGGTTGTTTTGATTTGCGTTTCCCTAATGACTAAGGATGTTGAACATCTCTTTAGGTGCTTCTCAGCCATTAGATATTCTTCAGGTGAGAACTCTTTGTTTAGCTCTGTACCCCATTTTGAATAGGGTTACTTGGCTCTCTGGAGTCTAACTTCTTGAGTTCTTTGTATATATTGGATATTAGCCCTCTGTCGGATGTAGGGTTGGTAAAGATCATTTCCCAGTTTGTTGGTTGCCGCTTTGTCCTTTTGACAGTGTCCTTTGCCTTACAGAAACATTGTAATTTTATGAGGTCCTATTTGTCAGTTCTTGATCTTAGAGCATAAGCTATTGGAGTTCTGTTCAGGAAATTCTCCCCTGTGCCCATATGTTCAAGGTTCTTCCCTAGTTTCCTTTCTATTAGTTTCAGTGTGTCTGGTTTTATGTGGAGGTCCTTGATCCACTTGGAATTGAGCTTAGTGCAAGGAGATAAGAATGGATCAATTTGCATTCTTCTGCATGTTGACCTCCAGTTGAACCAGCACCATTTATTGAAAAGGCTATCTTTTTTCCACTGAATGGTTTTAGCTCCTTTGTCAAAGATCAAGTAACCATAGGAGTGTGGATTCATTTCTGGGTCTTCAATTCTGTTCCATTGATCTACATGCCTGTCACTGTACCGATACCATGCAGTTTTTAACACTATTGCTCTGTAGTACGGCTTGAGGTCCAGGATACTGATTCCCCCAGAGGTTCTTTTACTTTTGAGAATAGTTTTAGCTATCCTGGGTTTTCTGTTATTCCAGATGAATTTTTGAATTGCTCTTTCTAACTCTATGAAGAATTGACTTGGGATTTTGATGGGGATTGCATTGAATCTGTATATTGCTTTTGGCAAGATGGTCATTTTTACTATATTAATCCTGCCGATCCATGAGCATGGCAGATTTTTCCATCTTCTGAGGTCTTCTTCAATTTCTTTCTTCAGAGACTTGAAGTTCTTGTCATACAGATCTTTCACTTGTTTGGTTAGAGTCACACCAAGATACTTTATATTGTTTGTGGCTATCATGAAGGGTATCATTTCTCTTATTTCTTTCTCAGTCTGCTTATCCTTTGAGTTTAGGATGGCTACTGACTTGCTTGAGTTGATCAAGTAGGCTTCATCCCAGGGATGCAGGGATGTTTCAATATAAGGAAGTCCATCAATGTAATCCACTACATAAACAATCTCAAAGAAAAAAACCACATGGTCATTTCATTAGATGCTGAGAAAGCATTTGACAAAATTCAGCCTCCTTTCATGTTAAAGGTCTTGGAAAGATCAGGAATTCGAGGCCCATATCTAAACATAGTAAAAGCAATTTACAGCAAACCAGTAGCCAACATCAATCTAAATGGAGAGAAACTTGAAGCAATCCCATTAAAATCAGGGACTAGACAAGGCTGCCCTCTCTCTCCATATCTTTTCAATATAGTACTTGAAGTTCTAGCTAGAGCAATTAGACAACAAAAGGAGGTCAAAGGGATACAAATTGGAAAGGAAGAAGTCAAACTATCACTATTTGCAGACGATATGATAGTATACTGAGGCGACCCAAATAACTCCCCCAGAGAACTCCTACAGCTGATAAACAACTTCAGCAAAGTGGCCGGATACAAACTGCTTTTTTTAAAAACAATATTACATATAAGTTATAGAACTGAAAAATATGGTAGCCAAAATTAATTAAAAAAAAAAATAAAAGCACTTCTCTGGTGAAATTAGTGCCTGTAGCTAACAAAGCGTGAGTCTGTGACCCCATAAGAAAGCTCTAGGTCTAAAGATGGGTTCTCTCCGCCTCTTTTCTTTCTTTTCTTTCTCCCTTCCTCCCCACAAAGACAGGGTTTCTCTACACAGTCCTGGCTGTGACTGTGCTGTTGGACTGGAACTCACAATTCAGTCTGCTTCTGCTTCCAGTGCTGGGATTAAAGGTGTGTTCCCTGACCACCCAGCTGGTCCTCTCCCTTTTCAGATGTTAATTCTGAGTCGCCAAAGTGAAGCATTTGAGGATGGGAACCTTCGGGAAAGGAGTCTATCATATGAACTTTCATGAATGGACTGAGCTGTGTAACTAAGTTTCTAAAAACTAAACATGCAAAAAATCTTGCAAACCCCTTGAAAGAATGTAAAGGGCAATGTAAAGGGAAAGACCTACAGGGGTAGTAACAACTTTCTCATCTGAAGCCATAGAGGCCTGGGGGAGAGGCTCCAGGTTTTTCTTAGCTCAGAAATAAAAGAATGATCAAAGTAGGTCTTAAGGCCAGGGAAACTATCCTTTATGGATGAAGGGAAATAGTAAAGACAGCCTCAGAGGTCCATCTTTTGAATGACTAAAGAAAGATGTAGTTTGGTGGCACAGTACTTGCCTAGCATGCGCAAAGCCCCAGGGGTTGGGGGTTGGGGAGACAGAGGGAAAGAAGGAGATAGAGCTAATATGATGACTAACGGTAGTTTACCCAAACACATATGCACACAAGACTGATGCCTACAGAAAGAGAATATCTGAATGAGTGAAAACAGAAATAAATCTAAGAGACAGCGGACAGACCAGTTTGTTGTTTTGGTTTGCTGAGGTTTTTTTAATAGACCTTTGGAAGACAGTTTAAGTTCACTGCAAAGTTGAACAGGAGGTACAGAGATCTCCCGTGTATTTCCCACCTGAACAATGAATATCTCCTATAGTATCATTGTCCCCACCCAGAGTGGAACACTAGTTACACTGATTAACCTACACTAAAGTCCATAGTTTACATAGGGTTCACTCTTTTTGTGTTTGTTTACTTTTGTTTGATTGGTTTCATTTGCTATGGTTTGGGTCAGAATCTCACTCTTTAACCTGAGAGTCACAATATAGTCTAAACTAACCTATATAATTCATAGATAGGGCAAAGAGCCTAAAATGAACATTAACAGAAGTTTGTGAAAAGCTAGAGAAGAAAAACTGTGGGTCCTGGTTGCTGGGAAAAGGGCCGGGGAACTTCCAAGCTTTGAGGAGCAAGGTCTCAAATGACCCTAGGCTGAGAGCCCCAATACCAGCCGCCTAGGAGCTACAACACTTGTTTCTGTAAAGCTGAAGATGCCAGAACCCAAGGCCTCTGCTGTTCCCTACTGTTGCCACTCACTGCTGCTGGAGGATGAGTTGCAACAGCTGCAGAAACCTAGTGGAATTAAATAGTGGATTTTATCCCTCCAGGGATTAAAGTTTCATACCACATAGCTCAACTTGAATTCCTCCAACAATCAATGTCTGACTTTGAAGACCTTACAGCTTACATGTAGCGGTCAGAAGACAACTTGCAAGAACATATACTTAAAATTACCACTAGATGGAACTTGTTCTTCATGTGAACTGTCATTGAGACTGACCAAGTTAAGAAATCGCAGCTGAATGAATAAGCATTTTGGGAACCTGGAAACATGAATATTTGTTAGTCACAATAGTACACCTAAATTTCTAATAGTCTTTGAAGCAGAGGAATGAGATTGTTGCATCAGAGAAGCAAGAGTTGTAGAAACAGTCGCAAGCACTCTAAGCAATATGCAGGGTTAATGGTATATTTTCCTCATTTAAAAAACTTCATTGGTTACTTCAAATATTGTTTGTATAATAGTGGGGTGTAAGTCATCCCTATTAATTTGTTTAGTATTTTCACAGCTATAATTCCAGTTTTCTGTTTTCCTGAGTTTGTAAAATATGAAGATGTGACAGATACTCCTCCCCTGTCTCACTCTACAGACAGTGCAGGATATTTGATCAAACTGTGAGCTCTGAGATTGTCTTATTTATTGGAAAAAAATAACTGTTTCTAGTTGTGGTGTGGCTCAGCCCTTAGCACACACCTTTAGTCCCTCTGGATGGAAGGCAGACATGCCCTTAGTATGCACCTTTAATTCCAAACAATGAGGGTAAAGTTAGTTTGTAGAAGGAAGTACCAAGTTTGAAAGTGATGTCTAGTTGAGTGGCAGACAAAGTGATGAATCAGAGAAAGATTTCACAGAATAGGATACTCCCAACTCTCACAAGAACAGAGAGAAAAGAGAAGATACATAAGAAAGAGCAGAACAGAGAAAGAAGGGAGAGGAAGCAATGTTACTGGAAGAGACAGATTACAGAGAGAACAAATTAGACACAGATGAAGACAGAATGAGCCAGAGAATGAGGAGCTCAGAAAGAACTAGAATGAGTGAGCTTATTCAACAGCAAGTCTCAGAGGCTGAAAACATTTCTAGGCCTAGATTAGGTTATACAAAGGCTAGAAGCTTCCAGAAATAGGCCTAGGTTAACAGACAGAGGCAGTAAGCCTCGGAGACAATAATTACAGCAGGAAAATAAAAGTTACTTTTCACAGGGGTTCCACAGAACTAAGAGCCTTATTAAATCTAAAGTGTCAATGGCATCCATGCCTGAATTAGGAGCCAGGGACATCTTGGGGCAGCCATGCATAGTGGTAATAGGGCAGAGAGGGTCCAACTTTAACCCCAGCAATTCTCTTGCCATCTGTCTCAGCTACTGGTACTCTGTGTAGGATTCTTCTTGAAAAAAAAAAGACTACAACTAATTGCCAAGAACACATTTGAAGACTGCATTATGGCTGCCAGCAGGAACTAAACTTAAAGATACCAGGCTCCACCGGGCCTAACAGAGGAGTTTCAGGGGAGTGGGTAGTGTAGGGGTAGTAATGAACTCTCAGGGAGCATGGTTCATAGAGCCAGAACAAAGGCACAAAGTTCTAAGTGAAAACACACAAATCATTCATGCCCTGTAAGAGTGGCTAAGGTAAAAACAGATCATGCCAAGTATTGGCAAGGATGTCAAGCCACCAGATGTCTCATCATTGGTGTTGAGACTGTGAAATGGTAGTCACTCAGAAAAGCCTATTTCTTATGGTGTTAAATGTACTTCTCATATAACCAGGATTCCACTCCAAAATCCACCCCAAGAGAAAAACCTTTCATTATCAAAAAAACAACAACAAAAACAAAACTGTACACAAATGTTTATAATAACTTATTTGCAATCATCAAAAACTGAGGACAATTTTACAAATGCAGAATCTAGTTTTAACACTGAGGGTGGTGGGGAGACACTTGGGACATAAAGGTGAACCAGTGAGGGGTTGAGGGAGGGTAGTGAGAGGTGAATCTGAGCAAGGTATAATAATAGATATATATAAAAATGTCATAATGAAATCGATTATTTTCTGTGCTACCTAAAAATAAAAACTAATTAGAAAATATTTTGCATATGGGAAAAAACCCTGAAGACCCAACAAATGTCTCTCAGATGGGGAGTGGATAAACCCACTGTGCTATATCCATACAATGATACAAAATGAACACCAATTTGAATAACTTTCAAAGGTGAGGGTAAGAAAAAGTCTATCCCCAACAGATTCACATTATACAAGTGTCACTATTATAACATTCTCAAAATTATAAAATTACGGGAATAGATAACACCTCAATGACTGCCAGAGATTGGGGCTGTAGAAAGAAGTTGACTCTACAGAAAAAATTAAGGGAGTTACTTTGTGATATTGTACACCCTGATTGTAGTGTTGGCTCTGCACATGGGATAAAATTCCACAGAAACGCACACACACACACACACACACACACACACACACACTAAGAGGTTTGAACAGAACAGACTCTGCACATAGAAGAATATACAAATGACCAGCAAATTTAAGAGTGTTCAACATCAACAGACATCATAGAAAAACAAACTAAAGCCAAAAGGTGCAAGCATGCACCCGCCTGAACAGCTAACATTGTTTTAAGTGACAATATTAGATGCTGGAGAGTGATAGGAGACTGAGACAGAACTACCCATTTAAGAAGCTGCAAAGCCCAGACACAATGTGAAACGACACGCACTGCCATCCAGCCTGCTACCCTTTGGAGTAACTTCCTAGTTATCAACAGATAACAAGCACACACATTGTCACACACACATACAAAATTGGAGGGCAAGAACTTGAATCTTACCTTTTTCATTTCTAGTATCTTATTTCTAAAACACTCTAATAAAATATAATGTATCAAGAACAAAGGTGTGGATTGTAAGTTATATCTCAGAAAATTAGTGCAAAGTAGATTGACCTGAGTAACCCCCAAGCAAGTCAAGGGAAAGGTGTTCTCAGTTTCCTTGTCAACATCTATTTCCTTTCTCCTGGCCAATGCTGGCTACTTAATAACTCTATAAATTACTGTCTACTTCTTTTGAATATTAAAGAAATTATATTATACACTGTGTTCTTTGGTGTCTGGCTTCTGTCACTCAGTATGGCTAAGGACCATTGTCTCCAGTGACTGTTAAATATAGCTCACTCATTTCCACTCTAGGATTAAATCATTAAATTAGAATATGCCATAAAAATAAGCTGAGGGAGGACACAGATAAAGAGAGAAGGATTAGAATGGCTTAATCATGACTTTTCTTCATAAGTCCCAGGCCCTTTAGGCTTCCATGCCTCCATCTTTCACTGTGCAGGTTTTGGAAGACAAGAGCTGCTTCTTACACGTCCAGTTAGCTTCAGCCTCCTACAGAGAGGCCATACCGAGATCCCAGAAGAGGCAGACTGGGACTGCTGGTCCAGACAAGAAGAAGCTATTCGGAAAACATACTAAAACTGAAAACTCAGAAAGTACATCTGTTAAGCTAGAGTACTCCAGCCTTGAGAAGACTACAACCTTTAAAAACAGTGGCAAGAATTTAAGCAACTACTGGCTGATGAAGTCAGAGCCAGAAAGCTGGTTAGAGAAAGGTATAGACATGACATTCAGCATCGAGGATCTCAAAGCACAGCCCAAGCAGACAGCTTGCTGCGATGGAGTTTGAAACTATCAGGTAAGGAAAACAAGGGGCAGGAACCCTGAAGCCGACGACAGTAGGACACATGCCCACCTCCTCCACCACAGTCTGCAGTAGCAGGGCCTTTTAGCCAATACTGCTTTTCCCTGAACAATGTCTGAAAATGTTTTCAGAAATTTCATAATCACTGTGACAGCATGCAGTCTGCAAGTGGCTTAGTTCTGGCTAGTGTCCTGGAACAAGGATAGAACTCTGAACAAAGGAACAGACTTCATTATGAATTGGAGAAAAGCTGAAAAACCGAAATAAACATCTAAGATAAACAGACCTGCTTGCTTCCCAGCTGTCAACTGGGTAGCCCTTGTTTCTTCTTTGACACAGGCTCAGAACTTCCTCAGGGCCATGAAATTGGAGGATGAAGCCTTCTTCAACCATAGCAACTGCAAACAGCTAGGCATCATTAGACACACACTTTTGAGCCTGGATTCTTCCTTTCAGGGATTTATTTGTAAAAGGCCTACAGCTTAAATAAGCAACAACGACCTCACACTGCCTGTCACAGCCAGTGAGGAAAAGTGCCCTAGCCATCACCTGTATGACAGAAAGCCATCATTTCTGGCCCTACTAATACTTCTTACTATCTGAGGTTTCTATCAAGTAGTTCCTCTTCACTAAGAATTTCAGGATAAAACTGTGTGTGGAGTTGGGAGAAAATAAAAACGTGTTTCCAACAGTTTAAAAAAAAATAAGCTGAAGGAACAAATTGCATGATTCCAATTATATTAAATTCTAAAATAGACAAAACAAACCTATAACAGGAAGAAGGGATAACAAAGCAGTGATACCTCCTAAAGAGTAGGGCAGAGGTTTCCAGGTGAGGGATGAGGAAACATTCTCAACCACTATGGTGCTCTGCTCTACCTACAAAGACTTGATGGCAAGAAGGCTCTTATAAGCTCACTGTGGGTGGTGCCGCCCTGGGCATTCAGTCCTGGATTATATAAGAAAGCAGGCTGAGCAAACCAGTAAGCAGC
Source organism: Tokudaia tokunoshimensis (assembly GCA_036184795.1). Lineage (NCBI taxonomy): Eukaryota > Metazoa > Chordata > Mammalia > Rodentia > Muridae > Tokudaia > Tokudaia tokunoshimensis. Next base: position 102,595,742 of record BTHU01000004.1, on the reverse strand, counting down.
ACTTCTCCATGGCCTCTAAGTCAATTCTTTTCTCCAGGTTCCTGCCTTGAGTTACTACCCTGCCATTACTTCATGATAAACCATGATATATGACCTTCGTTAGAACATATACACCACACAAACTCTTCCCCTACCAAGTTGCTTTTGATAAAGGTTTGTCACAGCAATATAAACCTGACTAATACAATATCTGATGAATTTTACACAAAGATAACAAGTCAGAAGAACATGGAAAGAGAAGAAATGTCACAGAGAAGAGCACACCAAAGGAACTTAACACATACAACACGATGTCCTGGACGGGATCCTGGAATGGGAACAGAAGACCTATGGGAAAACTAAGGAGGCAGAGTCTTGAGTTTAATTAGTAATAGCAGGTCAGTGCTGTCATCTTAGTTTTGACAAATTGACTGTGGTATGTAAGATATTAAGAGGGGAGGGAGCCGGGCGGTGGTGGCGCACGCCTTTAATCCCAGCGCTTGGGAGGTAGAGGCAGGCGGATTTCTGAGTTCGAGGCTAGCCTGGTCTACAGAGTGAGTTCCAGGATAGCCAGGGCTACACAGAGAAACCCTGCCTCGAAAAACCAAAAAAAAAAAAAAAAAAAAGAGGGGAGGGAGACGTGGGAACTATCTTCCCTCTCCATAGCTTTGCTCTGCACTGAAAAGTGTTCTATAATAAAAAATCTCTAGATAGAGAGATGGCCCATCAGTTAGGAGTTCTTGCAAAGGACCAGAGCTCAGTTGTCAGAACTAGGTCTACTTTGCGATACCTGAAACAAAACAGTGGTCAAGGCCTGATGAACACCACCAGAGTTTATCCTCTGGCTTCCATACCCAAGCACATACACATGTACACTCATGTGTGTACAACTGCATATTTGTCTATCCATACCCACCAGTACACATAACTTCCCACCCCATACACACACACACACACACACACACACACCCCTCCATACAGCAAAGGAAATGAACATTAAACACCCTACTAGGTGGTGGCAAAAGAATCTCAAGCCCTTGAAGAGATCCAAAAGGGGCTTGAAATTTTATGATTTCAACAGAGTATGGCTCTCTTTAATTAAGAAACAGCCCCCAAACACTCAGAATTACAACCATCTCCAGAACAGAAAGGAACAGGTTTCAGGGACCTCTTTACCCATATACCAATAGGTTTCAGGGACCTCTTTACCCATACACCAATCTCTTGGAAACAGTCAGAAAGGGCTCCATCTATTAAAGCAGGTATATTGTCTATTACTATCCTAAATAACAAACAAAAGGATGCTCTCTAAGGAATGCCCAGTGGAATTTCTTTCTAGAGTCTCAGGGCTTTACAATACAGGTTGTACATGTTATAGGAAGGAAGCAAAGGCAGATGGAAGCTTTTAAAAGCTGCAAGCTGTATACGAAACTCGTCTGAATAAGCCTCAGTTGGGAAAATCCTCGGCAGAAGTTCTTACTGTTGGTTATAGTTTCTAAGAGCCACAGAGTCTTTGTAAGTAACATTAGCATCTATTAGCATCTACTCTGTCACCTGGGGTGTGTCACCTCAGGTTCCTTCATCAGGTGCTCAACTCTTCTCCCCCAATCTCATGGCTCGCAGATATTGGTCACCCCATTTCAGATCTGCGCAAGCACTGTCTAGCCTGGGCCAGTCTTTGATTTCAGCTCCAGTGGCCATTTCAAGAAAAGGTGACTGCCAAATGTGTCAGTGATGATGAACTGGGGCCAAGCTAGAAATAACAGTGTCACTGTCTTCCTGTCTGGTTGCTAAGTCTTGGCCATGAACCCAGAGCTAAAGATGTGAGAGAGAGAGAGAGATCAGGAGGACTGCCCTCGTTACTCATGTACACTGAACTCCGCCTTCTGCTCCTGAAGCTACTGAGTTTCCAACTCTGGAACTGAAAGGAGTCACTAAGTTAACTAGAATGCTTTTAGTGTGAGCAACTGACAGCCAATCCATAGCCACTTAGACAGCAAAGGGAGCTTTCTTCCTTACAAAAGTAAGGAGGCCTGACTTTGGGACAGGCCCTGAAGTTTGATTATGGCTCAAGGATATTTCAAAGCCTAGTGTCCCTCTCCTCTCCTCTCTGGGTCACTTCATCTTAGGGCTGACTTCCCTTGTAACTAATTGGCTGCAGGAGAAGCAGCTTCATATTTAAACTCTATCCTCTCTAAAACGAATTATGCACTGCTGACAGAGCTCTGGAATAATCAATGAAGTATCTTTCCCAGGAGCAACCCAAAAGTCTCTCCTCCTATTTCATTGGCCAAAGCCAGGGAACATGACCCTGTGGCCAGAGAATGGCTATGCCTGAAATAGCTCTCAAGCATGAGAGGGGGTTAGAGGGGTGGAGGTGTGTGAAGGGCATCAAGGAGACAGGGTTACAAGTGTCAGGTTGCAGTGAGATGACAGGTCAGCCTTCCCCAAACCACACATTGTGCCCAAAAGTAAAACCTGGGTGATTCTGAGAGGAGGTATGGGGAGGACAAATGCTAACTTTACTAAGGCTGTGCTTGGTGAGGAAGCAAAGGAAATGAAGACAGCTTCACCAGCTTCTTTAAGGGAATTCCTCAAATTAGATGCAAAAATGTTTTTTGTAATTACCAAATCTTATCAGTCCCCTTCAGAATGGTTTGATCTACCTTTTTCACAGTTCTCCCTTATTGCCATCTTTAATAGACAAGTAAATTATAAAATATATACATTATGCTGACACACATAGGCCTATCTGCTCTGGGTCTAAAACCCTTTGGCAATGAAATGTCCTTCATAGGCAGGATTTTAGTCCCTTTCACTTGGTGGCTCCTCCTCTTACATCCCTTCCTGCCACCTGTCCCCAATTCTTACCCCTCCCTTCCACTTCCTCCCTCCTCCCCTTCTCCCACCTGCTTCTGCCCACCTCACCCACCTGCAGCTTCTTTAGCTAGGCAGGTGCAGAGACAAGGCCTGACTGAAGGTAGACTATCTCTACCTTGTGCAAGGTCAGTAACTCTGGCCCTCAGGGGCAATGCTCCAACCTGCAGCATGCACTCCAGTCCTGTGAGTCATACCTAGAGGTAGGAGAGGTCCCTACAAGGATTGAATGTTATTGCCCTCAAAATGGCACCTGGAGCAGGACAGGAAGTGCTCATCTGTTGCCTCATTAGTGGATAGAATTGCATGAGAGAAGCAGAGACAGAAGAGTGGTTGAAATAAAGGAGCAGGACTTTCACAATACATTAACGTAAAGCGCCCGGATCGCTTTATCCTACCAAGTCCTAGTTTTGCAGAAGATTGAAGGAATACTAGTCTGCAGAGTCCTGTCTTCTCCCTCACAGACTTCTACTTTCCAAGCATGAAGCAGCATCTTACCCTTGGTCACTCCCATACACTTGGTATTTTGAAGGTATTCCATATTCTAGTTTTGATGTTTATTCTGCATCTTTATGTGGATGTACATATATATTCTTATGTGGGTTGTGTGGCACTATTCTTGGAGAGATGTAAACAGAAATCTATTCACCCCAAAAGGGAACCAACAACAAATCACAGTGACAAAACCACCAAAGTCTAACTTGATAAACCAATGAATTTATTGGAGTTATTTACAGGAGAATGTGTGAGGGATTACTTTCAGGAGAATGGAGCCCGTCCCAGCATTAGTGATGACTCATGACAGATGAAACCCTGAAACCATGACTTAACAGCAGCTCCTGAAGTCAGAAAGTCTCCTTTCCTAGGCAGTGTTTATTGCTTATACAACTTTGTAGAGAGGAGTCTTTATGAATCTGTAAGTTTCAGGAACTTTCTGAGACTTGTTAGTTGTCCACTTTCTAAATCTTTAAGAGCCTCCTTTAGAAATTCCCGAGTCTTGACAGCCCAAGACACACAAAGAAATCCTGCCTCCCCCCAAAAATCCCTGGGTCTTAAAGAGCTTCCCCCAAAGAAGGAATCAAAGAAGTTCTTTGTGGAGTAGAAAGCAAAAAGTGCTATATGCATGCACTATTTTTAGAGAGGAAGTCTGAAGTCTGAGTGTGACTTTTTTCTCAATTAATTAGGCATATGGAAGCCTGGAGGCAATGAAGATTCTAGAGCACACCACCAGCTTGTTTCACAGGTCCCTGCACACACAACACAAAGGGCATGAATCTGCCTTCTACAGAAGCAAGCATCAGAAAAAGCAGAAGAGAGGGCTTCTAAGGTCTGGTTATGGGGAACAAATTTCTTAAAGCCAAAGTAATGACACTGAGACTGTGGGTGACCTAGTAAGAAAGAGGAGAGGTGTTCTGAAGGAACACTCCTCTCTCCTAGCCAATCAAAGAGTATGATGACCTATGAAGGCCTAGAAACACCTCGGCCACCTCTCTCTAGCCTTCTTCACCAAGTCCCTGAAGTTGGGCTCTTTTTAAAACCATTAGACTCACATTTTATATTGTAATAGACACTTTATTTATATGATTAATGGAAAATTAGTAAATGTCTGTAAAGTAAATCAGAACAATCATTGTGAGTGACTAAGGAAAAGGGACATTTTCTAGATTCTAGAAAAATTCTTCTAGAATCTAGAAGAATTCTTCTAGAATCTAGAATAATAAATTCTAGGAATAAGTAAATAAATGAAATTCTAAAAATAAAGTTCTCAAAATAAATAAGATAAATTATCCTAGGATCTAGAAGAAATTGGTCACACTCTATTGTATCTTCTCCAATAGCCTGAGACAAAGCAAATCAAATGGCTTTGCTTGACTTGTGCAGGTTAGAGATACTAGTACCTTTGAATCATCTACCTGATATATGCATATAACATGAGACCAGTAAGAAAGTAAGAGTGCTATTACACAGTTCATGGGTGTAGAGCACTATAGCAGGGAAAGACCTCAAAAATACTGGGTAAGTGGATGGCCAGAGGCAGAAGGCTACCTCTCATATGGCATGACTAGAAAAGGCAAATTCAGAGACACAAAGTAGATTACTGGTTTCCAGTGGAGAGACTGGAGAAGGAACACAAAGTAATTATTTAATGGTTACAAGATGTTTTCAGGAGTGATTAAGCTTTGAAATGAAGTCAAAGTGTTGGTTGCACAATTGAATACACTCAATGTTACTGAAGCAAACACCTAAACAATTATCAATTGTCTGTTATCTAAATTCCATCTCTTCTCTGAAAGACAGGCAGAAAAGAGGAGAGAAGGGAGAAATGAAGATGAGAGGGGTGGGAAGAAGCTACTTTCTGAAGCTTTATTGTTGGTATTTCATTACTGGGACTCCCATACATACACAGACTACCTAAAACAGACACACACACACACACATACACCACACACTACACACACACACACACATACACCACACACCACACACACACCACAACACACACACCACACACAAAAGAGGCATATCTTTGCTGAGAGACTAGTTCACAACATAAGATGATGCCAGTAGCATCCTTATCCCAGAGAAAGCACAAATACGGCCACACATTCCCATTTGCCTTGGCAGGCAGCAATAGCCCTCAAGGGATGGACATCCAGGAGTCAGAGGGAGAATACTGGAACAAGCATGTCTCCTTTGGATTATGTCTGTCCCAGAAAATCACAAAGAACCAGTGCTGAGTGATTCCTCCCTTGTGTATTATTTACAACAGTCAAATTTAGAGCAAATTAGAATGATGGCTGCCAGGAGCTGGAGAAGAGAGAAGGGGAAACTTGGGCTTAAATGGGTAGAGTTTCAGATTTGGAAGACAAGAAAGTTCTGGAGATGAATGGTGGTGACTGCAGCCCAACAGTGAAAATGTAATCAATATATATATATATGTATATATATATATATATATATATATATATATAAGTTTGCAGTGGTAAAATAATCATTACATAGTGTATGTATTTTAGCGCAATTTTTAAAATGTTGTTGGAGAGGGAACCATTAAGAAAACTTTATTTCCTGCAAATCAAAACAACCCTGAGATTCCATCTCACACCAGTCAGGATGGCTAAGATCAAAAACACAGGAGACAGCAGTTGTTGGCGAG